>OZ004718.1:12060695-12660695 GCA_963924515.1 Vespertilio murinus | reverse complement strand
ATATGAAACCACTGAGCAGGATGAAGCACATATAGATAACATTCCTGTGAAGCTATGTATGTAAAATATGTATGACATATTTCATATTCCACATGCATATCAACAATCATACCAAATATCTATATTATTACATATTTGTTAGCCTGAGCACTTTAAGAAGAGACATCTTCTTGGAGCACCCAGCCCTGTGCCAGGTGCAAGAATTTACAAGCAAAGTGCAGACTGGATTCAGCACCCTTTGCCCACACAGCCAGGGATCTCTGTGGGCATCATCCCTGAGAGTTCCTCCAAGCAGCGGTCTATTGGTGGGATGAGCCCATTTCTGAGAGGCAAAGGGGATGCTACTAGTGATTATGCTGCCACAACTGATATAAAGTAGGTTTTCCCTAGGCAAGGAGGAACACAGGATTCCCCAGTCTATGTGCAGTGCCATTGGGAAGAAGTCTCAAGCCCAGCTACCTCCCACGGGGTCACCTGACCAATGGGACATTCACTCGCTGTGGTGGGAGTAAAACAAATCAACAAGTTCACGCCAGACAGACGGGCAGATGATAGGTACAAACAAACAAGAGCGAGGGGCCAGCCTCATGGGTTTCTCCTTTGTGGAGGGAAGGGCGTGACTTCTCCTCTAGAAACCCACCGAGGGGTCTCAAGAGGGTAGTTTGTAAAGCTAAGTGATTCACTTCACAGCTGATGTCATAGGGTGAAGGACCAACTGAAGGGAGATGAGAGATTCAGAAAGATCACGGTTCATAGTGATGCTTAAGGCTCACCGATCAAGCTCTGCCTGAAGCTAATGCTACTTCTTGAAGTTTCCGTTATGTGAGTAAAGAGTTCCCTTTATTGTTTACGCCACATTGAGTCAGCTTTTCTGATACTAAAACCCAAACCACCCTAACTGGTACAGAGCCTGAAAAATGCACTTGGCTGGGGCAGGAGGTGAGGTCGAAGTCAGTGAGGACAGCTCTAGCTAGCACAGCAGCTGGTTACCCCCCATGGCCTGTTATAGATTCATACCAAGACCAGCTGCCAGCCACGGTTGCATCAAACAGGGAAATTCAAGATGTTGGAGACTGGCTACTTCTTGCATAAAACCGTAAAACGCATTAAGAAAGAGATTAGCTTCCTTTGAAGTTGGCTCCTCTGTTAGCAGAGAAGGAAAAAAGTTTATAAGAGGCCCTTTCTGCTCACTGCCTGCAGACCCAGCTGGTTGAGAATCAGTAATCTGGAAAAGCAGAGTTCTCCACTCCAAGCTAATGTTTATATAAGTAGAAATGGGAAGATGGGAGACTAGGAAGGGGTCCATAAACCACCTAATCCTCCCCTTCTTCTTTTAAATATTTACCTTGTGAACAGGATGAACAATCACGTTCCTTGTGAAGGCATAGTTTGGATGCAGGCAGAGGCAGGGAGTGAATTGTGGTGACCTCCATGCTGTGGCACTGTTTCCTCAGCAGAGGGCAGTGTGGAGGTAGAAGTCAGTGAAATGGGGAGGGATGTGGCCGTGAAAGGGATGACTAGAGCTCCCACAGGTGAGCTTGAGGGGCTTTCTGAAACCCAGTTCTAGGAGTGACCCTGGCTGACAGATTTTTGGATTCTAATTAACCATCCAGGAGAACTGACCAAAAACAGACCAGAATCTCTGAAAAGCTGAAAGGGAGTTGTATTGCCTCTGAAACTCCAAGGCTGGCCCCAAACAGCCTACGACTGCACCCCAACAGTGGTTCTGTGCATTGACATCATCTCGGGACTTTTAAAATCACTGATGCCCCGCCACACCCAACTCTAATTAAAGTGGTAACTTTGGAGTGAGGTCCTGGTATTGGGAATTGTTTAAACTCTCCCAATGATTCCACAGTGAACCCCCATCTCTCACAGGAAATAGACCGACTATATAAGGGATATTCACCTCCAATAAAATACAGGTTTCTCAATTAAATTTGAATTTCGGATACACAACACATAATTTTTGTATAAGTATGTCCCAAATATTGCATGGGACATACTTTTACTCAAAAAATTATTCATACACTATTTTTATTTGCTAACTCTGGCCACTCTAGCCCCTAAGCCTCACCTCAGATATGATTATTAAGAACATTCTCCCAGCCCTGGCCAGGTGGCTCAGTTGGTTCAGTGTCATCCAGTACACCAAAAGGTTGCTGGTTCAATTCCTGGTCAGGGCACCTACCCAGGTTGCAGGGTTCAATCCCTGGTTAGGGCATGTACAGGAGGCAACAAATAAATATTTCTCTCTCCCCCTTCTTCATTTCTTACTGAGAGTTGAAAGGGAGGCATTATTATAGTCACAAAATGGGGGGGGAAATTGTATTTTTCTTATTTATACTTGACATTATAAGACTTTTTCAAGTCATTCCAGTATTTTTAAGAGCTGCCTAGTTTATTCAACCATCCTAGTGCATTAATGTTATCATGCATTACTGCAGCACACACATTCGGACTGGTTCCAATTTTTTATTGTTATAAACTGTACCGAACACTTATATGCATAAAACATTTCTTCACAAATGATGTTATTTCCCTAATATATTTTCCGAGCTATAGACTTTCTGGGTCAAAAAATAAGAACATGTAAGGCTTCTAATCCATATAGACCCCTCCATATCGAACAGATGTTTATTTCCTTTCCCTACTGTTGAACCCAGGGATGGCATATTGTGGGGCCTTGTGAATGTCAGATGAAGGAAACGGTGATTTAAAAAAAAGCTGACCCCATCACTCCTGTCATGCCTGTACCCCACGCTCCCCCAATTCCATTCTGCCCATCCGTGTCTGGCTCAAACATGGCTCAGGCTAATTATGACTTTGTGACATCATGACCTATGTCACACCTGAGAAGAACATAAGTCTGTGCTCTGTGGGAGGGAAAGGGGAATGGTACCGTTCATAGATAGATCTGTTAATGGCCGAAGGAACCAGCTAAGCTTGGTACCCTGGGGATAACAACTCCTGGCTTCCCCGCCACTGGTTAGTCATTTCCTTCAAAGCTCCAACCAGCGTGATGTTATGGTCTCTTTCATAACATCACGCTGTTATGGTCTCTTTTTGTGGTTGAAGTGTGACTTGTGTGCCCAGGATGCTGTGGCATCATCACAGATGTCACCCTAGATGGTCGGAAGACCTGTAGCAAGTGTCCTATTTGCTCTGTGGAAGGAATCGCTAACCTGCAGATCTCTCCAGGCACTTACAGCTGACACTAACATCCTGTGACCTCCTCGCATTTGTCCAAAATATTTCCACACAATCTGCCCCAACAAGTGAGCAACTGAACTGTTCTTGTGTACCCGGAACCCCCATGGGATCAAGATACCTCAGCATGTGCACCTCGTGACATGACACCATCCCCAGCCTCCTGTGCCTCACGGTCTAGAGTTGCCTATAAACGAGCAGGACATGGGTTGGGACAAGGAAGGATGTAGGCAGTAGCAAGTATCCAGTCCCACCTTGGCTTTGCCCACACTCCTCTGCCTGCCCAATATCGCTGAAGTTTCAAAGGCTGCTTTTGGTAACATCTCCTCACCACAGCCCTCAGTTCACAAGCCTTATCTGTATCATAAGATTCTCTCAGCCCTTGTCCTTGCTTCCTTTTAGAGTTGTGTCCCAACGCTCTGGGATGTCTGAACCATTTCATTTAAGTCCTACGGCTTGAGATTCCCTAAGTAAAAGCAAAGAACTTCACAGAAGGTTTCAAAAATATTCTGGGCTGTTTCCCAGTGACATTTATGTATCCTCATCTCTGGACATGAAAGACAGGGGAGGGAGGGCAAATACCAGGTCCCACTGGTTCCTACGATCAACCAAATGGCAGATTCCCCTCAGATCCTCCCTTTGGGTGATTTTCGGAACCATCTGTGGACCAGATAAAGTTCCCCCAATAGATGAAACAAGGACAACTGTTCCAATAGTTACATTCCCTGAAGAGGGAGCAAGACAAGGGCAGAGATTCAAAACAAAAATTCTAGATAAAGAAGAGATGCTTTGCTTTCTTGGTTCCCTTTGTGCCCTACTCTGAGGCCCTGAGCAGTGACATCAACTTTCTGCTGGTCCCCTCAGGGGGTGGAAGAAGTTGAGCTGGCTTTTCTCAGGCTGATTTCCACTTCCTCACAGTGAGGGCAGACACCACACTGCCTCGCTTACTTCTCTCCAGACCTGTCACTAATGTGTTGACTGCATGACACTAACAGCCAGTGTTCCTACCGCTGTGTAAGGTCAGTGCTTTTCCTCCTTCCTGGAGAGAAGCAGGGCTTGTGGAGGAGAGATAACCCATGGGACATGGGTGTGGAGAAGATGGTCATAGGAAGGGGGCTTTCTTTCTTTCCGGTGTCTTTTTTCTCTTCCCAGGATTTTTGAAATAACATTGCATATAAAATTTCACATCTTGATTGTTAATATTTAATATTAAAATTCAAGTATTGTCATGTCACTCTATCTGTTTAAGAGGCTGACTAATGGTCCATGTTTATCATACCAACATTGTAAAATGTGTAGTGTGCTGTCAATTATTTGATCATAAACTGCACCAAACAACACTGTCCCAAATACGCTCCACATTTGTGAGGTCATTTCCATAGGATAGATGATGAGAAATAGAGTTTCCAGTTCAAAGAGTATGGAGATTTTTTTAAAAATATATTTTTTATTGATTTTTTACAGAAAGGAAGAGAGAGGGATAGAGAGTTAGAAACATCGATGAGAGAAAATCAATCAGCTGCCTCTTGCACACCACCTACTGGAAATGTGCCTGCAACCAAAGTACATGCCCTTGACAGGAATCAAATCCAGGACCTTTCAGTCCGCAGGCTGACGCTCTATCCACTGAGCCAAACCAGTTTAGGCGAGAATGGAGATTTTTAATACCGCTGACCACATCCAGTGTTATATCTAGACAACATTGTACATATACACTGAGTGGCCAGATTATTACAATCTCTGAATGCATAATAATCTGGCCACTCAGTGTACTTCTCTTAAGTACCTCATTTAGTTGATATCAAAGATACTATAAATCATGCACCTGATCAGTTTTCCCCTTTGCACTGGCTGACACAGCTCAGGGCAAATAGGTGGTTGACCTCTAGCAAAAGTCTAGAATACTTTTGGTACCCATTTGAGATACAAATACACTGAGTGGCCAGATTATTATGCGTTCAGAGATCATAATATTCTGGCCACGCGGTGTATGGTGAATGTTTGATAAATAGACAATTAACTGGAAGGTTGATTCTTCCTTTTGCCATTCCTGTACCTCCAGGATCCCAGTTCTGTATTTTCCATCTGCAGTGTGGCTCCCTTGGCTTATGCTGCCTGAGACTCCGTGGCATTATTATTCATGTCACACTTAAAGGGACAGAACAATTGTGGAAGTGCACCAGAGCACTGCCCTATGGAAGGAGGCGGTGCCCCCACACTTCAGAGAGATCTGCCACATGAAAAGGAAACAGCTAAGCATAATCCCTGGGTGGTGCCAATTCCTGGTCACCCATCTGGAGAAACAAATTCCTCATAAGCATCCCAATCACATTAGCAATTGGACCATTCTTGTGTGCACCCTCATCCCCTGTAGTAACCTCAGGCAACCCTGATTGCACAACCCACGTGATACCACTATCCGTAAAATTTTTTGCTTAGGCACCTCCAATTCCTATGTTCCCCCTGCCCTGGGCCGCCTATAAAAGGAGGGAAGATAGTGCAGATCTCAGGAGGAGGCCAGCAGTAGTGATTTCCAAAGCTCCGTCTCAGTTCCGCCTACACTGCTCTGCCTGCCCAGCATCATGAAGTTCCTTGAAGCTACCATCCTGGTCATCTTCTGTGCCGGGGTCCTCTGCTCCTATGGGCAAGGTGAGTTTGTGGTCCACTTTTCTTTTCCTTTTTTTTAAAAAAAAAAATAAATCTTTATTGCTCAGATTATTACAATTGTTTCTCCTTTTTCTCCCCCATAGCTCCCTTCCACCTGATTCCCACCCCACCCTCTGCCATTACCCCCTCCCCCCACTATTGTCCTCATCCATAGGTTATACAATTTTAATCCAGTCTCTTTCTGCACCCCACACCCCTTTCACCCTGATAATTATCTATCCACTCCCTTTCTTTGCCCCTAATTCTATTATATTCACCAGTTTATTCTATTCCTCAGATTTTTAATTCACTTGATCTTCTTCCTCTTCTTAAGTAATACCTTTCAGCATTTCATATAATACTGGTTTGGTGGTGATGAACTCCTTTAGCTTTTTCTTATCTGTGAAGCTCTTTATCTGCCCTTCAATTCTGAATGATAACTTTGCTGGATACAGTAATCTTGGTTGTAGGTTCTCCCTATTCATCACTTTGAATATTTCTTGCCACTCCCTTCTGGCCTGCATGGTTTCTGTTGAGAAATCAGCTGATAGTCGTATGGGTGCTCCCTTATAGGTAACCAACTGCTTTTCTCTTGCTGCTTGTAAGATCTTCTTTTTGTCTTTTACTCTTGGCATATTGATGATGATATGCCTCAGAGTATTTCTTTTTGGATTCCTCTTGTTTGGGGTTCTGTAGGCTTCCTGTACTTGTAAGTCTATTTCTTTCACCAGGTGAGGGAAGTTTTCTGATATTATTTCTTCAAATATGTTTTCAGTATTTTGCACTCCCTCTTCTTCTGGCACCCCCATAATTCTGATGTTGGTGCGCTTGAAGTTGTCCCAGAGGCTCCTTACACTATCTTCAACTTTCTGGATCCTCTTTTCTTCTTCCTTCTCCAAAGGAGTGTCTTTTGGCTCTTTGGCCTGATTCTTGTGTTCCTCCATTCTGCTGTTGGATCTCTGCATAATATTTTCCAATTTAGTCAGTTTATGTATACTTTTTAGTTGGGTCTCATGAAGTTTATCAAGCTTTTCTAGGATATTGTTGCATAACCTTAGAACCGTAGCTCTGAACTCTATATCCTCCATCTCTTTCGTTTGAGATCTATTTCCTTGTCTCGGCATTATCACTATTTTTCAGAATTGGTAGGATGGCTTTGTGTGTTTGGTGTCCTATATAGCACAGTGGGTCAGCCTTCTCAGTTACCTGAGGTAGACACTCTTGGTGATCCCCTTTGTGGACTGCGTGCACAGCCTTGTTGTAGCTAAGTCTTTATTGTTGTGAATTGACCTTCAGGCCAATTAGATGTGGGTATTAGCTGTGTCTACTCTGGGATAAATTCTGTATTGGAGACAGTCTTATAGGATCAGACTTGAAAAACTGCAGAAGCCTCTGCTCAGCTTGGATGGGGCAGAGTCTCAGGGCTGAATTGACAGTCTTGGCTTCTGCCCTGCCCTTGTGCACTCACCTGAGTTTCTGCCTGACCTCTGCCTTCCGCGGCTTCCCCGAGTTTCCGCCTGACCGTCCCAGTTTCCCCAAGCAAGAGCGTGGGTGCCCCAGGGGCTCACCTGGACTTGGGCTGGTCTCTGTAGTCTGGAGCTTCTGACTCCTTCCGCTACGGAGAGGCCGCCACCTTGTACAGAGAGGCGGCGGCAGCCTCCGTGGTCAGACCTGGAGCTTCTGACTCCTTCCGCTACAGAGAGGCCGCCACCTTGTACAGAGAGGCGGCGGCAGCCTCCGCAGTCAGACCTGGAGCTTCTGACTCCTTCGGCTCCATAGGGGCGGCGGTCAGACCTCAGCGCGTTCTCTTTCGCGCATGCACGACTGTAGACCCTGCCAGCTGCGGCTCCCGGTCCCCAGTCGGTCTCCCAGTCTCTGAGTCTCTGAGTCTCTGGATGCCTTTATCTACAGTCCAGACTCCACCGGTATGAGCCTGGGACCACGGAATTTCAGCCGGGGTTGGGGTTCAGTACAGTCGGAAAGGGTTCCGTGCAATCGGGAATTCCTCCCCTCCTGCGAGGCAGGCATTCGGCGGCTGCACTTCCTCTCCGCACACGAGTATCTCCCTACCTCAGCGCTTTTCGGCTCCCAGTCTGATCCATGAGCCTCTCTCTTTCTTTCTAGTTGTAGCTATTCCACTCCGCCAGCTTTCCTGAGGTTTTGGTGAAGTCCTTTTTGATTTTAGTTGTTTTTTAAATTAAATTGATGATGAGGCGGCAGCTTAGGAGACTGCCTAGGCCTCCATCTTGGTTCCTGTCCTCCGTGGTCCACTTTTCTTTAACAACAGTTGCTCCCCACACTCTGGCCAGAAGTCAGACCACATCTTCCAAGTCTTCTGGCCTGAGAACCCCCCTGTGAAATGAGAGAACTTCGAAGGGGGTTCCAAGATAACACTGTTGTTTTCTTCTAGAGGGTTCAAATGGAGTCTATTGATCTGGGTGGCAGGATTTTATATTACTTTTGGGGGGCGATCATTGAAGTTTCATTTATTGGGTTATTAGCATGAGGTAGAACCTACGTCCATTTAGATCCTATGGGTGCCGGCAAGTTTTAGAGTCACCTTAGCTATTCCCAAGAGTTGTAAGAATTGTCCCTACTTTCACTCAGCTATTTTATGACTAGATGGATTAGAAAAGAAATTTCCCCCCAAGAGATTTAGGAAGAGAGAGTAGAATTTGGTTCCCTACAGAGTAAGTTGGAGACCAAAAAGAAGAGACAAACCAAAGACAAGACTAAGGAAATGAATGAGAAACAAACTAACAAACAAACAAACAAAAAGCCAAGTGATATCCAGTTTCCCTTTCCCCTAAGCCTCATCGCTGAGCTGTCTCTCTCTATTTCTTATCGCTGAGCTGTCTCTATTTCTTCCTGACCCTCTCAGGCTTGCCGGAGCTCCTGAGCAACTCCTCGTTGCCCTTTAGAGTATACTATTACATCCCACCCACCTGCTGCATTACCTACACGTCCCGGAAGATCCCCCGAAAACGTGTGGTTGCCTATTTTAAGACCAACGGCCAGTGCTCCCATAATGGTGTTGTGTAAGTGTCAGTCCCCTTGCCCATTCCTGGGATGACAGAGAACACAGGAGTCTGAATGGGGAAGGGTTCACAAGTGCACCAGCTAATGGATAAGGATAAGGTGACCAGATTTTAACATTGGTAAAACGGGACACCATTGACCGGGGTGGGGGTGGAGGGTGGGGGGGGTTCTTGATTAAAAATTTGGTCTATATGGAGCAACAAAAATTTTCATAGAATGCAAAAATAGTATTGTTTTATATATATATATATATATATATATATATATATATATATATATAAAATTTCATCATAAGCACAATTTGCAAATATAATGAATAAATAAAAATTATGTATAGTCGTAAGGGTCACTTTCAAGGGTGGCGCTAGACTTTTTGCCACCACTATAAAATATAAATAATATGAGTACTCTCTGCTAAATTCAAGAAAATTTATGTATTTATGAAATAAATAAATTACGAAAGGAACCAAGATGGCGGCCTAGGTAGTCTCCTAAGCTGCTGCCTCATCAACAATTTTAAAAAACAACAACTAAAATCGAAAAGGATCTCATCAAAACCACAGGAAAGCTGGTGGAATGGGATGGCTACAACTAGAAAGAAGGAGAAACGCCGCTGCCGCCATATGAAGTTTAAAGTTGCAGTGGAGCTGCAGCCACCGCTGCCAGTGAGGAAGGCCCACCGAGAGCGGAGCCTGCCCGCCCCGGGCCCAGGGAGTGGGCTGCCTGGGAGCCTGGCCTCCACGCCCATAGACTTCCCGGCCTGCCTGCCTTGGGAATGAGGGAACCAGTGAAGGGTTGCGGCCGTGCCTTCTGCCTGTGCCTGGAGCAAGCCGCCTCGGAGCCTGGCCTCTGTACCCGCAGCCGTCCCAGCCCGCCCGCCATGCTAGCGAGGGAGCCAGCACAGGGCCACGGCCGCACCTTCTGGTCGCTGTTCGAGCGAGGCCTTCACCCATATGTCCCCCCACAGCCGGGCCTGGCCTGAGCCTCTGCCAAGCCCCCAAGAGCCAGCGCCAAGGCAGAGCGGACATACTCATGGAGTGTGACGGAGGGCCGAGAGGTAGTACCCAAAACACTCTTTGCGGCCTGGGACTCTAAACACCTAAACCTGGGGGAATGAAAGCCTGAACGTGTGAGATCAGAGCTGCGGAACTTGCTAGGGTGGAGCCGGCCGGAGCCTCCCCGTTCTCCACCCTCGTTGTCCTGGTCACCTGCAGCTCGGGCCTTGGGGGATCCAGGATAGGAGGGCATCAATCCACGGTCCCAGAGGGGCCGTGTGGCCCTGGGGGGAGTGGTGAGGCCTGTGACCCAGGGGAGCCATGTGCCCTGGGAGAGCCATGTGCCCCTGGGGAGCTGTGGAACCCAGGGAGGGGGGGGGGCGGTGTGAATTATTTTTACTATGTAAAAATAATATAAAACTCATTCGTGTGGTCCTGAGACATTTGGACAGTTTGTAGCCATTTGCTTTCAGAACACTTTGTTGTATTTCCCTACAAAAACAAATGAGAGTGTCCCACTTGAAATTCATATACGGAAAAAAAGGAAAAGAGATGGAAAAAAAAATCTGAGGAACAGAATAAAGTGGTGAATATAGGAGAATCAGGGGCAAAAAAAAGGGAGTGGACTGATAATTATCAGGGGGATAAAGGGATAGGGGAGCAGTGAGAGACTGGATTCAAATCTGATAACCAATGGATGAAGACAACTGGGGGGAGAGGGAGTAAGGGCAGAGGGTGGGATGGGAACTGGGTGGTAGGGAGCTTTGGGGGAGAAAAAGGAGAAACAATTGTAATAACCTGAGTAATAAAGATTTATAAAATAAAAATAAATAAATAAATAAACTACCTAAATTATCTGAATAGCTGATTTGTAATGACATCACTTGTTTAACTAGCTTACTAGCACGCAGTACAATGTGTATCATCTGAGAGACAGTTACAAAATGTTTTCATCATTGCCAATCCCCAAAAATGCCATTGTTCATTAAGTCCAAACAATGGTGGAATTCTAACAACTGATTAGTAATTCGAAATTTGATAAGCAATTCTCGATAATCAGTTCTCAACAATTATTTGTTATTATTGAAATTTAACATTATAAAATTAACAAAATTAATATAAAACTCATATCCTGGCTAAATAGCCACATGGCCACCGAAAACCGTATATTCCCTTCCCGTTCTCCTGCCGTTCCCTAGCTTGTTGTGCAATCTTTCCAAAAATCAGGACTTTTTTAAAACGCTGTAGGAAGCGAGACAAATTGTTAAAAATTGAGATGGCATCCTGAGAAAGCCCCGCCCTCTGGGGGCCTTTACTGCATGTAAGTCAAAGGGAGAGACCCCTGGGGCTGCTTACTGAGGTGAAATGGGGCCTTCAGGGAGCCAGGGAAGGTGAGCCCAAAAGTAGAGGAGAGAGAGGAGTGAGAGAGACAGCAGAAAAGAGGTGGCTTTAGGTTATTTCCATAAATCATTCAGAGAAAGACCAAAAAGTCGCTGAGGGTTGGGAGATTATTTCTTGATAGAATGGACTAGCCCTGAGCTGCCCAGAGGGATGAAGACAGAGAGTCCACAGGTGGTCAAGCATGTCCTTACTCATCCTCTAATATTTCTGCCTTCTCTACAGCTTTCTCACCAAAAGGGGCCGGCGTATCTGTGCCAATGCTAGCGATGCCTGGGTTCAGGAATACATGAACAACATGAAGGAGATTCCCGAAGAGGTCATGTGAGTCAGTTTTCCAACGGACAGCAGAGATGCGGACTGGGGGAATGTCCCTGAAGCCCCAGAAGTTCCCTGTCCTCTGAGTCCTTTCCCCCTCCACTAACCACATTCTGAAAGCTTTCTTTGATTTAGTAAGGTATGTAAACATTGTAAATCCTTTTATTCCTTTGATGCTTTTTTTAAAATGATTTCTCTGAGAAATCATGATAACACCCTCTTATCCCCAAATCCTTTCCCAGTCAATCATATAGTGGGTGCCTCATGTTCAGGGTGATGGTGAATGATTGTGCTCCTGTCTCTGGGTAGGCATTGGACCAAACCTATCAACAGATGCTTGTTGAGTTTGTATAAGCCCCTTGCTCTGTTAAAATTGCCAGAATAATAAAGGTTCTTTTTGTTTTCTTTAGTAAATATTGGACTTCTGGTTATTGTTTTTTTTGTTTTTTTCCCCCCTGATAAATCCGTCTCATTGGTTGGAAGGAAAGAGATAGGATGATTAGGGGCATCTAAGGGAAGAAGAGAGAAAGAATACGTGCTGTCCCGACAACACCAGGCTTTATGCCTATGAAATGATGCTCATACATTGAAAGAGAAGCAAAGTACTAAAAACAAGTGCGAACTTACACGCACGAGGGAAATCCACCATTTAAATGAACACCAAAGCAAATTATTCTAGCATACATAGGTACGCGCTTTCATAAATTCAGCTTTCATAAGCATGAAGACTAGGTCCTTCTTAATCCTTCTGCCCTTCTCCATAGCTTCCAAACTAAATGAGGTTGGCTTGTGTGTGCCAACCCGGGTGATGCTTGGGCCCAGGAGTTCATCGGGAACCCAGAATTATTCTATCCCCATAATATTTTGGAAAAGGTGAAACTATAAGGAAAGAAATCTAATCAATGGCTGCGAAGAACTGGGATGAGAGAGGTGCTGACTGAAAAGGGGGAAGGAACAAGGGTACTTTTTTTTCCCGAGTGATGGAACTATCCTAAATTTTCACTGTGGTGATGGTCAAAATTCATCAAACTACACTTACCTCCCTCCTACTGTCCTGGATTGCTCCACATCTGATTAAATACTAAAATTTGAGAAGTATTAATATTAGAGAGGGAGTGGAACAACTGACACACACAGTCTGCTGCTGGGAGTGTGAATTCGTCCCATTGCTTTGGAAGACTGCAGAGTAAAGGTGAGCATAGGTAACCTTCTCCTCCTTACATCTTACAGATACCATTCACACATACACCAGGAACCATGTGGAAGAATGCTCATAGCAAGCAGAAAAGGGGGAAAATTAAAAATAAACTGTGGTGTAGTCATACACTGAAATATCAGCAGGAGGGAAAGCAACCATATTACAGCTACACACAGTAACACAGGTGAATCCCATAAGCATACTGTTAAAAGAGAAAGAAAGCTATGGAAGAATATGCATAATAATAATTATATATATACTACTAGAGGCCCGGTGAACAAAATCGTACACAGGTGGGGTCCCTTGGCCTGGCCAGCAATCGGACTGTTGGGGCCATCTCATCCAATTAGGGGGTGGCCAGGAGGACCACAGGAGGTTGGTGGGCTGGCCCCAATCAGGGCCAATTAGGCACCGGCCAGTGGAGGGATGCGGGGAGGTTGGCCATTGCAGAAGGTTGGCTGTGGGAGCCCACTGACCACCAGGGGACAGCTCCTGCATTGAGCATCTGCCCCTTGGTGGTCAGTGCACATCATAGCAGACACATATTCTTGTATACCTGGAACCCCCATGGGATCGAGGTACCTCAGCATGTGCACCTCATAACATGACACCATCACCAACCTCCTGTGCCTCACGGTCTAGAGTTGCCTATAAATGGGCAGGACATGGGTTGGGACAAGGAATGGATATAGGCAGCAGCGAGTGTCCACCTTGGCTTTGCCCACACTCCTCTGCCTGCCCAATATCACTGAAGTTTCAAAGGCTGCTTTTGTTAACATCTTCTCACCACGGCCCTCAGTTCACAAGCCTTCTCTGTATCACAAGATTCTCTCAGCCCTCGTCCTTGCTTCCTTTTAGAGTTGTGTCCCAACGCTCTGGGATGTCTGAACCATATCATTTAAGTCCTACGGCTTGAGATTCCCTAAGTAAAAGCAAAGAATTTCACAGAAGGTTTCAAAAATATTCTGGGCTGTTTCCCAGTGACTTTTATGTATCCTCATCTCTGGACATGAAAGACAGAGGAGGGCAAATACCAGATCCCACTGGTACCTACGATGAGCCAAATGGCAGATTCCCCTCAGATCCTCCCTTTGGATGATTTTCAGAACCATCTGTGGACCAGATAAAGTTCCCCCAATAGATGAAACAAGGACAACTGTTCCAATAGTTACATTCCCTGAAGAGGGAGCAAGACAAGGGCAGAGATTCAAAACAAAAATTCTAGATAAAGAAGAGATGCTTTGCTTTCTTGGTTCCCTTTGTGCCCTACTCTGAGGCCCTGAGCAGTGACATCAACTTTCTGCTGGTCCCCTCAGGGGGTGGAAGAAGTTGAGCTGGCTTTTCTCGGGCTGATTTCCACTTCCTCACAGTGAGGGCAGACACCACACTGCCTCGCTTACTTCTCTCCAGACCTGTCACTAATGTGTTGACTGCATGACACTAACAGCCAGTGTTCCTACCGCTGTGTAAGGTCAGTGCTTTTCCTCCTTCCTGGAGAGAAGCAGGGCTTGTGGAGGAGAGATAACCCCTGGGACATGGGTGTGGAGAAGATGGTCATAGACAGGGGGCTTTCTTTCTTTCCGGTGTCTTTTTTCTCTTCCCAGGATTTTTGAAATAACATGGCATATAAAATTTCGCATCTTGATTGTTAATATTTAATATTAAAATTCAAGTATTGTCATGTCACTCTATCTGTTTAAGAGGCTGACTAATGGTCCATCTTTATCATACCAACACTGTAATATGTGTAGTGTGCTGTCAATTATTTGATCATAAACTGCACCAAACAACACTGTCCCAAATAGCTCCACATTTGTGAGGTCATTTCCATAGGATAGATGATGAGAAATAGAGTTTCCAGTTCAAAGAGTATGGAGATTTTTTGCCAGAAACAGCTTGGCTTAGTGGATAGAGCGTCAGCCTGCGGATTGGAAGGTCCCGGGTTCGATTCTGGACAAGGGCATGTACCTTGGTTGCGGGCACATCCCCGGTGGGTGCAGGAGGCAGCTGGTCGATGTTTCTCTCTCATTGACGTTTCTAGCTCTCTATCTCACTCCCTTTCTCTCTGTAAAATATCAATAAAATGTATATATTTAAATAAGTAAATAAATAAATAATAAAAAAGAGTATCGAGATTTTTAAGACCGCTGACCACATCCAGTGTTATATCTAGACAACATTGTACATATACACTGAGTGGCCAGATTATTACGATCTCTGAATGCATAATAATCGGGCCACTCAGTGCACTTCTCTTAAGTACCTCATTTAGTTGATATCAAAGATACTATAAATCATGCACCTGATCAGTTTTCCCCTTTGCACTGGCTGACACAGCTCAGGGCAAATAGGTGGTTGACCTCTAGCAAAAGTCTAGAATACTTTTGGTACCCATTTGAGATACAAATACACTGAGTGGCCAGATTATTATGCGTTCAGAGATCATAATATTCTGGCCACGCGGTGTATGGTGAATGTTTGATAAATAGACAATTAACTGGAAGGTTGATTCTTCCTTTTGCCATTCCTGTACCTCCAGGATCCCAGTTCTGTATTTTCCATCTGCAGTGTGGCTCCCTTGGCTTATGCTGCCTGAGACTCCGTGGCATTATTATTCATGTCACACTTAAAGGGACAGAACAATTGTGGAAGTGCACCAGAGCACTGCCCTATGGAAGGAGGCGGTGCCCCCACACTTCAGAGAGATCTGCCACATGAAAAGGAAACAGCTAAGCATAATCCCTGGGTGGTGCCAATTCCTGGTCACCCATCTGGAGAAACAACTTCCTCATAAGCATCCCAATCACATTAGCAATTGGACCATTCTTGTGTGCACCCTCATCCCCTGTCGTAACCTCAGGCAACCCCGATTGCACAACCCACGTGATACCACTATCCGTAAAATTTTTTTGCTTAGGCACCTCCAATTCCTATGTTCCCCCTGCCCTGGGCCGCCTATAAAAGGAGGGGAGATAGTGCAGATCCCAGGAGGAGGCCAGCAGTAGTGATTTCCAAAGCTCCGTCTCAGTTCTGCCTACACTGCTCTGCCTGCCCAGCATCATGAAGTTCCTTGAAGCTACCATCCTGGTCATCCTCTGCGCCGGGGTCCTCTGCTCCTACGGGCAAGGTGAGTTTGTGGTCCACTTTTCTTTAACAACAGTTGCTCCCCACACTCTGGCCAGAAGTCAGACCACATCTTCCAAGTCTTCTGGCCTGAGAACCCCTCTGTGAAATGAGAGAACTTCGAAGGGGGTTCCAAGATAACGCTGTTGTTTTCTTCTAGAGGGTTCAAATGGAGTCTATTGATCTGGGTGGCAGGATTTTATATTACTTTTGGGGGGCGATCATTGAAGTTTCATTTATTGGGTTATTAGCATGAGTTAGAACCTACGTCCATTTAGATCCTATGGGTGCCGGCAAGTTTTAGAATCACCTTAGCTATTCCCAAGAGTTGTAAGAATTGTCCCTACTTTCACTCAGCTATTTTATGACTAGATGGATTAGAAAAGAAATTTCCCCCCAAGAGATTTAGGAAAAGAGAGTAGAATTTGGTTCCCTACAGAGTAAGTTAGAGACCAAAAAGAAGAGACAAACCAAAGACAAGACTAAGGAAATGAATGAGAAACAAACTAACAAACAAACAAACAAAAAGCCAAGTGATATCCAGTTTCCCTTTCCCCCAAGCCTCATCGCTGAGCTGTCTCTCTCTATTTCTTATCGCTGAGCTGTCTCTATTTCTTCCTGACCCTCTCAGGCTTGCCGGAGCTACTGAGCAACTTGTTGTCCTTGTTTCCCTACAGAACTCTATAACTTCACACCCACCTGCTGCATGACCTACACGTCCCGGAAGATCCCCCGAAAACATGTGGTTGCCTATTTTATGACCAGCCGCCAGTGCTCCCAAAATGGTGTTGTGTAAGTGTCAGTCCTCTTGCTCCATCCCTGGGATGACAGAGAACACGGGAGTAGGAGTGGGGAGGGGTTCACAAGGGCACCAGCTGATGGATAAGGAGCATCCTGAGAAAGCCCTGCCCTCTGGGGACCTTTACCACATGCAAGTCAAAAGGAGAGACCCCTGGGGCTGCTTACTGAGGTGAAATGGGGCCTTCAGGGAGCCAGAGAAGGTGAGCCCAAAAGTAGAGGGGAGAGAGGAGTGAGAGAGACAGCAGAAAAGAGGTGGCTTTAGGTTATTTGCATAAATCATTCAGAGAAAGACCAAAAAGTCCTTGAGGGTTGGGGGAATATTCCTTGATAGAATGGACTAGCCCTGAGCTGCCCAGAGGGATGAAGACAGAGAGTCCACAGGTGGTCAAGCATGTCCTTACTCATCCTCTAATATTTCTGCCTTCTCTACAGCTTTCTCACCAAAAGGGGCCGGCGTATCTGTGCCAATGCTAGCGATGCCTGGGTTCAGGAATACATGAACAACATGAAGGAGATTCCCGAAGAGGTCCTGTGAGTCAGTTTTCCAACGGACAGCAGAGATGCGGACTGGGGGAATGTCCCTGAAGCCCCAGAAGTTCCCTGTCCTCTGAGTCCTTTCCCCCTCCACTAACCACATTCTGAAAGCTTTCTTTAATTTAGTAAGGTATGTAAACATTGTAAATCCTTTTATTCCTTTGATGCTTTTTTTTAAATGATTTCTCTGAGAAATCATGATAACACCCTCTTATCCCCAAATCCTTTCCCAGTCAATCATATAGTGGGTGCCTCATGTTCAGGGTGATGGTGAATGATTGTGCTCCTGTCTCTGGGTAGGCATTGGACCAAACCTATCAACAGATGCTTGTTGAGTTTGTATAAGCCCTTTGCTCTGTTAAAATTGCCAGAATAATAAAGGTTCTTTAGTAAATATTGGACTTCTGGTTATTGTTTTGTTTTTTTATTTTCCCTGATAAATCCGTTTCATTGGTTGGAAGGAAAGAGATAGGATGATTAGGGGCATCTAAGGGAAGAAAAGAGGAAGAATACGAGCTGTCCCAACAACACCAGGCTTTATGCCTATGAATTGATGCTCATACACTGAAAAAGAAGCAAAGTACTAAAAACAAGTGCAAACTTACACGCATGAGGGAAACCCACCATTTAAATGAACACCAAAGCAAATTATTCCAGCACGCATATGTATGCCCTTTCATAAATTCAGCTTTCATAAGCATGAAGACTAGGTCCTTCTTAATCCTTCTGCCCTTCTCTGTAGCTGCCAAACTAAATGAGATTGGCTGGTATGTGCCAACCCGGGTGATGCTTGGGTCCAGGAGTTCATCGGGAACCCAGAGTTATTCTATTCCCATAATATTTTGGAAAAGGTGAAACTATAAAAAAAGAAATTTAATAAATGGCTTTGAAGAACTGGGGATGAGAGAGGTGCTGACTGAAAAGGGGGAACAAGGGTACCCCCCCTCTTTTTTTTTGAGTGATGGAACTATCCTAAATTTTCACTGTGGTGATGGTCAAAATTCATCAAACTATACTTACCTCCCTCCTACTGTCCTCCACATCTGATTAAATACTAAATTTGAGAAGTATTAATATTAGAGAGGGAGTGGAACAATTAACACACACAGTCTGCTGCTGGTCCCATTGCGTTGGAAGACTGCATAGTAAAGATGAGCATAGGTAACCTTCTCTCTATACATCCGACAGATACCATTCACACGTATACCAGGAACCGTGCAGAAGAATGCTCATAATAAGGATAAAAGGAAGAAAGCTAAAAATAAACTGTGGTGTAGTCATACACTGAAATATCAGCAGGAGGGAAAGCAAGCAACTACAGCTACACACAGTAACACAGGTGAATCCCATAAGCATATTGTTAAAAGAGAAAAAAGCTATAGAGGATACACATGGAGAGAGAACCAAGATGGCGACCTAGGTAAGCACCTAAGCTGCCACCTCACACAACAATTTAAAAAGTAACAACTAAAAGCAGAATGGAACTCATCCAAAAACACAGGAAAGCTGGTGGAGTGGGAAATCTACAACTAGAAAGAAGGAGAGAGGCTCACGGATTAGATTGGTAGCCGCAAAGCACTGAGGTAGGGAGATGCTCGTGCGCAAAGAGGAAGTGTGGCAGGAGGGGAAAGGAATTCCCAATTGCACTGAACCCTTTCTGACTGTACTGAACCCCAACCCTGGCTGAAACCCTGTAGACCCAGGCTCATACGGGTGGAGTCTGGACTGTACATAAAGGCACCCAGAGACTCAGAGACTGGAAGATTGGGGGAGCAGGGAGCTGCAGTGGTCAGGGTCTACAGTAGTGCGCAAGTGAGTGAGCCAGAGAGGTCTGACCGCGGAGGTTGATGAGGCCTCTCCTTAGCAGAAAGGAGTCAGAAGCTCCAGACTACAGAGACCCAACCCAATCCCAGGTGAGCCCCTGGGGCACCCATGCTCTTGCATGGGGAACCTGGGACAGTCAGGCAGAAACTTAGAGGAGCTGTGGAAGGCAGAGGTCTGGTGGAAACTCAGGTGCACAAGGGCAGGGCGGACAGGAAGCCAAGACTGTCAACTCAGCCCTGAGACCCTGCCCCATCCAAGCTGAGCACAGAGGCTTCTGCAATTTTACAAGTTTGATCTTATAAGATTATCTCCAATACAGAAGGTATCCCAGACACAGCTGATACCTACATCCAATTGGCCTGAAGGTCAATTCCTCCCAGGGATACCAACAACAATAAAGACTTAGCTACAACAAGGCTGTACACGCAGTCCACAAAGGGGAGCACCAAGTGTCTACCTCAGATAACTGAGGAAGCTGACCCACTGGGCCATCGAGGTCACCAAACACACAAAGCCATCCTACCAACTCTGGGAAGCAGTGAAAATGCTGAGACATGGAAATAGATCTCAAACAAAAAAGATAGAGGATATAGAGTTCAAAACCACAGTTATAAAGTTATGCAAGAATATCCTAGAAAAGGCCGATAAATTTCATGAGACCCAACTAAAAATTATACATAAACTGACTGAAATGGAAAATATTATGCAGAGAGAGATGCAAATCAAAACAATAATTCGGTACCATCTCACACCTGTCAGAATGGCCAACATCAACAAAACAACAAACGACAAGTGTTGGCGAGGTTGCGAAGAAAAAGGAACCCTAGTGCACTGCTGGTGGGATTGCAGACTGGTGCAACCACTGTGGAGAACAGCATGGAGCTTCCTCAAAAAACTGAAAATGGAACTCCCATTTGACCCAGTAATCCCCCTACTGGGAATATATCCCAGGAAACTAAAAACACCAATCAGAAAGGATATATGCACCCCTATGTTCATAGCAGCACAATTTACAATAGATAGGATTAGGAAACAGGCTAGGTGCCCGTCAGCAGATGATTGGATCAGAAAACTATGGTACCTCTACACAATGGAATACTATGCTGCCATAAAAAAGAAGGAATTCTCATCATTTGCAGCAACCTGGATGGAATTGGAGAACATCATGCTGAGTGAAATAAGCCAGTCAATGAAAGAGAAACACCACATGACTTCACTCATTTATGGATAATAAAGAACATTATAAACTAATGAACAGAAAGATAGATATAGTGACAGTAAAGCAACAAGCAGACTGTCAAATGACAGCGGGGAGGGGAGGGTGATCTGGGGGAGATAAGAGATCAACCGAAGGACTGGTATGCATGCATATAAGTACAATCAATGGACACAGAACTCTGGGGAGGGAGGGCATGTATGGGAGGTGGGGGCGGGGGGGGGGCAATGGTAAGCTATGTACACATATAATACCTTAATTTAAAAAATGGTGGGGGGAAAAGAAAAAGAAAATATTATGCAGAGATACAACAGCAGAATGGAGGAACACAAGAATCAGGTCAAAGAGCCAAAAGGGAATCCAGAAGCAAGAAGAAAAGAGAATCCAGAAAGTTGAAGATAGTGTAAGGAGCCTCTGGGACAACTTCAAGAGTACCAACAGAATTATGGGGGTGCCAGAAGAAGAGAGAGTGCAAAATACTGAAAACATATTTGAAGAAATAATATCAGAAAACTTCCCCCACCTGGTGAAAGAAATAGACTTATAAGTACAGGAAGCGTACAGAACCCCAAACAAGAGGAATCCAAAGAGGAACACATCAAGACATATCATAATTAAAATGCCAAGGGCAAAAGACAAAAAGAGGATCTTACAAGCAGCAAGAGAAAAGCAGTTGGTTACCTATAAGGGAGCACCCATATGACTATCAGCTATTTTCTCAACAGAAACTATGCAGGCCAGAAGGGAGTAGCAAGAAATATTCAAAGTGATGAATAGTGAGAACCTACAACCAAGATTACTGTATCCAGAAAAGTTATCATTCAGAATTGAAGGGCAGATAAAGAACTTCACAGATGAGAAAAAGTTAAAGGAGTTCATCACCACCAAACCAGTATTATATGAAATGCTGAAAGATATTATTTAAGAAGAGGAAGAAGATCAAGTGAATTAAAAATCTGAGGAACAGAATAAACTAGTGAATATAATAGAATCAGGGGCAAAGAAAGGGAGTGGACTGATAATTATCAGAAGGAAAAGGGTGTGGGGTGTGCAGAAAGAAACTGGATTAAAATCGTACACCTATGGATGAGGACAATGGTGGTGGTGGGGGAGGTAAGGGCAGAGGGTGGGGTGGGAACTGGGTGGAAGGGAGCTATGGGGGGGAAAAGGAGAAACAATTGTAATAATCTGAGCAATAAAGTTTTATTTAAAAAAGAAGAAGAAGAATACTCATAATTATAATTATATATACTACCAGAGGCCCAGTGCATGAAATCATACACAGGTGGGGTCCCTTGGCCTGGCCAGCAATTGGGTTGTTGGGGCCGTCTCACCCAAGTGGGGAGAGGGGAGACCGTGGGAGGTTTGTGGGCCGGCCCCAATCAGGGCCTATTGGGCGGTCGGCAGGGGGAAGGGACCATGGGAGGTTGGTCACTGCAGGAGGTTGGCTGTGGGAGCATCCTGTGTTGAACATCTACCCCCTGGTGGTCAGTGCGCATTATAGCAACTGGTCAACTGGTTGTTTGGTTGCTTAGGCTGATAGATAGATAGATAGATAGATAGATAGATAGATAGATATCATAAAAGCCTAATGCTAAGTATCTAGTCGACCAGCCGGCTGTCCAACCAATCAAAGCATAATATGCTAAGGCTGTTCAACTGCTCGCTATGACATACACTGAGCACCATGGGGCTGATAGGTTACCCTGCTGCTGGGGTCCAGCCAATCGGGACTGAGAAACATGGGCCAGACATTCCCTGGAGCCCTCCCTTGGCCCCTCCCCGGCTGACCAAGCTCCTGCGTCCCTCTCAGGCCCCAATCATGCACCTGTGGAGTCCCTCAGCCTTGCCTGAGCCCTCTGGCAATCTGGGACCCCTCGGGGGATGTCAGAGAACCAATTTTGGCCCAATCCCACAGGTCAGGTCTCTCGTGTATATATATTTTTCAAAAACACAAAGCTAAAAATACACTGTTTGCCGAAACCGGTTTGGCTCAGTGGTAGAGCGTCGGTCTGCGGACTGAAAGGTCCCGGGTTCGATTCCGGTCAAGGGCATGTACCTTGGTTGCGGGCACATCCCTGGTAGAGGGTGTGCAAGAGGCAGCTGGTCGATGTTTCTCTCTCATTGACATTTCTAGCTCTCTATCTCTCTCCCTTCCTCTCTGTGAAATATCAATAAAATATATTTAAAAAAAAAAATAAAAAAATAAAAAATAAAAATACACTGTTTAAGATTCAGCTATACACTAGAGGCCTGGTGCATGACACCTGTGCACTGAGGGTCAGAAGGGGGGGTCCCCTCAGCCTAGCCTGAACTCTCTTGCAGTCCCTAAGGGAGTGGGTCTAAGCCAACAGTAGGACATCCCCTAAGGCAGTCCTAACTTTTTATTTATTTATAATAAAATAACATTTATTTGGATCAATGAGAAGGATGAAATTGACTTGACTCATGAGAACGTAGAATTAGTCGCAGCTAAGCACTGTGCAATGTGTACCCCCACCAAACTCTTCCTGTACCCCTGGGGGTACGTGTACCACACTTTGGGAAGCACTGCCCTAAGGCATTCTTACGGCTGTTGCAGAGGCGGGAGCTGCAGCCGTGACCCAAACTTCTTGCTGAGCAACGCTCCCCCTGTGGGAGCACACTGACCACCTGGGGCAGTTCTTGCATTGAGCGTCTGCCACCTGGTGGTCAGTGCACGTTATAGCAACCGGTTGTTCTGCCATTTGGTCGATTTACATATTAGCCTTTTATTATATAGGATATAGTTAAATATTCTTTTCTATAACCTGATTTTTATAGTCTTAATACTCAGTAGACATAAAATGTGGTTTGAGAATAAAGAGTAACAACATGGCAGACATCCCTGTGCCCTCCACCTCACATGTCCCTCTACAATATTTCCCCTTTCCCTTCTCCCTCTGAGCGATCTCTCTGCCAAATGTTTACATTATACTCTTGTTTTTCTTCTAGTGTGTAGCTGAATCTTAAACAGTGTATTTTTAGCTTTGCGTTGCAGAATATTGAAAACAAGCAACCAGCTTCCCAAAAAAGGGAGGGGGAAAGAAGAGATATTCTATAATCTTAAGAGTGGTCAGATTCTCTACCTATGCAATTCTTGGTAAATAACCCTTTGTTGGCACTTTAAAAAGGACGTGACCAGGCCTACCTGGTTTGGCCCCACGGATAGAGCTTTGACCTGTGAACTGAAGGGTCCCAGGTGTGCTTCTGGTTAAGGGCACATGCCCAGGTTGGGGGTTCAATCCCCAGTGGGAGATGTGCAGAAGGCAGCCAACCAATTATTCTCTCTCATCACTGATGTTTCTATCTCTTTCTCCCTCTCCCTTCCTCTCTGAAATCAATTAAAAAAATTTGTTTTGTTTTTTTAAAAAAAGGAAGTGTCCACTGCAAGTCAGCATGGGTAGAGCTAGGCCAAGTCAGGCTGGAGAGACCCACTTCCCTCTCTGGAAGCACGAACATCTGAGGAAGGGTGGGCTGGAAAGCGCTATCAACAACCTATCTGATCTTTGGCTCTTAACGAAAGTGCCCTGGGGTCAGTCGGGAAAAGAGTAAAAGTCAGGAAACTGTGCAATCTGTTGTGGACCAGCATCATTGTTGTATGTGCCAGTGTGAAAAAACAAAAGCAAAATTGGAACCTTAATCTTCCCCAAGTCCCCCTCCCCCACTCCAGCCCTCTCCTTTGAATTGGGGAAGTAGAGCAAGACTGAAGCTCAGAAGGCTGGTGCCTGTTGCCTACAAAAGACCAAAGCTTGGAAGACAGATGCTCAGTGTCGTCAGTAGCTTTGACTGAGTCAGCTTCTTCCATCCTCCTGTCCATGTGTGTCTCCTGCATCCCCATGCCTGATGTTGAGCTAACTGAGGGTACAAAGGCCTGTGTGGGCCACGCTGCCCTCCCCCTCCCCCGTACACACACAGTAGCCCAGGAGAAAGTCAGCCATCAGAGGCATCCATCTAGGTGTCCATTTCTCTCCCTACATGCTCTTTTTTTTTTTTAATATATTTTATTGATATTTTCCAGAGAGGAAGGGAGAGAGATAGAGAGCTAGAAACGTCAATGAGAGAGAAACATCGACCAGCTGCCTCTTGCACACCCCCTACTGGGGATGTGCCCGCAACCAATGTACATGCCCTTGACCGGAATCGAACCCGGGACCTTTCAGTCCGCAGACCGACGCTCTACCACTGAGCCAAACTGGTTTCGGCCCTACATGCTCTTAATCTGTTGGGAGCAAGGCAGCGCAGCCTCTCTCTGTTCACCTAGAGAGGGAGAGTAAAGTCTAAGATGAAAGGAATCCATGGACTTTTCTTCTTTGTTTTTCCTTAAAGCAACTGTTCAGGAAATGTTAAATCCACCCACCTACTGCGCACGATATAGCTACCCAGGGCCCCACTGGGACACAGCCACACCGGCTTGCTTTGTCACTACCTGCAGTGCCCGTGTGAGTGAGACAGTGAAATGGGATGCAAATCGCTGTCACCAGACTCAAAGAACCTGGACAATGGACCTCTTCTCTGATCACTCTGACCCTCTCTCCCTTCCCTCCAGGCACCCACTCTGCTGTCGGTTCTTCAAATGCACCAAGCCCATTCCCACCTTCCTCAAGGCCTCTGCCCTTGCTGTTCCCTCGACCCAGACACACTTCCCTCTGGTCTGAGTCTGGTTTCTTCTCAACCAGCAGGTTCTAGATGAAAGGATACCCTCTCCCTATGGGCTCTCCTGACCAGCTTATTAAGCAACTTCCACCCAACCCTCAGGTATTCTCTATCACATCACCCCTGTTTATTTCCCTCCTAGCTTTTAACTCCCTCCTCTACTACCCTGTTTTGTCTGCCTTTCCCACTAAAATGTGAGCACCTGAAGAGCAGGGATCTTGCCTTCTTTTCTGTCTCTGTATCCCCAAGGGGCTAGAAAGTGCCCAGCATACAGTAAAAAGCTCAATTAGCATCCACTGAATGAACGAACATCAGCCCTGAGGAAGGTCTCAATATGGACACGTAAGGAAGATTTCACTCAGATCATTTATATTACGTATTCCTTTCAGTAATCACGTGTAACTGTAAGAGCTTAATTACTCAAATGTCACTGTTCCTCGTAAGCGGTGGATTTCAGCACTAAAAGCAGTGCCTCTGTCTAGCTCAAATAACTGCTGTTTCCATTAAAACAGAGGTTTCCATTTTCTTTTTAGTGGAAGGACATTTTCTTTGCAAACAAACTTGCTTGGAACCCCATTATAGAAAACTGATAAACACACAGATGTTTAAGTCAAAACCACTATGAGATACCACTTCACACCCACCCGTACAGTATTACTACCAAAACAAAATTAAACAAAAAAAACAGAAAATAACAAGGGTTGGCAAGGATGTGGAGAAACTGGAACTCTTGTGCACTGCAAAATGGTGCAGCTGCTATAAAAGCAGTGTGACAGTTCCTTAAAAAATTAAAAATAGATTTACCATATGATCCAGCAATCCCACATCTCAGTATATACTCAAAAGAACTGAAAACATGGTCTCAAATAAATATTTGTACATCCCTGTTCATAGCAGCACTATTCACAATAGCTAACTAAAAATGTGGAAGCATCCCAAGTGTCCATCAAGCAAAGTAGGTATACAATGGAATATTATTCTGTCTTTAAAAGGAAAGAAATTATGGCATATGCTGCAAAATGGACGAGCCTTGAGGACATTATGCTGAGTGAAATAAGTCAGTCACTAAAAAGACAAATACTGTATCACTCCACTTTTATGTGATGTACCTCAAACACTCAATTCCATGGAGACAGAAAGCAGAATGGTGATTTCCAGTGGCTGGCAGGAACGGGGTGTTATGTTTAATAGGCCTCATTTCAGTTTGCAAGATGAGGAAAGTTCTGTGGATGGATGATGATTGCACAATATATGAATCTATTTAATACCAATGAACTGTACACTTAACCATGATTTTAATGGTAAGTTTTATATCATGTGCCTTTTACCACAATGAAAAAATATTGGGGGGAAATCCCACAATTGCTTAATCTGAACTTGGTGGGAGTAGATGGCAGACAGACCCTTCTGCCCAACCCCCCAGGAGGATGACCAACTCCTTTCTGTGTTGGCACATCCCAGGAACCCCCTGCACCCAGGAAAGCCGAGAGCCGGTCAGGAATCCATTGCGTCACCGTGCAGGGACTCTGCAGCCCCAACTGGAAGGTGACAAGACACAACTGTATTCCATGGAATTGTGTTCCAGGGCCCGCACTGTGAATGATGCCCCAGGAGCTTGCCAGTGGTGCTGCCCCTGAGTCACCTCCAGGGAAAGAAAAGATGAAAACACCTGCAACCTGTCCTGGCCAAACCACAGGGCACAGCCCCATGGCCCTGCCTCTGGCTCCCCCAGCCTGACCCAGAAGGAATCATCCCGCAGCCCCAGGCCCCAAAGCCGTCCCAACTGAGCAGAACCCTGGGCACCTTCCTTGGTTGCTAAGGTTCTGACCAAACTCCCCGTGCTGGGCAGGGGCCGGGGGCCTTGAGCTCAGCCTAGGGGAGGGGCTCCAGTCCAGTCCTGACTGGTGAGGCCCATCCATCCCAGGATCCCCTGTGGATCCTTCTTCGTACTCCTAGCCCCCATCAGGCCTGAGTCCACCTCCCTGTCCTGTTGGGCCCTGGAGCTGCTGAGCCTGAGACACTGGCCCAGGCCTCCGAATCCGTGGTCCACACCTGAGGATGGGCTCCCCGGGGAGGCTTAACCAGGCTCCCCAGGCAGGGGCAGGAGTGGAGGGCAGTGTCCACCTCAAAGCCCACTGTCCCCCATGACCCTCCTCAAGGTGCAAGCCAAATGCGGAACCTAGGGTCATCCTCCGCCTCCACTCTTCTTTGAATAAACAGACTCGGCTCTAACATTTTAGATACGTCAGCAGTCACAATTCTCAAGAAATACAACTCTCATGCAATCGTGTTGTTTTTCAAGAAATGGGGAAAAATCTAGCCTAGTCATGAGGAATGTTTGCTACATTCTCAGTGAAGGTTCTGGCTTCTGTCCGCACAAGTCACACAGAAGAATCATTCCAGCCCTAGCCGGTTTGGCTAAGTGGACAGAGTGTGGCCTGCTGACCGAAGGGTCTCAGGTTCAATTCTGGTCAAGGGCACATGCCTGGGTTGTGGGCTCGATCCCCAGTGTGGGGCATGCAGGAGGCAGCCAATCAGTGATTCCCTCTCCTCATTGATGTTTCTATCTCTCTCTTCCTCTCTAAAATCAATAAAAATATATTTTAAAAAAATAATCATTCAAGGGTATAATTTGAACATAGAAGACACCAACCCTTTTTAAAAGAACTGAACTTCAGGCCACCGTTGTTAATGTGACTCTTTAGTTAGAGCTCCAAGTACCAACTCACAATGGAGAGGAATCACCCTTGAAGTCCACAAGACCACATCTCAAGTCCCTTTTGACCAAACAGCAAACCCTGCTGCTGGGATGGTGCTCTGGTAGGGGCCATAAACAATGGGCCCAGCAATCTCCATTTGTTTAAAATAATAACACTGCACCCGAGTGGGGAAAACCTCAGAAAGGACATGATTAAACAACTAAACATGATTAAACAATAGATATGAAGATATATCATGCATAGACTATTAATACTCACATGCAAAAATTAGGAATAAGTTTGTAATCATCTATATGATTTGCGATTTAAAGCATTTATAATATATGTTTTACATGGCATATTATTGTACAAACCAGATTATCCTTGTGATTTCAATACAAAATATATAACTAAATAATTTACTTTATGCTTGTGATTTTTGAATTGAAAGATATAAGAGAATTTGGCTAGGTTAACAGAATATTGGAGTGTTTAACATTACCTGAGTTTTTTGTTTTTTGGGTTTTTTTAAATATGGAACGCTTCACAGATTTATGTGTCATCCTTGCACGGGCCATGCTAACCTCTGTATCGTTCCAATTTTAGTATATGTGCTGCCGAAGCGAACACCTAAGCTTTTTATATTTATAAATTTATTATGTTTATAGGAATGAAGTACTTTGGGATATTCTAGGTGTTAAACTGGACATGTAGAATATGTTAGGGTCACCAAAGGAGGAACTCACACGGCGGAAAAAGGGTAAAGGATTATACATTTATTAGGTCATCTGGAAAACCAGATGGGCTGAGCCCCAAAACTGCATCATCCCCCAGCAACCAGGAGTCAGAGATTTTAAAGGACTCTAGGTGGGATTTTTCCGGGGGGAGAATTCTCTGGGAGGGGCCCAGCAGGGAAGGATAATGGTCTTAGCAAGTGGAATGTGGTCTTAGCGAAAGGGGATGGCGGTTGTGATGTGGTCCAAAGGTCAGCTCCCAGGGAAGGGGGTGTTGATGCAATTATTTGATCTGACCTGACAATAGTTTTTAAGTCTCGACATATTAAATTACTGGAAAACACAGCTTAAACGGTTTACACAAATTTAATCAACAAAGCTGTAAATGGGACTGACTGCTTACGGGCAGTCTGTGTCACTTGATTAAGCACTAATCAAGGACCCTTTACGTTTTGTTAGCTTCATAAACAAGACAATATGGGTCAAGCAAAAAGGCTTATAGGAAATTAATTTTTAAATGTATTTTCCTACTGAACTAATATTCATTTAAGAGTAAAAGTAGCCGAAACCGGTTTGGCTCAGTGGTAGAGCGTCGGTCTGCGGACTGAAGGTTCCCGGGTTCGATTCCGGTCAAGGGCATGTGCCTTGGCTGCGGGCACATCCCCGGTGGGGGGTGTGCAAGAAGCAGCTGGTCGATATTTCTCTCTCATCGACGTTTCTAGCTCTCTATCTCTCTCCCTTCCTCTCTGTAAAATATCAATAAAATATATTTTATTTTTTAAAAAAAGAGTAAAAGTAACTGCAAATAGCTTCCTACACACTAGCGTTACCTGCAGACATGGAAAAACTCGCACGGGTAGAAGTCCTCCTCGTCTCGCACGTTGATGACAATATGCTCCACTTGGTCTTTTCTCTTCCGTTCTTCCCCATCCCCTCCATTCTTCACTTGAAAATCTTCCAAGAGCTTCCCATCAAACCTACGATAAATCCCAAAATCCTTATAACATGTCCTGCCAGATGCCCCATCACTGGGGCCCTTCCTGTTTCCTGAGATTTATTCTGCCCCACCCGCTCTCTTGTCTTGGTGTTCCAGCCACACGGATCTTATTTTGTTACTTCAAATGCACGATCCTCATTTTTTGCCTCAGGGACTTTACATATGCTCTTCCCTCTCCTAGGACTTCTTTTTATTTTCTTTTTCTTTTAAAGATTTCAGAGAGGAAGGGAAAGGGAGAGGTAGAAACATCACCCCCCTGTGGGGGAAGGGGGGCAATGCAGGGGGCAGCTGAGCAATGAATTCTCTCCCATCACTGATGTTTCTCTCCCTCTCTCTCTCCATCTCCCTTACTCTCTGAAATCAATAAAAAAAAAAAATATTTTTTTTTAAAGAGGTGGAGTTAGGATACAAGCTAGTTAGGAAACTTATAGAAAAGCAAGTCCCTTTAAGATTTGATTTTACAAGCCCCACACATACCACCATATCAAGCATATTGAAATGTATGCACAAGCCTCGTTAAATATAATTCTCAAATAACTATATAATAAAAGAGCTAAATGTTTAGCTGTGTTTGCCTAATTAGCAAAATGCTAATCTACAATTGCTAGATATATTCCGAAATGCAGAATCTTTCAGGTTTTAAAAAAATAATACAATATGATCTAGCAATTTTACTTCTGGATATACACCCAAAAGAACTGAAAACAGGTGCATGAAGAGACATATGTATGACCATGCTGATAGCAGCATTATTCATAACTAGAGGCCCGATGCACAAAATTCGTGCAGGGAGGATGGAGGGGAGGGTCCCTCAGCCTGGCCTGCGTCCCCTCATGTCCTGGATCTGTTGGGGGATCTCCGTCTGCCGGCTTAGGTCCAGTCCCCTCTGGGGATCAAACAAAAATGTAAGCCGGCAGTTAGACATCCCTCTTGCAGTTCTCGGCTCTCACAGTCCAGGACCCCTCACTCCTTACCACCCACCTGCAGCGGAGGCAGGAGAGGCTCCCACCAGCCATGAGCCTGGCTTCTGGCTGAGCGGTGCCCCCACTGTGGAAACACACTGACCTGCATTGAGCACCTGCCCCCTGGTGATCAGTGTATGTCATAGCAACCCATCATTCTGCCGCTTGGTCAATTTGCATATTGGGTTTTTATTATATTAGTGAAAGCAACCAAAGTTTGCATCAACAAATAAATGGATTTTTTTAATGGGTATACACATACAATGGAATATTATTCATTATTCTGATCTTTAAAAGGTTATAAATTCAGACACATACTACAACATGGATGAACAATGAAGAGAGGTCGATACCCTACATTATGATAAATGAGATAAGTAGGATGGTGGTGGCCAGGGGTTGGGGGAGAGAGAAATGGAGAGTTATTGTTGAGTGAGTTCAGAGTTTCAGTCTTGCAAGATGAAAAGAGTTCCATGGCTAGGCTGTGGTTATGGTTGTGCAATATGTGAATGACCTAGCTTAGTCTTTGGCCCCTTGAGTGTGGCTCTTCCACAAAATATCACGGCCTGGGTGAGCCTATTTTGAAGAAGTGACATTAGAAGAAGTTTAAGTTTAAAAAAATTTGGCTCTCAAGAGAAATTTCAATCGTTGTTCCTGTTGACATTTGGCTCTGTGGACTAATGAGTTTGCCAACCACTGGCCTAACTCTACAGTTGAAAATGGTTAAAATTTGACCAGTTTTGTCTAAAGTACACACCTTCTGCTCTTCCTCTGAACCTAACAGCATTGTGACTGTTCTGATAGCTTTGATCACACTCCCCTTCACCTGATGATTCTGGCCTAAGCTCCTTGACAGTCCCCCTACCAGGTCTATTTTCCTGTCACTCGGATAACAAAGGAATGCAGGGTATGGCAAAAGTAGGTTTACAGTTGTGAGTACTCAAAACACAGATATTATTCCTGTGGTGTTATTTATTAAATTACAAACAGCTATAAACCTACTTTTGCCTCACCCTTTATATATTTAGCAGATCTAGATCACTGTGTGCCTAGGATACAAGGTCAGAGCTCCAAGAAAGAAAAGGTTAAAACTGTAAATTTTTATAATATATATACTTTACCACATGTTCAAAAATAGTATTTTTTTTAAAAGGTAACATGTACCTGCAAATAACTGGGCATTCTATTCCTGGCAGAGTCCGGGAAACATGCTTTAATCAAACAGTAATATTTATGCAGCAAACACAAATGTTTATACTAATGAGATAAAGACAGTAAATGGCCTCACTTCACTTCGGGTGACAAACTTTTGAGCAAGAAGTTATAGTGGTAGACTTTGCTGTCACATCAAATCATTAATGCTCAATATGGACACTTTGTCTATTGATCGTTAAGCTATTTTCTATCAACCTTCAGACCCTGTTATTGTTCTTCTAGTCTTTTTTAAAAAAATATTTTTTTATTAATTTCAAAGATGATTGGAAAGGGGATGCAAAACTGCCCTTCCCTGGAGAATTTTCTCAATCCATTGAGATTTTGCCTCCCAGCAACTGTCAGTTTGGCCCAGGCTCACAAAAATTCTCTATAGATTTGCATGTTTCTTACATTGACATAATCCAAACCGAGTGCAAGGAGGAGCTCGTGTGTGTGTGTGTGTGTGTGTGTGTGTGTGAGAGAGAGAGAGAGAGAGAGAGAGAGAGAGAGAGAGAGAGAGAGAAGGGGGGGGGGAACAACCTGTCAAAACCCTCAAGTCCCTTTTAAGGAACAGATGATGAAGAAAAACCTAAAAGAAAGCACATTAGAAATGCAGAGAGGTCTGCACAACAAGCTTTTTCATTCCCAAACCCAAACCAGCCAAGGGGAGAAGACGAATGCACTGCCCACCTGTGCCAAAGTCTGATCCTGCCCCGGGACCTGCCTGGCACAGGTTTGAAGGGGAAATGAGAGGGCTGCGGGGGAGAAGAGCGAGCCACGCGTGGCCTACTTACTCACCACAGCCGTGCAAGCCCCATTTTGAACAGCGCGCCCCTTCGCTCCAGTACACCCAGTGTTGCTGTTTGTCACTTGATTGCCTAGTGTGTCCTCTCTGTTGGGGGCAGGTTAGAGGAGGCGGGAAGGAGCCGGCAGCCCCTGGACAGATGGGTGTCCCCGCGCCGTTACAGGCGCTGTGGCTCCCGGAGCTGCCTTCCCCGCAGCAACTGGCGGTGTCCGCGCCTCCCACCGCCTCGGAGTGATCGCGGCTGTCCGTCCTCCTCCTCCTCCTCCTCCCCATCTTCCTCACGGTCCTCAGAGGCCTGCTCCACCTCCACGCCTGGTCCTTACGCCCACTTTGGTCCTAGCCCGTAGCCCCGTGGCGCCCCACGTGCTGGGTGCGGGGTGCGGGGTGCTGGAGGAGCTGGGGGGTGAGGGGGTTACCACCGGCTACTGGGCAGAGTGGCCAGGCTGCTCCTCCGCCAGAAGAACTGCAGGTATTGCAATGAGGGCCAGATAAGGGGGTAAGAACCCTGAGAAAGAGGGAACATGGGTTTGGGGAGAGACCAAAACTGGGAGGCGGAGACCTGGGCCCTAGGTGACAGCACTTAGCACTCTCTGACCTTGTTTTCACTCACCGGCAAAAGAAGATTAAAATGCATGCTCTGCCCACCCTTGGGGCAGAAGGGGGTAATATAATTGGTCAAAACATTGCTTTGAGAAAGTAGCAGCGCTGTCTTTACATAAGCAGCCGCGCATTATCGTTTATGATGTGCCCCAGATCACTGACAGAGACCTGTGTTATCTGGGCAGGAAAGCACGTTTTGGAAAGTGCTTATTAAGTAGGTGCCAACGGCCTAATATGTAGGAAAGTACTTAAAAGCACCTGCGTGTTTGGTGGATAGAAACCCTTGCACTTGAGCAAGTTCAGAGTTGAATGGTCTAAGGCAGCCGTGGGCAAACTACGGCCCTCGGGCCAGATCCGGCCCACGGAGCCAAAAGAGCGGAGGGTTCTCTTGCTCTCCCCTCCGCTCCTTCACCAGCAGCCCAAGAGGAGAGTGCCAGCATGGTCAGGTTGCTTTTGTTCCGGCCCTCCAGTCCAGTTTAAGAACCCATTTTGGCCCTTGAGTCAAAAAGTTTGGCCACCCCTGGCCTAAGGATACAAGAGCCCTCCCACCCATTAGAAGGGCTGGGTAGCAGTTTCTGGAAATGAATCCAGAAACTCTCAGATTCCAAATAAAACAGCATCACTTGCACCCTTTTTATAAAGTTGCAAAAACAAACAAAATGAAAATGTAGCTGAAACTGGTTTGGCTCAGTGATAGAGCATCAGCCTGCAGACTGAAAGGTCCTGGGTTCGATTCCGATCAAGGGCATGTACATTGGTTGCGGGCACATCCCCAGTAGGGGGTGTGCAAGAGCAGCTGATTGATGATTCTCTCTCATCGATGTTTCTAACTCTCTATCCCTCTCCCTTCCTTTCTTTAAAAACATCAATAAAATATAAAACTATAGTGTCTAAATGCAAAAGACACTGGGTAGGATTAATGGCAGATTAGGCACTGCAGAAGAAAGATACGTGAATTTAAAGCATAGCAATCGAAACGATACAAAGTGAAATGCAAGGAAAAACAACCAAAAATGAACCACTGCGAGGACTAAGTAAACTAGGAAATGCAACGTGGCTGATACACAGCACACATGTGCCACAGATTCCCTTCCTCTGTTCTTTCCTTAACCTGAATTCAAATCTTACTGAATTCAACTTTGCACCAGGCCCCGCCCCACCGCCCTCCCTTTCAGCAAACACTGGGAAAGACCTGCTCTGAAGTGGTCAGAGTTCAGAGCGCAGAGTTCAGGGCCGGAGAGGGAACGGCCAGCAGCAAGAAGGACATCTCCATTCAGCTATCTCTTAAGGCTGAACTGCCCCACTGAGAGGATAAAGGTCTTCATGGCTGCCCTCTTCATCCTCATCCTCATCCTCGCCACGGTTTCTACTTTCGAAGGCCAGCCAAGTGAGTCCACCTGCCCCTGTAGGCCACGATGGATGAGCAAGGGGACCGGGGAACAGCTGGCAGCGAGGGGACCCTAGAGCGCTGTCAGGTCTCTGTTATCATCTCTGGGGCCTCTCCCGCTCCTGCATGCTCAGCCGCTATCTTGAAACTCTTCCCCTTTGTAAGCAGCTGGGCTGTGGTCCAGATCCTGCTGGGGTTGGGCAGTTCTGGGAAGCTGGGTCAGGGTTATGTCAGGAGTCCAAGGGTTGAGCCTTTAGGAAGAGAAGCCAAGGAAGTAACAGAAGAGAAGACAATAAATGTATGTGGTGAAGAGGCAGGCGCAAGGCAAGTGGATGAGAACAGGCTGCTCTCTGGGAGAGCGGACAAAGGGAGTTGGGCAGGTGGGCCGAGCGAAGTTCGGGGCTAGGCTCAGAAATGAGGAGTCTGAACCTAGACGCCCCTTCCTGGCACAGACTGCTGGGACTCTCGTGCAGCCAAAAAAAGTCCCAATGGGATGCCCACCCAAGTGTGCCATTTGGGGTTTCATGTCCCCCATCTCCACCTCCCAAGCCGAGATCTAAATAAAGTCCGTGGGAAAGAGGAGAGGGGTTAAAAGCTTTGGAGGTACAGAATGCTTGGGGACTATGGAGAACAAGATGTGTTTTTGCCTTGCTTTACCCCTGCTTCTACCATCATTTCCGAGGACCTGGTGACAGGGAAGGGACCGGTCACTCAGTCCTTCCACACCCCTGCCTTCTGCTGCCTCGGCCCTTTTCTCCCTGGGCCGCCCTTGGCTCGGAGTGGAGCCCGGCTCTGCCTGTGTAAATATTTGGAGGAGCAAGGGTCGTGCACACCACACAATCTGCCCATACGCTCTCAGGATGCCCCCCATCTACACTTTGTTTTGAGAGCCAAGGACGTGAGAGCCACTGTACGCAGAGGTGCTTAAGGTGGGATAACAATGCCCTCCGGGAGGTCCAGCGGGCCCGTGTCCAGCGGGCCCGTGCGATGGGTTCAGGCTTCGAGAAAAAAAGAAAATGGCTCACCCAAGACATGAGTCAGCCACAAGGTGCGCTGGAGCTGTTCCGAGCCTTGCCACCAGCTGTGCTCGGTCCCCGCGAAGAGATGGCTTTGCCATCAGAGGAGTGGAGTGCAGTGGACGGGAGAGGGAGGTCCCGGGCTGCCCTCCCTGCCGCCCCGGCTCAGCCTTCAATGTGATTCCCTCAGGAAGCCCGAAGGCGGTGAACCTTTCCGCCATCTGCTGCCTCCAGTACCACTATGAGGAGAAAGTATTACCAAGGAAGCTGGTGGTGGGATACAGAAACGCCCTCAACTGTAACAAGCCAGCAATCATGTAAGTACTTCTCTACAGGCGTTTCTGTGGAAAAGGAAGGGGAACCAGGGACTGGGAGGGATGCACAAAACTAGTAAGTCTCCATACCAGAAGGAGGAGAGTGGTGGTTAAAAGGGCTTTGGATCTCACAGGACAGGCCTGGGTTTACTTCTTGATTTTGCTACTTGTGGCTGTGGGACCCAATAAACATTGCTCATAATGAAACCCACGCCTGAGGGTCTAGGCTGGCTGGGGAAGGGGCTACAAGTAGGGCTGATGAGGTCTGGAGAGGGAGGCCCTCTGATGGGGCCTATAGGGGGGAGGCCTACGTTAGCCCCGTGGAAGCTAGAAGTGGGGGATTGTGGACTGGACCCCCCCAACTCTACACTCTGGCCCATGGCAGTCTAACTTTGTCTCTACAGCTTCGTCACCAAAAGGAACCGAGAGATCTGCACCAATCCCAGAAAAGAGTGGGTCCAAGATTACATCAAGGATCTCAACCTGCCCTTGCTACCCCCCAAGAAGTTGCCCCCGGTTAGATCCATCTGATCATAGAAAGGCTAGCCCAGCTCCTCAGCTCCTCATGACAGTCAAGCCTCGGTGGGAGCCCAGGTTCAGGAAAGAAAGGCGTGACCCTATGAAAAAAACGAGGGCAGCCTTGTGGTCTGAATGACAGTCACATGATCCAGTGATCAAAAAAATGAGCCAGTGATTTTTTTAAAAATGCAAGTGTTTTTTAATATTTTCTCAATCTCTGGAGGAAATGCCAAAGTTAAGGGAGGTGAGCAGGCGTACATTCTTAATACACAGAAAAAAGCCTTCCACATCTTTCTCCTCGCTCACAGCCTCTCCCCTAACACCAATACAACAGCCATTCTCATGACTGCATGCAGCTCCCAACCAGCCTGACCATCTCTGGCCTCTGACTCATTCAGAGCTCTTGACTTTTCTTGTCCATCCTTATCCTATTTCTAGATCTCTTCCCCTCTCCCTTCTATTTTTTTTTTTCTTTTCTTTTAAAACATAAATTTCTGGGAACATTTGAGATCTTGTGTCCCTGCATATGTCATCAGTTTGGCTTTGGCTTAAATAAACATTTACAAAAACTCTCAGGAAACAAAAGGAATAACTTTTTCTTAGCAGGCCAGGGTGGAAATATCACATGCTAATGATCTTTGTCTTTTTTTTTAATCGTCACCTGAAATATGTTTATTGATTTTCAGAGAGGAAGGGGGAGAAATAGAGGGAAAAAAACAACAGTGACATCCAGCTACAAGCTAAGTATGTGCTCTGACCAGGAATTGAACCCACAAACTTTTAGTGCATAGGATGATGCTCCAATCAACTGAGCTGCCAGCCAGGGCTGATCTTTGACACTTTTGCTGAAGTTTTATTACCAGCTCCCTAAGATTTGGTCTCCCCTCAGGTGGCATGGATACAAAAAATGTCGAAACAAAAGAAGAGGTGAGACTCTCTAGCTCCTACACTAAGCTTTTCGGGACAGGAAAAGGGCATTAGACTAGGTTAAGGGTAAAAATCTTGTTGCAAAACTCAACCATTCAATAAAAAAAAATTTCCTTTAATCCTAACTTCATTCCTGACTTCTTCTTTGCTAGGGTGGGGAAAACTTAATCTAGTTGTTTCAGTAGCTTCTCTACATTCTGATGTGGAACATCTACACAATGGAATACTATGTTGTGGTAAAAAAAAAAAAAAAAAAAGAGGGAACTTTTACCATTTGCAATAGCATGAATGGAACTGGAGAGCACCATGCTAAGGGAAATAAGCCAGTCAGAGAACGATAAATATCACATGATCTCACTCATTTGTGGAATATAATGAACAACATAAACTAATGAACAAAAACAGATCCAGAGACAGAGAAGCATCGATCAGACCATCAAACCTCAGAGGGAAGGCAGGGGAGGATGGGGGTAAAGGGGACAGATCAACCAAAGGACCTGTATGCATGCATATAAGCCTAACCAAATGGACACAGACACTAGGCAGTGGTGAGGGCATGAGTCAGGGGGTGCAATGGGGGAGTAAGGACACATGAAATACCTTAATCAATAAAGGGAGAGAAAAAAACACACATTATGAGCATTTTGTCAAGGTTGGGAGCTGGAGAATTTACACGGCACCAAGGCCTGACATACCTACTCAATATCCCCTTCTTGCTGCCTTTCTGCCTTCAGCTCAACAGCTGGAAGCTGATTCAGGGGGGAAAATCAACATTCCCCCAGAATACTGTTGTGGAGATAAAACAAAAACCAGGCAATTAAATTAACAAAAACAAATTCAGATAAAGTGATCATTCTGAAAACTAGCCAATGATTTGGATTCTGGTAAGTTGACCGATAACTCCTCCTAGTGGCCTTCAGCGGTAATACATGAGCCCGTCACCCCACCCCACCTAAAGCTGACCACAGCTAGCCAATCAAAACCTCCCTCAGAGAAATGAAATCTGGACCAGAGAAACACATAAGGTTGCTGCCGGAGCAGATCCCAAGGGAAGAAGTCTAGGAACTCTTGCACTGAAGTCCGTAGAGCTGCTGCATTTCCTGTCCCCCACAAAGGCTTGGAGGTTTAGCTAGTCTCTCGGTTCCCTGAGATGTCCCAGCATTCGTCCTATTCTTTGGTGTCTTTTTTATTTTTTCCATCCCTAAAGGGCCATAGTGGCGTTTAACACCTCTGGAATAACTTTGTGTTGGCTTAGGTTAAATCTGGCTTGTGTCTGGTAAAGGATACATACCACTTTATACAGTTTTAAGTGCACAATTCAGTGGGATTAAGTACAGTCACAGTGTTGTGCAACCATCGCCACTACCCATCTCCCAGAACTTTTCCATCTTCCAAACTGAAACTCTGTACCCATTAAACAACAATGCCCCGCGCCTCCCTTCCCCAGCCTTTAGTAACCACTGTTCTGCTTTCTTTCTCTCTGAACTCGACTACTCTAGTGACCTCATAGAAGTTGAATCATATAGTATTTGTCCTTTTGTGACGGCTTATTTCATTTAGCCTATGTCTTTAAGATTCATCCATGTTACTTCACGAGTAAGAATTTTATCGCTTTTTTAAAATTTAATAACTTTCCATCGAGTTTATCTATTCATCCATCCATGGAAATCTGGGTAACCCCCTTTTTGTTTACATTAGCCAGAGTTAGCTGGTTTCTGCTAACCTGTGCCAAAAGCACTTTAACTTGTACAATGACACATCTACCAGTGTTTTTCCTGCCCTTGTCCCTCCACAGGGGGCCGGGGCTACATGCTTTCGACCTTACTGGGCTGTGAGCTCCTGTTCCTTGATCCAGAAATAGCCACTGAATTTGACCCAGGAAGGTTCATCCGTGACTTTGAGGAGAGGTCTCAGTGGGAAGTAGTGATAGAAACTCAAGCGAGGGGGTGGGAGACAGAATGGGAGCTGTGGAAGTGGGGCCTAGGACTCTACCCGGATAAGTCTTCTAAAAAACGTTTTTGTGAAGAAAAGCAAAATTTAGGACAAGAGCTAGAAGTAGGTATGGGTTCAAGGGGGGATTTTTAAAGATGTGAGGATTTAGAGCATGTTTGTGGGTTAGCTTCCGTTTTCTTTGCTATAAAATGGAAACCAAAAAAACCCAGGACTGCAGGTTCTTGGGAGAATCACACCAGCCAACAGATGTAAAGTGCCCACCACGGTGTCTGGCTCACAGTGGAGACTCAGCCCTGGTGGGCTCCCCTCTCAGAGGAAGGATGCTTGAACCCCGCGGGTTTTCACTGGTAAAGGCAGGGTGACAGTCTTTAGTTCTCACTTTGCCGATTATAACAGAGGAAGAGAAGCTGATAGGAAAGGAGCCATGTTAATGGCAAGATCAAGAAAGAATAAAAGCTATAAAACAAATATTTAAAATAATTGAGAGCTCAAGAGACTTACAAAAGCAGGCAGGGTTTGTAGGGGCATTGAAAATTGGAGCAAACATCAGGGATAGCATGAGTTCCCAATTTTTTTTGAGTGGTAGAAACTGTCTTATCATATGCTTTATTTTTTTTAATTTATTAAGGTACCGTATTTGCCAGCGTATAAGATGATTTTTTGGCCCTGAAAAATACGTATTTGCCGGCGTATAAGACGACTCCTAACATTTCCACTAAAAATACAGAGTTTGTTATATACTCGCCATATAAAACTACCCCCCCACTTGGAGGCATATTTTTCAGGGCCAAAAAATCGTCTTATATGCCGGCAAATACGGTATTATATGTGTACATAACTTACCATTGCCTCCCCTCCCATTCATGCCCTCCCTCCCCAGAGTTTTGTGTCCATTGGTTGTACTTATATGCATGCATACCAGTCCTTCGGTTGATCTCTTATCTCCCCCAGATCTCTCTACCCACCCCCCCCCCCGCTGTCATTTGACAGTCTGCTTGTTGTTTTACTGTCTCTATATCTATCTTTCTGTTCATTGGTTTATAATGTTCTTTAATATCCATAAATGAGTGAAGTCATGTGGTGTTTCTCTTTAATTGACTGGCTTATTTCACTCAGCATGATGCTCTTCAATTCCATCCAGGTTACTGCAAATGATGAGAATTCCTCCCTTTTTATGGCAGCATAGTATTCCATTGTGTAGATGTACCATGGTTTTCTGATCCATTCATCTGCTGACGGGCACCTAGACTGTTTCCAAATCCTAGCTATTGTAAATTGTGCTGCTATGAACATAGGAGTGCATATATCCTTTCTGATTGGTGTTTCTAGTTTCTTGGGGTATATTCCTAGTAGTGGGATTGAGTTCCCAATTTTTAAAAAATACATATTTTATTGATATTTTACAGAGAGGAAGGGAGAGAGATAGAGAGCTAGAAACATCAATGAGAGAGAAACATCGACCAGCTGCCTCTTGCACACCCCCTACCGGGGATGTGCCCGCAACCAATGTACATGCCCTTGACCGGAATCAAACCTGGGACCTTTCAGTCCGCAGGCTGATGCTCTCTATCCACTGAGCCAAACCTGTTTTTGGTGAGTTCCCAATTTTTGTGGCACTGGCCTGAGGTCAACTGTAGTTGCTGTGAAGGATGCCACAGGATTGGCTAAAATGCTAACAAGGAAGTTTGTGGCCTTTCTGGCCAGATGAACCAAGGGAAGGAGCCTGAAGAAATAGTGGCTACTGGAGAGAGAGAGCGAGAAAACTCCAAAATTAAAATTTTTTAAAATCAGCAGAAGGGAATCCAAATTTCTTCCTATAAACTTAGGCCAACTTTCTAGTCCTGACATCCCTAAAACATACATACGTGGGGAAAACTGAAAGCAGGTTGCAGCTAAAACTTAAAGAACTAAACAAAGATCTGATCACTATCTACTGCAGACATGAAAGTATGCAGCTTGAACTGGCCATAGGATTGGCTAAAATTCTGACTCACTGGTTAGAGAGTCAGCTCATGTAATGAAGGTCAATTCTTGGTCAAGGGCATGCTCCTGGGTTGATCCCTGGGCTCAGATCAGGGGGTATACGGAAAGTAACCAACCCACATGCCTCGAATCAATGTCTCTCTCCCCTTTCTTCCCTCCCTTCCTCTGTGAAAATCAATGGAAAAAATATCCCTGGGTGAAGATTAAATAAACAACTAAAAGAACAGCAAGAAGCTGCATAACGCTTTCTAATCTAGCCTCTATGTACTTTGCATCCCTCTGTCCAGACCGTCATAGAGGTCTGCCCAGGTCCAAGCACCGAGGACATGTTCCCCATCTCCGGATGGAAGAAACATCAAAGAACTAACAGACTTGTTTTCAAGTCACCACATCTGTAGAATAGGAAGAATAATACCCATGTCTATTCTCAGGAGAGCTAATATAAGGCTTAAATAAGATCAAGTATACCTGGAATCTGTATATTAGAACTCCAGCTCTATGTGACCTCAGGCAATTTGATCAACCTCGCTGTGCCCCAGTGCCCTTGTCAACGCAATGGAACTAGAAATTGTACCCCTACCATACAGCTGTTGTCTAGACAATTCACTTAAAACACTTAGCATAATGCCTGCCACATAGTAAATTAAAGCTCAACACATTTCAACTGTTGTTTTTACTAACCACTATTTGAGTTATTGCTAACATCAAGAGTCTTCAATTGCTTCACCACAAAGGAGGAGAAGGGAGGGGGGATAATGAGAATTTCACACGAGAGCTGATGGTTTTCAGCCAATTCTCAGGCAGGAAGTTATGAGGAAGGTCACAGAACTAGTCCTCATCCCATCCTACCTATTATCCCCTGCCCTGCGAGGTGAGTGCTGCCAAAAGGATGCTGGCTAGAGACTGACAAGGCTGAGTCTTTGCTCAGGCAAATAGCGAACCCTAGGGGCCCCACTGAGCACAGCCCCACAGAATTTTGGAAAAGAAGATGCCCAAAGCCAGACAGGACAGCAATACCAGTCACATCTGCCTGGGGAACACTTAGAATCTGGGGTCTAAACTCCTGAAAAGCAATGTCAATAGGAAGGCCAGTTCTTGGTCTTTAAGGAAGTTTTGGAAACCACTAAAACACTATGATTTTGTAACTAAAATGGGACCAGAAGCCCAGTCCTGCAAAAATGTATATGCCCTTCCTTGGTTGATGAATGGGGAGACACTATGGGAAGACTTGGGCTGGGAATCCAGGGCAAGATAGGATCTTGGTCCTTCCAGAACACTGGAGAATGAGTAACATGAACTCAAAGCCAAGGCCAATGTAGGAGCCATGTCCTTTAAACTGGAACCCATGGCAAGGAAAAGGAGAACACAGAGAGTGGTAATCCGAGCTATTTATTGAGTACTTTTTTGTGTGTCAAATATGGTACTGGGAGCAAGCTGAATAACTTGGGGCCCAGGGGCCAGAGATTGAATCCCAGGTCCAACTTTAAAAGGCCTCCCAGTCCCTAGGTAGCCTTCAAGTCAGCCCCGATTTGCTCACCAAGGAGCAACTGAGCCTGCAGGTAGAATCAGAAAATCTAGCTGAGTAGGGGCAGGGCAGGGTGACTCTCATTGCCCCGCATCCCATACCTTGTATTTGTCCTTGACATTGACTCTCCACAGGGATTATATCAGTAATGAAAACATACAACAAAGTCTTTCATGATGTCACCTCCAAATTACATTTGCAGATCATTCAGGTGTTGAGAAATGTAATAACCTTCATCATCAAGATGGGTATCATTTAAACTCCAGTTGTATCACTAGCATATTGTCTGTCACCTGACAAATAGATCTTCCATTTAGATACAATCAGAGTTGAAACTCAGCCAGCTCCCCTATTTGGAGCTGCTGTAGTTGAGACACATGATAAATTAAAATGCAGCCAGCTCCTTCTCCCCAGTGAATTTCATTAAATCACAGGAAGTCTGCCCACAGAATTCCCATTGACCCAGTTTCTGGCCCAAGGCTGATCTATTCTCAAGGTGGTAGAGTAAGATGAAAACACCAATTATCCTAACAGCTAGCACCAGAGTTGTTCTTTAAAAAGGAGGTGCTTTTGTCTCTCAGCATAATCATTATGCTTGTCTCAGTTTAGGTTCTTACAAGGGTATTTCTTGGATCACATGATCTCACACATCTAGAGGAAATAATGAACAACATAAACTAATGAACAAAAATAGACCCAGCCGAAACCGGTTTGGCTCAGTGGATAGAGCGTCGGCCTGCAGACTCAAAGGTCCCAGGTTTGGTTCTGGTCAAGGGCATGTACCTTGATTGTGGGCACATCCCCAGTGGGGGGTGTGCAAGAAGCAGCTGATCGATGTTTCTCTCACATCAATGTTTGTAACTCTCTATCCTTCTCTCTTCCTCTATGTAAAAAAAAAAAAAATCAATAAAATATATATATATTTTTTAAAAAAAACAAAAAACAACAGACCCAGAGAAAGAGAAGCAGTGATCAAACTCTCAAACCTCAGAGGGAAAGTAGGGGAGGGTGGGGGTAAGGAGGAGAGATCAACCAAAGGACTTGTGTGCATGCATATGGGCCTAGCCAGTGACCATGTACAACAGGGGGGTTGGGGCATATGTGGGGAGGGGTTTGGGATGGGAATGGGGGGATGAGGACAATTATATGATACCATAACAATAATTTTGTTTAAAAAAGAATAAAAATAAAAAGGAAGTGCTTGCCCGCCCATGTGGTTCAGTGGTTGAGCATTGACCTATGAACCAGAAGGTCACGGTTCGATTCCAGGTCAGGGCACATGCCTGGGTTGCAGGCTCAACCAGTAGGGGGTGTTAACGAAAAAAAACCATTGAAACCTGTAAAGGAATTTTTTGTGAGTTTATTTGAGCCAAAAACTGTCGACAATTGCCGGGAAGCAGAACCTCAACGGATTGAGATTATGCTCCGGAGAATGGAGGTTACATTTCTGTATTTATACAAAGAAATCAAAGGAGGGACATAGGTGGGTTACATGAATATTCATTGGTGATGGAGTAAGGAGGCGGGAGAAAGCAAGCCGGTGGGAAAGCCCCGGGATTGGATAAAAAGTAAAATGATGGGCATGAGCTTCTTTTACAGAGACGGATACATTGCAATTAACTTGATAACAGTCACAATGAGAGAATGTCTCGGGGCCATTTGTTGTGCCCTGAGGGGTCCAGGGTAAGAAGGAAGTTACACAAGTTACCCAGACATCTCACAGATAGGTTATCTTAGAGGCAGGAAGGCAGATGGGCTCAGTAAAGATCAAAGCTGATCTTTGTCTGGGAAACAGTGGCCTAGAAAATGACTGCCCACTATAACCTGTTTGTAGTTAGATATTTAATTTTCAAACCATCCTTTGTGGTTACTTCAGGTCTCTCAGTCTGCAAGACTGCCACGCAGGCCTTCCCTGAGCTCATCAGGTTAGCAAATGGCTGTTTTCGTTCACAGGGGCATGCAGCAGGCAGCTGGTCAATAATTCTCTCTCATCACTGAAGTTTCTATCCCTCTCTCCCTCTTCTTTCCTCTCTCTGAAATCAATAAAAACTTATTTTTTTAAAAAAAGTGCTTTTATTGTGTGTCCCAGGGGAAGCAGTGGGACCCAGGGGAAGGGGCGGTGAAAACCAGAGGAGGAGCGGACTCTATTCATATGGTCCTGAGATAGTCACCATAAAACAAGCAGATTGCCAAATGAGGAGCAGATTTTATTCATGGGTTCCTGAGATGGTCACCATAAAACAAGCAGATTGTCAAATGATAGCGGGGAGGGGAAGGAGACCTGGGGGGAGATAGGAGAACAACCGAGGGACTGGTATGCATGAACATAAGTACAACCAATGATCACAGAACTCTGGGGAGGGAGGGCATAAATGGGAGGGAGGGGGCAATGGTAAACTATGTACACAGAAAATACCTTAATAAAACAAAATTAAAATAAATAAATAAATAAATAAATAAAAGTGCTTTTATTTAGGAAAATACCTTGAAAAGTCAGAGTGAATAGAAGATGGGAATTTTAGGACATGGATAAACAAAAGCGAAAAATAAACTCTTCTGCATACAAAGTGGACAGAAAGTTGAGAGAGAGGAAAGCAGAGAAAAGAGGAGAGATGGCTGCAGAATAAGAAAAAGGATCATGCTTGCCTAAACCGGTTTGGCTCAGTGGTAGAGCGTCGGTCTGCGGACTGACAGGTCCCGGGTTCGATTCCGGGCAAGGGCATGTACCTTGGTTGCGGGCACATCCCCGGTAGGGGGTGTGCAAGAGGCAACTGGTCGATGTTTCTCTCTCATCGACGTTTCTAACTCTCTATCCCTCTCTCTTCCTCTCTGTGAAAAATCAATAAAATATATATATTTTTTAGAAAAAGGATCATGCAACCTGAAAGGAAACTGATCAGCTGAAAGAAATGATGAGACAGGGCCGATGCCAGTTTGGCTCAGTGGATAGAGCGTCGGTCTGCGGACTGAAAGGTCCCAGGTTCGATTCCAGTCAAGGACATGTACATTGGTTGCGGGCACATCCCCAGTAGGGACTGTGCAAGAGGCAACTGGTCGATGTTTCTCTCTCATCGATGTTTCTAGCTCTCTATCCTTCTCTCTTTCTCTCTGTAAAAAAAAAAAAAAATCTATTAAATAAATAAATACTAAAGACAGGGAGGCAGAAGACATGTAAGACCAGAGACATCTAATACTTCATTCTAGATTGTTTGCATTGCTGTGATTTACCTAAACCATCCAACACCTCCCCAGGTTTTTCTGAGAAGTCTGATATGCCCCTGTATCCTTGCTGATAGTGTTTTTGGGAAATAGAGTCAGCGTGGCAGAGGGCAAGGTGCCTTCCTCACGTTCACCCTCACAGCGACCATGGACAGTTTTGTGTCTGACCACAGTGTGGTCCTGAAAGCCTTGTCTGCCACCAGGGCCCTTCCCACATGGAACTGCAGAGATTGGTCCAAGCGGTGGATGCACAACCCACCAAATCTCCAGCAGGGGCCAGACCAAGTGCTTCCCTAAAGCTGGTGGTGAGCACTTGGAGAAAGAAGCTTGCTCTTTACTGGGGTGGCTGAGCTAGAATGATGAAAGAATTCAATGGCCTGCAGCTTTCTCCCTCTCCCCCACGTCTGAATAAAGGAAGCCCGGCCTCTTCAGAAGCGCATTGGGCAATGTACACAAGGAGCAGAGATGAAAAGTTGTGTGTAAGAAACCCCCGATGGCATGGTCTGAGCCTCTGGATCAAGCCAGACCTGAAGCCTGGAACTTCTTACCCTTCCCAGTTACGTGAGTCATTAAGTTTCCTTTTCGACCAAGCTCATTTAAATTAGATTTCTGCCACTTGCAACCAAAGTTTAAAAGCCCGGGTGGAAGTAGCAGGATCCTCATGAGAGAGAAGGAGGCCAAGTCACGGTCCTGACCAGCAGCAGGGTAAATGGGGCCCTCGGCATCCCCCAAAGGGCAGAGGGGCAGCTGCACGGGAAGCTGACACGGAGCAGATATGGAGCCAACCACTTTTTTCCACTGTGGCTTCCCTGTGACTCTGGTCTGACCAGGCTCCCTTGACCAACCCTGGGGTTGAGTAACATGAGACCTCTAGCTGCTGCCCTCCTGGGCTTGAGCAGCAGCCTGTGGCTGCTGGCCACAGGACTGGCAGGGTACCCACTGGCTTCTGTTCTTGCCTTACTGCCAGTTGGGTAGGAAAGGGGGTGAGAGAGGGTGGAGGCCTTCTCCTCTCCAACTAAGCTCTGGAATCCTATAAGCAATCATTGGTGGGCAAATCACTCTCCACCACCACCACCACCACCCCTTTACCCCCCACTTCCCTCCTTTGGGGGGCATGGGAGGGGAGTTGGCTACTCTGAGGCTGCTCTACACAGTCTCCCAGGGGTTCTAGCATTACATGGTAATCTGCCCACTAAGGAACCCTGCAGTGGCTTCCTTCCCTTTTATGTTTCATGTCTGTTTCCCTACTGGAACTTTCAAGGAACACCTCCCAGTAAACTACTTGCACTCAAATCTTTGTCTCATGGTCTGCTCCTGGGGGATCTCAATCTGAGAAAGGTGTGAGAGAAAGGAAAGCCAAGAAGGACCCTTAGCTTGTTGGCCTTCGTCAATTTAGCTTAAGTAGCTACATGTATTGAGCATTTGCCATGTGCCAAGCATTCTATATTCATAGAATATGCCAAGTAATTATCCCGGCCACTTATGGTTTTCAAGGAACAGGAAGTGATGGGGTAGAAAGTCCACACTGCGTTGACTTGGCTGCCCAAAATGTGTGTGTGTGTGTGGGGGGGGGGGGGTTGTCATGACAAGCACTATGACCAGCCCCTCATTCCCAACTGGAAAGTTCCCGTGTCCTCATAGTAGAGATTCTTAATGATACTGTCATTCGCCTTTTCACTGATGGAGAAAGTGGAGGTAACAGAGAGAGGGAAACCAAAAGTAAAGAGGGTGAAAGACAATAATCACAATAACAACAGCTGCATGTACTGAGTGCCTACCTGTGCCAGGAGCTATTAAACTCCTTATGTCATCTCACTTCTTCTTCCCAACAAGCCTTGAAGGAACCATTGTCTAACATTATCCCCCATTTAACAGAAGCGGGGGGGGGGGGGGGGGGGACGTAGGGCAACTTCTATAGAAGAGCGAAGAGAAAGTCCATCCAACCTGACCCCATCCTCCCAGGTCCAGGCCCACCTCACTGTCAGGAAGACTCCAGCCTCTATGTTTCTTTTCCTTCCTTCCCGTATATATATATTTTATTGATTTCAGAGAGAGAGAGAGAAACATCAATGATGAGAGATAATCATTGATCGTCTGCTTTCTACATGCCCTCTACTGGGGACTGAGCCTGCTTCCCGGGCATGTGCCCTGACCAGGAATCTAACTGTGACTCCTGATTCATAGGTCAACACCCAACCACTGAGCCACACCAGTTGGACTTTCTTCCTTTCCTTTCCTTTTCTTTCCTTTCCTTTCTTTTTAGCAAAACAAAACTACTTTCTGAGTATCTCCAGCCTGGTGCTTGGGGGGAATTAAGCTCCATGAAGAGAGTGATGCCATCAGAGGACAGCTGCAGGACATACAAGGAGGGTCCTGGCTGTCGGGACGCAGAAGCACCAACAAGGCTTTGAAGAGAGAAGTGCTGGTGGTCTGAGTGTCTGCAGCGCTGAGGCTGGAGAGCGGCCCGTGTGTCTGCAGTACTCGAGGGTGGTTTTGTGGCTGGGGGATGATGAGGGAAGTGGTTCTTCATCATCGATCATGTGTCGGTGTCAAAAAAAAGTACATGTTACCACTTAGCTATACCAAAAAAAAAAGTTGTTCTCTTCATTTTCAGTACCGTATTTGCCGGCGTATAAGACGACTTTTTGGCCCTGAAAAATATGCCTCCAAGTGGGGGGTAGTCTTATACGGCGAGTATATAACAAACTCTGTATTTTTAGTGGAAATTTTAGTGGGTCGTCTTATACGCCCAGTGGTCTTATACGCCGGCAAATACGTATTTTTCAGGGCCAAAAAATTGTCTTACACGCCGGCAAATACGGTAACTGACTTCACATTGGAATACCTCCCACTAACAGCGGAGGAAGCACCGGGAACCCGCTCCTCTGGAATAAAGCAGGGGCACTTGGGTAAACATTAACAGACAATGTGAAAGGTAGACTCTCTGTCGGGGCTGTTTCTTACCTCCCACGGTGGCTTCAGGATGCAGGGGCCGCTTATTACGCAGCCTTCTGGCTCTGCGTGGGGTGGGGACACGGTTCCCCTCCTACTGACTTCGGTTGGTGTTGCATTGAGGTGCGGCTCATTAGCTTGCCTGGGAGGAAATGGGGGGGGAGGGGCGGGAGGATTCAGGCTGTGTTTTCTGGGTGTGGTCCGGGCCCATGGTCCCTCACTTGCTGCCTCTGCCCCACTCAGTTCTCATCCACCTGACTCTCAGCACACCCTCCATCCTTACTAAGCCACCCACTTGGCATTCTCTGATATGCGGTTGTCCGGAGCCTCGCCAGAATATCCAAAAGAAATCTTTCCATCCCCCATCTCAGATACTGCCCTCTCCGGGCAATATAGATAGGGGTTCTCCCCTTTTATAATCAAACATGCCCAGTAAGCATATTCCCCTAAAGAATAATAATTCCTTCCCTAACGTTTTTGCCTCATTTAGACCAACCAGCTCAACTTTAGCCAGCTCTCCTAAAACAACACTTTTGCAATGCCTGATCGCTTCTCAGAATCCTCACAGTGTGCAGGAGATGGCATTATTAACCCCACTTGACACACAAGGAAGCCTGGGCCCAGCCAAGTTAAATAACAGAGCCACTGAGCAAATCGACAGCCGGGCAAGAACGCAGACCCGGGTCTGCCGTACTCCCGGCACCCGTGCTTTCCACAGAGATGGGAGGCAACCCTGTTTCCAGAACAATTCCCACGGGCCGGGGAAGGCCAGTGGGCCGCAGGGTCACCTGTGGAGCCAGGCTGTAAGAAGCCCTGATGCCCGGGGAGGCTGCGCCCGGGCTCCCTACTGGTCCAATGCCCCATCCTCCGGGAGCAGCCTCCAGCACACCTGCTCCTCCCAAGTCAGCCTCTTCCCAGCGGGCCCCTCAGGCAACACCAAGTCCTGTCCCCTGGGGGCAGATCGCACCGTCTTCAGGGCTCAGAGCTACTGAGAGGCAGCTGCAAACCTGAGGCTTTTCCAGACCACCTGCTCAGCGGGCACCACCGGAGGGCAGGCCCTGTGCCAGGGCAAGCGGAGGGACCATCAGGGTTGGCTGAACTGGACCCAGTTCCAGCCACTGCTGTTCTTCCCTCCTTCACGACAAAGGGCCCAGCAGACAGAGCTGACGTCGGTGACAATGCGCACACGTGTGCACCGGCCAGCATTCACTGAGCACCTGCCATGTGCCAAGCATTGTGTACAATGCCCCCACCTGTCCTTCCCAGTCACCTCAGCTCAGCAGTCCTCGACATTTTGGAAATGAGGAAACCTGTCCAGCGAGATCATAGTTTCGTGAGCTTCCACGGCTTTCACAGCAGAAGCAGAAATTGAAACCAAAGCTTGTGCAAGTCCAAAGCCTGGGCTGTTTCCATTACCCCACACGGGCTGTCAGGGGAGATAACGATCTATTCCTCCTTCCCCGGGGGTCAAATGTCACTCTTCTTACAGCATGTGCGGCCCTGTGTTCAGTGTCCAAATGTGATTCTAAAAACCCCATTCCCTGATGGGATGAAGGGGTGAAGTAACGATGAGCCACTGGGTCAGTGACCCCACCCCAGAGATCCCACTGAGTGGACCTGGATCCCTCACTGGACGGAGGGAAAAAAGAGGCTCTAAAACTGGGACTGAAATTCCACGGGGATTTTCCCGGGACATCTGGGAACATCCTGCCAGATGACTATTTTGTTGTTGTTGTTGTTAATCTTCACTGGAGGATATTTTTCAATTTATTTTTAGGGAGAGTAGAAAGGGGGGGAGAGACAGAAACATTAATATGAGAGAGACACATGGATTGGTTGCCCCCCTCAAGAGCCCGACCAGAGCTGGTACAACCGGAATCAAACCCAGGACCCTTCTGTCTTCAGGCTGACGCTCTATCCACTAAGCCAAACTGTCTAGGGCCTTCCATATGACTTTTTATAAACACATGGGCCCTCCGACATGCACATGATACAAAATTCTAAAGATGCAAAATGATGTACAATGAAATGGAGGTCTCCCTCCTACCCCCTCCCCAGGCTTCCCTCCCATTACCCTTCCTGATGGGAGAGAAGGTAACTGCTACCAGTTTCTTATGAGCTGCCAAAGAGAATCTATGGATTGATAAGCATAGATGAGTCTGCTTTCTTTCTTCCCCACACGCATGTAGTATGCTACATAAGCCATTCTGTCCCTTGTCCTCCCCAACTCCCCCCCCCCCAGCTTTGTTTTGAGAGAGAAAGACAAAGAGAGAGAGAAGAGAGAAAGAGACAGAGAGAGAGAGAGAGAGAGAGAGAGAGAGAGAGAGAGAGGGAAAGAGAGAGAGAGAAGAGAGAGAGAAAGGGAAAGGGAAAGGGAAAGAGAGAGAGAAACATCAATTGGCTGTCTCTTGCACATCCCCTATTGGAGATCAAGCTCACAACTGGGGCATGTGCCCTGACCAGGAATCAAACTGTCAACTTTTCCATGCATGGGACAGCGCCCAACCCACTGAGCCACGCTGGCCAGGGCTTTCCCCTGCCCCTTTTAACTTCTTGTGTCTTAGAGATCATTCCATATTTGCATGGAGGCAGCTGCCTTAATCTTCTTAGTGGCTGCCTGACATTCCATTATATGGAAGTGCCAGAATTGTTGAATCAGCCCCTTACTGATGGACAATTAGGCTGTCTCTGATCTTCATTATTACAAAACTATTAATATCTTGCATATATCATATTGTACATGTATGACCACATATTTAAGATAAAGCGCTAGAAGTAGGATTTCTAGTGCTTATTAAGTAAAAGGTGCTTTTAAAATTTAATAGGTTTTACCAGACTGCCCTCCATGGAAGTTGTAGCAATTTGTAGCCCACACCAAAGGCAGCAAAGGAGTGCTTTTCACATAAGGATAAAACCTTTGGCTGGAAAAAGACTAGCTGACAGGCAAGCAGGCAGGCCCGCGCCTGGTCCAGACATTCATCCTAGAACAAGCGACAAAGATGAGCCAGCCCTGCCAACAGGCTGCTTCCTGCAGGCTACACACCTCCTATTTCACAGGTGAGAAGACAGGCTCGGAGAGTTGACATGCCTCACCCAGGATCATGGCCTGGAACCCTGTAAGTCCAGAGCCAATCCTTCCAGACAATATATGCCTAGCCCTCTGATCTCAGCGGTTGTCTCCTGTGTTGACGTGGCCACAACTTGGAGACCCCAGCTCCTTCCCTACTATAAACTGAACACAGTTGGGAACCCCACCTGGTTTAGGGCTTTCTCTCATCATTTCATTCCTCTACACAGGAAGTCAGGACCTGCTCCCACTCAGGCACGTTTCCAGCTATGTCCAGCCTACGTGGGGCCCACTTCTCAGAGGTGGGTAGCAGGGATAACCCTGGACATTCATCCTCCAGCCAAAGGCACTGAAAAGCTCAACAGTTCCTCTCCATGGTTACCGCTGGGTGGTGGGCAGTGAGGGCGGGACAGAAATGAGAGTAGCACGTGAGCCAGCGATCTTATCATCAGCCACACTAGAAAGAGAAGTAAGCACAGTGAAAACAGTTATCCTCCTTTGTGCTTGGAAAGTGCCTTCACATCCACTAACTCATTTCACCTCCACAGCAGTTCTCTGAGTTAAATAAGGCAGGGATTTTCATAATCATTCTTCCCATTTTATAGGTAAGAAAGATGAGGTATAACTTTCCCAATGCTAGAGAAGAACAGAGACTAGAGGTAGACCAAGGGTTTCTGGTGCCTAATCTTGGCCTAATAGCTGGATGGATGAATGGGTGGGTGGGTGGGTGGATGTATGGATGGGTGGATGGGTTGTTGGGTGAGTAGACTATTGGTTTAATTTGTTTGTTTTTCTACACAACATCCATCCCATCAAATATCACCTTAACATCCTTTTGTGGAATCACTTCTCCCCAGGGTTTCAAGTAGTACCTGCTGCCAAAACACCCACAGCTTCCCTGGTTTCTCACCCATCCTTTTACCAAGTCAGGTTCTCCATTGCCATTCTATGAGCTACTCACATTACCCCCAGTACATTACCTTCTGTTTAAGTTAGCCAAAGTTGTTTTCTGTGCCTGTAAACAAAGGATTTTAAGTGATACAAATGCAAAGATGAATGAGTAGATCAATGAGTGGATGAGTGGAGGAATGGAAGGAGCAGAAGCGTAAAAAGATTGAGCAGCGGGCAACTGGATGAATGCAGCACTGCCCAGGAAGGACTTCATGAACTAAGTGGTCAGGCAAGCCTAGGCCTTGGAAAGATAGGAGGAAAAGAAGGGATAATAATGACAATCCATCCTTCCCTTACCTGGAGGAGAAGTGATGTGAATTGATTTTAGGGGCAACAGGAGACCTATACCCAAAATCTCTTTCAGTGTACTAGAAGTCCTTTAATTTTATATCTTTTCACTGAGAAAGGCCTCAAAAACACTGCAAAAACTCCATTTCCTAATTGAGGAAACTAAGGCCCACAAAGGGCAAGAGGTTTGCCAAAACCCACACCTATGTTTGGAGCTGAACTTGGACTAGAACTCAGGCCTTCTAATTTCCAATCCCTTGCTCTTTTCACTGCCCAAAGCTGGCTCTATAAGAAATGACTAATGCCTGGCCAGTGTTGCTCAGTGGTTGAGCGTGAATCCATGAACCAGGAGGTCATGGTTCCATTCCTGGAGAGCACATGCCTGGGTTTTGGGCTTGAACCTCAGTAGGGGGCTTGCAGGAGGCAGCCAATCAATGACTCTTTTTCATCATCAATATTTCTATATCTCTTTCCCTCTCCCTTCTTCTCTTTGAAAATCAATAAAAACATATTTTTTTAAAGAAGACATGACTAAGACATAGAATTTCCAAATCCCATTTTGAGGAAATTCCCTAAGGTGACTTCCCAAATGCTCTGCAGGCCTAAATGCTGAGGGAGACAGGTGGGGGGGGGGGGGACCCAGCATAGGGGAAGCAAAATACTAAGGAACCCCATCCCCAAGAATGTATGAAATGGGCAGGAGCCAAGGAGTTTCCCAGGACTAGCTCAGAAAAGGGTCAGAATCCAGAGCACAACCACAAGAAACCTGTGATTCCGAAACTTGTCACTTCCTTTGTGAGCCTGTCTGTGAAACTTTTTCAATTTTTATTTATTAATTTTACAGAGAGAAGAAGGGGAAGAGAGAGTGATTTGTTTTACACTTATTTGTGTATTCACTGGTTGGTTATTGTATGTGCCCTGACTGGGGATCGAACCCTCAACACTGGCATATCGAGACAATGATCTAACCAACTGGGCTACCGGGCCAGGGGTGTCTGTGAAACTCTTTGAAAAAGGGCCTGTGTGTTGGCCTGCAGGGACAGCCAGAAGGGAGGAAGAATGGACCACGTCTTACTCCACAGCCAAGCTCAGAGACAGAGAAACACAGTGAAGGACAGGACACGGGGCCAAGTCTCTGAAGTTTGCTGCCCAGAGGGCGGAAGAGCTCAGGACAGGCCTGAGTCATCACCATTTCCTATGAGTTTTCTTCCTAATAAGAGAAGAAGTTCCTAGAGTGTCTAACGTGGTGCCTAACAGCTAACGGAAAGTCATTGTCAGCCTCCCCCTCCCCGCCCCCAGGCCTTCTAACGCTGAGCTGAGCTGACACCTCCACTGGAAAGAGGACGACATGGAGGGAAGAAATGCTGGAGACTGGACACCGGGGGAAAGGAAGGGAAGGAATGGTTTTCCCAGCATCTCCTTGTACCAAGAAGGGTGCTGGTAGTTTACTGATGGCCCCATTTATTTTTTTAATATATTTAATTGATTTTTTTTATAGAGAGGTAGGGAGAGGGATAGAGAGCTAGAAACATCAGTGAGAAACATCAATCAGCTGCATCCTGCACACCCCCTACCGAGGATGTGCCCACAACCAAGGTACATGCCCTTGACCGGAATCGAACCTGGGACCCTTCAATCCGCAGACCGATGCTCTATCCACTGAGCCAAACCGGTTTCGGCTGATGGCCCCATTTAATCCTCTGAGGTGTCCTGGGAACAAAGTAATCTTGGCCCCATTTCCAGAAAGGACATCAAGGTGTAGAATAGTTAATAACTTATCCAAAGACAAACAGAGAGTCAGTGATCTGTCTGATTTCAACCGCAAGTCTGTTCACAGGCTTTCTCCCCGGGCCTGGGGACAGCAGAAGGGTGTCCGCACAGAGAAAGGGGGACCTTCTCACAAGCATGCGGAGGAAAACAGAAACAAAGGCCAGACTCCGAAGGGTCAGGAGGAAGGAGTAGGACCTGAAACCATCTGTCACCCTGCAACTTTGGGAGAACTGGTGCTGCCCCCTGAGCCCCCCTCCCAGGCCTGCCCAGCCCCCCAAGGCATCTTGCGGTGGGCCCCTCCGGCAGCCCAATGAACACATCAACAAACTCGCCGCATGTGGTCACCAGCCACAGAAAACAAGCAGATGTGCACAGCCACTGTTCCGTGTGGTGAAGGTGAGAAGACTGGGGGGGGCCTAAGCTGCACCCCTCCAGCCTGCATGTGGCCGAAAAGATGAAAACAGTTGCCCAGGTTAGTACCTCCGACCTAGTGAATGCACATGAGGAGATGGGGAGGGATGGGGAAGGGGGGTGTCAAATAGACTAACACAGAAAGACTAAGCTGGACCAAAGGGCAAGGGCAGGTGGCGGAGTCCTGGATAGGGGTTTGAACCTTGCCTCCTCCTGGGCAAGTCCCCAGAGCCCACTGGAGGCCTCGACGTGGCTTGCACCTCCGCACTGCTGCCTCCTGCAGATCCTCCAGCAGCACTTAACGGAGCGCCTACCCACGCAGGGCCCATAGAAGCAAGGGTGAGACCGCCGCCGATCACTGGCTCCAGTGAGAAATATTTACACTTGTGAACAATAGTGAAGAAAGGGCGCCGGGCCGAAACCGTTTTGGCTCAGTGGATAGAGCGTCGGCCTGCGGACTGAAAGGTCCCAGGTTCGATTCCAGTCAGGGGCATGTGCCTTGGTTGCGGGCACATCCCCGGTAGGGGGTGTGCAGGAGGCAGCTGATCGATGATTCTCTCTCATCGATGTTTCTAACTCTATCCCTCTCTCTTCCTCTCTGTAAAAATCAATAAAATATATTTTAAAAAAGAAAGAAAGAAAGAAAGAAAGAAAGAAAGAAAGAAAGAAAGAAAGAAAGAAAGAAAGAAAGAAAGGAAGGAAGGAAGGAAGAAAGGAAGAAAGAAAGAAAGAAAGAAAGAAAGAAAGAAAGAAAGAAAGAAAGAAAGAAAGAAAGAAAGAAAGAAAGAAAGAAAGAAAGAAAAAGAAAACTAAGGACGCTGGGACCAGTTCTCCGATGTGCAGACAGGGGAAGGGCCCACCGGGAAGAAATGACCTTGTCTCGTGTTTTTCTCTTGGGGCCCAGATGGGATTGTAGAGGATGCGGGGGCTTTCCGTGCTTTGGGCTTTTTTTTTTTTTTTTTAAAGTGGCCAACAGGCCAAAGCTCCTCCCACACAGTCATAGGGGAAACTCCAATGCTGAGCAAAGCTTTGGAATCCGGTTGGAATGTGAGGTTTCACTTTCTCCGCCGGCTCTGGTTTCCTGATGTCACTGTGGGAGGCTGGGCCGGCAGCCAGCTTAGCTTAGGAAGAGTGAATGAAAGAGGAAAAGGGAAGGCTGGGCCAGGAGAGCCGGGGAGGGGCTGCACGAGGCTGGAGGAATTGCTTTGCTGTCTGGCTTTAGTGAGGAATATGCTGGGGAAAAGGGGTGCTAGAGGTAAGAATGTGGGTGAGAACCGGACCTCTGAAGCCCATCAGTGAGCCTGCAGGGTCTATGAATGTCTTACATGCAAAATTATACATATTTGTGGAAAGTATTCACAACTTTCATCAGATTCTTAAAGGACTCCATTACCCTTACAGATGAAGAAACTTAGTGGCCCTAGCCGGCTAGGCTCAGTGGGTAGAGCGTTGCTCTGAGGACTGAAGGGTTGCAGGTTCAATCCCGGTCAAGGGCAGGTCAAGGGCATATGCCTGGGTTGTGGGCTCAGTCCCCAATGGGGGATGTGTAGGAGGCAGCCAATCAAACTCATCATTGATGTTTCTATCTCTCCCTTTTGCTTCCTCTCTGAAATAAATAAATAAATAAATAAATAAATAAATAAATAAATAAATAAATTTAAAGAAACTTAGTGGAGTAAGAAATGAATGATTTACCTAGACCAAGCACACTGGCTGGACAGGTTCCTAGTTCTCAGGATCATAAAATGCTGGTTAAATTGTAACGATAGTTGTCACTCATTTGTGGGTTGCTTCCTTCACCTCCTCCTCAGCTAGTGTTCCAACTCAGCATATTTGGTACCCAAGAAAAAACTTTCCTTTCTTCCTTAAAGAGAGAAACTAAGATCAGGGAAAGGAAACAGGAATGGAGCTCACATGGAAAAACTGAACCTTAGCAAAATTTTTAAGATTTCTCTTTTAAAAAAATGCAGTGTGACAGAAAATCCATGAACCCAGACTTGGGTTCCATGTTGAGTTCCATCTACCACTTTAGGCTATGTAAGTCACTTAACCTCCCTAAGCCTCAACTGACCCATTCGATTATACATAAATAAATTATGTATAACTTAAAAATACTTAAAAATAAATTAAAGGTCACTCATCACTATTCATTGGGGTCTTATCTAGATTACTGAAAAGCCTAAAGTATAGGAAATCCCTTAAAGAAATTGATATTTTCTTACTGTCAATAATAACATGATAATAATAGCTAATATTATTAAGGACTTAACATGCATCAGGCACTGTACTAAGAGCTTACAAGCATGAGTGTGTATATTGGCGCTGAGTTGTCACTATTATTATCCCCAGTTTATAAATGAGGGAACTGAAGCCAAAGAGATTAAGTAACTTGCCCACGGCCACGTGGTTAGTAAATGGGAGAAACGCCAAAATCCCTGCTCATAGCATGCCACACAGCCTCCCACATGTTTGGGAACTATGGGGGATTTGTGAAGGGAACAATTAAAACAGGCATGCCCAGCCACCACGGCTCAGTGGTTGAGGAGGTCATGGTTCAATTCCTAGTCAGAGCACATGCCGGGTTGTGGGCTCAATCCCAGTGTGAGGGTGTGCAGGAGGCAGCTGATCAATGATTCTCTCTCATCACTGACGTTTCTATCCCTCTCTCTCTTTTTCCTTCCTCTCTGAAATCAATTTTAAAAATAAACAAACAAGCAGAACATTATTCTTTGGATGGATGAATGTTTTTGAAGTATTTGCAATTTATTTCTTTAAATGAGATGTCCATGTCTTCCAAAATTGTGTTTCTACTGTCAACTGCTTAGTGAGAAAGGAATGAGAGGATCCTTGTGACAATCTTAGAAGAGTACTGGCACCTAAAATGGACATAATCACTGTGAAATGCCCGGCTGATGTGAGTCAGTGGAAAGAGCTTATGCCTGGTCATCAGAAGCACCTTTTCAGCTGTGTGACCCTGGGGCCCTTAATGACCACATCTGAGGCTGTTTCCACTTCTGCAAATTGAGACTCGTAACCACCCTGCCTGCGAGGAAGGAAGAGCACCAGGTCTTCCCTCTCTGGTGATTCAGTCACCCCAGCCGCCACTATCTATGTGACAGCAACTAGCAAGGAAGTGTTCTTGGTATAACATTACACTTCTTTTTAAGTTGCTTTTTTTTTTTTTTTTTTTTTTTTTAGAATTTGTTTGCTTCTGTCACTGTCAATAGACACTTTTTGCTGAGATCATTCAAAGGTCAACTTCAGCCCCGCTCAGGCCAACTTGTCACTAATTCTGAATGATCCAAATAGGAATTGATAACGATTTGGAATGGGTTAGAACCCTGGCTCCAATCAAGACCACCACATGGGTTCGGTTCAAGGATGTCCCCAACGTGAATCTTTTCATGGTGAGCAGTCTTTGGCAAACAGAGCTCTGAAGAAGGAGCCAGATTTGATCTCATCATTCATTGGCTGTGGGTTCTTTAGCAAGTCACCTCCACGCTCTGGGCCTCGGTTCCCTCCTCTTCAATGGAAGAACATGAACAAAATGATCCGTAGATCCCTTTGTAGCTTCTTATGGGGACAAAAGATAGTCTCTCGCCTTTTTTGTCTTAGAAATGAGGCCCAGCCGGCATGGCTCTGTGGTTAAGCATCGACCTATAAACCAGAAGTCCGTGGTTCCATTCCTGGTCAGGGCACATGCATCGGTTGCAGACTCCATCCCTAGTGTGGGGTATGCAAGTGGCAGCCGATCAATGATTCTCTCTCATCACTGATGTTTCTATCTCTCTCTCCCTCTCCCTTCCTCTCTTAAATCAATAAAAATATTTGTTTTAAAAAAGAAATAAGATGGGATCCCAGCATTTACTGATCCTTATCTTGAAAAAGTGGAACAATAGTAGTAAATGAGTTGACACATGTGAAACCCTTAGAATAGTGACTAGCAAAGAATAAGTCTTCAGTTAATGGCTAATATTCTCTCTCTCTCTCTCTCTCTCTCTCTCTCTCTCTCTCTCTCTCTCTCTCTCTCTCTCTCTCCTCAACAAGCTTGTAAGCTTAAAGAATTAAGCAAATTTCCTAAGGCTCACTCCACAAGTAAATGGCGGTGACCCTGCAGCCATTACCCACTCCAACTCATATCTGATGAAAAGGTCGCCAATGCCCAGTTCTGATCCACTGCCTCCATCACCATCCTCGGGGACCCTATGTCAGAAGACCCCTCCCCTTCTCAATAAAACATCTCATATCATAAATAACATCCTTCCATGGATGAGAGGAGATACAGACCTTTGAAAGCAACCAAATAAACATCCAGTTGTTTCGGACCCCTGTCCTAACGGCCCCTCCTCCCGCCCTTAGGGAAGCAGTCTCCTGACTGACCTCTGGGTTGGGGGGGGGGGGGGGTTACCCAGCCCTGGAAGGTGAAGCTGAGGATGCCAGCAGAGGAAGAGGTTTCTATCCCCAGCGCTTGTGCTAGCCCTGCTTGAGGGCAAGGGGGAGACCGATGAGCTCACTTTGGATGGGAGGTTGGTGAGGAGAGGAAGAGAGGGGGAGGAGGGGTGGAGAAGGGAAAGGACAGGGTGAGAGAGAAGGAGAGAAAGAGAGAAACGGGGAAGGAGTGGGAACGCAGCAGCTTCAAATTTCCGGAGGCTATTTCAGTTTTCTTTTCTGTTTAATGCAATTTCACCTAGGATGTCAGCCAATGAATGCCTGGCTACTGTTTTGGAAACTCCCCTTGGGGGCACCCCCTCTACTGGCCGACTGTTATAAAGCGCCAGCCGGAGCTGCAGAGAATCCCTGCAAAGAATCCTGAGACAGCACAGGATCTCCCACAGCCTCTACCCACAGGTACCATGAAGGTCAACGCAGCTGCCTTGGCTGTCCTCCTCACCGCAGCCGCCTTCTGCGCTCCGGCATCGGCCTCCCCATGTAAGTCCCGGTCCTGACCACCTGAGTCAGCCCTCAGGCCAGCTCCGACCTGGCATTTAAACTGTCTGGACTCTATGATTTCCATGCTTACTTATTGCTTTTCTCTGATGCCCAGAGGCTCCTGATGGATCTGTGAGCCACTTCATGGCGGGGACCCTCTGATTAACGTTTCTGTGTTTTCAGGGTCTACAACCCAAGCCTGCAGGCACCCACTGAGGGTGGACCGCTGCTGGGGGTAGTAGTAGGCAGGGGCAGCTGAAGCTGACTAAATACATGACTCATGCCTGCCCAACACCAGCAAGGTTTCTAAGAAACTTATAAGCATGTAACTAAACCTCCCCCCCCCAGACAGTCATATTTCCTCCTGTTTCATAGATATGATAAAATGGGGCTTGAGAAAGAATAATGAAAGCTAATTAAATACCTACTATGTGTCAAGTATTATGCTGATTGCTTTACATATATTGTCTTATTTAATACAACTATTCTTTTTTTAAATATATTTTTAGCCGAGACCGGTTTGGCTCAGTGGTAGAGCATCGGTCTGCGGACTGAGGGGTCCCAGGTTCGATTCCGGTCAAGGGCATGTGCCTTGGTTGCAGGCACATCCCTGGTGGGGGGAGAAGGGGTGCAGGAGGCAGCTGGTTGATGTTTCTCTCTCATCAACGTTTCTGGCTCTCTGGCTCTCTTTCCCTTCCTCTCTGTAAAATATCAATTTAAAAATATATGTACTTTTTAAATATATATATTTTTTTATTGACTTCAAAGAGGAAGGGAGAGGGAGATAGAAACATCAATGATGAGAGAGAATAATTGGTCAGCTGCCTCCTGTACACCCCACACTGGGAATTGAGCCCGCAACCCAGGCATGTGCCCTGACCGGAAATCGAACCATGAACTCCTGGTTCACAGGTTGATGCTCAACCACTGAGCCACGCCGGCCAGGTTCACAACTATTCTTTCAGTAGCTGACTTACAGATAGGGAAACAGAGGGAGGCTCAGAGAGGTTAAGTAGCTGGCCAGGTTCACACAGCTAGGAAGTGGGGACTCTGGTATACAAACTCAGCTCTATTTGGCTCTTAAACACTCCTACTCTGCTAGGAAATGGCAACTGACATTTCCCAGGGTCGTTCTAAATTAATTGACCAACAAAAAGCCCTCCTTCTCTGTTACGGCCCTTCTTACGATGCCTCGGCCACGGCTCCTACCGTCCACTATGCATCTCCAGTCTGAGTTTTGAGAGCCTCTCCCCAGCCCACCCTGGTTCTCAAAGAAACCAAGTTCTGAATCCATTGAGGATCCTAGGAGGACAAGATAAGGGCAGAGGGCCCAACACACATCAGGAGGAGGCCAAGCATGTCTTGAGAGCCAAAGGCATGAGGGTGATGGTGCAGAGAGAAGGATACAAGCGAGGCACAAGGATTAGGTGAGGGGTTGGGGAGAGCCACTCAGTCCTCTGTTGGAATACCACTCTGTCACTGTGTGTCCATGGCAAAGTGGCTTTACCTCTCCGAGCCTCAGTTTCAGCCAAAGGAAGATAATAACCTATTTAAGATAAATCATATAAAGCACCCAGGGTGCACTGGCAATGAATACAAGGGTCTCTTCCTTCTTTCTCCCAGATGCCTCGGACACCACACCCTGCTGCTTTTCCTACATCTCCCGCCCACTGCCCCGTGCCCACCTCCAGGAGTATTTCTACACCAGCAGCAAGTGCTCCATGCCAGCAGTCGTGTGAGTCTCAGTCCCATGGAACCCTCCGGAGGGGTGCAGGGCCCATCCCCCCAGGAGCCTCTAGAGGGTGCCCCATCCCCTGCAGCCCATCCTCTAGCTGCTCAAGTAGCCATGGCTCCTCCAACTCCAGCTTCACCTTCCCCAGCTATCATGAAAAGGATCAGACAGGGTGCTCTTGGAGGATCTTCCCCACCCTGATAGACTAGGTTAGTCTCCGATCTTTACAGATGTGACTTACTTGAACATCATCTGCAATGATCTTACATGGAGATCAATTTGGTCATCACTTTCCAGGAAAGAACTCACGGTTGCCCACATCCCACAACCTATCAAATCCACCTCAGAGGAACTAAGGAGAGGTCAGAAGTCAGGGTCCTAGTTGTAGTCACTTGTGTAAAAAACACACACAACTTGACTGATTGGTGGAGAAATAATAAAATGAGATTCTCCTTTAAATCTGCAAGCTAATACATTTGAAAAAAATCTAATAATCCCTATTACCTAGGAAGTATGTCTTACATGCTCTAGACCAGGGGTGGGCAAACTTTTTGACTCGAGGGCCACAACAGGTTCTTAAACTGGACCGGAGGGCCGGAACAAAAGCAACCTGACTATGCTGGCACTCGCATCTTGGGCTGCTGGTGAAGGAGCGGAGGGGAGAGCAAGAGAACCCTCCGCTCTTTCGGCTCCACGGCCCGGATAGAACAGCCGAACGGGCCGGATCCAGCCCGCGGGCCATAGTTTGCCCACGGCTGCTCTAGACCCATGGCCTCAGTTTCAGGCTTGGTAGAGCACCCAGAAAATAAAGGCAGCAACTTGGAGTAATTCTCAAGGGACAGGTGAGGGTGGAGACTCCCACAAGACAAGGCAGGAAAAGAGGGAGGTCGGAAGTCAGGCAAGTGGAAGGTCCCCAATATGGGGGGAGGGAGAGAAGGCTTGTCGAGAAGGGGCTGCTCTCCAGCGTCCCATTCCACAGGGAGGAGGAGGAAATGGGGGCCTGAGCAACCCTGGCCCCGGATGTTGGTTTCCTGGCCTTTTGACTTCCTGGCCACAGGCCAAGGGGGCAGAGGAGAGCAGATGATGGTAAGCCAGCAGGATTTCCTGTATGACACCCGGCTTAACAAGAGCGGGGTCTGGGTCTGAAGCTCTCTTACCATCCCAAATAAGAAAATAAACACTAGGAGGTACAAGAGCCCAGAATATGGCTTCTGCTCCCTTTCTCTTCTCTGCCCGCTAGAGTGGGAGAGAGATGGTCACGGGGCTCTGAGTGAGGCTCAGAACAGGAAAGCAGCTAGCTTCTCTGAGAACAAAGACTCTCCATGATAGAGCATGGAGTGGGACCATCCTCTACATTATTCTCACCAGACAACCTAAGCCTTCATGTTTATCTGAAAACATCCAGGAGGAGGAGCCAAAACAAGAAAGGTCCAAGTTGGCAGGGCTAGCCCCAACGTGGCCGGTTCATTGGTAGAAGTGCTTTGACACTGCCAATATCTCGGGGCCCTCAACCTCTCTGAACCACAGGGCCCTATACCAGGGTCTTTGCTCTCATGTTGCTCTGACCCACCCTAAAGCAGAGGTCCCACAGCATTCCAATAGCAACAGCAGCACATGCATGCTATTTTTCAAAACCACTGCACACATCTCATTTGACCTTCTCAATAATTATGCAAAGTAGGAATTACTTCTATACACATTTTAGAGATTTTGGAATAGACTCAGAGGCCCTAAGTGATTTGCCAAAGGTAATCCAACTAGTGCGTGGTGAAATCAAGGCTCCAATTTATGTCCTTCCCTCATTCACCCACACATGCATAGATTTGCTGAGTGTCTACCCTGTGCCAGGCATTGTGTTATTTAAAGCCAAATTATATGGGGGGTTTTTTGAAAGTGGGGGGTTGGTTTTTTAATTTTTAAATTAGAATTGACATTCAATATTATATTAGTTTCAGGTATACATCATCGTGGTTAGACATTTATATAACTTATGAAGTAACACCTGCCCCCCCCCCCAGTAAGTCTAGTCCCTATCTGGTACTGTACATAATTATTACAATACTAGAAGCCCGATGCACGAAGATTCCTAAAAGAATGGGCCTTCCTTCCCCTGGCTACTGCACTGCCTTTGCTCTGGCCAGAGTCACCTTTCCTCTCCCTTTCTGCCTTCCAATGCTGCCCAGAGGCCCGGAGGGGTGGGGTGGTGCGGAACACCTGCATCGTCGCCATGGCAGCATCCCACCCTGTCCCCGGCCACTCTGTGCCTGCATATGCAAATTAACCCATCATCTTTGTTGGGTTAATTTGCATGCTCACTCCTGATTGGCTGGTGGGCATAATGAAAGTACAGTCAATTATCATGTTACTCTTTTATTAGATAGGTAATGGACTATATACCCTATATTGGACTTTATGTCCCTGTGACTATTTTGTATCTGCCAATTCATACTTCTTTTTAAAAATATATTTTTAAAGAGGAATGGGGGAGACAGAGATAGAAACATCAATGATGAGAGAGAATTTTGATCAGCTCCTTCCTACACACCCTGCACTGGGGAACAAGCCTGCCACCAGGGCATATGGCCTGACTGGGAATCAGACTGTGACCACACTGGCCGGCCCCAATTCATACTTCTTAGTCCCTTCACCTGTCCCCCAGCCCCCAACCCCTCTCTCATCTGGGACCATCAGTTTGTCTTCTGTACCTATGAGTTTGTTTCTGTTTTGAGAGTTCGTTTACTTTGGGGTATTTTTAGGTTCCATGTATAAGTGAAATCATAAAGTACTTGTCCTTTTCTGTCTGAATTATTTCACTTAGCATATACCCTCTAGGTCAGTGGTCAGCAAACCATGGCTCGCCAGCCACATATGGCTCTTTGGCCCCTTGAGTGTTCTAACTCCACTTCTTCAAAATAGACTTGCCCAGGCTGAAAACCGACTTCTGCGCATGGGCCACAAAGTTTCAATTGCACTGTACATGTGTGCCCCCTCGTGGTATTTTGTGGAAGAGCCACACCAAGGGGCAAAAGAGCCACATATGGCTCGGGAGCCATGGTTTGCTGATCACTGCTCTAGGTCCACTTATGTTGTTCAGGGCCCCTTCAAGGGGCACAGTTAGGGAATGAGTAAGTGGATCTCGTGTAATTAATCCAGTCCAACATTTATAGCTCCTTCCTCTACATCAGAGCTCAGAACCTTGGGTAACATTCTAATCATCTGAGGAGCTTTGAAAAGATACTAATGTCCAGGCCCCTCCCATGTTTGTTTTACCACCTCTGGTCTCCCTCTTGCTCAGCCATGACCCAGTCACAGAGAACACCTCTTTTTCTCTGCATCTGCAGCACCCAGCACAGGGTCCGAAACAGAGGAAAGGCTAGTGGTTGACCAGCTCAACCCTGGGCTCCTCAGGCTTATATCCCCTTTTCTCTCCAGGCGGCAAACCTGTGTGTGAGAATTACAATGCACACAACTCTGCCTCTGGCTTGAAGCCCTTTTGAATCCACAGGAAAGGAAAGCCACAGATAAAATCCACAGATAAGCTCCAAAAATGACCCACCCAGTACCTTCATCATGTCCTCTTGTGCCTCAGTCTGCATCATTCCTAAAAGTGGCTGTCCCAGCGCTAACCATGTCTCTCTCTCCTCTCCTCTCCTCTCTCCTCTCCTCTCCTCTCCTCTCCTCTCCTCTCCTCTCCTCTCCTCTCCTCTCCTCTCCTCTCCTCTCCTCTCCTCTCCTCTCCTCTCCTCTCCTCTCCCACAGCTTAATCACCCGAAAGAACCGCCAGGTGTGTGCCAATCCAGAGAAGAGATGGGTGCGGGAGATTATCAACGCTTTGGAGATGAGCTAGAAGATGAACGGCGCCTCGAACCCAGAACTTGTGCAACTTTCTTATTGCTTCTCCCCAGTCCCCGGCTCCCACCCTCCTTGGAGGCCCTGACTCCACCACGCAGTGGCAGTTAAAAAAGCCTCCCCACCAAAGCCCCCCGGAGCTCCTGGGCTCTGCGCTGTGCACAGAAAATCTCTGGCCTTTGAGCTGCAGGCGCCTCAGCTCGGGCATAGGTCTGCAATCAGGAAGGAAGTCGGCGTGCCTCTGGCCAGCTTGCCTCTGGAGGCGAAGAAGGGGACAAACTGGGTTTCCACGGTCCACGGCCAGAGCTCCAATCTCGTCCTCTCGCTAGGATAGGCTCACTCAAACGTGAGAAAGCAGCTTTCTATTAAAATTTCCAAGGCAATTACAAAGCTGGCTCCTGGCATGATTTCCTCCTCGGGGACCCTCCTTCCTCAGGAGTATTCAGCACGCAGGGGCGCACACATCTGGTGTCCTCCCTAGTTTTGGGGGTGATGGTCTTGCACAGTGAGCAGGGCTGGGAGCATAAGCTCTCTGAGAAGGGGCCTGGGCAGGACAGAGCAGGTAAAGTAACGAGTGGCTTATCTACCCTAGGGGGAAACTAGAGTTACTACATCCCCACCCCCAAGTCCCCAAGAATTTATTTCACTCCCTGCCAGAGCACCTCCATTTCCTCAGGCCCTCCCCTTCTGCCGTGGTCTACCCTATGCCTCATCCCCGGTGGAGGATCCCCTATCCTCTTGCTCCTGGAATAGGTTTTAATGGCAATCCCAACACCTCAGCTCTTTCAAATAAAGGGAGTAAGTAAAGAGGTGGGGGTACTCCAACTTTCCCATTTATGCGCCCCTTCATGTGAACATACATTGACACTATATATCTTTGTAATTATAGGGAGCATAGCTGAGTGCTCACTGTGTGCTGGGCGTTGCCAGCCCCTTACATTCATCATCCCTCATCCCCACAACCCTATAGGGAGGCAATATTATTAACCATGTTTACAGTTGGGAAAATCCTTGGTAAATAACTTGCCCAAAGCCCCAAAGTAAAAGAAATAAAATTAAAAAGGGGGAAGAGGAACATTTAAACCCATGAGGTCTGATGTCAAAGCCCATGCTTTTTTTTTTTTAATTCTTATTTTGTAAAGCTTCAAACCTACAAAAATGTGCAAGAATACACCCATTAACCTTCATCTAGATTTAAATGGTAACATTTTACCTTATTTGCTTTATCTGCATGCCTGTGTGTGTGTGTGTGTGTGTGTGGTCGGTATAATACTTTTTTTCCCCAAATTTGAGAGTAAGTTGCAGATGTGCTATCATTTCACCCCTAAAAGTTTCAGTATGTATTTCACACTCAGGAAACCTAACATCGACACAATACTACCGGTATTCTCTAAAACACGGGCCATGATCAAAGCCCCACACTTGTCCCAATGTCTTTACAGCTATTTTTAAAAATCTAGGATTACAATTGTGTCCACATACTGAATTGAGCTGCCTTGCCTTTTCGGTGTCCTTTACCAGACTTTCTCTGTCTTTAAGAATATTGACATTTGGGGAAGTTCAGATAAGATTTTTGTAGAATATTTCATTTGAATTTGCCCGAGTGTTTCCCCCGAATTAAACTCAGGTTAAGTTTTTGGCCAGACAACCAGAGTGATGCTGTCTTTCTCAGTGCAGCACATCAGGGCACGCGATGTCAGTTACCTAGTGATGTCAAGTCTGATGGCTTGGTGGCCCATGTTCTCCTGCTACAGTGCCAAGCCTGCTATGTGCCAAGCGCTGTGCCAGGCACTGGGGGGTGGGGGTCGGGGTGAAAGAGCTACCAGCCACAATCTGTACTGTTAGGTAGTTCACAGTCTAGTGAGGAAGATGGAAAGACCCATGAACAGATGTAACATAAGATAAACCCTTTGAAGGGAAGCACCACTACAAAAGGTTGTGGTCATATTGTGGGGTAGGAAGGATTACACCTAAATGGGGTGAGGAAGGGTGCCTCATGGAGAAAAGAGACTTTAAGAGATAACATTTAAGCCTTAGCTGGTTTGGCTCAGTGGATAGAGCGTCGGCCTGCAGACTGAGGGTCCAGGGTTCGATTCCAGTCAGGGGCATGTGCCTGGGTTGTGGGCTCAGTCCCCAGTGTGGGGCATTCAGGAGGCAGCTAATCAATGGTTCTCTCAGCATTGATGTTTCTATCTCTCCCTCCCTCTCTGAAATCAATTAAAAAAAAAATATATATATATATATATATATATATATAGAGAGAGAGAGAGAGAGAGAGAGAGAGAGAGAGAGAGATAACATTTAAGTAGAGTTTAAAAGATTTGAAAAACTGTTTAACAGGTAGAAAAGAAAGTCAAAGGCCTGACAGGTAGAGGAAACAACATATGCAGAAGTAGGGGTATGAATGGTCTTAGCCTAGACTTAGTTCAGTCTTTTGCTACCAAGGAGGGACATGTGTGTTTACAAGGGGCTTTCCCATCCCTGCCATTTTCCTGACAACTAATCCTAAGAAGAACCTCTGCTCCTAACACCACTTTGTGTGAGCTTCACACTTCACCAAACCCTTTGACTCTCTCTTTGAATTTATGCCTCACCATAGCCCCTCTACTTAGCTAGACAGACATGACTTTCCCGATTTTTAGATGAGGACACTGAAGTTCCCAGAGGTAAAATGGCTAGCTCAACCTATCCGCCAGTAGATGCCAGGGCTGGGGCTAAAGAAGGGAACTAGAGCCCTGGCTTGGTTGGAGCATTGTCCCGATGTGCAAGAGTTGCAGGTTCAATCCCCAGTCAGGACACATAGTAGAGTCAACCAATGAATGCATAAATACTAGTAAGTGGAACAAGTCGATGTTTCTCTTTCTCCCTTTCTCTCTCTCTCTCTCTCTCTCTCTCTCTCTCTTTCAAAATCAATCAAAAATTGTTTTTTTAAAGAATGGAACTGGGGCCGAGACCAGTTTGGCTCAGTGGATAGAGCATCGGCCTGCGGACTGAAAGGTCCCGGGTTCAATTCCGGTCAAGGGCATGTGCCTTGGTTGCAGGCACATCCCCAGTGGGGGGTGTGCAAAAGGCAGCTGATCAATGTTTCTCTCTCGTTGATGTTTCTAACTCTCTATCCCTCTCTCTTCCTCTCTGTAAGAAATCAATAAAATATATATCTTAAAAAAAAAAAAAAAAGAATGGAATTGGAAAACCAGAAATGGTCGGACCTGCATCACTACCATTTGTCCACCACCCAGAACTGAAATATCATGGCTGACATGTACACATAAGGAAATGTTCAACATTGAAATTGGGTCTCAAAAGAACTGTTGGCTCAGAAAGAAACTCACTACAGACTGATTCATTTGCCTCTCATTTTCGGTTCTTGTAAGTGTATTTCTTGTATTACATGATCTCAAGCATCTAAGGGAAATAATGAACAACATAAGCTGAAGAACAAAAACAGACCCGGTGACAGGGAAGCATCGATCAGACTGTCAAACTTCAGAGGGAAGGCAGGGGAGGGTGGAGGAAAGGGGGAGAGATCAACCAAAAGACTTGTGTGCATGCATATAAGCCTAACCAGTGGTCATGGACAACAGAGGGGTGGGGGCATATGTGGGGAGAGGTTTGGGGTGGGAATAGGAGGATGAAGACAATTATGTGATAACATAACCAATAAAGAAATTTTTAGAAAAGAACCAAGATGGCGGCCTAGGTAGTCTCCTAAGCTGCAATTTAATAAAAATAAATAAAAACTAAAATCAAAAAGGACTTCACCAAAAGCTCAGGAAAGCTGGCGGAGTGGAATATCTACAACTAGAAAGAAAGAGAGAGGCTCGCGGATCGAACTGGGAACCACAAAGCGCTGAGGTAGGGAGACACTCGCTTGTGGAGAGGAAGTGCGGCCACTGGAGGGGAGAATTCCCGATTGCATGGAACCCTTTCAGACTGTACTGAACCCCAGCCCCGGCCGAAACCCCGTGGTCCCAGGCTCATACAGGTGGAGTCTGGACTGTGGAGAGAGGCACCCAGAGACTTGGAGACTGGGAGACCGAGGACCTGGGAGCTGCAGCCCACAGGGTCTATAGTCGCACGAGTGAGTACACGCAGAGGTTTGACCACGGAGGCTGCCACCGCCTCTCCTTAGTGGAAGGAGTCCTGACCGAGGAGGTGGCCTCTCTGTAGCAGAAGGAGTCAGAAGCTCCAGACTATCATCCCAAGTCTGGGTGAGCCCCTGGGGCACCCACTCTCTTGTACGGGGAACCTGGGACGGTCAGGCAGAAACTCAGGGAAGCCGCAGAAGGCAAAGGTTGGGTGGAAACTCAGGCGAGTGCACAAGGGCATGGTGGAAGCCAAGACTGTCAGTTCAGCCCTGAGACTCCGCCCCATCCAAGCTGAGCAGAGGCTTCTGCAGTTTTCCCAAGTCTGATCCTATAAGACTGTCTCCAATACAGAAGTCATCCCAGAGTAGAAACAGCTGATACATCCAATTGGCCTGAAGGTCAATTTACAACAATAAAGACTTAGCTACAACAAGGCTGTGCACGCAGTCCACAAAGGGGAGCACCAAGAGTGTCTGCCTCAGGTGACTGGGGAGGCTGACCCACTGGGCCAGCCCACCAACTCTGAAAAACAGCGAAAATGCCGAGACAAGGAAATAGATCTCAAACGAAAGAGATGGATGATATAGAGTTCAGAACTACGGTTCTAAGGTTATGCAAGAATATCCTAGAAAAGGTTGATAAACTTCATGAGAGCCAACTAAAAAGTATACATAAACTGACTAAATTGGAAAATATCATGCAGAGATCCAACAGCAGAATGGAAGAACACAAGAATCAGGTCAAAGAGCCAAAAGACACTCCTCTGGAGAAGCAAGAAGAAAAGAGAATCCAGGAAGTTGAAGATAGTGTAAGGAGCCTCTAGGACAACTTCAAGCGCACCAACATCAGAATTATGGGGGTGCCAGAAGAAGAGGGAGTGCAAATATTGAAAACACATTTGAAGAAATAATATCAGAAAACTTCCCTCACCTGGTGAAAGAAATAGACTTACAAGTACATGTTTGGGGAAGCGTACAGAACCCCAAACAAGAGGAATCCAAAGAAAAATACTCCGAGACACATCATCATCAATATGCCAAGGGGAAAGGACAAAAAGAAGATCTTACAAACAGCAAGAGAAAAGCAGTTGGTTACCTATAAGAGAGCACCCATAGGACTATCAGCTGATTTCTCAACAGAAACCATGCAGGCCAGAAGGAAGTGGCAAGAAATATTCAAAGTGATGAATAGTAAGAACCTACAACCAAGATTACTGTATCCAGCAAAGTTATCATTCAGAATTGAAGGGCAGATAAAGAGCTTCACAGATAAGAAAAAGTTAAAGGAGTTCATCACCACCAAACCAGTATTATATGAAATGCTGAAAGGTATTACTGAAGAAGAGGAAGAAGATCAAGTGAATTAAAAATCTGAGGAATAGAATAAACTGGTGAATATAATAGAATCAGGGGCAAAGAAAGGGAGTAGATTGGTAATTATCAGGGTGACAGGGGTGTGGGGGTGCAGAAAGAGACTGGATTAAAATCATATAACCTATGGATGAGGACAATGGTGGGAGGAGGGGGTAAGGGCAGAGGGTGGGGTGGGAATCGGGTGGAGGGGAGCTATGATGGAGAAAAAGGAGAAACAATTGTAATAATCTGAGCAATAAAGATTTATTTTAAAAAAGAAATTTAAAAAAAAAAGAATGGAACTGGAGCATTCTAGTTGCCTAGGACACCTGGTTGCTCAGTATCTGGAAGCTTCTATTTCCAGAGGCCCAGACATCTCACTAGTTCCTCTTGTGCAGAAGACAGGTCTCCCTGACCTGTGTCTCCACATCCCCAAAGGCTCTGTATTCTTCTACCACAACCACCCTGCCCTCTGGCCCCACCAGGAGAATAAAAAGATGAACTACGAAAGATCAATCAATTTCTTTGAAATCGCCAGATCAATGTTCGAGTACCCATGGCTGGAATATCCAAACAGGACCAAAGGTGAGGCTGGGATGGAGAAGAACAGAATCAGGGGCAAGGGCCTGAAAAGGAAAGCCCCCTGGCGCCCCTCCCAGGCAGGGGTCTGAGTGAGTTCAGCAAATCCATGGGGTGGGCCCGGGAAAGCCCATGGACACATGGATGGCTCCCCACAGCCGGCAAGGTAAGTCTCCAGGGTCTCCTAAAGTGGGACCCTGGGTCTGCTCCCACACCTGCACCCTGGCTCGCTACCTAACACTCACACCTGCAAGTCTGCATATGTTGTTCCCCGAGCCTAATGCTCTTCCCCTTATCTATCCGGCTAACTCCTACTTGGACTGAAGACTCAGCTTGTGCAGAGTCTCTGGGTAAACAAGTACTGAGCCAGGTTAAGGGTCCCTCATCTGTACCATCTGTGCTTTCATCTGTCTTCACATTTGTTTCCTTTTGTGAATCCCTAACAACAGTCTGTCTCAATGGCTGGTCCAGTGGCTCTCAAAGTGTGGTCCCAGGACCAGCAGAATCAGCATCTCATTAGAAATGCAAATTTCTCAGGCTGAATCAATCCTCTAGGGCAGTGTTTCCCAAATTTCTCTCATGATGAGAATCACCTGGTGGAGTTGTTAAAGTACAGATTCCTGAGTCCCAAATAAGAAGTGCTAAAGTAGGATTTTTGGGAACATGTAGGTAAAATGGTATACTTAACTAGAGCACTAGTTAGTAAGTATACCATTTTACCTATACATGTTCCCAAAAATTCTTAGTGCTCTAAGACAGAGCACTAGTTAAGTTTACCATTTTACCTACATGTTCCCAAAAATTCTTAGTGCTCTAAGACAGAGCACTAGTTAAGTATACCATTTTACCTACATGTTCCCAAAAATTCTTAGTGCTCTAAGACAGAGCACTAGTTAAGTATACAATTTTACCTATATGTTCCCAAAAATTCTAGCTTAGCACTTCTTAGTTGGGACTCAGAAATCTGTATTTTAACAACTCCACCAGGTGATTCTCATCGTGAGAGAAGTTTGGGAAGCACTGCGCTAGGGAATTGCGCTAAACAAACTCTCCAGGTGTGATTGTAATGCGCACTCAAGTTTGAAAAACACTGGCCAGGACCAATGGTTTCCACCGTTCGCTGCACATTAGAATCCTCTGGGGAGTCTTCTCTACTACCTGGGCCCCTTCCTCAGAGAATCTGTTCTGATTCTATTAGTCCTCTGTAGGGCCAAGGCATGCTAAAAGTCTCCTCAAATAATCCCAATACGCAGCCAAGGTTGAGAACCACTCGGCTAGACCAGAGATTCTCAAGCTTCAAAGTATATATACATCTTGTTCAAATGGAGATCCTGATCTGTGAGGCCCAGCTGGAGTGGAGCCTGAGAGTCTGCATTTCTGAGAAACTCCCAGGCTCTGGCAATCCTGCTGTGCCACAGACCACATTTTGAGCAGCAAGTTATCAGGGAACCATGAGCTTACCTCCTTACTTACACCTTACTTACCTCCCTGATGCCTGGTACTCCCGTTCACTAAACGCTGAATAAATGAATGCCTGAATGGATGATTCCTTAACCCACCTTCGTGACTGCCGTCTCATTTGTCCCACAGAACTCAAAAAGGCCTCATTACCTGTTTACTTCCCTTTGTCCTGCCACCAGGTAAGACCCTAACTTTTGCCACCCTGGGAGCTCTGTTGAATAGGAGGGGCAGCAGTCTGTCCCTTCCCATTGAAGGCGGTTCACAGAACCCCAACACTCACCCTCGGGCATGTTAAAAGTTCCCTTGAATAATTCCAATATGCAGCCAAGGTTGAGAACTTCCTCTGGTCCCACCTCTGAGCTGGGCTGAGTCACTGAGGGCAGAGAAGAATTTGTCAGTAATTCCTGGATATATCACTTTCCCTTCTATAAGCCTCAGAAATCTCATCTGTCACAGGCCAATCCTTTTCCAGCACCCTTCGTGAAACTGTTGTGAGGTACCATTTGCCAGGCCTGGGCTACGCAATCAGTGCTGAATGATGAGTCATTTTTGTTAATTAATACAGAGATCCTCATTTTAAAACACTGAGCGCCCAATTAAATTTGAATTTCACATAAACAATGAAATGTGTGTGTGTGTGTGTGTGTGTGTGTGTGTGTGTGTGTGTGTATCTATATATAAAAAGCCAGTGGTCCTAACACTGTAACAACCAAATGAGCAGCAGCTCTCGAGGTGGGCCAGGAAGGGCGCAAGCTACTAGTGGCAGAGAGCTATGAGCAGTGGAGGGTGGGGTGCAAGCTACAAGTGGTGATGGGTGGGGTGGCCAGCTGAGGCAAGTGGAAGCGAGCTACTTGCACTGGGCCTCTAGTGTATGTATGTCTATATATACTAGTATGTGTGTGTACATGTATGTATATGTGTGTGTATATATGTGTGTATATGTGTGTGTGTGTGTGTGTGTGTATATATATATATATGTGTGTGTGTGTATGTGTGTGTACACACAGAGTATATATCTTACATAATAAAAGCTTAATATGCTAAGTGCCTGGTCAGCCATTCAACCAATCAAAGAGTAATATGCTAATGATATGCAAAGGCCACTCAACCACTCACTATGATGTGCACTGACCACCCGGGGTGGGGGAACATTCCGACAGATAGATTAGCTTGCTGCTGGGGTCCATCTGACTGGGACTGAACAAGATGGGCCGCAGTTCCTTATGGGCTGGCCAACCTCCTGCATCCCTCCCCGGCCCCAATGGTGCACCAGTGGGGTTTCTTGGCTTGGCCTGCACCCTCTCGAAGTCCAGGCTGAGGAACCTCCCCGCCCCCCAATTCCCTGAGTGCAGAAATTTCATGCACCGAGCCTCTTGTGTATATATATTAGTGCAGTGGTTGGCAAACGGCGGCTCTCGAGCCACATGCAGCTCTTTGGCCCCTTGAGTGTTCTAACACCACTTCTTCAAAATAGAGTCACCCAGGCCGAAAACCGACTTCTGAGCATGGGCCACAAAGTTTCATTCACACTGTACAAGCACGCCCGCACGTGGTATTTTGTGGAATAGCCACCCTCAAGGGGCCAAAGAGCCACATGTGGCTGGCAAGCTGCGGTTTGCTGCCACTGTACTAGTACACACACACACACACACACACACACACACACACACATATACAGTATATAGCATTCATTACCTGAAATCCAAGTTTAACTGAATATCCTGTTATTTGATTGTTATTTACTAAATCTGCAACTGCTCTGCCATGCACCCTGTTCTCCCAGATACCAAAGGAAGAGTTCCCCCCAAGTCCAGAGTGCTGGAGGCAGCATCCAGCCAAGCCAGACGCGGCACCATACTGCTACTCAGAGAAGCCTGAGCTGCACACACACTGGCACTCCATGTATGATCATCAACAGGAACGGTTGGCCCAGAGGATGTTGCAGAAAATGAGAGATCAACCTAGGTGTGATTTACTGCTATTCTCCACACCACGTGCACCTTCGAGGAGAGAGAATGAAAGGATGTGGTGGAGCAGGGAGTGGAGCGAGTCAGCCTATAGATCCCAGAGAAGACCTCAGGGTAGAAGGAGGCTCTTCTCTCTTCCTCTGGTCCCATCTCTAAGCTGGGCTGGGAACCAGGGGCAAAGGGAAATTTGTGAAGTGGGGAGGGAACAAGGGGACCAAGGCTGCCTGTGCAATCTCTCACACAGATACCACTTCAGAGAGGGTAGTCCCATCCAAAAAGTCCATCTCCCCATGGTCAAGTTGACTACAAAATATCAGAAGGAACCCAAGACTTTACACCCTACGAAGGACTCCTTAAAGTGGCGAAGATTAAAGGTCAGGGACCATGGTGGGAGGGAGGATAGAGAGGGCATCTTCCTGTGGATGCCCTTACCTGGAGCTCACACCATCCTTCAGCCCTCAATCCCATAATGGAGGACAAGGGGGAAAGGGGATTGAACTGGATGAGCTTCTTTCAGTTTGAAGTTTTAAAACTATATTTATTCCTTTCCTCCTTTCCACTGGCTCCTTTGGAAGGGCAGGAACTCACAAAAAGCCTGAAATCTTCCAGAGAGGATGAGCAATACTATGCAGCACAGGTGAGGAGTTGCAAGGGTGGAGGCAGGAGTTGGCTGACTTGAAGAGGAGAAAGATGCTTGAGGTGGGGATTGGATGCTGTTCCAAGAACCAAATCCAGCTGTGTACAGAGAATGGTAGTTCCTGGGGTGGTATCCAAGGTCTCTTCCCTGTCCTCTACTCCTCTTCCTGCAGGCTCTGGGGTGCCTGGGCATCAGAGATGAGTCTATCATAGAGGCACTACAGCAGGTGGTAAGTCTGGGGCTGCACCAAGTTCAGGAGAGGAGGGAGCAGGGCATGAGGTGTGTAGAAGAACATGGGCACAGACAAGGCTCACAAGGATGGGGCGTCAGATCTAGCAAAGAGCCACTAGGGTGCAGCATATGCCAGCTCATGCCCTTTAAAGGGCAGCTTGATCTAAAAGGATGGGGAAGGTGGGATCTGAAGAGCCCTTTTGTCTAAGACACTCAACTGAAAAACTAGGAGAGAACTGAGACCGAGTTCATTCTCTCCCTTAACTGAATCAATGCCTCCTATTTATATGCCCATTTATTATGGAGAGCATGCATCCTTCTACATGAGTGTCTCCCAAACTTTTCTCATGATGAGAATCACCTGGTGGAGTTGTTAAACGACAGATTCCTGAATCCCAACTAAGAAGTGCTAAACTAGAATTTTGGGGAACATATAGGCAAAATTGTATACTTAACTTAGTGCTCAATTTTACCTATATGTTCCCCAAAATTCTAGTTTAGCACTTCTTAGTTGGGATTCAGGAATCTGTCGTTTAACAACTCCACCAGGTGATTCTCAGCATGAGAGAAGTTTGGGAGACACTGTTCTTCATAATCTCATTTAAATCTTACAATAATAGGAATAGGTGGTAGTATCTGCATTTTGCTAATGAGAAAATGGACACTCGGAGAGGCCAAGCGACTTGCCCCAGGCCACAGGGCGACTAGATCCCAGATGGGTATTTGAACAAGTCTTACTCCAAGTTGCGTTCCTTCCATTGCACCTTCCTGGCTGTACTCTGTGTTTGAGTACCAACGAGTCACTCTCTAGGCCTCAGTTTCCTCATTTATAAAATGAGATTAAGCTGAGATTCTTAAAGCTCTCACATTCCATCACCTTATAGCATGTTCCCACCACCTGTCTCTTCAATCAGGTCAAAACTGGTCCAGAGAGAGTGAGGTATGAGGCCTATAGAAGCCTGGGCATCCTGGGTAAGTATATCCTCTTCCCTGGCTGGGGAGTTGAGAGGGGTGAGACAGGAGGCAGCCACTCTCCCATCTGGGTAAGGACAGAAGGGTAGTGCAGTATATGCCTGTACTAACCTAGCACTGGGCAGTGACCGGGAACTCTCCTAGGTACTGTTGGGCAGAGAGAGAGAGAGAGAGGTGAAGTGAAAAGGGAGATTGGAATTGCGGTTGTGCTCAGCCAGCTGCTCTGGTGTCCTGGGAAGACGGGCAACATCTTGGGACCTAGCGCTTGGAATTTATGTCTTGAGGGCAGAGTAGAGTCCAATGGGTCCTGGCGGAGAGGAGCAGCCCGAGGCTCTGCCCTGACCTCACGACCCTCCCTGTGTAGGTTGCCTGAATAAGGATGTGATCCATGCGCTCATCAAACAGTTGAAGAAGCCAAATAAGGAGCAAAGGATGGATACTCTGAGGGGACTACGAATAGCTCTGAACTTATGGACTGCTATCCCCAAAGACAAGGTGATTGAGAGATCGGTAATTGAGGCAAGGTAGGGCAAGGTAATGATGGTGTTGGCTGGGGGTTAGGTCAGGGAGAAGGTAACCTTGCTCCTGATTTTGATGGGAAGGCACTGTCCTGTGGAGTTTCCTGAATAGAAACACTGGAATAATGTCTAGTGGAATATGGAACTTCTTACCAGTTACAACCTACTTTTGCCCCCCCACCCCCCTGTGTACAGCAAAAACAGACCACTTTCCAAGTTTTGCTGGAAAGGGTTGTAGTTGGCACCAGGAGTGGATTCTAGAAAAAGAAAAATAACATGTTCCTAGTCTGAGAGATAATAATTCAGTAGTTAGAAAATTGCTCAATTTGAAGAGAGTGGGAAGAGTTGTGTAGCAATGTTCTTGAGTGAGAAGAAATGAGCTCTAACTCACAGGTGGGCAGACTGACTTGAGATAAGGTGGTTTGGTCTACAGTACAAGTGGAAAGAAAGAACATATGGGTGCAGGTTGAAAGTTGGATAAAAGTAGTGGTATCGAAAATGGCGGAAGACTAGATGGATGGGTTCTGAGCCTTGTCCCGAAGCAGAAAGAGAGAGCAGTTGAGGGTCATGCTGGGAGTGTTTATTAACAAGCTAAGAGACAGGTGAACTCCAGGAGAAAGGGGGGTCTGCTGATCAGGGTGCCCCTGACAGGGAAGCACCCACGGCGGGGCTGGGTCCCCTCCAGGAGCTACCTATGGGCTTGGACGGGGAAATCTCGCCATCTTTAAAGGAAGAGTGGATCTTGTCAGAGGCCTGAATTCCCACAGCCGCAACCGCAGAAGCTCAGGGGAGCCGCGAAAGGCAGAGCCCACAAGTCGCACACATTTCGCACAGAGGACAGGTGGTTGATTGGGCCACTGGATTGCCCTAGCGGGAAGGAGACATAAGCTCCGGACTGCTCTTAACCCCACTTCCAACTGCACTGAACCCCAGTTGCAGGCTCATTGGGGGAGAGATTAGACTGTCTGGTAGCAGGCGAAACTCTAGGGCACCTTTCTCTCAGAGGTGCTTGCAGGGAATACCAAGGGACACTGAGCTACACTGAGACTCAGGAACCTCAGAGGGCAGGGCTAACCTGAAGCCAAGGCTGTAGGCTCCACCCTGAAACTCCGCCCCATCCAAGCTGAACACAGAAGCTTTTACAGATTTCCAAGTCTAGTGGAATACGGCTGTCTCCTGGCATAGACACAGCTGATCCTCCCAACCTACCAACTCAGGGAAGCAGCGAAAATGCCGAGACGAGGAAACAGATCACAAACGAAGAAAATGGAAGACAAAAAGCAACTTGATATAGAGTTCAAAACCACGCTTATAAGATTGTTCAAGAATCTCCTAGAAAAGGCCGATAAAATAAACAAGACCTATGAAGATATGAAAAGGGATCAACTAGAAATAATAAAGGATCAACAAGAAATGATAAAGGAGCTGAAACCGGTTTGGCTCAGTGGTAGAGCGTCAGTCTGCGGACTGAAAGGTCCCGGGTTCGATTCCGGTCAAGGGCATGTACATTGGTTGCGGGCACATCCTCAATAGGGGGTGTGCAGGAGGCAGCTGGTCAATGTTTCTCTCTAATCGACGTTTCTGACTCTCTCTCTCCCTTCCTCTCTATAAAATATCAATAAATATATTTTTTAAAAAGAAATGATAAAGGATCAACTAGAAATAAAGAATACATTCTCTGAAATAAAAAAATATTATAGAGTCCTAAAAACAGAATGGAAGATTGCAAGAATCAAGTCCAAGATTTGGAACACAAAGAGCCAGAGGACACTCCTCCGCAGAAGCAAGAAGACAAGAGAATCCAGAAAGTTGAAGATAGTGTAAGAAACCTCTGGGACAACTTCAAGGGAACCAACATCAGAATTATGGGCATCCCAGAAGATGACAGAGAGCAAGATACCAAAAACATATTGAAAGAAATAGTGCAGAAAATTTCCCCCACCTGGGCAAAGAAATAGACTTACAAGTCCAAGAAGCACACAGAACCCCAAACAAAAGGAATCCAAAGAGGACTACACCAAGACACATCATAATTAAAATTCCAAGAGCTAAAGACAAAGAGAGAATATTAAAAGCAGCAAGAGAAAAGCAGGTAGTTACTTATAAAGGAGCACCCATATGACTGTCAGCTGATTTCTCAACAGAAACCATACAGGCCAGACGGGAATGGCAAGAAATATTCAAGGTGATGAATAATAAGAACCTACAACCAAAAATACTCTATCCAGCAAAGCTATCACTCAGAATTGAAGGCCAGATAAAGAGCTTCACAAATAAATATAAGCTAAAGGAGTTCATTACTGCCAAGCCAAAATTATATGAATTGCTAAAAGGGGTTCTTTAAGAAGAGGAAAAAAATAAAGATAAAAATTATGAACAACAAATACGTAACTATCAACAAGTGAATCTAAAAACCAAGGGAAGTAAAAATCTGATGAACAATATTAACTGGTGAATATAATAGAATCAAGAGGTATGGAAGGGGCTGAAACTGGTTTGGCTCAGTGGTAGAGCATCAGTCTGCGGACTGAAAGGCCCCGGGTTCGATTCCGGTCAAGGGCATGTACATTGGTTGCGGGCACATCCCCGGTGGGGGGTGTGCAAGAGGCAGCTGGTTGATGTTTCTCTCTCATCGACGTTTCTAGCTATCTCTCTCCCTTCCTCTCTGTAAAATATCAATAAAATATATACTTTAAAAAAAAGAGGTATGGAAGGGGAGTGGACTGATGATTCTCAGGGAAATAGGGAGTGGGGGCGGGGCAGGAAGAGACTGAACATAAACTGCACCTACGGATGAGGACAGTGGGGGGGGATAGGGAAAGGGCAGAGAGTTGAATGGAAACTTGGTAGAGGGGAGCAATAGAGGGGGGAAAATGAGGAACATTTGTAATAATATGAACAATAAAGATTTATTTTTTTAAATTAAAAAAAAAAAGAAGGAAGGAATTCTTATCATTTGTAGCAACCTGGATGGAATTGGAGAACATCATGCTGAGTGAAATAAGCCAATCAATGAAAGAGAAACACCACATGACCTCACTCATTTATGGATAATAAAGAACATTATAAACTGAGGAACCAAAAGATAGATATAGAGACAGTAACGTAACAAGCAGTCTGTCAAATGACAGTGGGGAGGGGAGGGAGATCTGGGGGAGATAAGAGATCAACCGAAGGACTTGTATGCATGCATAGAAGTACAACCAAAGGACACAAAACTCTGGGGAGGGAGGGCATGTATGGGAAGTGGGGGGGGGGGGGGAGCAGTGGTAAGATATGTACACAGATAATACCGTATTTGCCGGCGTATAAGACAACTTTTTGGCCCTGAAAAATATGCCTCCAAGTGGGGGGTAGTCTTATATGGCGAGTATATAACAAACTCTGTATTTTTTAGTGGAAATGTTAGGGGGTCGTCTTATACACCCAGTCTCTTATACGCCGGCAAATACGTATTTTTCAGGGCCAAAAAATCATCTTATACGCCGGCAAATACGGTAATTTAATTAAAAAAAAAAAGTGGTGGTATCTCTGAAACTTATACTTGCTCAATAAAGTAGGAAGTAAGGTCATTAGCTGAGTGGGAATGGAGGAAGAAAGTATTAGAGGTGCGAAAGGAAAGGGTGTAAAGTAGAGGGTGAGAAAGAGAATTGCCTGGAGAAAAGCAGGATCAGTAGGCAGCATTAGGGATCTACATGAGGTTGGTGTTCATACATCTAAAGCAAGATCAATCATTGTGTCTATGTTTTTCTCCAGGAAAAAGGGGCAAGTAGAGAGTTGAATACAATGACAATGAACCAAGATAAGGTAAAGGAGTTGAGGCAGGAAGTAATTATAGCAGGACCATGGAATTTAAGCTGATTAAAGAGGGATGAAGGTGAGGAGCAGTGAAACGGTGCTTAATGATGATTAGTCCTTGCGGAGTACAACTGCTAACATCAAGTGGTGAGCTGGAAAGATAGGAGGTGGTGGTCACAATGGGATTCGTGAAATGTAGAAATTGTAGTAATAAGTAATGATAAAGTCTTTATGGGAATTAGTAGCACATGGAGTACAAGGTTATTGGAGGGGAGGAGCTAGGTCAATGACATGTATGTATTTTTAAATGCTGGGAATTAGACAGCAAAAGTGTTGAGAGAGTAACACTGATCCATTCAGAAGATAAAGTCATAGAGAAATGATAGGATGTGACCTAGGAGCAAGTAGATGACAGCAAAAACAAGAAGTGGATAAAATAATCTGATAACATGAGATTCATTTTAGGGAGAAGGGTCTGGAAACAGCAAAGAATTGCCCTCTTAACAAAGCCTGGCTGAGAACATAGTCCCAACCCATTTTACCTCCTGTCTTCCTCTCAGAGGACTCAAATCGGGGATGAAGGGATGCTGGCATCTGTGCTACAGAAGCTGATACAGAAGTCACCGAAGGAAGTAGCCATGGAGGCAGCCATGTGTTTGGGTTTCCTGAGACCCTGCAGCAGCAGCACAGCCCGAGACTTCTTGCTGCAGTGCCTATGCCATGGGTCCAAGTCCCAAAAGATGAAGGTATGTGGGGCAGGAGGCTGGATCCCTGAGAAGGATGGGGGAAACAGAGGCTAGTGCTGACTTCCGTGGGAGTCTGGACCCTGTCATCCTCATCCCAGGGTAAAGTAGCTTCAGCAGGGAGTACTGCAGGTCCTCTGTGTGTGAATGTATGGGGTACGGGGTATGCATGGGTATGGGGTCATGTGGACCGGCATATACATGTGTCTGTGCACATCTGATTTGTATTCATTTATGTGTGTGCACACTCAAGAGGCAGGGCCCCACCTATTCACCACAAGTTCTAGACTCAGCCCTCAAGTCGGCCTGGCCATCCAGATGCTCCTTGGACCCCACCCACCCTGCCTGCCCCGCGTAGGCACTTAGGATGCTGGTCAAGAGGATGCGTGTACATTCAGCCGAGGTCATCAGGGCCGTCCTAGACCAGCTGTGCTATTCTTGTGTCCTTGAGGTGAGTCTAGTAGGGCTGCCTAGTACCCTTCTTTCTCCAGCACTAGGACAGGGTTGGGGGATGGATGAGAGGGAGTCTATCCTTCATGGCTCCCCACCCCTCCCCTCAGCACCGCTTGGAGGCCACCCAGATGCTCAAGACCATCGGGCTGGAACAGATCCAGGCACAGGACCTGGAGGGACTCACATTTGAGCTACTCAGGAAGAAGATATTTAATGAACCCTTCCTCGTAAGTGAGACCAAAGCTCCAAAGCCCAGGCAGCCCAAAGCTGTCTCTCTCTCTTCTCAGACCTCCCCTGTCTTGGTTCCCACCACACTGCCCCCCGCCAAAATCACACTCACTCTAACCCACTCCATCTCCCTAATGCAACCTGTTTTCAAGCCTCTTTGCCTTTGCTCAGAATGCCCCCGTCACCCCTCTCCCCTCTGCAAGGTCACACTGCTAAGTAACTCCTGTCTCCTTCTGCCTACTCAAATACGACAGCTCCTTCAAGACCAGGCTAAGCACCACCTCCTGTGGGAAGCTTTCCCAAATCGCCACAAAGAACATCAGCTCTGCCCTCCAATGTCCCAGTGCTTTTACCTTTACAACAGCTTATACAAAACTAGTCACACAACTTTTACCTAAAGACATTTTCCTAAAACGTACATCAGGTTGTGCCTTACCTGTGCATAAAACTTTTCAATAGCTCCCACCGCCCTCAGAATGGTTTACCGTCCTTCACCGCCTAGCCCGCTTATGCCTCCAGCTTCCCCTCAACCACTCAACTCCTCAGAACCTCAAACCAACTATGCTTGGGATGACCCTACCCTGATTTACACCTGTGATCCCAGTGTAACTACTCAGTCTCCCATGGTGAAGAGTCCCAGTGTGGTCACCTTGATAAACTGAACTATTTTCTGGTCTCTAAACACTCTGTGCCCCCCCCCCCTCTCTCTTGTCTCCAGCCTTTTATGCATGTCCTCCCTTCCATCCACACCGAGAGATTCACCTTCCCCCAACCCTCTTCCTGGTTAACTCCCACTCACCCTTCAGGTTTCAGTGAAGACATCACCTCCTCCGGGAAATCTTCCCGGTGCCCAGACTAAGTGAGGAGACCTTCCCATGTGCACCCTACCCTTCGTTCAGTTGTGACACTTACCACAGAAATGTAACTGCCTACTCACCTGGCTGCTTCCCCCACCAGAAACTAAGCATTCGACAAAGGTTTGTGAGGCTCGAAAGGGTACACCCCAGCATTCCTTCTCCCTCTTTGTTCCATCTTAATACCTCTTCAGGCTATGAGGCAGGCTGTGGCAGAAACTGTGGAAGAGCTCAAGATGAAGCCCACGATGATGAACTTGGTGGAGGAGTGAGTGGCTTAGACCGGGAGCTGCCAGGGCCAAATCCTAGGAGGTGGGAATGGGGCTGAGGAGCAGAGAGAGCTAAGAGCTTGCTGCCAGTTCTCAGCTCTCACTTGCCTTTGCCCCTGGCCAAGTCACTTGTTGACCCCTGGACTTTCCTTCTACTGTAAAAAAGAGACTGATTATACCTTCCCGTCAGGCTAGCTATAAAGCTCAAATTAAGATGAGGACATGAATGGGGCTTGTAAAAGGTAAAGTTCTGAACAGATATATTTGTCACTCACCCACCTCCTCAGTATCTCCTTTTCCCCTCCCAGCCTCTTCTGACCCAAGAAACAAGACAAAAAATGTAATGAAATTAGCAGCACTCATCAGCCTTATGCCCAACTCACTCTGGGCTGTAACAAGAAACAATCAGCCTTCTTCCCTCCCTGCTTAACTGAACCACAACACACTTACTCCCTTCTACACAGGCAACTAACGAGCCCACAAGCCGCTTCACGCCAAGAAGCAGTCATCTCTTTGGTAAGGCCAGTTTTGTTTGCTTCTTTGATCAGAGGTGTTGATGGCAAGGGCAATAGGCAACTGAGCAGTTACTGGAAGGGAAAAAAAGGCTGTAAAGTTCAGGGTTGTTCACTTGTTTATTTTACTACTAGGGGCCCAGTACACGAATTCATGCACCTTGAAAGGAACTGTGGGCCGTGAGGCTACAGTGGGAACAAGGGCGGGTCTTGGCCCATCATCCACTCCCCTGCCGGGCCCTTCCTGCGGCGGCCCCCTGTACCCTTCTGCCTGCAGCCCCACTCCCGCTGCCGCTGCTCCCATGCACTGACAGCGCCGGCCCTGCTCGCACCCACTCATAGTGTGGAGCAATTGGGGCCAGCACCAGCTGCGGGTTTGAGCAGGGCCGGTGCTGTCAGCAGGTGTGAGCAGTGTCTGCTGCCCCAATTGCCCTTCAGGAGCAGGGAGAGGTGGAGAAGCCCTCAGGGGCGATCAGGGCCAGCAGCCGCTGCTCGCTCCTGCTGACGGCCTGAGCCATCAGGACTGGCACTGGCAGCAGGTGCGAGCAGCGGCTCTGGCACCGGGTGTAAGCGGGGATGGCACCGGCAGCGGGTGCAAATGCCAGGTGGGACCACAGTGCACAGGAGCAAAGAGTTTTCAGTAACTACCAGAGGCTCACCCCATGATAGCAACCAGCATCCTGCCTAGGTCTGACACCCCCACTCACCTGCTCCACCATCCTGCCATGCTCTGCCACCTGCTGCCCCTGGTGGTCAGCGCCCGTCATAGTGACTGGTTGTTGGTTGTTCCACTGTTCAATCTATTTGCATATTAAGATTTTATATAGATTCCAGACCTACCAGGAGTTCAGGAGTTCAGAGTAACCTTTTCTTCAGGATTAGAGGACAGTGGGTTAAGGAATAAGGGACAGAGATGGATGTAAGAGAATTAGTTATCAGAAAAACTTTCTGAACTCTTCCTGGTCAATAATGTGCAATGGAACCTAATGCAGTGTCCCCAGAAGGCAAGGAAAGGGATACCTCAGCTGGAAAACCATTATCTCCCACTCTCCAAGCCATCACAATGACTAGAATTGACAAGGGAATCTTCCTGGGGCTAATTACTTAGGCTGATTCCTTTTCCCTCTACCAGGGCGTCCTAGGGGTCCGAAGCTCACAAGTGTTCCACTTGCTCTTGGACATGCTAGACACAGAAAACAACCTGTCTGTAAAGAAGAGAGTAAGGCATTCCTACTCTCCTCTTCCTTTTCTAACCCCTCCTCCAAGCCCTTCCCATCTTTCCTCACTACTTGCTTTGTCAGGAGGGAAGAGAGGGGAGTAAGTCCTCACACACGGTCCCTTTCCCTCATTCGTTGGGGCCATAGTGCCCTGTGGCCAGAGCTCCCCCACCCATGGGTAACCCCCCCACGCCCAATCCCACCCAGCCTTCGCCTGAAGTGAGCCAGCCACAGAGCCTTTATTTCAATGCAGCTACAAGAAACATTCACTATTTTGGCCTCCATTGATCCCTGGATCGAAAACAAGCTGAAAAATAAGATTCTCTTTGTATCTGAGTCACCTCTGACCAAGGAGAAGGAAGAGCCTACAAGGTTCAGAACAGAGAGTGAGAAGCTGGAAGAGTCAAATATCCGAGACTTTCGACTTGCACGGCTGAGCCCCTTGTTTATTGCAAAGGCCTCATTAGACCAGCAGGAAAAGTTGAGGGCCCAGAAAGGGTCTGCCAGTTACCTCACCTCTGCCTTCCCTTCCCCTACACCACTCAAACCAAAGTCACAGGCCGCAGGGCCTTGGACACTAGAAATCAGGAAACAGCTTCATACCTTTGCCAAAACCTCCAAATAGGTTCATTTGGGGGGCCTAACCCTCACTTCTCAGGCTCCCGTGAAAAAAATGTCTATTACTTACCCTCAATGAATAAATGTCACTTTACCTATGCTGTTCCCTTCATCAGAGGCTTCCCTGAAACACAGGTCTCCTCACGCTAGGTTGAAGGGACACGGAGGACAGAACCAAAACTCTTCTGGATGACCGGTCTGCCTCCCTAAACCAAGCTCTTGTCTCTAACCAGAACTTAATAACAAAGCTAGAGTAGAGCTTGTGCGCCCAGAGGGGGGTGGGGGAAGAACTACTGAAGAGAAAAATAGGAGAAAATCCTGTAAGCATGGCTCTTGGACTATTTCCTCTTACTAACTTGCCCAACCCCCCACCACTCTCTCAATGGAGATAATTAAGCTAGTTAAGACCAACCATACTCTATGCTCTCTCTTCTCCTATGCCTACTTTCTACCCACCTCAGGGCCATTTCTTTGACAGGCCCTGTTTATCCTTCCAAACTGCTTTAGTTCCTCGTTTACTGGAGGCTTGTTTCCCTTTGCCAGTAGGACCCGCCACACCAATCCAACAAATTATGTCCATCCTCAAGAAAAGAAAAAGAAAAGGTCTAGACTTTGGAATCAGATCATTTGAAATCTAGGGACCACCATTTATTTGATCACAGACTTCATTTTGGAGTGAAGCTCAGATATCCTTGTCTTAAAAAACTTGCTAATTCCAGTATACAGCTGGGATAAGGAACCACTATTATGGACAGCCTTATTTTAATCATGCCCACTTTGATCTTAATGACTCTCAAGTCTGCATCTGTAATAGATTAATTCATTTGATCAATATTCACTAAGTCTCTAACCTGTGCCTCAGACTGTTCTAGGCACTGGCTAGAATAGTGGACAGCAGACAAGGTTCCCTACTCTCAAGAGAGAAGTTTATACCCACAAAAAGAGAATTTCAAATACTGAAAAGTTCTGTGGAGACTTAAAAGGTGATGTGAAAGTAACTAGGAGAGGCAGTATTTTATTTAAAGATTTATTTATTTCAGAGGGAGAAAGGGATAGAAATACCCATGAAGAGATCGGCTGCCTCCTGCACGCCACACACTGGGGATCAAGCACTCAATCTGGGCATGTGCCTGACTGGGAATCAAACCATGACCTACCTCCTAGTTCATAGATTGACACTCAACCACTGAACCACACCAGTCAAGCAGAGAGAGAGGGCCATTTTTTAGATAAAAGCCAAGGAAGACTTACTTCAAAGGGAAGGAGGAAGAATTTGACCCCAGTTGTAGTGAAAAGGAGCTAGCCATATGACTATCAGAGGAACAAGAATTCTAAACAATAGCAGAAACCGGTTTGGCTCGTGGGTAGAGCGTAGGTCCGTGGACTGAAAGGTCCCAGGTTCAATTCCAGTCAAGGGTATATGTACATTGGTTGCGGCATATTTCCGGTAGGGGGTGTGCAGGAGGCAGCTGGTCGATGTTTCTCTCATATTGATGTTTCTAGCTCTCTATCCCTCTCCCTTCCTCTCTGTAAAAAATCAATGAAATATATATTTTTAAAAGAATTCTAGACTATATACAAAATACGGAAGCAGAATCATATCTGATACCATCTAGAATTATGATCAATGTGCTCAAAGCAAGGTAAGTCTGGGTGTTATATAATGAAGTTGGAGAGGTAGACAGGCCAGATCCTATAGGGCTTTGTAAGCCAGGGTAAGGAATTTGTTGCCTACTTGCATGACATAAGGTCTGATTTACATCATTACAGTATCACTTGCCTGCTGTATGAAAAAGTCTATTTTAGAGGGGCAAGACTGGGGGGGGGGGGGACGACACACCTAATAATAGGCAATTGCAATTGTCCAAAAAAGAGATGACTGTAGTTCACACTAGGATTGTAACCAAGACTATATACCGTATTTGCCAGCGTATAAGACGACTTTTTGGCCCTGAAAAATATGCCTCCAAGTGGGGGGTAGTCTTATACGGTGAGTATATAACAAACTCTGTATTTTTTAGTGGAAATGTTAGGGGGTCGTCTTATACGCCCAGTCTCTTATAAGCCGGCAAATACGTATTTTTCAGGGCCAAAAAATCGTCTTATACGCTGGCAAATACGGTAGATGGTTTCAGGATATATTTTGGAGGTAGAATTAAAAGGACTACAGGTAGCCGAAACTGGTTTGGCTCAGTGATAGAGCGTCGGTCTGCGGACTGAATGATCCCAGGTTCGATTCTGGTCAAGGGCATGTGCATTGGTTACGGGCACATCCCCGGTAGGGGGTGTGCAAGAGGCAGCTGGTCCATGTTTCTCTCTCATCGACGTTTCTGGCTCTCTCTCTCCCTTCCTCTCTGTAAAATATCAATAAAATATATCTATATATCTATATATCTATATCTATATCTATATCTATATCTATCTATCTATCTATCTATCTATCTATATATATATATATATATATATATATATATATAAAAGGACTACAGGTACAGAATGAATGAAAGCAAGTATAGGTTTTTTACCTGATCTAGGTGGACAGTGAGGACATTTACTGAGATGGAAAAGACTAGAAAGAAAGAACTTGGAGAAGGAGGTCAAAAGTTTTGTTCAATCCTGGAGGAGTTGTCAAGAAAAATCAAACTTATCTAGTAGAGAGGTCAAGTAGGAAGCTGGGTATACACCAGGGTTAAAGGGAGAGGACAGGACTGAAGACATAAATTTGGTAGTCATCACTGTATTAGGGTATTTAAAGCAATAATTTTTCCCAGAATAAAAGTGAGTGTAAATAAAAGAGAACAGAGATCAGAACTTCCAACATGCAAAAACAAAGTAGAGAAGTTAGCAAAACAAACATCAGTATGGAACAGTATCAGGGAAGTGTAGTTTTCTGAGCTGCAGATTTGCACATGTGGATGTCTACTGGATGTCTCTACTTATAATTTTGAGTGTCCCAAACTCAACATACCTAAAAAAATTCATTCCCACCTTGTTCCCACATCTGTTCCTTATTCAGTGTTTCCTATTTCAATAAATACCTATCCAATTGCCCAGGCCAGTTACCTAACTCTTCCCTCCCAACTATTTCTGACATGTAGCCAAACCCTAATTTCCCTCATTTTTTCTCAAATCTATTTAGTCGTGTCCTCATTATCCAGTCAATATCTGAGCTCAGACCACTATTTCCCACTGGCTTACCATTGTCTCCAATTCAGCTTCTTCACTTTCAGCCATTATCGTCTTTCAGTAGATACCTCAGGTCAGGACACTCCCCTGGTTAAAATCTTTTGACTCCCTATGTGAAGGTAGGGGGGAAACTGAAATGCAAGGACCTTATGGTAAAGCTTGTTTACCTCTCCAGTCTTACCTTTTGCAAGCTTATCTTTGAACTCCTCCCTCACAATGCACTCCTTACACTTCTCAAGCCAGCATCTATTCCTCAATCTCTTCATTTCTCTTATCCCGTGGTCGGCAAACTGAGGCTCGAGAGCCACATGCGGCTTTTTGGCCCCTTGAGTGTGGCTCTTCCACAAAATACCACAGCTAATGAGTTTGCCGACCACTGCTCTAATCTATTTGTTGATGCCATTAATTTCCTGCTGGGAACACCATTTCCTCAACCCAGCCTCATTACTTGGCCAATTCCTACTCTTCCCTCAAGACTCACCAAACCTTCCTGATTCCATGACTGAATTAAGTGTCCTTCAAATCAGCCCTCAAAAGCATCTTGCATTTATTCTTACTGGAGCACTTATCTGTATATTGTGTTTGCTTGATGAGCACATATCCAGCATCTGATATAGTGCCTGTCCCAGGCTCTTGGTAAGGGTAGAAGAAATAGTTTTTTAATGAATACCAAATAACACATCCTGTACACTACTGAATTGTTACTCTTCTTACCTAGCCCTTAGACCTCCATGTTCACAGCATCTAGAACATTTCCCTAAATCAGTGGTTCTAAATTATAAACTGGAATTCTCAAAATCACCTGGTGAGCTTGACATAAAGGTTCCTAACTCCTCCCCCATATCCCCACCAAGTTCTGACCCAACAAACCTGAGATGAGGCTTAGGTAATCTAATTTTGACAACTCCCTCAGGTGATTCTGATGTACAGAAATTTTTTAGAAGCTGCTATTCTAAACAGAGTAGAAGCTCAATAAATACTGTTGAAAGTAGCATTTTAATTTAATGAAGTAGGCTCCAATTCCCAATTCTTCAGGGTTAGAATCTGCCCTAACTGAATCCTGAGTGAGACAGAACAATGCACAAATATACAAAAATCCACAAAACAAGAAGCCTTTATTGCAGTATTATAAAACACTTTCCATTTTGGCAATATTTTACAATGCACTTAGCTTCAAGGGTTGGGAAGGAGAAAGTTGGAAACTAAAGGGGAAAATTCCAACATTACTAAAAGAAAAACTGTCCCAGCCCTCCCACCCAAATAAACTCTAAATGTCACTAATTTCACTACCCACGAAGAGGCCACCAGGAAAGCAGCAGGCACAACTCTGGCAATTTCACCATGGATCACGTCAGACAAAGGAACATTCAGAACAGTCATCAGTATGGTCGGTTGCGCTGATCATTTCTGTAGTCATTTCTAGGAATGAAAAATAAAGAGCCAGATTAAATTCTAATTTTCTACCAAAGGAGCACATCAAATACCTCTTCAGGGTGCTGGTGACTGGTGTCAGCTAGACAATTTCTGCAAGTATAGCACCATGCCTGATTTATCTACTTCTAGAGGATGCGTAATAAATCTCAGCTTTAAGATCCTGAAAGCAGCTTTACTATTTACTATTATTAAAATTGTCCATCTAGAATAAGGACTCCAAACCACTGCGGTATTTCCAGGAGGCCAGTGGAAACATATCCTCCTGTGAGGATTAAAACAAATAAATAAATTTTAAAAACCATACTTATTTTAAAAAAGAATAAACTGTTTCACAATTGTAACTCTATCTTTGCCCACTCTGTATATACAGACACTTTTATAGGATTTGCCACACAGTAAGTATTCAATAGATGATAATTACTAATAGTAAACAATTATACAATACTTACTATGGGCCAGCAACTGTTATAATAGTTAATCTAAATCCATGAAGGAAGGATTATTAGCCCCACTGTACACATCAGAGTACTGATGCTCCACAGGGTTAAGTAACTTGCCTAAAGACACATAGCTAGAAAGTGGTGAAGACAAGATTTAAACCCAAGCAGTCTGTCTCTAAACTCTGTGCTCTTAACCACATGCTATATATATATATATATATATATATATATATATATATATATATATATATATATACTAAGTCTCACTACCTATATTCCCTCTGGCATACAAATGTTTATAATAACTAAAAGTTATTTAATATCACTGGTCATTCCATTTTTTCTGCTTCTACTCGATTCATTGTGCAGAATGCAACACACTCCCAGCAATGCCAAAAGTGATTTTCATCTGGAAAAGGTATTACCAGAATTGCCAGAAAAACAACTGTAGAGTATATATAGCACACATGATTTGAAAAAGCATACCCCCACCACTGAGATTAAGAATTCCTAATTTACGCTGAAACCGGTTTGGCTCTGTGGTAGAGCGTCAGTCTGCGGACTGAAAGGTCCTGGGTTCGATTCCGGTCAAGGGCATGTACATTGGTTGCGGGCACATTCCCAGTAGGGGGTGTGCAAGAGGCGGCTGGTCAATGTTTCTCTCTCATCGACGTTTCTAGCTCTCTATCTCTCTCCCTTCCTCTCTGTGAAATACCAACAAAATATATTTTTTTTTAAAAAGAATTCCTAATTTACAGTTTCAAAACACCACTCAATTTCACCTTTAGCTACGGGAATGAATAATAAACACATACATATACAAATACAAGGAATTATGAGTAAGAATTTCCAAAACAATGAATTTTAGAAACTGCTAAAGAGGGAACTAAGTATCTGCTCCCTCCTTATTGGCAGAACAGTCGATGGGAAATTCAAGTACCAAAACACTGAACAATAAAAAAACCTTAAAAATCTAGGAGCAGTGAGGTAAAAACTATGTTCTAATACTCACCTTCCTCCCATTTTGCCTCCATAGCCACCTCGGTCTCCTCCATAGCTGCCACCACTCCGATCTCCTCCGTAGCCTCCACTTCGGTCTCCACCATAGCCACCGCCGCCGCCGTAGCCCCCCCCACTTCGGTCTCCCCCGTAGCCGCCTCGGTCCCCACCGTAGCCTCCACGGTCCCCACCGTAGCCGCCTCGATCCCCTCCGTAGCCGCCTCGATCCCCTCCGTAGCCACCTCGGTCTCCTCCGTAGCCGCCTCGATCCCCACCGTAGCCGCCGCGGTTTCCTCCATAGCCGCCTCGGTCTCCTCCATAACCGCCTCTGTCTCCTCCATAGCCACCGCCTCTGTCCCCACCATAACCATCCCCACTTCTATCTCCACCATAACCACCCCCACTTCTGTCTCCTCCATAGCCACCCCCACCTCTGTCTCCTCCATAGCCACCCCCACTTCTGTCTCCACCATAGCCACCGCGGTCTCCACCTCTGCCCCCACGACCTCTATAGCCCCTCTCTCCACCGTAGCCTCTTCCCCGGAAATCTGCAAGGTAAAAATAGAAACCAGCGAGGTCAGCAAAATAATGTAAAGCTTCCTTAGTGCTAGTTAGAAGACAAACACCATGTAGATGCTAATGAGGCTGACCCAAAGAGCTAACCTACCTCCTCCTGAGGGACGAGAATCCTCTGGTCTGGGTTCATTGCACTGATTGCAGGAGTTTCTTCGAGCGAAGTTCATATTTCCACATGACCTGAGAAAAAAGGAAAATAAAAGGTTCAATAGCTTCCAATGGATTCAGAACCCCCACTTGCAGCTTCCAACCTCAAACCTAACTTCTACTCCTACCAAAGTAAATGGAATACTTACGGATTAGGGCAAACCCAGTCCCCACTTTTGGGGTCTCCACCTCTCCCCTGAAAGCCTCCACGGCCTCTATATCCTCCACGGCCTAAGGAATATAGGGGAGGAAGAGATAAAAATCAGCAGCAGAACTTAACTAAGCAGAGAAAAAGCAACGGATGAAAGAACAGCAAGTCCCTACCAAGAAATGGATAGCCCCACACCCTTGTGGTAGGCTCCATGATTCTTTAATTTGGGGCTTTATGTACTAGGGGCAGGCTACATGAGAAAGACCCCAGGCATACTTTATAGTGTCAATAATGCACTTAAAAACTTTCCTGCAATACCCTCCTTAGTTTGAGAATCTTAGTGATAAAGGTTAGGTGAAAAGACATATTCCAAATTTAAGGAATTAGACCCAATAGAAATAACAAGCTAGCTGTAACTGTATCAGGGAACTTACAAACTGGTCAAATTAAGTACTAATTAAGTATCATTTAAATGACTGCCTCCTGCCGAAACCGGTTTGGCTCAGTGGTAGAGCGTCGGTCTGCGGACTGAAAGGTCCCGGGTTCGATTCCGGTCAAGGGCATGTACATTGGTTGCGGGCACATCCCCAGTGGGGTGTGTGCAAGAGGCAGCTGATCAATGTTTCTCTCTCATTGACGTTTCTAGCTCTCTATCTCTCTCCCTTCCTCTCTGTAAAATATCAATAAAATATATATTAAATAAATAAATAAATAAATAAATGACTGCCTCCTGATTTCAGGGTTAATAACGAATTGCTATACAGCTTTCCAAAGGAATATTTTCAACTTCTCCCACTATTCTCTTAGGTACTATATGACATCTTATTTACCTAGTCTCTTATTTAGTATCCACTCTCACCTTAAAACAGAAGGGAAAAGACCAAGGGAGAGAAAGAGGTGTAGCAAGTTCTCACAATAGGGACAGAACATAGACTCAAATTCAAACCCTTTGTAAATATCCAGACCACTAAGCAACAAGCATCTTACCTCGCCGCCCACCTCCACTTCCACCTCCCCTCAAAAATTCGGGTCTTCTGGTAGCAAAGGACACTTTAATGATGTTGCCATGAAATTCTTTTCCTAAGAAGAAAGAAAATGGTTTTGAAGAAATGCTTCTCTACATCTGCATTTCTCAACAACTGTAAACTGTCTTGGGTAATTTCAATTTCAGAGGAATAAGTAACATGTCCTCACAGAAATTCAAACACACTAGTGTTCCCAAACAGTCAAGGTAACAGTGCTAAGACATGATATAATCTATTTAATAGAGCAGATCTGTCACTGGTAGTCATTTATTACTAGCAAAAAATAAAAACCTCTTTTTACATGAGCAATGTGTATAGTTTGCTATGTTTGTTTTTTAAAAGGAATGTGTGTGTGCATATACACACATGCATAAGTGTGCACATGTACTTATATATGTACACATATGCTTGTATAAACACTGCCTATTTTAGTTCAGTCTCAATAGAGACAAGAGACCACTGAAGGCGGAAGGGGTGCTCAAAGGTAGAAAGGAAACTAATTTTTTACTATATACTCTTGGTACTGTTTGACATTTTTTTTTACCGTATGAAAGTATTATCTTTAAAAATAATGTGTGCATATGTGATTACTTACATACATGTACTATATACAAATTCTGCTGCCCTAGGCCTTACAGATAGAAATTTATCTTTTTACTTTATATTAAATAAGAGAATTGACATATAAAGAAAAGATGCCCAAAGATTCATAAAATAGCTTTAAATCCAAGAGCCTTGGATCCCTGAACAAAGCCCTAATCACTTTCCACAATGTCAGATGGTATGACATGCACTTTGACATAGGAAGCAATTCAAGGATCAGTCTTTTTATCCCTTCCTCTCTGAAATCAATAAAAAAAATTTTTTTTAAGTGAACCGGAAAATAACCACTGTCTACCAGAACATATTTTGATTTCAACATTAGGAAACATTTATCCAAACGGCATGTTGAAATTATATGAATGAGATGTACCATCAAACCAGTCAATGGCTGCCTTAGCTGAAGGAGGGTCATCAAAGGACACTGTCGCCTCCCCTTTTGGCTTCCCCGTGTCCTTGTCTGTGTACAGATTTATCATTGGTTTTCCAGTCTTCTTATTTGTCTGAGGAACGAACAAGTTGGTGTTAATATTTTAAGAAAAAATGATCAGGAACCATATCATTTATTATTTTTAAGGAATTCATACACCTCACTCTTCAGATTCAGATATAAGACTAGAGCTCACAAAATACTATGTACCTTTTATAAAAATGAAGTTATCTCTAGTTGTAAAAAAGAAAATACTCTAAGACATATTAAGTGAAAACCAAACTAAAAATAATACATAGTATAATGTTTTATCTATGTAGAATTTCCCCAAGCCCAGCCCAAAAAATAGTAAGTATTGCTTCTTGTAAAACAAATTAAAAAGACCAGGAAAGCCCTAATTGGTTTGGCTCAATGGATAGAGCGTCGGCCTGCAGACTGAAGGGTCCCAAGTTTGATTCCAATCAAGGGCACATGCCTTGGTTGCGGGCACATCCCTAGTAGAGGGTGTGCAGGAGGCAGCTGATCGATGTTTCTCTCTCATCCATGTTTCTAACTATCCCTCTCCCTTCTCTGTAAAAAAAAAAAAAAAAAAAAATCAATTAAAAAAATATATTTTTTTTAAATAATAATTTTTTAAAAGACCAGGAAGAATGTTCACTAAGCAAACCAATACATTATCACTAAGATTACAAACAAATTTGGCTAAGATGGGAGTGGAAGACAAAGGAGAATTTTTACTTAACCAGAATTGTGAATTTTTTACATATTTCATGTGTAATTAATTCCTTCAGAAGTTTTAACTTCCAAAGAAGAGGGAAAAATAGTAAGTTATCCCACAGACACCAAAACAAGACAACTGCCAACTGATTTCAAGCAAATGCTATAATCTACCAACACTTCTCTAAAGGATGCTTTCTACTTGAGAGATGAAAATTTTTGCATGAAACAAATAGTGTACAACAAACTGAAGTAAATCAAGTTATAAAATAAGCATTATACATTGGGCTAATATATATCACAGACATGAAATAGCGAAGTAAAAATGCTATCTAATAAAAGGGTAATAAACAAATTGGCCACCACTCCATCACACAAAATGGCTGCCCCCATGTGGACACAAGATGTCCAGCAAGGGAGGACAGTTGTGGGCGATCAGGCCAGTAAGGGAGGACAGTTGGGAGGGACCCAGGCCTGCAGGGAACAACAAAGTGATATTTCTCCCCCCCTTCTCTAAAATCAATAAAAATTTTATTAAAAAGAGAGCCAAGCCTTACTAGAGCTTATTATGTAATCTATGTATCTTAACCAGAATATGTTAATGACTGTGAGATTTTTAACATAAGCCATACTTTTCACTCACCTTGATAATTCCTATCTGTTTAAAGAACTCCCCCACTTGATCTGTAGACACACCCTCCCCAAGTCCTTGCACAAAGATTGTGTTGTTATCTGAATTATCAGATTCTGAATCTAAGAGGGAAAAAAGTTATGGTTAATTTTACATAGTCCTTGGTTTTACTATATCCTGCTTAGTAAATTAAGAATAATAATTTACTATCCAATATTCAACTGTTTCTCTGACCAAAAGGAAAAAAGATCAATGTAAAAAAACAACAGCAGCCTTATATAAAACATGCAAAGTGGTCACAATCATTATTTGATCAATTCTTACAACTAAACTTAAGGTAAAGTGGATTAAGTCCACACTATGTACAACACATAAGACCAATTAAGAGAGATCTTACAAATCTGACTCTTTAGGTTCAGATACAGGACTCACGCTCATGAAGAGATGAAGGAAATTTATAAATTTGCATTCCTTTCTTTGAAGAGCTTTAGTTCTTTATGGCTAATCAATACTTTTAAGGATCTCTAGTGGAAAAGTCCCCAAATCTAGCACTTTGGACCTCCAAGCAAGGTAGGCAGAATTGGTGGTTTCCCCATCCACTGCAAAAAGCTTTGCATATACCAGAGGGTAGGGGTACCTTGACACACACCTTACCTTACATGTACACTTTTGGATTAGTACAACAAAGTAAGAAAGATGTAAAAAATTCAGTCCATCAAGGGATAATTCAGAAATTGCCATCCATATAGAATACTTTGGCATCTTAATAAAAACAAAAGTTCTGATTTCAATATATATTAAAATTTTTTGTCTCAAAGATTTTAAATCTCTAAATCATAACTTTCAGGCCTGGCCAGGTAGCTCAGTCAGTTAGAGCATCATCCCAATACGCCAGGGTTCAATCTCCAGTTGGGGCACATACAGAAAACAACCAATGAATGCTTAAATAAGTGGAACAACAAATCAATGTTTCTCTCTCTCTCTAAAAATCAATCAATAAATATAATTTAAATCATAACTTTCAAAAGGTTCCATGTAACCTTGAATTTCATTTAAAAATAAAAAGCCACATGAAATTAGTGACTCGTGCCCAGAGTAAGACAATTCTCTCATGTATGAATTCAGGTTTCTTAGGCCCACTAAGGAGACTACCAACCCAAAGTTATAGTTTCATAAGCAAAGCTTTTCCAAATCTAATGATACCAATCCTCTCAAATCTGATTTGTAGTGATTAAAGAATACTAATTAGCAGTACAAAATCAAATATTTCTTCACAAAAGAAAAAGCAAAACATAAGAAAGCATAAATATAATTTTTTTGCAGCAAACTTTCCAATCTCTCTAAATTTTCCTTTCTGGTATGTCTTCAAAAATAAAGCTCCCCAGTTCTGGCAGTACTATCAGATTAAATCTTTCTCTTGCACTAACTCCTCCAAACACACCTTTCCCTTGAAAAGAGTGGAAAATTAACATTCTCTTAAAGGCAAAGTTATAAACTACCATAAACCTTACCAGCATCTGGTCTGGGTCCATAATCCCTGTGACCTAAGAAAAAGAAAAGAAAAAGAAAAGAAAAGCTATTTAAGACAACTCATTAGAAACTATTATAAAACAGAAATAATAACCAAGGCATGGAAAGTCAACACTTCCAAAATCCTTGAAACAAGTCAACCATCACAGATTTATAGAGTAAATATATAAATTAAGTTTTATTAAGAGTTTAAGAAATCAAGATGAATGTCAATATGTCCCAAACAACACCTGTAACTTTGGCATTATGCTAACATCACTTTTGTTAAGCTCTGGTTGTGAAGGCTGATTACAAAACCCTAGTAATTTAAAAACTCCCTGTCAGCTACCTTTACTTTAAAAATGTACTGTTCAAAATCCAGTGAAGGTCTTTTCATTGGTCACCATAGATTCTTTCATGCAAATTCACTGTGTAGAAATCCATTGGACTGAGATCAACTTTGGCTTTTTAATGTTTTCTTTGATATATATACATGTATATATAGAGAATCTATTTTTTTAAAGCACACAACACACACCAGCCTCAACCGAGTAAGATAGGGCTTAGACTGCATCTGCGAGATATTGGTGGCTTTTAGATTTATATAGCATTTCCACTGAAACATTTTGGGATACTCAGCACTTACCACCAAAATTTTTGAAGCCACCGCGGTCACCACCACTGCAGAGGAAAAATTGAAGAAATGATTTCTTCCTTAAGTCTCTAATGTGCTGAGCCCTGGGCTCAATCTACACTTAACTGTCACAAGTAGAGCACCTAGGAAAACAGTAGCACCTCTAACTTTCCAGTAAATTCCACTTCATAAACTTCAAAATGTTGTTTTTACCTAAGTGTTTTCCCAATTATCTATTTCCACAAGCGTGTCTTTTCAAGTGTATTACAAAACATATCTATAATATACTTATTTAAAGTCTTCCCAACCCAAGCCAAAGGAATACTATTCAAATCATAACTTAAAGCTGGAGGCACAGCATGAAGAATGTCAGAGAAACAATCTTTCCAATGAGACAAAAAATAGAAGAACAACATAAAGCAAGGTTAAGATTTTGATAGAACAGGAGAGATAACTTTAGTGTATTTTATTCTGATACAAAATAGGTTTTATGAGATGAAGAAAAAGGGGAAGGTAGTTACAGTAATATTCTAAAAACTATGGATGGTGTCAGATGGATATGAGATTTATCAGAATGATCATTTAGAAAGTTATATAATGTCTAATCACTGAGGTGTATACCTGAAACTAATATAATACTGAGTATCAACTGTTAATTGAAAAATAAAAAATGATTTAAAAAATAAGTGTGGTACAAATATACATGAAAGTAAGCCTGAGTGAAAGCAGTTTTAAAATTGTAAATCATTCTAAAAACTGATAAAATGAGCATTAAAAAAAGGTTTAACTTAAAATTGCCCACTTACTCCATACCCACTAAAATGTACTAGGATCTCTTCACAGCAGAGCTACTGAGGTTCATGTTGTTAAATGTTCTGTACACCATTTGGTAGACTGTATCAGACAGAAAGCAATACACTCCAATACTGTAACTTTCCACAAGAAAATGACTTATTTGGCAAATTTCCACTGTCAGATAAATCAATGGTTCTTTATGTGCACAGCTTTATATAAGAATCTAAGGTCTCTCTTATCAAGAAACTTTAAACATCCATACATTGAAAGCTTGTTTCTCTTGACTGAATTAAGTAATCCTCTAAGATTCAAGTGCTGAAATGAAAATTAAACACAAAGTTTTCAGATAGTAAGACCTAATCTTCTACTACTACTACTGCTAATCTACTATAATCCAAGAAACTAATCCAATATAGTACTAATGTCTCTTCACTACTAAAAAGCCTCTCTGGAGATAACCATGTCCTCTAGATGGCTTATCTAAGCCATCCAGAGAAAAACCCTTCTGACTAAATTATGAGAAAGATAGTCTTCCTTTATCATTAATCTATTCTACCAACTTAATGTAAAAAAATTACCTCTTGCAATCAGCTTAGATACATACATCTTAATATGCTACTTATTCTAGTTGATTTTCAGGAAGCCTAAAAAGGAAAATAAGCCAAAAGAGGTCTTGAGATTAAACTGCTAAAAATCTTATTATTAGAAACCAAAATATCTCAGGTTTCTTCAAAGATGATCATTGGAATTCCAAAAAATGATGAGAAAAGAGCTAGCAAAAATGTTTATTTTAGTTCATAATCCTATGTGAGGGAGTTAAAGTCCCAGGATAAAGAAGATTTTTTAAAACAGGCAATTTTCACAAGTAAATACTGAAAGAAACACTCTTAATTATTTTGCTGTCATCTTAACTGAGTACCAAATTGTTCATATGGCCAAAAGATAACATGTAATTTCATACATCAGCTAATCCCTACAATTTGTATTATGGCCAGCAATATAACTTTCAACAATTTTTAAAAAGGACATATCACTGCAAAATAAAAGGGATATAAAACAAATGACATTTGAATAGGCTTATAATTTCCTATTCCCTCATATAGTGAGTGGCATTTCAATTTAAGTCATCTTCACTGAGCATTTCCTTAGAAAATATAGCAGCTGAAGATTTCAACATAATATCCATAAATATGGAAACACCTACCGCATCTTAAATACAGAAACACCTAGTACTAGTCTTCAAACTAAGATTCAGGGTATAGTCTTCTTTTATTAAAAAATATGTTTTTATTGATTTTGAGAGAAAAAGGGAGAGGGAGAGAGATAGAAACATCAATGAAGAGAAACATCAATCAGCTGCTTCTTGCACACTCCCTACTGGGATCGAACTGGGACATGTGACCTGACAGGGCATCAAACCTGTTATTTCTTAGTGCATGGGACGACACTCAACCTACTGAGCCACACCGGCCAGAGTATAGTCTTAACTACCGTGTTTCCCTGAAAATAAGACATCCTCCGAAAATAAGACTACTTCATGGAAACATAATACATCCCCTGAAAATAAGACCTAGCGCATCTTTGAGAGCAAAAATTAATATAAGACACTGTCTTATTTTCGGGGAAACAGGGTATCACAAATCCATCTTGAAAATTTGGACAACACCAATCTTCCCCTTGTCTTCAGATTCTTTCTTTACAAAATAAGGGTCTCTATCCTTGCTACTCAAAGGACCATCCATGGAACAGCAGCATAAACTGAGCCTGCCTAAGTCTCAAAAGAGCATGATCTTGGGCCTCACCCTAGACCTAATGATCAGAATCTGCATTTTAATAAGATCCCCAATAAATTAGTATGTACATTAAAGTTTGAGAAGCACTGGTCTAGATGATCTAAAAAAGTTTTCTTGCCGAAACCGGTTTGGCTCAGTGGTAGAGCGTCGGTCTGCGGACTGAAAGGTCCTGGGTTCGATTCTGGTCAAGGGCATGTACATTGGTTGTGGGCACATCCCCAGTGGGGGGTATGCAAGAGGCAGCTGGTCAATGTTTCTCTCTCATCGACATTTCTAGCTCTCTCTCTCCCTCCCTTCCTCTCTGTAAAATATCAATAAAATATTTTTTTTAAAGTTTTCTTCCAACTTCAAATGTTTCAATCATTTTTCTATTTTCTTTTTTTTAAAGAGCTAATGATGTCCTTAACTTTAATTTAAATTTTTCTTAAATATATTTTATTAAGAGAAGAAGAGAGAGGGATAGAGAGTTAGAAACATCGATGAGAGAATCCTCTTGCACACCCCCTACTGGGGATGTGCCTGCAACCAAGTTACATGCCCTTGACTGGAATCGAACCCGGGACCTTTCAGTCTGCAGGCCAACGCTCTACCCACTGAGCCAAACCGGTTTCAGCCATTTTTCTATTTTCTTATTAGAAAACTAGTGGCCCAGTGCACAAAATTTGTGCACATTAAAAGGAAATTAGTTAGAGGGAATATTTTAATATTGCTATTTGCCCTTTCTCTATAATAGAAATGTCAGAGGTGAAAGGAAATTAGTAAAATGTATATGAAATTAATATATAAATTTATTAATAAACAATAACATCATGTCCCTGGCCGGCATTGGGTGGGGACACAATTAATAAACAATAACAGCCTCATGTCCCTGGCCAGCATTGGGCAGGGACACAGCCTCATGTCCCTGGCCTGCACCAGCCAGTCCCTTGCCCACCTGCACATGCAGCCCTACCCACCTATTCCTGCTGGGCACGCAGCCTCCTGCTGATCGTTTGTTACAGCATGAGGGTGTCATGACCATTTGCATATTATTATATAGGATTCCATATTCATTATATTATAATCTCTTATAAAAATTTATTATATTAAATACAGTAAATAAACCTCAGGCAGTACTATTATTTAACAGAGGATCGGCTTATGGTTAAGAATCTTTCTTTCAAACCTGCAGTAAAGTTTCAAGTCCCTTTTCCATATACTTAGTTACGGAAGGCCTCACCAGCAAATTAAGACATGAACATATGTGAACATCTATGAGTCAAGATTTTGCCACAACTAATTTGTTTTCCTCCCTGAAAAGGAAGCAAACTTGTGCACATAAAAAATTCCTAAAGAAAGAACATTTTAAGGTGAAGCAGTAGAGGTATTTATACTCGAAGTTATAGCTGAATGCCCCTGAATAAGGAAACCAACTGAATACTTTTTAAAAAAAATATATCTTTAATGATCTCATAGAGGAAAAAGACTGAGACAGGCAGAAACATCAATGATGATGGAAACAAGCCTGAAACCTAGACATGTGGCCTGACCGGGAATCAAACCATGACCTCAGAGTTCATAGGTCAATGCTCAACCACTGAGCCACACCGACCAGGCCAACTGAATACACTTAACTCAACTACAGGAATGATTTTAAAGTCACAATGAGCAGCCTACCCTAGGGTAGAGCTTAGAAAAGACAGATTTAATTTCAGGTGCTTATCAAGAAGAAAAAAGTTCTTTGACAGAATCTCTATTCCCAATCTTTAATTTAAAAATATCTAAATATATCTATTCAAGGGCCCAAACTGCCAAGAGTAAAAGAACAATGCAGTAATCTTTATTCCCAGAAAATTCAGTATCTAGAGAGAAAAAGGGACTTGGCTAAGACTGGAAAAAGATTAGTTTAAAAACAAACAAACTATATTGTGCTTGAATTTTCATATTAGTAAAGCCAAAATATAATATCTGAGCTACAAAGAACTCAAAACATTAATTCCAAATATAAATGCTCAATGAATGTAAATAGCATTCTCAACAGTAGCCATATTTGTTTCATCTCCTCCCTTGTGTTATATGTGTTTCAAAAAGCTTTCTAGATTCAGCATCTACCAATATTGCAGGAGGACAAGAATCTATATTATAGAGTTATACTGTCCAATACATTATCCCCTGGTCATATGTAGCTGTTGACCATTTCAATGTGGGATAGTCTAAATTGAAAGGTAGTCTAAATGTAAAACACAAAATGGATTTCAAAGTCTTAGTATGAAAAAAAGAATGTACACTATTTTTTATACTGATGACTTAAATATTTTGGATATATTAAATAAAACATTATTAACTTCAGTTATTTTTCTGACTGCTAGAAAATTTAAAATTACACATGTGGCTTACACTTGTGACATACATTATATTTCTACTAGAGGCCTAGTGCACAAAATTTTTGCACAAGTAGGATCCCTCTGCCTGGCTGGTTATCAGGGCCAATCAGGACCATCTTGCCCAGTCCCGATTGGCCAGACCCCAGCAGCAAGCTAACCTACCAGTTAGAGCATCTGCCCTCTGGTGGCCAGTGCACTTCATAGTGACCGGTCAGTGGACCACTCAGTCGGACACTTAGCATATTAGGCTTTTCTATATATAGATTGAGCAACATTGTTCTAGACAATCACCAGGACATATGCACATTTTTAAGAGAGCTCACCACAAACTTTTGTAAGAAGACATTGGAAATTTAAAACAAAAACAAAAACTGTAACTGTTATCTTAACTTGATGACATACTAATGAAAAACTGTTATCTATAAAGTTCTGGCATTTCTGTAATGCATTCATCACAAAACTGAAGTTGAAAACAGAGAATTTATGGCCTTAAACTTCTAATCCACTAAGATGTCAGTGATCAATTGTAGATGACAATTAGAAATTCAATATTTTTGCTGCAACTGCTTTTTCAAATCAAAATACTGTTTTCTATAATCTCTATAATATTCACATTTCTCTTGCATATATGAGAAACTGACAGTTTCCTTTTTGTCTGAATTCTTCCTTCAGTCAAGCAATCATACAACCTGAGTCTACGAGTGTCCCATCCTTTACCACATCCCACCCTCACCCCGTTCTTCAAATATAAACCCAATTAATGCAAGATATCCTTCACACAGCCCCAAAAGGATCTTATTTTCAACCTTGCTATTTTTAAGTAAGATAAATAGAAACACAAATGCAAGTGCTAATGAAGACTAAAAACAAATGTTTGGGTATTTTGGTACTTACATGCAAAACCACATGTGAAAAAAATTCTAAAACTGAGCATTTTTATTTCAAAATACTCCTACAAATGGACTTTTTTTTAGCACATCTTTGAGCAAGATATTGTGAATGAAAGTGTATGAATTTCAAATTTCAGTTTCCCACAGTGAAGTTTTATTGGAACACAAACATGTTTATTCATTTACATATTGTCTAAGGCTGCTTTGATGCTACAAGAGCAAAGTTGAGAAGCTGTAAGAGAAACCGTATGGCCTGCAAAATTTAAATTATTTATTACGTGGCCTTTCACATAAAAAGTTTGCCAACCCAATACAGAGAATTATCACATTCCATATGGGTTTCTATTTATTGGCTGAAGGGTTGCCTCAAGTAGATAGAAATTAGGCAAGATCCCTCCCCCATTCCTACCCTGACATGAACCAGATTGGCATTTTGACCTAATTAATATATAGTGGGCTCCTGCATAAGATTTCATTTAAAGAAGTTCTAAGACTAAATAAAAAGCTATGAAAATCAAGAACTTAATACCTGATTCAGCATATGGACTAAAACTTATACTGAAATATGTTGCCAAATAGGTTATAAAGTGTTTTAAAACAGAACTTCTGGGTTGGTTTTGGTATGGATCGTCACTCCTTTATCAGGAGGATCATTCAAGGTCCTTTTAGCTCTGATTCTTAAATGAGTCATCTTCCAAGATGAAATTACATAAAGACTTTTATTCTATCATTCAGACATAATTATAGCTTCCTTATGAAGAAAATTAAACCTGAGATATACTATAAATGTAGTGCATTCCAAAGCAGACAATTATCCAAAACATATTAATTAGAAAATTAAATATGCCTATTGGTTATCTTGTTTGGAATTCTGTTTTAAGGTAACAGGGAGGCTATTAGGTAAGCACTGTGTCACTTTACATTGTTCATTTACATACAAATGATAGCTGACTGCTCTCTTTGACAATGAAGAGGCATACAATATACTTATTTTACCTTAGTAATTTGATCCAGGCTATAAATAAAAAGGCTTTTTAATGTTTAAGTCTTATAAAAAAGTTTATCAATTATGTTTAGATTTTTGTTTTGCCATATTAAAGCATAAAAAATATTAAGTCAGTGAGATCAAATTCCTGGCTCACTTAAAGAAATAACAGTGCTATGCATAACTGGCTATTTCTCAGGTCACTGCAGGGCAGACACTCGGCTCAGTCCCAAAAGGACAAGAGTAAACCAGTACTGATATATGATTATTGTCAGTTAACAAGCCGCTGACAATTTCAATTCCCAAGGAATATAAATTATCTTTAAAGCCTATGTATTTTACACACAAATTTATAATCTACACACCTCATCTGAGGACAATGACAACTCTTTTTCATTATTGTTTTTATAGTCAAAGTGCTAAATTTACAGATAATTTAAATGCAATTTTAAAACCAGCTTTCATAAGATATGCCATAGTAAATATCAAGCTTGATAATACTGGCAATGAAGATAGAAAAGCTGAGTTACAAAGTAATTCCTTTTCCACAGTTTTAAATACAAAATACACAATGGTATGTGATTTTGCACTTATTACAATATTTATTTACTAAAGAAGAGAACAAAATGGTATGGTTACATTAAATTTCTCACCAATCCCATTTTTATACTCTGCTATTGCCTTCTAATATTTTCCCTTCCTAAGGGGATTCAAGTTTAAGTTAAAGCCTCTCTGCCCTCCAATCTACAATTAACTTACCTTTTATTTTTTACAAACAAAATGCTTGGATTTCTCAGAGCCATCTTTTAACATTTAGATTCTAAAGCTCTGGCAGGAGAAACATAGGTAAGTCTCCATAGTAGGGGACTTTCATCCACTGGTGTTTAATATACACCAGATAAACCAACTGCTAACATAAACCTATTCTAAGGTAATTTATACATCTTAAGACTGAAAATAAATTTTTAATTTTTGCTCTCTTCTCTACAACATAACCTCTTTAAAGCCTCTTAACGACATTAGATGCTGGAATTAAACCAGCCAAGTAACAACCACAATTAAAGTTAAAAAAGAAAGAGAGAAGAAATATAGTAGACATTTATACCTGAAAACTTACCTTGGTCCTGTCATAGGACCTCTTCCATCCTTGTCATATCCCCCACGCCCTCTACCTCCTCCCTGTGACCCGCCATATCCTCTATTATCTTCTCCATACCTACTCACATCACGACGGTCATCTAAACAAAAGAAAATATGTATGTAAATAAATAACTACTATTCTGTTTTCAGATACAGACCTTCCCACAACAACCTTAAATGGCTCTTTAGGTCACACTATATTTCCTTTGGAAAATGGTATATGTGAAGAGAACTCAAATTCAAGCCATCATAAAACCAACTGGAATTAAATGTGTTCAGGAATTATATTTGTGTCAAACAAAGTCAGACAAGTAAAATGGTGATGGTGATGTAGAACAGTTTGAATTCAAGTACAACAATAGGTACAACCCTAATAAATTAGATGAAAAGCATAACCCAAATCTGAAAAGTTATTACTTTATTGACCTCAAAAATACTTAAATGCAAATTAAGCATGGGTCAGAAATAACTGGATTTTCAAACTGAGAGATACTCAGTGCACACGTTCACTGAAAAAAATACTCAATGCAAAGATATTCAGTGTGCCCAGCCAGTGTGGCTCAGTGATTGAATGTCAACCCAAGCACCAGGAGGTTGCTATTTCGATTCAGAATCAGGGCACAAGCCCAGGTTGCGGGCTGGATCCCCGGTGTGCATGTAGCATGCAGAAGGCAGCCAGTCCATGTTTCTCTCACATTGATGTTTCGATCTCTCTCCCTATCCCTTTTTCTCTCTCTAAAAGTCAATTTTAAAAAATATTTTAAAAGTTTAACTCTCCATGTATGAATTTAAAAAATATTCAGTAAATGAGCGTCCACTTTTACTCATTCATTTACTCACTTATTCAATTATTCATGAACCAAGCCCTATACTAGGCAATGAAGGTACAAAAATAAATAAAACTGAACTTTTGCCTTTTCTTGGCAAGGACAGATTCCTAGCTATCAGTTGTATATATAATGTGGTATTAGAAAACAAGAAGAAATGACTGGTCCTTCTTAGATGAGGTCAGAGAAAGCTAATATAGAATCATAATTTCCCCAAATCAAGTACACTATCACTTCCAAAAGAACTGGTAGCAGCAATTGCCAAATGATCAAAGTTGTCTGAGACAAAAAAGAAACTAATGTATCAGCAATCAAAAAGTCATGCGAGCCAAAACCGGTTTGGCTCAGTGGATAGAGCGTCAGCATGCAGACTGAAAGGTCCCGGGTTCGATTCCGGTCAAGGGCATGTACCTGGGTTGCGGGCACATCCCCAGTGGGAGGTGTGTAGGAGGCAGCTGATTGATGATTCTCTCCCATCGATGTTTCTCACTCTCTATCCCTCTCCCTTCCTCTCTGTAAAAAATCAATAAAATATATTTTTTTTAAAAAGTCATGCGACCATTTGGGAATCTCCAAGAAGCTCAGAAATAGATCTAATAAACTAATTTTGATAGCCATGAGAGAGAACATATGGTCACAGTCACTCCAAATTTTTACAGTTAAAATCCTATTTGAGTTTTGTGGATTTTTTTTCTTTAAATCCTCACCTGAGGACATGCTTACTGATTAGAGAGAGAAAAAAAACATCAATGTGATAGAGAAACATCAACTGGTTGCCTTCCATACACAACCCAAACTGGGGATCGAACCTGCAAACCAGGTATGTGCCCTCACCCGGAACTGAACCCAGCAACCATTTGGTGTATGGGACAATGATACAAATGTAAATGTAATTACTCAATATGTAAGTAATTCTGTAGGTAGAGAAATAAAAAAAGAGGTTAGTATATCTTACCTTGTGTGTGGTGGCTGTAGTTTTCCCTTTGTGAATGGTAGGACTGTTGGTTTTGATTATAGGAATCATGCTGCTGATCATAATTTGACTGCTCATCATATGAACCTTGATGATGATCATAGCCTGACTGCTGGCCATACGAATCTTGTTGACCATAGTTTGACTGGTCATATGAAGGCGCTCTTCCACTTTGGCTAAACAGAAATCAAGAACTTGAGAGATTTTATAGAAGGGTTATGTTTACTGTAGCAAGTCAACTGACACTGATATAGAAAGTCTGACTAGCTAGACCTGAACCGTATTTACTACTTTTTTGTGGTGGAAATCATTTAGTTCTTTTATCTATCTATAAAGTCTCCTTTATCACCAATAGAATGACCATTCAAACAACAATTTAACTATCCTTGAAGAGGTGCCACATTATGAGAAAAACCATATGCACCTTTGAAAATAGTGAAGCAAAAAAATCAGTTATCATTTTCACATCTCCTTAAATTAAAAAATTAAAGGTGCCACAAAGTACAGTAATGTCAATTCTTTAACACACATGCCATAAGTACTGAGTCCTTTTAATAATTACACTGAAAGGCTCTATGTCACCTAATTTTAATATCTCATAATGTTTTAAGGACTACTTTAATTTCAAAAAGGAAGGGGGGAGAGAAGAAAGGGGGGAATAGGGAGAGAAGGGGAAGGAGAAGGAGAGGGAGAGGGAGGAGGGAGAGGAAAAGAGAGGGAGAGGGAAACATCAATGATAAAAGAGAATCACTGATCAGCTGCTTCCTGCACACTTCCTACTTGGGACTAAACCAGCAACCTGGCAAGCACTGACTGGGAATGGAACCGTGATCTCCTGGTTCACAGGTTGACACTCAACCATTGAGCCACACCGGCAGGGCGGGCTATTTTTTATAATTATCTTTAGAACCTACAGTACATTCTCTTTATTTTAAAAATTTATATTTACTTAGAAGCATTCAGAACGTCAATAAAAGAGCTGCAACGTTTTTGCAATTAGAGTGGTATAGTCAATTAACAGAACAACTATTTCGCATAAGCTGTATCAGAGACAAGTGAAGATGAAAAAACTACCATCCCTATATATACCTAATTTGTGTTGTGCACCAGCAAGAACCTGCTTTAAATTGCCATGCCAATGTACAATCCCCATATTATACCAGGCAAAGTTAGTGGCTATTGAAAATATCCGTAGGACAGGGATATCTAAAGACATTTGGTAGTGTGTTAACTATACAAAAAGAGACACTGTACAGCTTAAAAATAAATCTTTACACAACTTATATTTCAATTTTTTTATTTAAAAGGAATTAGTTGTGTGCAGGGGGTTAAATGGTTTTATAGACAAGAAATGAAACTGCACTAAACCCAACGTATTCATCATCACATTCTTCTTCATCTTAAGAGTACATTCATTTAAATATCTTTAATGATAATAAGTTTTAGAAAACAGGTATGCATTCAGATTTTTAGTCTGCTGAGTGAATAAAGAGAATTCACTTTGTGATGCCATTTTTTATCTGAAAAGAAGTCTAACTACCAAATAATAACATTGCTTTCTTATCTCTGGTAATTCAAAAAGAAAATTCTAAGTATGTTCTTTGCAATATGACTATTAATTACCTGCCTAAAGGATGGGGATGTTGAAAGGAACACTTAATTGGATTTGAGTTCTAATGTTCACTTTTTTAAAAGGTCTCATAACTTATTAGTCACATCTTATTCTGCATCAGATGATCAGAACAATCAATATGTTTCCCAACTTCCTACCCAAATTGTATCATATTAATGGACAGAAACCTAGCACTTCACTTTTAAAATGGTTGTGTTTGATCTCCAATCAGTACACGTACAAGAAGCAACTAATCCTGTATAATAAAGAGCTAATATGCTAATGAGATTGAACAACAGGAAGACTGTCTGGATGAAGGACCGTGGCGAGGGCGGAGCCCACTGCATGAATTTGGTGCATTGGGCCTCTAGTAAATACATAAATAAGTAGAACAACAAATCAGTGTTTCTCTCTCTCCCTTTCTCTAAAATCAATTTTTAAAATATTTTTAATTGGTTGGGAACCAAAATCTAATATTTCTCTTTGGTCTACATTTACATGTGACACTTCCAAAAATGTATCCTTATAAAAGGGTTCTTCTTAAATTTAAAACTAACTAGTAGGGCTTGAAGAGTTCTTCCTTCCAATGTAGCATGCTTTCTGGATATTATCTCCTACATTTGTACTCATTCTCTACTTTTCAAAGCACTCTCATTAAAGTGATAGATAGTTTGATGTCACAAATCTTTCCCCATTGCTTTTATTTGAATTTCACTTAGAATAATTTTCTTTGCTGCAAGAGAAAATACTAGTGACTTGAGTTTTTCCTTTATTTTTTAGCTGTATAACCTGACAAACTATGTAATCTTAACAGCATTTCTTTAATAAAATGGAAATAATTACTGACACTATCTTATACTGGTGTTCAAGGATCATCAATTAAATTAGAGAATGCAAAAGCATTTCACAAAATGTAAAGCACAAAAAAAATCATTATTATAAAAATTAATAACAAGTACAGACTCCTCAAATCTGAAAGTTATAAAAAAACAATAAAGCTCGACTGGTATGGCTCAGTCGGTTGAGCATCACCACCCCATGCACTGAGAGGTCTCAGGTTCAATTCCCAGACAGGGCATATACCCAGATTTCAAGCTTGATCCCCAGTAGGGACCACGTAGAAGATGCTAATCAATGTTTCTCTCAATGTTGGGGTTTTTTTTTTTCCTCTCTCTCTCTCTCTCTCTCTCTCTCCAAAAACCAATAAAAATTTATTTTGAAAAGACCACAACTATAAAACCTATAAACTTGCTGGCAAATATTCACATACTTATATTAATAAAATGTATTTTAGGGTATCTGAAATATGTGGACAGGTTTTGGCACTTTTTAAAACCTTTTTGTCCCTCAAAAGATAATACATTAAAATATTTTAAAAATAAAACAGAATAAAAACATTGAAAAATCTCCTTTCATAGGTAAGTTTTTATTTAATCTCAGGCATAAAGGAGAGGCCAAGTTTTTCTTTCATGTACATTCATTTATAGCTAAATAATCATTTTACAAATAACACATCGTAAGTATTAAATAACATTGCTAACAATAAAAAAAATCTGTGAAATTCATACTCCATCAAAACATTTCTGAAAAAATGTTCAGGTAGGAGTATACTGCTGAAACCTGTTTAATACACAAAGTAGTATTTCCACTGCCCAACACAATCTCAGTACTTTTACTGTTTCCTTACCCTCCTGATGATTCCGTGTTTTGCTGTCCCTGGTTATTATAAGATTGCTGGCCATATGAGCTCTGTTTTTGATTCTCATAACCACCGTAGGATTGTGAATAACCTAAAGATTGGATGGATATACCACTTAGTAAAGGTTCTGATTTTTTTAAATTTGTAAAGTAGCAAATTTAACAAACCAGTCCAACCTGATTGGCTTTGTCCATAATTGGAGTAGCTGCCATAGTTCTGTCCATATGAGGAATCAGTAGTTTGCCCATAACCAGAATAGCCCTGAAATTTAGGTAAATACAAGTTTTGTCACCTACTTAAGATAAAAATAACTATTTATGAAGAATACAATTTGTATTTTAACCTACTTGTGGTGCTTGTCCATAACCTTGATTGCCTTGATTTCCATAAGAATAGCTGTAAAAAAGAAGAAGAAAAAAGTACTACTTAAAAGAAATTTGCTAGCATTGGCACAAGCAAATTTAACAGCTTGAAGAACCCTAACCTCATTTTCAAATATAAGCTTCTTTTCTGATAAACTGTCAATCTGTCCGTCTCTGGAGTCTAAATTGAAAGGTGATGATCAAAGAAACTAAAGATATAAATGAAGTCACTCCCAGACCTTTTGAATGTCAAACACACACCAAAAGTTTTCCTTGGATAATCTCCCACAATTAAACTTCACCAGAGCTGAAAAATCTTAGCGAATTAATTGTGCTTGGAAGGTGGGGAGGGAGGGACAATAAGGCAACAAAACCCATAAAAAATATCTGACACAGAAAAATGATGACTATCAGTGCTTTAATCAATTTACTATGTTTTGACAGATTTTCTTCCTATTTGCCTTAAATCTGCCTTTCATTTCCTAGAAAAGGCACAGGGTGGCACTAAAAGTTTAATTTTCGTGCCGTGGCAATTAGAATAATGTATATGTTTAGAATATCATCATAAGATTATTTTGAATCCCCAGTGTCAAAACACAGCCTGGAATACAGTTTGACTTAACAAATGTAACTTTCTCAGATTTGAAGAAGTATCTTTAATTTTGTCTAACATGTAAGTTCTAACAAGTCAAAAACAAACTTTCTAAATATATGTCAAAGAAAACGAAAACATTTGCGAAAAAATATTTTCATCATTTTAGAGCTTTCAAGTGCTAACAAAATTTAAAATTTGAGAAATATATTTCATTGAATAAACATTTACTAGCTGCCTACTATGAGATTAGCACCATCCTATGAGAATAAAAAATTAAATCAGTTTTCATGAATTAGTATCTGAGATGATGCTATTCTGAATATCTCACAGTGAACTGCAAAACATTTATAGTATAAGTTGAAGGCTGTATTTCTAGTAAGCATGAGAACCCTACTACATGTAAACATTCACATAAAACATACTTTTTATTGTGAGCATAATAAGGAGTCTTTAAAAAATTCTTACCAGTTCTATATAGTGCTTCTAGAAAATCTGTTCCAAATGAACATGTTACAAACAGTAAAAATATGAAATGCTTTTTCTATTGTTTAAGTCCTTTTAATAACTGTTCTTTCTTAAATTTTCCAAAGAAAACAATCTTTATAATACCTGTAAGGTTTGTTTTAATCTCCAGGAGGCATCTATATTCACTGATTCAAACAGTCTTTTAAAAAGGGAGGAAATGTTTCACAGCACCTATTTACAAAGCCTGACTCTTTTCCCTTGCCGAGCTAATATTTAACTCTCTTAAGACATTCAAATACCAAATCTCAAGTGGGAAGACCTAAATTCATCTTTTTTTTAGTTCTACTCTTTCATGGTATTAAAATGTATGTATACTTTACCTTTGCTGCTCACCCCCAGACTGACCGTAACTTCCAGAATCTAAAACACATAAAAAGAATTTTAAATCTGATTTTAAATTATGCTTCCCTCAAAGGCTGGCTTTAGACCTTATAGAATAATGTGATAAGAAACTGTCATATAAAGAAACTACAGAAAGAAAAACAAAGTTAAAGATATTGTGCTAAAAAAAAAAAAAGATATTGTGCTAGGAGAAATCTGTACAAGTAGCATTTGCTGTTTATAGTACCTACTAGAAGCCCGGTGCACAAAATTCGTACGGGGGGGGGGGGGGGTGTCCCTTAGCCCAGTCTGCACCCTCTCCAATCTGGGACCCTCGAGGGATGTCCAACTGCCCGTTTAGGCCTGATCCAAGTAGGATTGAGCCTAAACGGGCAGTCGGACACCCTCTCACTATCCAGGACTGCTAGCTCCCAGCTGCTCGCCTGCCTACCTTCCTGATTGCCCCTAATTGCTTCTGCCTGCCAGCCAGATCAACCCCTAACCACTCCCCTGCCAGCCTGATTGATGCCAAACTGCTCCCCTGCCAGCCTGTTTGGCCTTAACTGCCCTTCCCTGCAGGCTCAGTCACCTCCTCTGCCAGCCTGGTCCCTCCAACTGCCTTCCCCTGCTGGCCTGATCACAACTGCCCTCCCTTGCAGGCCTGGTCCCTCCCAACTACCCTCCCGATGTGATCAAAGATGGATGCCCCATGTGGACACAAGATGTGGAGGTCATCTTGTGTCCACCTGGGGGTAGCCATCTTGTGTGTTGGAGTGATGGTCAATTTGCATATTACTCTTCTATTAGATAGAGTATCTTTGAAAACAACTACTACACAAATGTGTCCCAATGGCACAGGCAATTATTGAAGTGCATAACACCTAGGTCCTGTGTTCCTGGCTCAAATCTAATACTGAGGCCTTAACTGTAACCCAGTCACTTCAGCCCTGTGAAATTATGTCTTCAGCTAGCTGACTTTAAAACTGCTGAAGATATAAAAATAAGCATACTGACCAATAAGTCTGACCCTTAGTATAAATACTTGAGTCTGAGGAAGTACAGATGTTTACATTCATCAGAGAAAATCAGTTTGTGAGTATTTAGGGCATTTCAAACAACTGCTCATTACAGGTAGACACCTGTGCCTTGTGTCTAGATCCATGAATTATTTATAAGTGCTTTTACTTCCAAGTGTATAGGGTTTGTTTCTGTTTTTATCTTCTAATTATATTCCATTGAAATAAGAAAAGGTACTCTCTGTATTTTTCCTAGTATTTGTTAGGGATTTGCTGTTTTGTTGCTTTTGCTCCTTGAAAAATGCTTTACTTGTATAAATATCCCTATGTGCTCAAAAAGAACCGTGTATTTCTGTTAAATGAATTCCCTAAGTCTATAAGATAATGCTGATTAGTTCTATCATTCATATTCTTACTAATGTTTGGTCTGCCCAACCTATTAATTACACAGAGAGGCATGTTTAAAAACTCCATTTGACTATCTTTTTTTTTGGCTTTCATATTTCAGGCTATAATTACTGTTAGGCATATAAAAGTATCAGTTTACATCTTCCTGGTGAATTTCCTTTTAACATTCATTACATAAAAACTATCATTTAAAATGTCCACACATTATTCTGCTGGTAACATAATCTCCCTTTTGTTGTTTTCCTGGTGAATCTTTTTCAATATCTATACTTTCAAAATTTCTTATATTTTAGGCCTATTTCTGAACAGCACATATTCAGATGTTATTCCAATGTGAAAATCTTTGTCTTTAAATTATTTCTGTACTTTTACTAGTTATTTTATTTCTACCCACTAATACTGAACTTTCTACTTACCAAGGTTGGTTGTTTTATTCCTTTTAAACTCCTTTCCTGCGTTCTATTAAATGTTTACATTTTCCTTTTACTGCTTTATAAGTGACACATTCAATTTGTTTTAATAAGTCACCATTCATAATTATGTTCAATTTTAACATGTATTCTTGGCAAAGTTCAAAATGATCTTCAACCTCCGTTAGAGTATAAGAAGCTTACTAACGGGCCAATCGGCCTGCTCCACTTTCCCCTATCCTTTTCCTGCCAGGTTTTTTAAATCTTTAAATGTAATCATTTTCATCTTCAATATTTTGCTTTTTATTTGTTTGTTTCCCCTATATTACTTTTTTTATTCTACTCCTCCATTCCAGATTTAATACATTTTATTAGTTCTGTAAGCCAAGACATGAAAATGGCGGTCTCAGTCTTATTTTGGTAAAAATTTCAAGATCAATGGTTATTTTAACTCTCAATTCCAAGGATTTCAATATTTTCCAGCTTAAACTTTAAGTCTCTCAATCAGTTTCCTATTCCCTCTAATAGGTCTGTTATTGGTATTTCAATCTGCAGTTTTACATGTGTATATAGCTACAACTTTTGTTTGAAACCACTAATTTTTTTTAAATCATGTTTTGTAAAACTATTCAGCCATCTATTAATTCTTTCATTTCCTCAAATTCATATGCGATGTTTGACAGGACTCCTCACTCTCCTTGCCATGTTTCTTAATCTTTCATTTTTCATCTCTATATCCTTCTGAATTAAATTCTGGGTAAATTTTATCACATCTTCTCCTTCACAATTTCTTCTACTAAGTATATCTACAATTCAATGTATTCTTTTTTCCATTTCTAGAAGTTGTACTTGGTTCTTTTTCAAATCGGCATGTGGTTTTTCATAGCATCTTGGTCTCAGGGTTGATTCTTCCTTTTAGGTTTTTAATAATTTTAAACATATAATATTCACTTCCAGATTACCTATTAGGGGTTCTAATCCCATTTGTCACTAATTCTCATTTTGGTGAATTGTTTCCTAGAGTTCTGCAATTTTCTTACTGTGAACTCATCTTTCCTAAGGCGTGTTTTTTTTTTTTTTAAGATGTCTTGTGACCTAGGGTATAAAATTTCCTCCAGGAAAGGTTTTTCATTTGTTTCTACAGTCAAACCTCATTTCTGGAACATCTCCCATCTCAAACAATTCAGTTCTCAAACAAATTGTTCACAGAAAAAATGTGGAACCAAATTTTGTTTTTTCGACTAGTCAACCCTTTCATACTGATACTTCAGGATGACAAAAAGCTCTCAGACAACAAAGAAGATCATGCTTTTGTTGCTGGGGAAATCATAAAACATAAAGAGGTCATCAAGAGTGCTAATGCTGCCCAGTGGTTAAGCATCAATCTATGAACCAGGAGTTCACAATTCATTTCCTAGTTAAGGCATATGCCCAGGGTTGAGGGCTCAGTCTCCAGTAGGGGACGTGCAGAAGGCAGATTATCATAATTCTCATCATTGATGTTTCTATCTCCCTTCCTCTCTGAAATCAATAAAAAATTACTTTAAAAAGTGCTAATGATACTAAGGTTATGAAAGAAACAATGACCACAGGCAACTGAAAAGGTAGAAAAACTATTGTGTTGCCTTGGATAAAAGAAAAGCAGTCAGCCAGTGACAGCATTTCAGAGGCAGTGATATGTGGAACAGCAAAGATATTGCATGCTAACTTGAGAGACACTTCTAGACTGAGTACTAAAAGTGATTCCTTTAAGGATGGTAGGGAATGATTTGATAAATTTAAGAAAAAATGTCTGGCCAGTGTGGCCAGTGGTTGGCATCTACCTATGGACCAGGAGGTCACCATTCAGTTCCCAGTCAGGGCGGGTCATCGGCCCGATCCCCGAGTGGGGCATGTGAGAGGCAGCCAACCAATGATTCTCTCTCATCACTGATGTTTCTATCTCTCCCTCTCCCTTCCCCTCTGAAATCAGTAAGAGTTGCTTGGCCACTGTGCTCAGAGCATACCTCGAATGCAGGTTCGCACCCTGCCCCCAAAAGGCGCATGAATGTTATTCCCCCACCCTTTCTGCCTTCTACCCTGAAAAGCAATGGAAGAAAATCCTCAGATGAAAATTAAAAAATAAAAGTATTTATAAACAGTACATTAGACATGTACAGTATATAAAGCCATGTACTGTATATAAGGTTAAAACGGATTCATTTGGGAGTCTGGAACTAATTAATTCAATTTACATTACAGGGGAACCTTGTTTCTCGAACATCTCCCATCTTGAACAATTCACTCCTCAGCTGACAACTCTTCATGCTGATACCTGCACAGTCAGTCATGCATCTCTCAGTTGACAAAGAAAGGAGAGAATGCGGAAATATGAGTCAGTGTACCACTGTTGAATCTCAAAATGTTTTGCTGTGAATATTTTCATGTTTTTTTGCTTTTGCTGCTGCTTGTAATAAACTTTTCATTTTTTTATTTTTTACTAGAGGCCTGATGCATGCAATTCATCCACAGGTAGGGTCCCTAGGCCTGGCTGTTAACCAGGGCCTATCTGTGGGGCAATTAGCAGGGTAACTGGGCTCCTCCCCCCCCCCAACCCACACCCACCTTTGCCAGCCTGGCGCTGCCTGCTTACTGCCCCCCACCACAGCTGGTGGCCTCCCTTTGTGGGGCAACCAGCAGGGCTATCAGGGGGACCCACATTAGCACCCACTGTAACCAGCCTGGGGCCTGCAGGCTGGGGGCAGCTCCTGCATTGAACATCTGTCCCCTGGTGGTCAGTGCACATCATAGCAACTGGTCATTCCACTGTTTGGTCAATTTGCATATTATGCTTTTATTATATAGGATTATTATATAGGATGTTTTTATTGATTTGAGAGAGGAAGGAGAGGGTGAGAAAAATAGAAACATCAATGATGAGAATCCCTGATCAGCTGCCTTCTGCACACCCCACACTGGGGATTGAGCCCACAATCCAGGCATGTGCCCCCTGAACAGGAATCAAACCATGACCTCCTGATTCATAGGTCAATGCTCAACAACTGAGCCACACCAGTCAGGCAATTTTTCAGTATTTTACTGTACATTTCTTTCCCTTTTGTTAAATCTTCATTTACATTTCATGTCCTTTTTGTTTTTAAAGTGTTTATTTATAGTTTAAAAGTACAATAGACTGTATATAAGAAAGGTTAAAACGGAATCATTTTGGTGTCTGGAACAGATTAATTCAATTTGCATTACCTATTTCTAAAGGGGGGAAAAAATGATTTGGTTCTCAAAAACAAATCACTTCTCCAACTGCCTTCCAGAATGAATTAAGTTTGAGAACTGAGGTTCCCAAGGTTATTACCAACCCAGAACCAATTTTATCTTGATTTCCTGGTTTAAGGTTCTTGGGCCCCATAACTAACCTAAACACACATCCAAATTGTCTGAAGAACAGGTTCCAGTTTACGAATCCTCAGAACTTTTTCACTCAGGTTCCAGGCATTCTTGCTCTCTCTTATGCTGGTAGGTGCAAGTTTTTTCCAGTTCATTCTTTTACCAAAGGTACAGTCCTTCAAACAGCCAACTCTTATATAAGGTTCTTAGTACCCATTACCTAGCCCTAATGGTCTCGAGGCTTAGCTCCTATCCTTAGTCTTAGTTATTTGAGCAATGGAATTGTTTCTAAATGATGAGATCCATACCCTCCTCTCCAGGGCAACCACCAAGTTAGCTGTAGTACCTATCATGATAGTTATTACTTCATTTCGGGTAGCTGGGGCTTCTCCTATCCCCTTTTGTCATTTCTTACACTTTTAGGTGTTTATAGAGGATTTTCAAGTTATCTTGGCCTGCCATATTGCCAAAATGAGAACTTGATCTTTAATTGTTATGTATAACTGATATTAGATTTGTAATTTTAACTTGAAAGGTGTTAGATAATTCACGTTTGTAAACAGTATTTGAATGTCTGAGAGCCTGACAATTTTTATAATTTTGATTTACTGGTTACACAAGTGTTTATATTTTGTTAGGCTTTAGAAGTTTACACTGTCAGGCATTTGGTGTGGTTGAGTCAACTTGATAGATTAAACTTATACGTGTAGTTTGGAATATTTAAAAGACTAAACTAAACCTAATGCCATTAGCTGTTTAGGGGGAGTTTACTATTAAATTTACTAACAATATTCACCAAAGAACAAGTCAAAAGCATTACTCCTATTTCTTACAAAGTCAAAAGAATTATTTTATACACATTATAATTATGTGATCGATGCTAAGTAGAACTTAAAAGATTCTAGCTTAACTGATTTAGACGTGAGCAATTTTAAAATCATTTTCACATGTGAAAACCAATGTTGATGTTATACAAAGTGACAAAAATCTGGTGTCTTGGTAATTTGAAGATTTAGTACTAATGTAAACCAGCTCACACACTTAGAGACACTTAAAATGTTGGATTTTACAAATGGTAAACCTCTAACATTTAATTTTCCACAAAAGCTACCTACTCTGATAAAATTAAGCCATCATTGTATACCAACAATTATGTTAAAAGTCAGGCCAGGCCAAGTTTTTAATGAGCACCGTATCCATTGAAAACTGAGGACTTCATGAGGACTGGAGAATATTTTTTAACCGTGGATGAATAGGTCACATACCCTCCCTGAGGCTATACTTCTATCTACTTCTGTGGAGCTTTCCCAGACTTCATCCCACGTTCTTCACCTGGTAACACCTACCAATGTCTACTTTAGGGTAAGAAATTATTTCTTGTTTGAGCAAGGATTGCATAGAAACTGAAAGGAGATAAAAGAAACCCCCTCCCCAAAAAAGATAAATATTATGGCTTCCTGACATCTATGTTAATCTAAGGAATGTTTATCATTTTCCTCTCCCACCTTAGCCTACTGCTTCCTTTTGACCACATTTCCATTCTCCTGCAGCTCTGGATTACTGGGGGTGTGGGGTTTTTGTGTTGAATACCAACGGGTTCTCCCTTACAAAAAAAAAAAAAAAATGGAAAAGACCGTCACCAGTCATTTTCATCCCAACTAGTGGACTTTAAGAACATGTTCTGCTTTTGCACCTGAAAGGTGGTATCTTACTCTCACGATGGTTTCTGGCACGTGGATAGCTGGGTCTTTGCAGCCTGTGAGGCACCCAACGACAGAGGACCTTGCGGGCCAGCTAGGACTGCTAAATCCAGAGGACACCCATGTTCCAGACCTCATATTCTGGGTTAGCGGGACCTAAATGGGCTGGGCCGTCCTAAAGAGACCAAGGCCTCTTTTTCTCTTCTGCACAACGTTTTTTTTTTTTTTTTTTTGGGGGGGGGGCGGGGTAAGTGCTTCGTGGAAGGCTGTCTTTCTTCCTTTCTTTGGTCTACGTTTGCCTGTCGATCATAGGAAAAGGCTCCCTTTCAAGTCTTGCAAGAGACTTTTTTTTTTTTAAAAAAGAAACTGAACAGGGGAGAAGACAGACCAGGGTGAAAAAGGAAGCTGAATTCCTCACCAACACCCTCAACGGGAATTCGACTCGTTACGACAGAGGGAATGACGACAAGGGAGTATTTCGTGGAATGCAACGACCTTTCCGAAGGGCTCCGAGGGCGCCCAGGCCCTCACCTGGGGAATGGGAGGGTCAGAAGGCCCGACTCCACTTCGTGGTTTAGGGAAACTGAGGTGCGAGGCGGGAGGGACGACTGGCCCGCCCGAGGCCCCGCAGGCAGCTCCGGGGCGGAGCGGGAACCAGAAGCACCGGTTCCCTCAGACTGATGCTCTCTCCTCACGGGCTCCCCCCACCCGCCCGCCCGCCCCTGGGCCGGCGTAGATTGCCTCCGCCCCCCCAGCTCACACACCCTCCCCGGGCACGGCACGCACTCCGGGTTCCAAGGACAGAGCCGGGAGCCGGGGGCCCGCGGCGCTCCCGCCGCGATTCGCAGGCGGGGAGCGTTGGGAGCGTGCGTCCCTCCAGCCCAACATGGCGGCGGCGGCGGCGGCCGCGTCCGCGCCCCCACCCCCCAGCCTCCCTCAGGGCCGGAGAAAGCTTTTCCGCGGGGCCCCTGCGGAGGGCGGGAAGATGGCCCGACCCTGCAAAAACCCCTCTCGCCGCTGCCGCTGCTCGCTGGGAGAATCACCTACCCGACATGGCTAACGGCCGCGGCGCCGGGCCCCCACAGCCCGCCGAGAACAAGGAGAGCGAAAGCCAGGCGGCACGGCGGCCGGAGCGGTACTGAGGGCAGAGCGGCGGGGTGAGCACGACTGCGGGGCCTCGGCAGCCAATCAGAAGGCGGTGGGTGGTACCATCGCGTCACGGCCGAAGGGGTGGTTCTGAGCCTCCAAACGCGGAGGACTTCGGAATCCCTACCTGTTCTCCCCCTCCTCGGGCCATACCATTATTGAGAGGGAACTGAGGGGAAAGTACCAACGCCGCGATCAGGCTGGGGGGGGAAAAGGAAGCTGAACCTGCTCTCTCTGTCCTAATGACAGCGCAGGTGCCTACTTTCTTGGGTCTGATAGAATTTGAGGCTAGGAAGCAAAAGAGGGGGGACCTTGGAAACACAGATTTATTTGGTTAGCAATGGGCTTTCTTCCCCCCTAAGTTTTAGAGTGGTATGCCCCAAGTTGCACCGCTCGGGCTGCAGGCTGCTGGAGCCGCCTGGGGGCGTTCGGAGTCTACGAGCTCCGAGACGGAAAATCGTGACCCGTTCTGGTACCTACCTAATCGCCTCCCAGTTTGTCATAACTAGCTTGTCAAGTAAAAAAAAAAAAATATATATATATATATATATATATATATATATATATATATATATATATATATATATATATATATATATACACACACACACACACACACTACAAGGTAATACGGAAACAAACGTGTGCATTAAAACGAAATCACACACAGACCTGGCTCTAAGAGAGAAAAAAAAAAAAAGGAACAGAAATGAACGCTGAGGATGAGGAGAGATGGGGTGCAGAGCTTTGGTCTTCAATGCTATTGTAGTATCTAATTCTAAAGGTCAGGCACCTTACATTATCTCATTTAATCCTCGCAGCAGGTTGATGAAATGCTCTCTCCATGAAACAGAAGATAGAGCAGAATTCACTTGCTCGAGGTCACGCAGCAAGTAAATGGCCAACAGGAAATTTGAATCCTACGGTAGTAACCAGATACCACTGTCTTTGGGTTCAGCCATTAGGCTGTCCTGCCTAAAGGGATCTAGAACTCTATAGAGTGTGAGACAAACCTGTGAACGCCCAGTGAGCACGCAAGGACATTTTCCCCGAGGGCAAGGTGACATGTGAGGCAAACCACAGGTGGTGAGCAGAAGTTCACCAAACGGCGGGAAAGTGCTTTGGACGACGTAGTTGCAAAACAAGTAAGTCAGTACGTTCAGAGTTTGCTCGTGAGGGTAGAAGGGTAGGAGATGAGGCCAGAAAAGTAGCTGAGACCTTGTAAAGTACATGACGGTCTGTGCTTTTACCTTGAAGGCAGTGGGAAGCCCTCACCTGGGGATTTCCAGAGGGAGTGGAAGGAATGGAAGAGGGGGAGAGAAAGGGAAAAGGAAACATAAAGGTGAGAGTGACACGTGGATTCATTGCCTCTCACACACCCCTGCCGGGGCTGCAACCCGGGTACATGCCCTTGACTGGGAATTGAACCTATGACCCCTTTGGTCTGTGGGCCCGATGCTCTAACCACTGAGTCAAACCAGCCAGGGTGGGAATTGGGATTTTTTTTTTAAGAATAAGAATATAGAAAGTATTGCTCATCATCAATTCTTTAAGTTTGTACCACCATTCATCAATATATTCATGCATGCCGAAACCGGTTTGTCTCAGTGGTAGAACGTCAGTCTGCGGACTGAAGGGTCTGGGGTTCAATTCTGGTCAGGGGCATGTACATTGGTTGTGGGCACATCCCCAGTGGGGGATGTGCAGGAGGTGGCTGGTTGATGTTTCTCATCAACGTTTCTGGCTCTCTGTCTCTCTCCCTTCCTCTCTGTAAAATATCAATAGAAAATATATATTTTTTTAAAAATATATTTTTATTGACTTCAGAGAGGAAGGGAGAGGGAGATAGAAACATCAATGATGAGAAGGGTCCCAGGTTCAATTCCGGTCAAGGGCATGTACCTTGGTTGCGGGCACATCCCCAGTGGGGGGTGTGCAGGAGGCAGCTGTTCGATGTTTCTCTCTCATTGACATTTCTAGCTCTCTATCCCTCTCCCTTCCTCTCTGTAAAATATCAATAAAATATATATATATATTTAAAAAGAATATATTCATGCATGCATTCTTCAGTCAATTGCCATCTCATGGTGATTGTGAGGTGTTAGTTTGGTCCTGGAAGGCCCTGGCGATAGGAAAATAGGAAGCACCGCAGCCCCTGCCCTTCAGGAATTGCAATCCCCTGGCAGGGACAGTATAAACCTGTGATTCCAATCAACTACTAAACATGCTCAGATTGGAGGGTGCAAAGGGTGCTCCGAAAACACAAAGGAAGAGCATCTAGGAGACCGCAGGGTGGAGGGTGGAAGGGTCGAGGAGGAATTAGTAAGGGAGATTTCTGCAGGAGATACCTCCCAAACTGAGCTCTGAAGAAAGAGCAGGCATTCACCAGGGGGTGCATGTCAGGAACAGCTTGCTCCCCATGCAAAGGGCTGTATTGGCAAAGACGAAGAGGGAGCAGAGTTCTGGGAATTGCAAGTGGATTGGTCTGGCTGTTCTGGAGCGCTGCAGGGGTGCGGAGTGACTATACATGAAGTGGAAGCAGCAGGCAGAGGCCACAGCTTGAAGAGCCTTATGTGCCTCGTGAAGGATTTTGGATATTAAATTTCAAACGATGGGGAACTTCTGAGGAATCTAATCGAATGAGTGGCATCTCGTTTTCTATATCCATTCTCTCTTTTAATCTTCCGGATGCCCTGTGAAATACAGACATTGCTGTTGTCCACATTTTGTAGACGAGAACACTGAAGATGGAATGCTTTAGTTCCCACAGCCAATTAAGGGCAGAGGCAGAGCTCAAATCCAGGCCTTTGAACCACGGGCAGTGTTCTCTTTGCAATATCCCTGGTCTCCCAAACTTCCAGCGGGGAACTCCCCCCAGGTCTGCTCTGCTTTGGGGCTTCTTTCCACGGGTCCTGCTCTACCACAAAGGGACTCACAGATTGCATCCTGTGCCCTCCTGCCTTCCAAACTTTTGCCTAGGGATGATTATCTGCAACATAATTCAGCCAGTCATTCTTTTAAAATATATATATATATATATATATATATATATATATATATATATATATACACATATATATTAATATATATAAAAAATATATAAATAACATATATTATTAAAATATATATTTATATTTTTAATATATATTTTAAAATACATATATAAAAATTATATATATATATATATATATATATATATATATATATATAATTGATTTCAGAGATGAAGGGAGAGAGAAATAGAAACATCAATGATGAGAGAGAATCATCGACAACCCCCCCCCCCCAAACCCTCTCACTGGGGATCAAACCTGCAACCGGGCATGTGCATGGCCAGGAATCAAACCGTGACCTCCTGGTAGAGCCATGCCAGCCGGGCCACCCAGTCACTCTTCACACTACAAGATCCTGCCCTCGGGCCCTAGTTTGCCCACGGCTGATCTAGCTACTGGACTCCAGGAACCTTATCCTCCCTCCATTCCCCCAGGCTATGTCTGGTAGAGGCCTCTAGCTATTGTTTTAAAAAGACACAAACAAATAACAGAGCACAATAGAGTCACTTTGGCTAAACCACAGCACCAAACCAAAACTTAATAACAAACCTAATTGTAATTTCAGCCTCTCCCAGGGGTGGAATTTTAAACCAATCAGTCTGGAATTTCCTGACCCACACCAGTGAGGCCGTCTGCCCCAGAAGCCCCCCTGCCTTCCTCTGGGGCAGCAGTTTTGAAGGTTTTTAACTGGTGTGCAGCAAGAATTTCTTAAACACGCAATACCTGACTATTTAGTCAGCGCACTAACCTCTTTTTCCTTAGATGGTTAAATTAAAAAAAAAAAAATGACAACAGCCAACACAACAATAGCCATCTGATGTGAAAGGATCAAAATTTTACCTTTTTGTCAGATCAGAAAAAAAAAATTTTTTTTGATGTGCCTCAGAATTTTAGTAATTATGTGTGCCATGAGATTTTTCAAAAGGTTGAAAATCGCCGCTCTAGGGTATGGCATCTTTGTTTGAGATAATCCACTCTTAATTTAGTCCTCTCTTCTTTCTTCCTATAAAAAACCCCTAGTATTTTGTTTTGTGGTGTTTTTTTTAAAGGTGTCAGTCTTTTTTTTTTTAATACATTTTTTATTGATTTTTTACAGAGAGGAAGGAGAGAGGGATAGTCAGAAACATCTATGAGAGAGAATCATCCATCAGCTGCCTCTTGCACACCCCCTACTGGGGATGTGCCCGCAACCAAGGTATATGCCCTTGACCGGAATCGAACCTGGGACCTTTCAATCCGCAGGCCGACGCTCTATCCACTGAGCCAAACCGGTCTCGGCCCCCCACTATTTTGTATAACTCATCTGAGCACCCTTCTGGCGATTCATGAATTGCTTAATAAAGCCAACTAGATCTTCAAATGTCCTGTTAGATCTTGTTCTTCAGCACTGTTGATAATTTTTGAGTTGCCTTCATTCCCTGGTTGGCTTTCCAATCCCATGACCGTTGCAGCAGACCCTCGTGGGACCCTCTGAGGACGGAGAATTGACTCAGAGGGAGCCATGGAGCAGAGGCCTTGTAGGAACTGGCCTGTTTCCCCAGGGTTACTCCGGCTGCTGTTCTGAGATTAGACTGTAGGGGGCAGGAGAGGGAGCAGGGAGCGGTAATTCCCTCACCAGAGGGAAACACAGACCACCAAGATTCTTGCCTCGCTTGTGAAAGCCTGTGGAATGCACAGTTGTACCACATAATCCCAGGCTTGCCTACCTGACTGGGGACCGATTTGTTCTCTAGTTGGGTCGCATAGCTCATCTCTGAACCTCTCAATGCCTGAAACAGGAGGCACCAAAAAGAAGAAGGAGAAGGAAGAGGAAGAGGAGGGGGAGGAGGAAGAGAAGAAGAACCTTATATTTAACGAACAAATAAATAAATGGGGGGGGGGGGAGATGGCATGACTTGTCTCTCTCACTTATCTGTAAACTCCTCAAGCTCAAAGGCCTTATCTAGGGCTTTCCTAGTCTCCCGAGTGCTCGGTGAGTGTTTGCTGAAAAGCTGACAGCCTGTTCTGTGCCAGGTGCCACAGGCGGTAGTTGCCCTCACCACCCTCCAGGAGGTGCCACTCGCTGCTCCCCCAGCCTTCCTAGAGAGCGAGCCTCCCGCAGGCTTCACCTTGGCAGGGGAAGGCTCCTGGTGAACGCCCGCCCGGGCTGCTCCTCCTCTGGACAGCGGCAGGCACTTCCTGTTTGGGGTGGAAAGGAAGCAGACAATTTCCTGTTAGCAGGTCTTTTGAGCAAAGCAGCCGAGTCTGAGCAGGGCCGGGCCCAGCCTTTGAGGCCAGATGCCTGGCGGATAGATAGCCTTTATGTGGAGGGGAAGTGGGGCACCGTGCCAGGTTGGCCAGGCCTTTATTATGCTCCTAGCAAGTCCCCTGGGTCCTGGCGGAGTAAAAAAACAAACCAGAAGAGGCGGACACCTGCAAGCTGTGATGAGGGTGAGGGGAGGTGGGACCGGTCTGAGCCAAAGCGCACGGCCTGGTGAGGGGGTGATCGTGTGACTGTCCTGGGGCAGGCTTGTGCTCATAGTCCATGTGTGCAGGCTCGAGTGTGAACCTGGGTAAAGAATATATGTGTGAGCCCTGACGGGTTTGGCTCAGTGGATAGAGCGTCGGCCTGCGGACTGAAAGGTCCCAAGTTCAATTCCAGTCAAGGGCATGTACCTTGGTTGCGGGCACATAACCAGTGGGGGGTATGCAGGAGGCAGCTGATTGATGTTTCTCTCTCATCGATGTTTCTGACTCTCTATCCCTCTCCCTCCCTCTCTGTAAAAAATCAATAAAATATATTTTCTTAAAAAGAATGTATGTGTGAGCCCTGGCCAGATGGCTCAGTTGGTTAGCGCAGCCTCCTGATACACGAAGGTTGCAGGTTTCATCCCCAGTCAGGGCACATACAAGAATCAACCAATGAACGCATAAGCAAGTGGAACAACAAATCAATGCTTCTCTCTCTCTAAAATCAATAATAATAATAATAATAATAATAATAAAAGAATACATGTGTGTGTGTGTGTGTGTGTGTTTGTTTCTAGGCACCCAATACCCAGCACTTGATAGGATTTAACATTTATTAACTGTCTGGCTTGTTCCCCATAGTTCCCCAACCGGGGTACTAGAAAAGGCAGGAATTATTGTTGTCCCATTTTAAGATGGCAGAAACTGAGAGAGATTAGTTGACTTGCAAGTTTGAACAGTCTGTGGGGGGAAAAAAATCAAACCCAGTTCTATCTTGTTCTACATTTCTTGCTTTTTCTAGTCCCGTATGAGCATGTGCATGTGCGTATGTGCGTGTGTGTGTGTGTGTGTGTGTGTGTGTACAGGGAGGGAGGAAGGGAGGAAGGTGTACTTGTGAATGTGATCCAGACTGATGAGACCACATACACATGTGCTAGAGAGAGGAAATTTCTATTTCAGAGGCAGAAGTGATTGCTAGAAAATCAGGGCTTTAAGAATGGAATAACAGCTAAAAATGCACAGCGGTTATGTCAATAATGAATCCAAATTATCACAGCTAAAATGCTCGAAACTCCGAGAAAATCCTCCTTTCAGCTCTCCCAAGCTAATCTCATGTCCTCCTGATTCCTCTTCATATTTTTATTATTGTAGTTTTGAGAGGTTGACCATTCTGTTAGTGCCTTTCTCCGGAGTCTAGCATTCCTTCTGATAAAATCTGCTTTGTGTTTGTTCTGCACACTTCCCGGGGAGGCGGAAGGGGCAGAGACAAAGCGGATTGTTTCTCATGTTATGAAGCGAGAAACTGAGGCCCAGAGGGGCCTTGTCCAGGTCCGCACATCCTGCCCGATTCAAGAGGTCCTGGTCAGCAAGACGACTCATTGGCCAGATGTTGCCTTCTGTCACAGAAGAAGGCATGGTCCCGGCAGCTGCCAGCCTGGGCAGGCAGCATGCCCAAGCCCTGGCTTGAGTTCCACAGATGCCTGGTCCACTCTGGGAAGGCCGGGAGGCCCTGTGGATCTGAACTAAGCCCAATGTGGGGAGAGGGAGGGAAATAGCTCTCTTTGAAGAAGAAGTATGAGAGGACTGCCAGCCTTGCTGGGCCAAGAATCTGCCCAGCCAACTTAGAGTGAGAAGGAAGGAGAGAGCCAGATCCTTGGAAAACATAGTACCGGCTTCCTCTACAACATTGCTATCCAGTATTTAGTGATTAGGTAGGTCTGGAGTAGGGATCTAGAGCTTGACTTTTTGATGTGTGCCTCAAGGTGATCCAATAATCACATTTTATAAATTTGACTCGAGGAAAGATAGTATAGTGTTTAAGGGTGTGAGATCTGGACTTATTCTTCAGTTTTGTCCCCTGACTCCATTTCTAGCTTTGTGAGCTTGGACAAGTGTTATCTCTGTGTGCCTCAGTTTCCTCCTCTTTAAGATAAGGATGCTTACACTAGTAGCTATAAAGATTAGATGACATAATCTGTGTCAAGCGCTCTGCACATACACGCCTCATGTTAATTTCTCAACAAGTATTTACCATTATTATTTGCTCCAATCCCTCATTCCCACCCCCACCCCTCTCCCACCAGAGGAAGAAATAATAGTATTGGATTGATACAGGGATTTGTCTCCACAGTGTTGTTTGGGATGTGGGTGATCTTTGGACTGTGCTTCGAGAATGCCTACTCCAAAGCCATTCTTCTCCTATCACTCTTCTGATACCCTGGCTGTGGACTGACCTTCTTCCAGTAAACCTATCCTGACTTTCTTCTCTTCCTTTCCTCCTTGATCCTTCTCTCACATGGCAAGCCACCTTCCTTCCCCACCCCTTCGAAAGTTATTTGGCCCAGCATATGTCCTAGAAGGTAACACCAAACAGCAAGTCCGTTGTGGGGACCTCCAGAGACCTGAAGAAGAACACAGAATCTGTTGCTCTGGGGCTTGTGAGTAAGCTTCGGAGGCAGAAGGGGACAGAAGCTTTTGCTACCCAGGTTCTAACCATGGAAACAGACCTCCCGTGCACAGGCCTGGGTGAAGCCCATCGGGAGTGTGTGGGCAAAGGAAGCTCTGTTCTGTACAAATTCCCGCAGGCGCTTCCAACTCTGCATGGCATCTCCCAGTGACCATAAGCAGGAAGGGAATGGGGGAAGTAAGGATGGCATGAAATAATTCAACCAAGGACACAAAAGGAAAGCAGAGGAAGTCAACTTTCAAAACACAGTCGGCGCGCTAGTTTTTGAAGTTCCGAGACCAGGTCTCACCTGGAATGCAGAGAAAAGCAGGCTCAGCTTTACGAGTGTCTCCTCCCACTCAGCCCTCCTGAGACCACTGTTTCCTGCCTCCCACTCTCCTCCCAGTGCAGCTGAAATAGAGAACTCCTGGGACGTGCTAAAGGAAAGGATGGAGACATTCTTCCCAAAGAAAAAATGGGCAAATCTGGGTTTGGCTCCAGCTTGGCCCACAATGTCCTTACCAACTGGTACTCCCCAGAACTCCCAGGCCCAAAGCAGATTTGTATCCACCTTATTAGCCAAGGGCACCATATATCATGTCATACCTGCAACCTTCTGACATCCTCCCCAAAACACACACACACACACACACACACACACACACACACACACGTACGTCGCCAGATAAGAGTACATCAAGTTAAACTTGAATTTCAGGTTAAATTTTTTAAGTATGTCCCAAATAGTGCATTTGGCACATGCTTATTCTAAAAATAAAAAAATAAAGTAAAATATGCGTCATTAATCCGATACTCAAGTTTAACTGTATTTTTATTTGCTAAAATCTAGCAACCTTACCCAGCTCACCTGCAGAATCTGCCTCATCCAGGCTCACAAAGGACCTCACTGGATACCTGGGGCTTGTTTTGGCTTTAGCTGAGCATCTTCGTTACAGTCTAACCCGCCAGACTGAAAGCTCTTTGAAGATCAGGCCCAGGCCTTGTCCACAACCTCTGGCGCTCCGTTCCAGGAAAGGACTCTTTACTGATGTACACAAGGGCATCTGTGGAGAGGGATGGGCCAAGAAATCCCTTCTCAACTCTAAGGCCCAGCGGAGTCTTGGCAAGGTGCTGTGCCATTGAAAGGCGTCTTCTTCTCATTGGCCTGCCAGAGGAGCATCTGTTTCTAATTGGTTCGGCCAGGAGGAGTGACCCCTTTTCATTGGTTGGTTGGGAAGTGGGTGGGGACTATTCTAATTACTCCATCCACTGGAACGCCTGTTTCAGAGGAAGGTCGTGTAATCAAAGAGGGGCCCTTTAAAAATCCCTCCCCGCCCATGCCGAGACAATGGATAGAGCTTCGGCCTGCGGACTGGAAGGTCCCAGGTTCTATTCCGGTCAAGGGCATGTACCTTGGTTGCAGGCACATCCCCAGTAGGGGGTGTACAAGAGGCAGCTGATCCATGATTCTCTCCCATCAATGTTTCTAACTCTATTTCTCTTTCTTCTTCTCTGTAAAAAAATCAATAAAATATATTTAAAACAAAACAAAACAAAAATTCCTCCCCCAGAGTGACACCTTTTTCTAAATAACAAAACCATTCTATGCATTAATAAACTTTCTGAGGCCCTACGCCTTAGGATAAGAACACTTCATTACATTTGCTTAGCGCTTTATGGGTTCCAAATGACTTTTACATCTAGCAACTCATTTAATCCACACAACCCTGAGCCGTGTCCTTGGCATGTTATAGACTGAGGCTAGGAGACAGCAGCCTGCTTGCAGTTACTGAGGCAGGTAAGGAAAACAGTTTACTTTTGCTCAGCACGAGTTTAGCCACGGCTCCCACGGGAATCATTTCATTCACCTTGGCCACCATGGCGTGGGAGCCGTAAAGCCAGGCGGCACTTGGCCCTCGTTCTCTCTTTTAACCTTCCTGCAACGCCAGAAGCTAAATACCATTTGCTCTCGTTTTACTGGTGAGGAAGCTGACGCTCCAAGGACGCAGTTAAATCCTTTTGCGAAAAGTCCACAGTGCGTGCAAGCTACCATTTATTAAAAGCATACTTAACGGCCGAAACCAGTTTGGCTCGATGGATAGAGCATCGGTCTGCGGACTGAAAGATCCGGGGTTCGATTCCGGTCAAGGGCATGTACCCTGGTTGCGGGCACATCCCCAGTAGGGGTTGTGCGAGAGGCAGCTGATCAATGTTTCTCTCTCATCGATGTTTCTAACTCCCTATCCCTCTCTCTTCCTCTCTGTAAAAAATCAATTATATATATATATATATATATATATATATATATATATATATTTCATTAAAAGCGTACTTAACGCCAGCACGGAGTTACTTGCAGGCATTCTTCTCTCATTAAAGGCTCCCTACAAAGACATGGTTCCGCCTGGTATTATTATCCCTGGTTAGTGATGGGAGAAATCGGTTCAGAGAAGGCTTGCCCAAGACCACACAGCCAGCAGGTAGATTGAGGCAGGACACATACTGCTAGCAAAAATAAATAAATAGATAATAATAATAATAATAATTTTTTAAAAAACAGAGCTGGAACTCAAATTAAATTCTTCTGCCCCGGCCCAAGGCCCCTTCCTTCACTCTCCAGGTCCTTGCTCCCTGCCAGCCTGGCTGAAACAATCAATGAGCCTCAGATAGAAGACCGTTCACCCCGCCTCCCCAGGGCGATCCGCATCCGCCCGAGGTGGCGGAGAGAACGGGGTCCGCGGGGCGACCGCAGGCAGCGGGAGGCGTGCCGCCAGCGGAGGAAACTTCGGAGCCGCCGCGTTCCAGCCGTGGAGCGGGGTGGGTGTGGCCCGCGGGCCGGGCTCCCGCCCCTCCTCCCGCCCTTCCTCCCCTGCCTTTTAGGTCCCGGGCCCGCGACCCACGGAGCAGACAGCGCCGGGGCTGAACCACCTCCGGCTCTGGCGGAGCGTCCCGCGGAGGGAGCGGCCCAGCGGCGGAGCCGGGGCGCCTCCCCGCCGTGTCCCGGGCGGCGCACCCCCGCAGCATCCGCAGAGCCGCGTCCCACCCGCGTCCCGCCCGCGCTCCGGGCGCGATGGGTGCGCGCGGGGGGCTCCTGCTGCGCGCGCTGCCGCTGCTGCTGTGGGGCGGCCTGGACGCCCGGGTCCCGGGGCGCGCCGGCCGCGGGCCGCGCGGGGAGGCAGAGGTAAGGGGCTGCGCGGGCCCGGGAGGTCGGCGCGCCGGAGAGCCGCCGGGACTTCGCGCTCAGGCCGCCCCAGCTGTCCCCTCTGCGCGGGCCATCTGCTCTACCCTCTCCCTGCCCCCGCACCCTCCCCCGGGCACACAGAGGACCTGGGGCAGCCTCCTCCCCGCGTGGGGGCTGGGACCACACAGGCACCGGGTCTGCACGGCTGTGCCCGGACCCGGGAGGGAGGGAGAGACCAGAGGGGACAGACAGGAGAGGGCGCAGAGAGAGGGGACCCCTGCCCCTCGCCACCTAAGCCAGGGAGACACGGCGGTTCATTCATCCGGAGCCCCAAGCCCTCCCGAGTGTCAAACTCGGCGGAGAGGATACGCTCCCCGGGCCGGGCCACCAGTGACGGAACCGGCTTTCCTAAGCAGCTGGTAACCGGGTGAGAGTACCACACTCCTTGGAGGGCTGCTTCTGAGGGGCTCCAAGCAGCGCTGCTGGAAGGGGGCATGAACCTTAAACATTTCCATTTTCAGTTTCCTCCTTAAGACTCAGCCGCTCGCTGTAGGTTGCATGAGTGGGAACTTTTTGTGAGCTGAGCGTCGGGGAGGATTTGGGACATCTATTTTCTAGTTTTCGGTGATTGTAGCCACACACCAGTGTCTTTTCTTTCTTTCCCAAAGAAGCACTTCTGTTTTGTTTTGTTTTTTTTATTTAATCATCACCCAAGGATAGTTTTTCCCCCCATGGATAATCAGAATCCAAGGGAAAGGGGAGATAGAGAAATATCGATGTGAAAGAGACACACGTACCCTTTGGCACGCTCTAGCTACTGAGAAACGCCACCAGGACTCTACCTGTGTTCCTAGCTCTTCTCAGAAACAGGTCTGGGGTCTCCACTATTTTAAGGCAAAGAGATGCAAATAACTTCTACATTACTGAGAGCCCAGCACCCTGCTCACCTAAGAGCATCTTTCCTGCTCTGAAACTGCCAGTTTAGAACTAGCTTCTCAGTAACCTCACCCCGATTCCTGGAAGGCGCGGGCTGAATTGGGGAAACTGGAGGAGGGCCCACAGCCAGCTGCTGTCGCTGCTCAGGCATATCTGGGAATGACCGTGCTTCAACCAGAAGGACCTTTCTCAAACTCCCTGCCCCTGTCCCCTTCCAAGCACTGGTCTCTTGCTCTGTGCTCTCTGCTTGCGGGCATTTAAGAATCATTTTGTTCTCTGAATTTAGACTCTTACAACATCAAGTGCAAAGTCCTTGTGGCCCCAGGAGAAAGCTTCTGTCTACCAAGCCAAGTCCTGTTAAGAGTCCCCCTCCACCACCACCCACGCCCCCCGCCCCCTCGTGTCCAGGTCTCAGGCGATCCTTGGCAGGAGAATAGAGACAACAGCTCGCCGCTCATGCCTGTGGTGGCCTCAGATGGAGAGAATTTCATCTTGGGGTATGCTTGGGGAATGTAATATCTAACAGATTGCGTCTCTTTCCGTCTCTATTTAACTTAATTGCGGTAAAGGGGATTTTTAACTCTGAAAACAAGAAATATTTTTAAAAGCATAAAGACCCTGGAAGTGTGTAATGGGTGCATAGTGTCTCCATATGCCTACGCATGTACATACATATGGGTACATGTGTAAATTGGAATGTATGTGTGATGTCAGTATGACTATATGTGTTTCTGTGTATGGGCAATTGCATGGTCTTTGGTGTCAGACAGACCTGTGTGTGCGGGAAACCGATCATTGTCTCGCTAATAGAAAGATGTAAAAGGCGGGTCAACCTTGAAGCTCTGAAAGGCCTGAGCCAACCACTCCCTATCTAATTGAGACAATGGTAACTGAGGCAACTTCCCCATCTTGTAATTACTAATATGATAATTCTCTTATTACCTGCCTAAGGGCTATAAGTATCTCCCAAACCAGCTTAAGGGTGATGGGTGTATCCCATAATCTCTATAAAAGGAATAGCAAGACCAGAGCCTAGTGGTAGTCTTCCCCCTAGAGGTGGGCTCCGGCCTGGCCCCCCATTTTCCCAAATTAATTCCTTTCCAGTCTCTCTCTTCATTCTAGTGTGCGGCCTCCTCCAGAACCCGGACCCTGAGTGGGCCCGGTACCACTCGGGTCGTGTTCAGGGATCCCACATGTGTGCAAACCATAGGTTCAACCTCTATGAACCTCAGTTTTCTTCTCTGTGCAATGGGGTTAACAATGCCTGTTTCACAAGATTATTGCGTGGTTTTATTGAGATTCCCTAGTTCCTAGAAAGTAGTTTATAAAAGGAAGTTGCTCTCACTATTGTTAGTATCTTCATCATTATTCTAGAGAACAGAGCTTCAGATTAAAGTCCCGGCTTGGTGATTAGCTCTCCTAAAACAATGACAAGATAGACGAGGAAACTGTTTTCAGCCTTGGACAACAGACAGCACAGAGCTGTACTTCTCAGATGGTGTCGCTTTTACTATGGCTGCTACATTATACATTACCCCAAAACTTAGTAAAGCAAAACAGCCATTTATTATGTCCGTTGGTGCCATGCTTCAGAATTCAAACAGCACATCAGGGCAGCTTGTCTCTGCTGCACGGCGTCTCGAGGTGGGTCATCTGAAGGCTGCTTACTCACCTAACCTGGTAGTTGATGCTGGCTGCCAGCGGGGGTCTCAGTTCCTCCCCGTTCGTGCCTATCCACAGCGTCTCTCCAAGAGGGCTAGTTTGGGCCGCCTCAAAACATGGTGGCTGGGGCCCCAAGATAAGTGTTCTGAGAAGTAGAAAGGGAGAGACAGACGACAGACAAGCCAAAGAAGATGTTCCCTCCTTATGGCCTAGACTGGGAAGTTAGGTGTCATCACACCTGCTGGGTCAGTCACAAACCCCCCAGGCCAAGGGGAGGGAACATGGTCCCCACAATCGGTGGGAGGAGGGCTGAAGTCCCATTGCGAGAAGAGCATGGAAATGGGAAATGCCATGGTCATTTAGGGAAATACGACCATTGCAGGTCACTCCAGCCCTCTGCTCAGGTACCATCCCCTGGCCGGGGGGCAGGGAGCCAGACCCCAGCAGAGCATAGCAGTCCTACTGAGCTCATGGACAGAGGTCAGGTTCCAGAACACAGATGGAAAGAAATAACAAAAACAAATGGCGTGACCTTAACACATCGCGGACGGATCATGAGAGTTCTCGCTTCATATTACATACAGTGTTTTACAAAGTGTCCTGCTTTAAAAAAAGATATCAGCTTGTAAGAACGTGTAATAAATAACTTCAACATGCAATGGGTATTTAGTTTTAAACCGTGCCTGTAACATTCATGTAAAGCGTTTTTTGTGCTCGTTTGATAGAAACTTACCTGGCCACTGGGTAAAAAGCCAGCGATACAACGCCTGGCCCGCGATGTGTTAAGTAATTTCCTTCACTTCTCCAGGCTCGCAGCTTCCTCCACTGGGAAATAAGGGAGTTAATTTCATTTAAGTGGCTTACATGACTTTTAAGATCCTCTCTAGCGCTAACATTGACTTTGGGGTTTGTGTGTGCACGCGTGTGCGCGCATGTGCCTTCGCGTACATTTCATCTGCCTGTGTTCCCACGTCTCTGTGTGCATCCCTGTGTGCATGGCTGCATTGTGTGCACACAAAGTAATAAACTTGAGGGCTTTCTGGAATGGGCTTTGCCTGGGAGGAGACTGACTGCTTACAAAGCTGCATTATGAACAAGGTCATTGTCGCCCACTTAGCAAAGCCAGGGCTGCGCAAACACTGGTGAGTAGGAAGGGCCTCCACTGCCCAATTGCAAGACCGAGGGTTAACGAATGACGTCATTCCCAGCCGGGCCCTGCTCCGTTCTTGGGTGACACAGACTATCCCAGGGGATCTATCTGCCGTGTTTTGCTCAGACCTTCCTCAGAACCACAAGCAAGTATGTGCAGGACCCGCCTTCCACGCGGTGGTCTGCGCAGATCTGCACGGCCACTCCCAGGGTGCCGTGCTCCGGGAGCTGGGGAAAGTTTCTTCCTCTGGGGAAACATTGGAGCTTCTGTGAAGTATCCACCCCCAGATGCAGTGTCTGCTTCTCATAGCCCAGAGCCATGTATTTGACTTCGTGTGAGTCAGAAACCCAGAAGCCCGGGTGTGGGAGCCATTCCCAAGGGCTCAGCTCGGTGACTCACGGGCACAGGGTGAATGGAAGTGCAGGAGACACTCTGAAGGGTCCCAGAGAAGCAGGCGTTGGTGGGAACGCAGTTGTCAAGCCAGCTTGACAATCAAGAAGTCTAGTATGGTGGCCCTCGCTGGTTTGGCTCAGTGGGTAGAGCGTCAACCTGCGAACCGAAGGGTCCCAGGTTCGAGTCTGGTCAAGGGCACGTACGTACCTAAGTTGCAGGCTCCTCCTCATCCCAGGCCCTGGTCAGGGCGTATGCATCCTGGAGTCAAATGTTTGTCTTTGTGAAGGAGCTTGCTTTGGTCCTGTTACCTACTCCGGCTGGTAGAGGACTGGTTTTGGGTGTGATGGAAGACGTGACCCCAGCCTCCACTGACAGCCAAGTCCACAGCCCAGGGCCTGCTTGCAGAGGAGACAGAGGGAGCCCGTTAGGAAGAGCCCCGTTCTGCCTTTTTCTTCTTTGAGGGCTGACTCCCCGGCGGGGAGGGCAGCTTGGCTCTTGCTCCTTCACTTTGAAAGCCTCTGAGCCACTGGTTAAAACGTGCAGTAAAACACCCTGCACAGGTGTCGGGCTCACATACTGGTTCTGTCCCTTTAAGACCCTTCACCAATGTACTGCACTCGGAGACTTACTGTCTTCGCCTTTAAAATGGGAATCACAGCCCTGGCCAGTGGCTCAGTGGTCAGAGCATTGGCCTGTGCACCAAAGGGTACAGGTTTTGGCCCCAGTCACGATGTGTGTGTGGGAGGCAACCAATTGATGTGTCTCCCTCTCTTTCTCTCTCCCCCCACCCACCTCTCTTCCACTGTCTCTAAAAGCAATGGGAATTTTAAAAATCCTTGGGTGAGGATTAAATAAAATAAAATAATAATAAGCCCGGCAGCTGTGGCTCAGTGGTTGAGCATCGACCCAAGAACCAGGAGGTCATGGTTTAATTCCGGGTCAAGGCACATGCGTTGATTGCGGGCTTGATCCCCAGAAGAGGGCTTGCCAGAGGCAGCCAATGGATGGTTCTCTCTCATCATTGATGTTTATCTTTCTCTCTCTCTCTCTCCCTTTCTCCCTGAAATCAAGAAAATCAATTAAATAAGAAAATATAAAATAAAATGGGAATAATAACCTCTGGCCTCTGTTCTAATGAGGTATTTGAAAAACCCTTAAAAGCTCTGAAATAGCCCAGCACACACTGTGCTCTTGATTACCCGAAAACAGACTTATTTATAGGACGTGCAAGGCAGAACACCAACAATCATCCCTCGAATCTTGACTTGGCTAATCATGCAAAAGATGTATTCAATGATAAAACACAGTCACGTAGCATCACTTTGAAAAGCCTAAAATCATAATGAAACATGAAATGAGCTGGAATAAATCATAGGCAAAGCAACACGGTTTCTGTAGGAACTTGCCATTTTGCAATTTTTAAACTTCTGGGCTCGCTGGGGAGTCCTCGCCCCAGATCAGTCCCCCGACACACTGAGAATCTCCTGACCACTGTTTCCATCCCAGACCTCCTGAAGAAGGGGAGTGGCGAAGGGAGCCCTACTTTGTCTGTCGTGCACCATCAACAAAGTTCACTGTACCCAGCCCTCGCCAGTTTGGCTCAGTGGATAGAGCATCGGCCTGTGGACTGAGGGGTTCCAGGTTCGATTCTGGCCAAGGGCACATGCCTGGGTTGCAGGTTCGGTCCCCAGTGGGGGGTGTGCAGGAGGCAACCAATCAATGATTCTCTCATCATCGATATTTCTATCTCTCTCTACCTCTTCCTTTCTCTCTGAAATGAATAAAGAAATACATTTTTTGAAAAAAGTTCACTGTAGCCGAAGCCGGTTTGGCTCAGTGGTAGAGCGTCGGTCTGCGGACTGAAAGGTCCCGGGTTCGATTCCGGTCAAGGGCATGTACCTTGGTTGCGGGCACATCCCCAGTAGGGAGTGTGCAAGAGGCAGCTGGTCGATGTTTCTCTCTCATCCACGTTTCTAGCTCTCTATCTCTCTCCCTTCCTCTCTGTAAAATATCAATAAAATATATATTTTTTAAAAAGTTCACTGTACACAGCCAAAAAAAAAATTTCTGGGCTCATTTTTGCTGCTGGAATTCTTTGATATGGAGGGAGTCACAGCCACTCTGTGGACTTGAGGCCCCTCCTAGACTTCCAGCAATAAAGCCCAGTGACTATAAAGGGGAAATAATGTTTTGTTTTTAATATATATATTTTTATTGATATCATAAAGGAAGGGAGAGGGAGATAAAGAGAAAGAAACATCACTGATGAGAATCATTGATCTGCTGCCTCCTGCATGCCCCCTACTAGGAATGGAGTCTGAAACCTGTGCCCTTTACTGGAATCGAACCCGAGAACCTTAAGTCCATAGGCTGATGGCCTATCCACTGAGCCAAACTGGCTAGGGCAGGGAAAATAATGTTTTCATTGGGAAAATTATCCCAAAGCATCTTCTTACTGGGTTTTCTTGATGCTCCTATGAGAAACATAAGCAGTATTCTTACCCCCATTTTAGACTTTTGGGGCACAGAGAGGTTAAATAATTGTGCCATAGATCACACAGAAGCAAAGCTACAATAATACACAGACCTGGAGTATATCTGAACTCTAATCCAACTCCCTCGTTTTACAAAAGAGGAACCTAAGGCCCAGAAAGGTCCAGGGCTCACCCAAAGACACGTAGCTAGTAGCAGCCTCGGGAATAAAACTCAAGACACTCAGCCCATCCAACGTAGCTCAGTGGTTGAGCCTCGACCTCTGAACCAGGAGGTCACGGTTAAATTCCTGGTCAGGGCACGTGCCTGGGTTGTGGGCTACCTCCCCAGAGTGGGGTGTGCAGGAGGCAACTGATCAATGATTCTCTCTCATCGCTGATGTTTCTCTCTCTCTCTCCCTCTTTCTCTCTTAAATCAATACAAATGATTACAGACAGACCTGGAGTCCTGTCTTTTTTTTTTTTTTTTTTTTTTTTTTTTAATGAGACTCAGCCCAGGACTGTTGTCCTGCCAGGCCAGTGACTCAGAGCTCCTGACTCAGCCGTGGATTCGTTTTGCTAACCCTTATGGCTCCTCTTGCCCTGGCCAGAATAGCCCCTTCCCCCAGGCATCCGATGGGCCGGGGCCCACACACCCTGTCACGACAAGTCAGGACGGATGCAGGACTAGAACCCCCAGAGCTCTGATTGCACTGAGCTCTCCGGGTTCCAGGGGGAAGCGTTCCCGTGTTACCCAAACACCCCAGCCACTCCCAGGGCTTTCCGGAGGTGACTCCCGGGGAAGCGGCCCCAGCCACCACCAGGAGGGTGAGGCAGGCTGGCACCGGCTTCTAAACCCGGGCAGGTGAGTCACCAAGGGGCACAGCCCTACAGCATGAAGGGGGCAGGCGGCCGAGGGTGGGGCTCAGAGCGTCCCCGGGAGGAGGACACAGGCCCCAAGAACACTGCAGCCTGGGAGGGAGATGACTCCTCCAAGGCGGCTAGTGTGGAGCTGAGATGAAAAGGCGAGCTCCACCTCTCCGCCTGCCCCCTTTCCCGGGATCCCTGTGCCGCGGTGGCCTCTGCCCCCCACCCCCCTGCTCTGATGCAGACAGGGACGTTTCTCGCACCTTTGCAGGGGGAAACTGAGGCACAGCAAATGGGTTAGGGACAGCTGCAGGAGCAGAGGTGCCTCAACCCTGCCTCCTCCTCACCAGGGGCACAGGTCTGCCCCCTCGACAGAACTACAGAGCACTCAGCCCTGGCAGTATTCAGGAGACCCTTTCTGTAACGAAAAACATTGTATTTATTTATTTATTTTTAAATATATATATTTTACTGATTTTTCACAGAGAGAAAGAGAGAGGGATAGAGAGTCAGAAACATAGACGAGAGAGAAACATCGACCAGCTGCCTCCTGTACACCCCCCACTGGTGATGTGCCCGCAACCAAGGTACATGCCCTTGACTGGAATTGAACCTGGGACCTTTCAGTCCGCAGGCCGACGCTCTATCCACTGAGCCAAACCGGTTTCGGCATGAAAAACATTTTAATTAGAGGTATAGTAAACATGCAATAAGTATAAGAGAGTTCTTTGTTGTTGTTGTTGTTAATCCTCACCCAAGGATATTTTCCTATTGATTTTTTTTTTTAAGAGCGAGTAAAAGGGGACAATAGAAGCAGAGAGAAACATCGATATGAAAGAGACATCAATTGGTTGCCTCCCGCACGTGCCCCAACCCGGGCCAGGATTGAGACCGCATCAGAGGTACAGTACCCTGGACCGGAATCGAACCCGCAACCCTTTGGTCTGCAGGCCCATGCTCTATCCACTGAGCCAAACTGTCTAGGGCTGTAAGGGAGTTTTTTTTTTAAGTCCTGCTAATCTCCATAATAATACTTCAGGGCTTTTATGGAAATATAAAATGTCAAATTCTTAAGATTTCTCTCTCTCATTCTTTTGGTGTCTGTTGGCTGGTGCGAGCACATGCTCAGTGCTCCCCGGGAATTCAGCTATGCCTGGCAGCCCACAGGGTCCCAGGGGCAGTAGGAGAAAGGACTTTCCCTCCTATGGACCCTTGAAAAACACCTCCACCCCCATCCTGCCCTGCACCCCACCCTGCCCTGCACCCCACCCTGCCTGCCAGAGTACCAGGCACGGCCCAGCCAGGAAACAGGAGACGCCGCTCGTCCATTTCCCCTCCCTTCTCCCCCTCTGCCCAAGGTTTCCTAGTTCCCGACCTGGAGCCAACTCCCTGATAAGGGCTGGGTGGGTTTGGGGGGAGAGGCACAGGGCGTGCCAGCCGTTGGCCTGTGACCCAGTCTCCTCCAGATCGCTCACTCAGCAAAACTGCCTCCGCGGAGACATTCATTCCCGGCTTCCGGTAAGAAGCCTCGCCCTCCCTCCTCCCCAGGGGAGAGGGAAGAGAGCCAGGCACCTGCCCGGGGAAGAACAGGGGGGAAACTGCCCCATTCAAAGCAGTTCCCACCTCACGGATGGGTTGCACTCCGAAAGCCAGTTGCTAATTTTCCCCTGTGAGTTACACCAGCTAGAGGAGACACTGTTTATTGAGCATGAACTGCAGCAGGCACGACGCTGGACGCGAGCTGCTCCATTTAATCCTTCTGAGAATCCGGGAGGGGGGGTGTTACTCTTGTTCTCCCATCGAGGCTGAGGATGAGGACATGGAGGCCCAGGGAGGTGACGTAATTTGTCCCTGGCCACCCAGCAGGGTCAGGGGGTTGGGAGCAGATTCTGGATTCCAAGCCCAGTGCTTACTCCACGATGCCGCGCTGTTTTGAGCCGCAAATAGTCTTCCAGATTAAGCCACACAAAAAACTCCCTTAATCCATTATGCAGCCCAAAATAGTGTGCTCGTGGAAAGGGAAAGTGGAAAATAGGGCTGAAATGCTAATGGGTTAGTGCCGGAAAACAATAAAACAGATTTGGGGAGCTTTCTGTTGTCTAGACTAAGGGCTCCTCGTGGAAAGTGGCTTTAACGAGAAGAGGACATGGAGGGTGCTGAGGATGGATGTAGTGACACCCGCCAGGAGGAGGCTGGACACTTGCAAAGGCTTAGGGGTTTGGGGTTCAGGCTCAGTGTCTAGTTTATTTCCCGTTAGGTGCCTTTTTCTTGAGGCAGCAGCAGCTATGACTGGAGTTGATCTGAGTTAAATGCAGCAAAGGAGCTGAAACCGGTTTGGCTCAGTGGTAGAGCGTCAGCCTGTGGACTGAAAGGTCCCAGGATCAATTCCGGTGAAGGGCATGTACATTGGTTGTGGGCACATCCCCGGTGGGGGGGTGTGCAAGAGGCAGCTGATCGATGTTTCTCTCTCATTGATGTTTCTAACTCTCTATCCCTCTCCCTTCCTCTCTGTAAAAAATCAATAAAATATATTTTTAAGAAAGAAAGAAAGAAAGAAAGAAAGAAAGAAAGAAAGAAATGCAGCAAAGGCCCTGGCCGTCATCCCTACACCAAGAGGGTTTGCCTCCGGGTCAGGGCACATTACTAGGGTGCAGGTTTGATCCCTGTCAGGGCATGTACGATAGGCAACGATTGATGTTTCTCTCTCACATCTCTTTCTTGCTCTCTCTCCCTCTCTTTCTCAAAATCAATAAACCGCCTGGCTGGTGTGGCTCAGCGGCTGAGCATTGACCTATGAACCAGGAGGTCATGGTTCAATTCCCGGTCAGGGCACATGCCTGGGTGGCGGGCTTGATCCCCAGTGGGGGGCGTGCAGGAGGCAGCCGATCAGTGATTCTCTCATCATTGATGTTTCTCTCTCTCCCTTTTCCTTCCTCTCTGAAATCAATTAAAGATTAAATATTTTTTTAAAAATCAATAAACGTCCTTGGGTGAGGATTTTTTTTTAAATACAGCAAACACAAGTAAGTAAAAGAACAGGGAAGAGACAGAAAGTGATTTCTTATAAATAACATAGCCAGGAAGGGTGATAATTAAGAGACAACGTGTGTCTGCGTGAGAATTAAGCAGCCAGGTGGCATTTTAAAGGACCCATCCCTGCGGCTTCCTCAGGGAGAAGGGCAAGCAGGGAGCCCAGTGCAGTGCTCCCCCCTCCGGGGAGGACAGGTGCCCGGTGAGGACAGTGACTCACGCACTGCTCTCTCTCCAGTGGCTGCCGAGGGAGCGGCCTCCAGGTCTGTGAGGGCGGCAGGGAGTAAAAGGCATGTGGGGGCTGGGGTGTTCTCCTCCGGACCCACAGCTCCCCATCATCCACGTGCTGAGACTCCAGCTTCTCCTCCGAGCTCCAGAATCACACAGCCAGCACCAACTGACCTCCCCAGAGTTGATCTTAGTCACACACACACACACACACACACACACACACACACACACACACGCACACACGCCCCGTTCCTCCTGCAGGCTCTCTCATGCAGTGAGTGGCATCATCTCCCAAGGCAAACATGTAGGAGCCATCCTGGACTCCTCCCTTCCTTTCATTCCCCACAATGAACCCACCAGGAAGACGAAAGTAAAATTCACACTTCTTACCCCGACTGACAGTCGGCCTGCCTCCGGCGTCATCACGTTTCCTGCGGCTTCACGTGAACCCACTGCCCCAGCCCTCCTTCTGTGCCTTAAACAGGCAACGCCTTCCTCGCTCAGCCTTTGCATTTGCTGCTCCCTCTGCCCGAACATCCCTTTCCCACCTCGGTGCATGGCTAGTTACTTCTCCTTCTCTCCGAATGTTTTTATTGACTTTTAGAGAGAAAGGAAGGGAGAAGGATAGAAACATCAATGAGAGAGGAGCATCATCCTGAGGCTGCCTCCGGCACGCCCCCTCCTGGGGATCCAGCCTGTAACCTGGGCATGTGCCCTGCCAGGGAATCGAACCGGTGACCTCTTGGCTCCTGGGTCAACTCTCAACTGCTGAGCCACGCCAGCCGGGCATGTCTCATTCTTTAGGACTCTCACGTCGAATATCAGCTCTTCAGAGGGCCTTCCCTGACCTCCTCATGCAAAGTGTCTAAGTTATTCTCAATCACATCGTCCGGTTCCCTTTCATTATAGCATCAAACGTTCTCCGTTATTTGCTATCTGCGATTTTATAGTCGGTCCCTGTCCGCGAGTGTACATAAAGGCTCCTTTAAGAGTGTCTTGTTGACTCTTGCACCCGGCAGAGTACCTCGTACATTGTATGAATAACCAAACAAATGAATGAGAGGAAGTTGCAGGTTTCGAATTCAAACGGTGCTTCTCTAGAGAGTTAAGGCTTCATGGAAACCGTAGGGTTGAAGGTAAGGGCATTGTTCTTAACTATATCTGCGTTCGGGAGGAGGGCGGTTGTTTGGGGAGTAGCCAGCATTAGGTAATTCCCAGCCCGTGCTTGGCAGAGCCTGCCGGGGATCCGCTCAACTCCTGATCAACCCCGAAATGTTCCTAAAGAGGTGACACGTGTCAGGAGAAGAGCTGAGGCATATAGATCATGTATGTTTACATAAAGTTATCATAGCTTCCCTGCATGGAGCCCGTGCTAGGTGAGAGGTACTGTGTTAAGTACTTTATATTTACTGTTGTGATTCGTTCACACACACATACACATATGCCCTATAAAGTAGGTACTATTTCTAAGTCCACGGTACAGTTGAGAAACCAGTGATTTAGGGCAGTCGCTTGCTAACTGGGATTCAAACCCAGGCAGGCCTGACTGGAGAGCCCATAACTCTACCGTCCTCTGACAACGCCGTGAGACAGCCAGGGCAGGGACTGCGTGGCCAGTGTTAGGAACAAAGAAGCTAAGGTTCAGGCATAATGAGTGACTTGCTCAAGACCATCCTCGAGTGGTTGGTGGCCTGGGTGAAGTCCAGGTCCTGACTTTGATGCCAGAACTCTTTCTGCTGTAGCTCATAGACCCTGTTGGGACGAGGGCTGAGTCCAGGCACGGTGTAGGTACCATGGACACTTGGAGATCAAGGGAGGGGGGAAGATGCCTCACAGTGGGGAAGGCTGATGCTCCTCTCTCCCCCAGGCATTCCTGGAGCGGTATGGATACCTCAGTGAGCAGGCCTCTGGAGCTCCCTCCTCCACGCGACTCAGCAATGCCATCAGGTAGGATGGAGGGGCATGAGGGTCTGGGAGTGGTGGGTATACGCTCAGGTCACCTCCTCCCTCCCGGGGGAAGGCTGCCCCCACGAGTGTGGAGGGGACCATGCTCCACTGTTCCTCCCCGCAACCCCCCACTCCCACCTGCCCCGGCCTCCTGCTATATCCGGGGAAGCTCCCCGCTCTCCCCTCACCCACCCTCGCTTTGGGGTCCTTTATCTCCATTCCTCCCGACAGGGAGTTCCAGAGGGTGTCCCAGCTGCCCATCAGTGGCGTGCTGGACCCCGCCACCCTCCACCAGATGACACTGCCCCGCTGCGGGGTGGCGGATACTGACACCCAGGCCGCCCGGACTGAGCGGGTCGGCGCCCTGTTTGCCGGACGCCGGGCCAAAATGAGGCGCAAGAAACGCTTTGCAAAGCAAGGTGAGCACTGTGGTCATCTAGCCGGGATGGGATCCCCCACCATCCCGGAGCCCCACGGCCAGAAATAGGGCTCCACCTCGGCCTGGGCTGTGTCAACAACCTCGTCCCTGGGGCGGGGAGGGGAGCACAATGGGACCCGAGGACCATGTTTGTGAACAAAGACGTTTACGAGAGAGCATTTTCTTTCTTTCTTTCTTTTTAAATATACTTTATTGATTTTACACAGAGAGGAATTGAGAGGGATAGAGAGTTAGAAACATTGATGAGAAAGAAATATCGACCAGCTGCCTCTTGCATACCCCCTACTGGGGATGTGCCCGCAACCAAGGAAGGTGCCCTTGATCGGAATCGAACCCAGGACCTTTCAGTCCCCAGGCTGATGCTCTATCCACTGAGCCAAACTGGTTTTGGCATGCTGATGTGTTTTCATCGTGCCAAGTATTGTCCAGCGCGAACCCCAAGGAGCCCACTTGATTTCTTGGTCCCTTTGCTATGCAGGGCGGTTACACTGTGGCCAACACGCTTCTTTCTCTTTTACTGGCACTATTTGCATCAGAATCAGTTCTTTTCCATAAGGATTATCCGAAAAAAAATGGGAGTCATCCATCAGTTTGATTTTTTGTCCGTAGCACATTTTCAGCAGCTTGATTGAACTATAACTCACTTACCAATACAATCCACCCAAGTGAAAGCCTACAATCCAGTGGCTTTTAGCATATTTGCAGAGTTGTGCAACCACCCTCACAATGCAATTGCAGAACATTTTCGTCACCTCAAGCAGAAACCCCGGGCCCGTGAGCAGGCCCTCCCCCCCACCCCCCCAGCTCCTAGCAGCCATGAATCTACTGTCTGTCTCTGTGGATTTGCCTGTTCTGAACATTTCATCATAACACATTTTTAGGCATTGCACTTCCTCCTGTTATGATTTAATTGTGGGGTTTTTTTGTTTTGTTTTCTTCCCTTCACTTCTTCCTCCTTCTTTGGCCAAATCCAGTCTTCCAGGGTCAAAGGTTACTGATCTAAGAGTTATAAAGATTTTATTCTCCTGTGCATTTCTTCATCAGTAACAAGTTTTGCAGCGTGTGATTCTCACATCGGGATGGTTTTTTACGAAGTCTAATTTCCTCTGGTCGACTTCTGCCATTTTCAAGATTCCTAAGAAAATGGGGCTGCTTAGTCAGCCTTTTACCTGGGATGAATTTTGCTGTGAGCCCCTCGGGCGACCGTCTCTTTGAATTTGCAGTAACTACTTCTACCGACCTCGACAGAAGGCACACAGTTTGTTTTCATTTCTTAGCTAACCCAAAAGGAAATTGAGGGCACTTCCCCTCAGCTGCTGGAGGATGGCCATTTCCAGGTATTCGCCGATCCAGTTCAGCTGTGTCTACACTCCCAGCTGCCCCGGGTCTCCGGGGCTGACCCCGTGTCCAGGGCAGCCGAGGAGAAGGACCGGCCTGAGCACGGGAGGCCCTGGGAGAGCCGAAAGAGCCACGTTCCTGGGGCCCGGGCTCTGGGTTCAGCGGTGTGACCTGAGCTGAGTCACTTTGCTGTTTCCTCATCTGAGACACGGGCCCTTTTAGGTTGCAAAGGAGAGATGAGTGCTGATAACCCAGGGGAGGGGCTGGCCCTGGCCAGTGTGGCTCAGCTGGTCGGCGCGCCATCCCGTATATCGAAAGGGGGCAGGTTGGATTCCCTGTCGGGGCACAGGCCCAGGTTTCAGGCTGGATTCCCAGGAGGGGGCCTGCAGGAGGCAGCTGGTCAATGTTCCACTCCCACATTGATGTTTTTCTCTCTCTCCCCCTCTCCCTTCTTCTCTCTTCAAAATCAATTTTAAAGTGGGGGGAGGCAGCCAAAACCGGTTTGGCTCAGTGGTAGAGCATCAGTCTGCGGACTGAAAGGTCCCGGGTTCGATTCCGGTCAAGGGCATGTACGTTGGTTGCGGCCACATCCCCGGTGGGGGGTGTGCAGGAGGCAGCTGGTCGATGTTTCTCTCTCATTGGCGTTTCTAGCTCTCTCTCTCTCTTCCTTCCTCTCTGTAAAATATCAATAAAATATATATATTTTTTGAAAAGTGGGGGGAGGCAGAGACTGTGAGAATACAGTGGAAAAGGGGGCAGCCCCAGACACAGACTCAGCAGCAACACTCCCAGACTAGGTTCCATGGAAAGCTGGGACGATGCCTCCTGGATGTTCAGGGCGTGGCCTGAGCTCCCAGGGTGCTTCCTCCCGGCGCCACCTCATCTTCTCATGCCCCAAGGGAGAATCTGATGGGGTGTCTGTTGGTCACTGCCCAATTTGGAGCATCCCTTTTATTTTATTTTTTTAAATATATTTTATTGATTTTAGAGAGGAAGGGAGAGGGAGAGAGGGATAAAAACATCAATGATGAGAGAGAATCATTGATGGGCTGCCTCTTGCACGCCCCCTACTGGGGATCAAGCCCACAATCCAGGCATGTGCCCTTGGCCGGAATAGAACCTGGGACCTTACAGTCCGCAGGCTGACGCTCTATCTACTGAGCCAAGCCAGCTAGGGCTGGAGCATCCCTTTTAGACAGAGATTTGGGCTAAGGCACCTCTCAGACAGGCGGCTGCACCCCACCAGCCCACCCCCATTTCCTTGTCTGACCCCTGGTCCAGACGGCAGCGGCCGTCAGACAGAGAATTCCCCTCTCGGTCACAACATGACTTCACTTCCCTTCCCCCTGGGTGGGGAGACATTCCTGGACTGTAGGGCCTAGAAGGAAGTTGTAGGTCTGGCAGGCCCTGAGCACTTCCTAAGCCTCAGGAAAGAAAGTGTCACGCTAATAGCTCGCACCTAATGAGCGTTTATGATGTGCCGAGCACAGCTGGGAAGAGATGAACTCATTTTCTTCCGGAACAACCCTAGGAGACAGGTACCACTGTTACCCTCGCTTACAGGTGGGCACGCTGAGGGACAAAGCGTGTAAGCAACTTTCCCAGGGCCACACAGCCAGAGGCAGCCAAGCCTCCTGGTCACTGGAGGATTAAGTGAGACTCCCCATGTGGAAAAAAACCCAGAATATGAGTAGGTGCTTTAAAAAACGAGTGGAAAAATCCAGAATATGGGTAGGTGCTTTCAAAATGAGTGGAAAGCCCCAGGCTATGGGTAGGTGCTTTAAAAATTTTTATGGACCCCGAAGCCAGTGACTTTTCGCTACGCGGGTGAGCGCTGTGCTCAGGGAGCCGGGCTCCAGGGTAGCGTGGCCAGATAAAACGCAGGGTTCCCACGGTGAATTTCAATTTCAGATGAACACCACATAACTGTTTTGTCTTCACGTCCTTATACTAAAATAATGACTTGCTGAGCTGGCGTCCAGGTTCAGCCAGGCCTTCTGTATTCTCATTCGCTAAATCTGGCAACCTCATTCCAGGCCCCTGCTCCCCTCTGCACCCGCAGGGCTGTTTTTCCACGCCCCGCCCCTCCCAGGGCTGGGGGGGTGGGGAGCGCTGGGGCGGAAAGGGAGGAAGGGAATGGGTAATCGCTGAGCACCCAGCACGTGCCAGGCAGCTTCCGGTTGCTATGTCATTGCTACTTTGCAAATAAAGAAACCGAGGCTTGGAGGGATTCTATCATTTGTAAGTAGAGGCACTGAGATTCCCACCCTTGTTCTCGCCACTGCAGCAGGCTGCTGTTGGGAGTCAGGGCTCTCGGCCGGGTCCTGCCCAAGCAAGGAATCTAGCTCGCCTCCCGCCCCATCTCTCTTTCCTCTTCTCTTCCCTTTTGGGTATTATTATTATTTTTTAAAATATATTTTATTGGTTTTTCACAGAGAGGAAGGGAGAGGGATATAGAGAGCCAGAAACATCGATGAGAGAGAAACATCAACCAGCTGCCTCCTGCATACCCCACACCGGGGATGTGCCCGCAGCCAATGTACATGCCCTTGACCGGAATCGAACCCGGGACCTTTCAGTCCGCAGACCAACGCTCTACCCACTGAGCCAAACTGGTTTAGGCTTGGGTATTATTATTATTATTATTTTTAAAATATATATATTTTATTGATATCTTGCAGAGAGGAAGGGAGGGAGATAGAGAGCTAGAAATATCGATGAGAGAGAAACATCGACCAGCTGCCTCTTGCACACCCCCTTCCGGGGATGTGCCCACAACCGATGTACATGCCCTTGACCGGAATCGAACCTGGGACCCTTCAGTCCACAGACCGACGCTCTACCACTGAGCCAAACCAGTTTCGGCATTGGGTATTATTTTTTAAATTCATTTTTTAAAATCCTCTCCGAGGATATTTTTTTTATTGACTTTAGAGAGGAAGGAAGGGGGGGGGGGAGAGAGAGAGAGAGAGAGAAAGAGAGAAACTCTTATGTGAGAGAGAAACATCGATCAATTGCCTCCCGAAACCCATCCCAATCAGGGATCAAACCCGAAACCTGGGTATGTGCCCTGACCAGGAATCCAACCGAAAACCTCTTGCTGTACAGGATGATGTTCCAACCAACCGGTCCACACCAGCCAGGGCCCCTTTTGGAATTTGGATCAAGGGTGTAGGGTGCGGTGCCTGGTGCTAGGGTGGCCCGGGGGTTGCCATGGAAACCAGCCAGGCATTTGGGGTGGGGCCCGCAGTGGCCAGCCTGCTCCAGAGACAGGAATCGGGAAGAAGCCAGGGGCCAGGGCTCAGGCTGCTGGCCCGCAGGTCCTTCCTTCCCCGCAGGTCCACCAACAACCTGCCGCCCTGCTCGAAACTGGTCATTTTCTCTCAATTCCCCTCCCTAGGTGCCTCCCTATTCCCCGCCCACCCCTCAGCTGCACAGAGGATTTGTATCCTTTTATCTTTCCAGCTGTCACCTTCGCTGAGCACCTGGAGTGAGAGAATTGTCCCCTCCCTGTTCCCCGTCTTTGGAGTGAGGGCCACCCTAGCTCTGGGGTCGGTCACCCATCGCAGGGTGTGAAAGAGCCCAATGCCAGCCCCCCACCCACCCCCCTACCCGGGCCCAGTGCCAGCTTACAACGCAACTAGAAGTGTTAGTGGCTGCGCTTGCTTCTGGACGCCGGGCCTCCCCTCCCTTGGAATCCTCCCCTCTCCCCTCCCCTCCCCGAGGGCTGGCCACTGGCGGGAGGGCCTGGGTGGCTGCCAGGCCCGGCAGGCCCAGGAGGCGGCATTGCCTTGAATGGAGCTGGGCTCAGGGGTGGGAGAAGGGACATTCCCCTCCCCGCTTCCAGGGGGGAGGGGGAGGGGGAAAGGGCGCTCAGCGCCTCTGCCCTCTCTGACCTGCCCTCCGCCCAGGGAATGCCAGCTCTCCCAGAGCCCTGCTCCTACCCAGACCCAGGGGAGCGACGAGCAGGCACATTGATAGGCCTCCAGTCTTAACAAAAGTGTCTGCTTATCCGCCCGGCATGGAAAAAATGCGCTGAATTCGGTGTCAGGGCCTGGGCTCCTGCTCCGTGTGTGACCCTGGGGGCAGTTCCTCCCCCGGCCTCAGAGCCCCTGAACAGAGGAGAGGTTGGCCTCAGAGCCCCGGAACAGAGGAGAGGTTGGCTCAGAGCCCCCAAACAGAGGAGAGGTTGGCCTCAGAGCCCCCAAACAGAGGAGAGGTTGACCGAGGAGGTGATGGCTCAACCCCCACCCCTTCCCTCCGCTTCCGGGACTTCCTGGGACACAGGGGCTGGAGGCCTGAACCTTCACCTGCCCCGCCCTCAAGGGGGGAGGGGGCTGTGCCCACTCCCCTGGCCTCCCAGCACGGTCAACCCTGCCCTGCCCGCTGCCACCCAGGCCCCAGGGATACGGTCCATGTGGGAAACTGAGGCCCCAAAGGCATGCCTCTTGTGTGCTCCTGAGCCCAGAGCCCTGCCTCCAAGCTGTGAGTCTTCCGTGTGGGGTCCTGGTCTCAGCCCCGGTCTCAGCGGGCAGGGCTCGGGAACAGCTCAGGAACACCCAGAGCGTGGGCTCAAGCACCCTGGTCCCGGGCCGGTGGTGAGCTGGCGCGGGACCCAGACGAGCTGACCCGGGGCTTGGCCCGAGGCCCGGGCCTCCGCCCTCTGTGAGGAGCTGCCACGGTTCTGGGCAAAGGGATAGGAACGCTCAGCTGAGGGGAGATGGAAAAATCGCTCTGGGTCAGCGGCAACACACACCCTTTGTTCTTGTTTGTTTTCACCCCAGAGCTCTCCAGGGCCCCCGAGGAAGTGAGCAGAGGGTCAGGGGTCAGGGAGGGACCTGCATACATGGGTCTTGGGATGGCTCCTCGGGGACAGGCCCCAGGCGCTGGAAAGGGGGGCGCAGGAGGGTGTGAGGGCTGGAGGGGAGGGCAGGGAGGTGGTGACCCGTGGCTCTGCCTCTCCTCCGCCCGGCACAGTTGTCCGGGGCTGGGGTTTGCTGCCAGCAGGATTTTCAGGCTCAGCCCAGGCTGTGGGGGAGGAGACCCCAGACCAGAGGGTCCTGGGCAGCAGCTGGGTCTCCCCCATTCTATTTTGGATTCTGATGCAGCTTGGCCAAGGTCCTTAGGGACCCCCTTATGCCAACCCAGCAGACTGGGGCTCTCCAGGACAATGGGGTAGGCCGATCTGTGTGAGAGCAGGGTCTCCCCGGCCAAGTGAGGGCCTTCTCCTCAAGGCGAGGGCTACGATGCCTTCCCCGCCAGGCCAGGGGCTCCTGGGGTTATCCTGGGGTTATCCAGGGGCTCCTAGGCCTATCTCCCTGTCCTGCGTGTTGCCCTGGGGGCCAGCCCCCGGCCCTGACGCGGCCTCTCCGGGCCGCAGGCAGCAAGTGGTACAAGCAGCTCCTCTCCTACCGCCTGGTGAACTGGCCGCAGCACCTGCCCGAGCCTGCCGTCCGGGGCGCCGTGCGCGCCGCCTTCCAGCTGTGGAGCAACGTGTCGGCGCTGGAGTTCTGGGAGGCCCCGGCCGCAGGCCCCGCCGACATCCGCCTCACCTTCTTCCACGGGGACCACAACGACGGGCTGAGCAACGCCTTCGACGGCCCAGGTGCTGAGGGCGGCCCCCCTTCCCCAGGCGGGCGGGGACCCTGCCGGGAGGGCCGTCTGCGGAGGGCGCCGGAGTGTGCGCTCTCCCTGTGTGCCTTGCAAACTCTTGACGAGCATTCTCTTTTTTTGGGGGGAGGGGGGACCTTCTGCAGCCCCATCACCCATCCCCGGCCTCCAGACAAGCCTGTGTCTCTCTTGTTCTCCAGACCAGGGTGGCCGAGGCCACCACCGCCCTACACCTGCCCTCCCCGCAAGCCACTGTCACAGCCACTGCCTCAGAGCAAGAGGCATCCTCCCTGCCACCTGCCACCGAAGCGTTCCATAGGCCCACAGCCCAGGGGGGCCTCCTGTCTGCCCCCAACCTGAAGGCTTCCAGCTGTGACTCACACAGCTGTCCCCCCTTCTGCCCGATGCCGGCCTGCAGAGCCTGAGAGCAGGCTGTCTCTGCATCCTCCTCCTCCTCCAATCCTCCTCCTCCCTCATCCTCTCTCTCACACAGACACACACCTCCAACCCAAGGAGTCAGGAAACCTGATCAATCCGCTTCAGCTGGGGACCTAAGCCCTGTGTGGCCTCGGGGCTTGGGCCCCCCACTCCCTTGCATGCTCCTGCTGTCCAACAGCCCCATTCAGAGCAAAGCCGCTTGCAGGCCCTGCTGCCTGGACCAGGGCGGGGCTGGCAGAAATCTGGGCTTTTTGAGAACCCGCCTGTAGGACACACACATGCGTGCCTATGATTCATTCCACCCACGATGTCTCCATGAGACGTTTCCGTCCGTCCCCGGTGGCGTCTGGTAGCGAAGACGGCACTCAGCCGGGAGTCAGCTCTCTGATGAGGGAGAGCTGTGCTTTATCTTGTTAGTCAAACACCTCCCGTCTGTCTCCCAAGACCACAGTGAGAGTGGAAGGGAAAGGCGAGCGTTGCTCGGAACGGCTCAGAGCACATTCAAAATGGGAAGGCATGAGTTCTTCCCGCGCGGGGCCAGCTCTCCACGCCCCACGAGGCTTTCCTTAACATTAGCCTCCCGACCGTTGTCAGCACCCGTTTTTTTATTTTGAAAGAGAGGGAGGGAGAGGGAGACAGAGACAGAAACATCCATGATAAGAATCACTGACTGGCTGCCTCCTGCACGCCCCCTACTAGGTACCAAGCCTATGCATATGCCCTGACTGGGAATCGAACCACGATCTCCTGGTTCCTGGATCGATGCTCAACCACTGAGCCACACCAGCCGGGCAAGAATACATAAACTTTTTATTTAAAAACAACAACAACAACAAAAAACTCTGCATACCCATGAACACACCCAGTGCCCAGATCAAAACACATTACCAACAACCCCACACGGTCCCATCGCGCTCCCATTCTGGGGTAACCCCTGTAACCTACTCCAAGGTCTCCTAAAAAGGAATTCCCACACAGCATTTATGATATGCTGGGCTCTCGGCGTAGGTCACACACCCAGACACACACACACACCTCTTTGCAGTCCTCAGGAAAACCCCGTGAGGAAGAACCTCGCTGTCCTCACTCCTGTCTTCAGGCCGGGAAGCTAAGGCTCAGAGGGGTTTAGAGGCTTGCCCGGGGTCACTCCGCTAGGACATGGAAAGCCCAGGCAGTGTGACCCCGGGCAGCACGCGCACCCCTCGGCCTCCCGGCGCCCGCACCCCGCAGCGGGCCCTGTGGCCCCCGCAGCAAAGCCCAGCCGCGCTCCCAGGGCCTGCGCGCCGGGCGGTGGGGGCGCGGGGAGCGGGCGTCGCGGGCGGCGGCTCCCCTGACCTCTCCCCGCGCCGCCTGCAGGGGGCGCCCTGGCGCACGCCTTCCTGCCCCGCCGCGGAGAGGCGCACTTCGACCGGGACGAGCGCTGGTCCCTGAGCCGCCGCCGCGGGCGCAACCTGTTCGTGGTGCTGGCGCACGAGATCGGCCACACGCTCGGCCTGGCCCACTCGCCCGCGCCGCGCGCGCTCATGGCGCCCTACTACAAGCGGCTGGGCCGCGACGCGCTGCTCAGCTGGGACGACGTGCTGGCCGTGCAGAGCCTGTACGGTGAGCCCCGGACCCCGCACCCCGGACCCCGCACCCTGGACCCCAGACCCCGCACCCCGGACCCCGGATCCCCGGATCCCCGGACCCCGGACCCCCGCCCCGGCCACTGCGCGCCCCCGCCTGCAGCGCCTGGATCTCCCATCCTAAGTGCAGGCACCTGGCCTCCCCAGCACGGGTCCTTCCACACCCTGAGGCCCCTGGAATCCGAAAAACCTCAAACCCCACCTCACCCGTGCTCGCCCTGGATCAACCCCAACGAATGGAATTCCTGGGCACAGTCCTGCCTAACCTTCCCCCCTCCACAGTGGCCCTCACATCCCTGCCCCATCACCACCCAGTCCATCCCCAGACTCACCTCTTCCCCCACCCCCTGCGCCAGAGCCTGCACCCCTGCTCCCGGCCGCGCCACCTAAGCATCTTTAAAATCCTGGTGCCCCTCCTACCCCGTGGCATGGAATTCTTTTTTTAAAATATATATGTTTTATTGATATTTTAGAGAGAGGAAGGGAGAGAGAGAGAGCTAGAAACGTGGATGAGAGAGAAACATCCACCAGCCGCCTCTTGCACGCCCCCTACTGGGGATGTGCCCGCAACCAAGGTACATGCCCTTGACCGGAATCGAACCCGGGACCATTCAGTCCACAGACTGAGGCTCTATCCACTGAGCCAAACCGGTTTCGGCTGGAATTCTTATTATTCAAAAAGGGAGCTCCTGGTCACGTGGAGGAAGCCTAAAAGGCCATCGACTTGGTCTAAACACGCTTCCAAAGAGCACGGCGTCCGTGAAAGAGAAAAACAAGAGCAGGAGAGGACAGTTGACGTTCGGAGGAAGAAACCACTAAGAAGTTGTTTTTAAAAAAATATGAAGTGATGTGGGGGGAAAAAATAGCACATAAAGTTCCAAAACATCTACCAGAGAACTGACATGCATAAATATGTCACAATGTGTACTTATATGCTGTATAGAAGGCCCCTAGAATCATAAAAATGCAAAAACAAAATTCACGGTTAATAACCCACTCTTGAATTGCCCCCCCCCAAAAAAAAATCAAATCACCCCCCAAGGGGCGTGTGCCCACCTTGGGAGCCACTGCTCTGTCCCCTAACCTTCCCCCTTCATGACACCCATGCCCACTCCCCGCCAAGCTTGGACTCAGAAAGATCCCCCCCCCCATAATGAGCTGCCCGGACCTCAGGCCTCCTCACGCCTGGGCTGCCTCCCTCAGAGTGCTGGTGCCAAATTCTCAGTTGATTGGACGCCGCCTCCCTCCCCTGAGTGAGGTATAACGATGTCATTGTCTCCAGAGCTGTAAGGAACACACAGCCCGGGGCCCTGAACTCTTCCTGCACGCCCTCTGCTTTGTCCAGGACCCCTCAGTTCCAGAGCCTTGGTTGTCCCCCCTTCCATGTTGTCTCTGTCGGTGCCTCTTTCCAGACCGTGTGATAGGGGCGAGGGCTCCTGAGTTCAGTGCTTCGGTCAACACCCACACCCAAAGACAACTCTCAACCCTCCCCCTGCTCTCCTTCCCGGCCCCCTCTCCCCTCCGATCAGACTGTGATGAAAGGAACCAAGGAGGAGGGTCTTGAGCCCGCAACCCCCTCCTAACCACCGTGTGCTCTTTCCCTCTCCCCTCCCCCCTGCAGGGAAGCCGCAGGGCGGCTCTGTGGCTACCCAGCTCCCAGGAAGGCTGTTCACTGACTTCGAGGCCTGGGACCCCCGCAGATCCCAGGGAAGGCGCTCCGAGACCCAGGGCCCTAAATATTGCCACTCTTCCTTTGACGCCATCACCGTAGGTAAGATGGTTCCACCCGTGCCCTGCTTCCTCTCCCCTGCTCCCCACATTTCAGGGGTCTCCAGAGCTGGAGTTCCAGGGGGAGTGTAAAGGATAAAACCCGGAAATTCCAAGCCACGAGGATCCTGCAAGGTGGCAAGCCCGCGCCAAGCAGAACACTCCTTTCTCCTCCCGCCCCAGCTGTGCCCGCGGCCTCCCCTCTGGTCGGCGTGGGAGGCTGGGTTCTAGGGCTGCGCCTCCCCCAGACGGAAGGCAGGAGACGGGTGGTCCCCGCTTCACTCTCTCTCGTCTCTCTGCGCAGACAGGCAGCAGCGGCTGTACATTTTCCAAGGGAGCCACTTCTGGGAGGTGGGAGCCGAGGGCAATGTCTCAGGGCCCCACCCGCTGCAGGAAAGGTGGGCCGGGCTGCCCCCCAACATCGAGGCTGCCGCAGTGTCATTGGAGAACGGAGACTTCTACTTCTTCAAAGGTACCAACGGGGGGTGGGGGGTGGGGGGGAGGAGGGATGGGGAGGGAGAGGGAGGGGGGAGAAATGAGAATGTTGAGACCTATGGAGGAAAGAGGTCCCGCCCAAGGTCAAAGGAAGGGAGGCACCTCAATTCCAACCCCAACCTGTGGCCTGGGGAACTCTACCAGAAGATTCCTTTAGTGGTGGACTGGGGAGACCGTGTCCAGATTGTTCTAGAGGGAGAGGGTGGGAGAATTCCAGAGGAGACTCTAGAGCAAGCATGTCAAACTCTGTGGCCGGCAAGTTTGACATGCTTGCTCTAGAGGGAAGAGAGGGCCATATGCCTGAGCTCTGTGATTCTGCAGAGAGTCCTGCCTTCCTCGGAATCCTCGCTGTAGGAGGCTGGGCATGTCACTTCATTTTTAAAAATATATATATTTTTTATTGATATTTTACAGAGAGGAAGGGAGAGAGAGAGCTAGAAACGTCGATGAGAGAGAAACATCAACCAGCTGCCTCTTGCACACCCCCTACTGGGGATGTGCCCGCAACCACTGTACATGCCCTGACCGGAATCGAACCCAGGACCTTTCAATCTGCAGACCGACGCTCTACCACTGAGCCAAACCGGTTTTGGCTCACTTAATTCTTGGAGCTTGAATTTTCTTGAATGGGGAACACAATCCCTCCGGTTTGTTGGGGAAGAAGGGTGGGAAGAACACACTGTCTGAGCGGGGTGCAGTGTGTTACTTCAGTAAATAGCGTGCATTCATTCAACAAGTTTGGAGCGCCTTTGGTGGCCTGGGCTCGGTCAGAGGTGTTGGGACACGTAGTGCACCAAACTCCCCGCCCTCCTGGCACTGTTAGGAGTCGTGGCAGTGAGGAAAGCCCCTGGCCTTCCCCGAGCCCAGTCCTCACCCGGGGAGAGTGCCCCCTGCTGCCCAGGGAGGGGCTAGACATGCTCCTTTAGCGCCATGTGCCCTCTGCTGCCACCTGCTGGAAGCCCAGGCCACAACAGTCCCTCCCCTACAGTTCATAACCAAATATTAGTATGATCCATTTTATCACAAACACTGACCACCTTGGGCTCCAACACAAGAGGGAAGAGAGGCACAGGGGCACAGAGTTGGGGTGCAGGCCCAAAGGGTGAGAGCTGCCAGCTCACCCTGGCTCTCCCAATGCCCCGCAGGGAGTCGATGCTGGAGGTTCCGGGGCCCCCAGCCCGTGTGGGGCTCTCCTCAGCTGTGCCGGGCAGGAGGCCTGCCGCGCCACCCGGATACAGCCCTCTTCTTCCCTCCTCTGAGCCGCCTCGTCCTCTTCAAGGGGGCCCGCTACTACGTGCTGGCCCCCGGGGGGCTGCAGGTGGAGCCCTACTACCCCCGAGGCCTGCAGGACTGGGGCGGGGTCCCCGAAGAGGTCAGCGGGGCCCTGCCCCAGCCGGACGGCTCCGTCGTATTCTTCAGGGACGACCGCTACTGGCACCTGGACCCCACCACGCTGCGGGTGGCCGCCTCAGGCCGCTGGGCGGCAGAGCTGCCCTGGATGGGCTGCTGGCATGTGAACTCGGGGGGTGCCCTGTTCTGAAGGCGCCCCCCCCCCCTCACGGTGAACTTTGGGTGCTCTCATGGCCAGCGTGTGACCCCTGCCCCGGGGCAGAGCCTGTGCTGGAAGCCCCGGGGGCCCCCCCGCAGAAGACCCGGCGGAGAAGTGGCTCTGCGTTTGCTCCCCGGAGAATGTGGCCCCCATTCATCGTCTTGGCGCTGTTCCCAGGACGTGGAAGTGGGGCTGGGATCAATGCCAGGAGAAGCCAAAAAGGGCCCCAGACGCCACAGCCTTTTCCCGAAAGGACTCTTTCTTCCCTAGGGCGTGGGGATCCTGTTTTTTTAGGCTCGAGGTGCAGCTCCCGTGTGTGAGGCAGCAGCACCGGGCACCAGGCGGGATGCAGATCCCCGCAGAGAGGTTGGGACCGCTTTGCGAGACTGTTTGCCTTCCCTGGGAGGACCTTCTGGCTCAGTTCTTGGAGGACGGGGTCCTATTGAACTGAGCCCTGCCCCCAGAAAGCCTGGATGGGCTGGGCACGAGGTCCTGCGAGGGGTCAGGACCGAGAGCCGGAGGGAGACGGACGCAGTCCCGCTTCCTGTGGGAGGCTGGAGTGAAGAGGCGCCCCCAGCTGGTGGGCGGGGGTGGGTGGGGCACCGCTCAGCCTTCTTTGGAACAGCTTCCAGGGGGGTGGGGGGTGGGCGTGGGTGCTGGTGTGGTGGAGCTGGTTCTTACTTCTGACCAAGCCAGGACCAGCAGGCTGTGAGTGTGAGCATGTGTGTATGTGTGTGTGTGTGTGAGTGTGTGACTATGTGTATGTGTGAGTGTGAGAGAGTGTGTGTGTATGTGTGTGTGTGAGAGTGTGTGTGTGAGTGTGTGTGTGTGTGTGAGTGTGTGTGTGTCTGAATGTGTGTGTGAGAGTGTGAGAGTGTGTGAGTGTGAGAGTGTGTGTGTGTGTGTGAGTGTGTATGTGTGTGTGTGTGATGGGAAGAGGGAGCCTGCCTCTCCTCAAAAGGCTCCATGTCCTCGCCCCCTCCCCTCCCCGCTCAGGCCGGATGGGGACCCCTGTGGCAGGGGTGGGGACAGGGAGGGTCTGGGGGCCTCACTGCCGCCGGTGGCCGCTGGGGGCACTGCAGGCTGGGGAGGCTTGTGCTCCCAGTGGCTCATTCTCCAGGCCACACACACAGCATTCCGGGAGCCCCTGCTGGCTGCAGAATCGCTGGGATTCCTGCGGAGGAGCCGGCTCCCCCAGCTCCCCAGCTCCCCCAGCTCTGCCTGCTGCCTCAGCTCCCCCAGCTCCTCAGCTCCCCCAGCTCCCTCAGCTCCCCAGCTCCCCCAGCTCCCCCAGCTCCCCAGCTCCCCCAGCTCCCCCAGCTCCCCAGCTCTGCCTTCTGCCTCAGCCAGCGCCAGGGCCCCAGCGCCTGGCCCTCAGACCCGCTCTCCCCTCTCCCCTCACACCCACCCCTGCCTCCCCTGCACCCACACGGACCTCAGCAGACCGGGCTTCAGGGGGAGAACGGTTTGGCCAGGTTCAGCCCCCAGCTCCCCACGGGCGGTCCCGGCCCTGCGCCTCCCTTTCCCTCCGCGCAGGGGGGGACGTGGCCTTTGATGCCCTCGGACGCCTGTGGCCCCGCCCGGCCGGGGGGCGGCGGAGGGGGGGGGCTCGGGGCTGCCCTCTCCCCTCCGGCCCGAACTGCACCGCCCCACCGGAGGGCACGCCTCGCTCCGCGCTTTGTCACAGCTTTATTGAGTGCTTTGAGGGGAAAAAGCAGGTTCTCGGAGGGCGGGGGCACCCGGAGGTGATGCTCTCTAGGGGGCGGTGCCGGAGGGACCTGAAACACCCGAGAGACGAACGTGAGTCTCTGCCAGGGGAACGCGAGGCAGGGGGCCGTGGGCGCTGGGTGATGCCAGGGGACGGGGCCCCCAGGGGCCCTGTGGGAGGAAGGGAGCTCCGGGGGGCCTCGGGCTCTGCATGGGGTGGGGGACAGAGGACCGGTCACCTCGGCGGGGCCTGCTTGCCCGAGGGGGCGCCCTGGGAGAGCGGCTCTGAGACGGGGCAGCTCTGGGATGTGCTGAGCGCGCTCAGCGTCGGGGACAGGAGAGAATGGGGGGGATGTGCACATAGGTTTTAAGAGAGGGGCGCTCCGGGGACCCCCCGCGACCCCCGCCCCGGCCCCCGAAGCCCGCGCCTCACCCAGATCCGGGTGCTCCAGAACGCAGTGCGCTACGTAGGCCGGGTTGCTGTGCAGGTCCCGGCATCTCTTGCAGAAAAGGACCTCGCAGAGCTCACAGCACACGCCGCCCGGCGGCGGCCGCTGGGTCTGCAGCACGCACGGCTCCTCCTCCGGGAGGTTGCGCCTCCTGCGGACGGGCCCCCTGAGGCTCGGTGCGCCGCGCCGGCCCCTCCCTCCCGCCCGGGGTCCCGGATCCGAGGTCCCGGGTCCGAGGTCCCGGGTCCGGGGTCCGGGGCGCGCCCGCCCGCCTCACCTGTCGGCCAGGGCGGCGGGCCCGCGCAGCAGGGCCAGGGGCAGCAGCCAGCTCCAGAAGCCGCTGTCGGCGCGCCGCAGCAGCGCCACCTGCTGGGCGCTGGGCTCCTGGCGCAGCGGGCTGTAGGACACCGTCTCCCGCTCGCGGCCCTCGGCGTCCTCCGCCGCCCGGCCCTCCGCCGCGCCCTCCGCCGCGCCCTCCGGCGGCTGCCTCCCCTCGTCTTCCTCCTCCGACCCCGACTCCTCCGCCTCCTCGTCCCGGGCCCCCGGCTCCTCCGGTTCCTTCTTCCACAAGGGGGTCTTCACGCCTGCGGGCCGGAGAGAAGGTCGAACCCTGACTGTGCCCACAACCCGACTCTTCCCCCGCTACCCCTCCACCCCCCAAAGGAGCCCCTCAAAGATGGTGCGTGTGGAGGAGCCAAAGGACTCCAAGAGAAAGTTATCCAGGATTTCCCGGGCCAGGCCCAAGGCAAATCTGGGGAGTCTGGGTCTGGACCCCCAAAGAAACCAGCCCCTGCCAAGGGCCCCAGATGGCCCAGCTGGGCCAGCGGGAAGCAACGAACAGGAGGCAGCAAGGAGCCTTTCGAACCTGGAGCCAATGAGGGCTCATCCCCTCCTTTCTGACTGGCCCTGGGGTGGGTACTGGTGTGTGGCGGTCAATAAACCTCGTGTACTGGCCCGGAATCCTAACACGGTGGTGGTTTGTTTTGTGTTCTAGACGGTTCTTCCCTCTCCAGAGGGGGCCTTGCCTTAAGGAGGCCCAGCACCACCTGCGGCGGGCACAGAGCACCTCGTTGATTAGGAAAAGGTGCCTCCGATGAGCAGAGCAGCTAGGAGAGAGTGTGTCTCTTTCTCCTTCGAGGCACCACCCCAATCGCCAGCCAGATGCAGCTGCCCCTGACCCCTCTTCTCTTGCCCGTGTCTTTGTTCAGGGCACTAATCCCAGGACTCTCAGCCCCGGCAGGCAGGAAGTTCCTGGACCAACATGTCCAGCCTCAGCAGCTACCACCAGCCCAGTGCCCTCCTGTGCCCGGCTGTCCGCTGGGCCTGGGGAGCTGGCCTTGTGATGGAAAGAAGGGGGGGGGGTGGCAGAGAAGGCACAACATTGGGGGCTTGCCCTGGAAAAGTGAAGAAAACCCGCCATTGACCCCTGCCTGACCTGAAGAGGTTGCAGACAGGGGAACCGTAATAAAGTTAGCATTCTAGCTCACGTGTCTTAAGCACCGATTACATGCAATCAGCACCCGAGGCTCTCTTCATACACCATGTCCCTTCATCGTCACCACCCCCTCAGCTAGGTGCTGGGTGAGGTAGGTCACGGAGGGGCCTGCGAACTTCATCTAAGATTTTTGGAAACCTCCCAAGAAAAGTTGCTTCAGAGATTCTGCCCGTTCTTGGAGCTCTGTGGTTGGGAGAGGCCAGACCCAGAGGGGCGCTGGGGACTTGGCAGGAGGAGGGGGAATTGGAGAGAAAGGTTGGGACTTGGGTTAGGTGACCAGACGTCCTGCTTTTGGCGGGCAGTCCCGATGTTCCACAATTTGTCCCGCGTCCCGTAGCGTTTTAAAAAAAAGTCCCGATCAAAATTGGGAAGTCTGCCGAAACCGGTTCGGCTCAGTGGATAGAGGGTCGGCCTGCGGACTGAAGGGTCCCAGGTTCGATTCCGGTCAAGGGCATGTACCTTGGTTGCAGGCACATCCCCAGTAGGGGGTGTACAGGAGGCAGCTGGTAGATGTTTCTCTCTCATCGATGTTTCTACCTCTCTATCACTCTCCCTTCCTCTCTGTAAAAAAATCAATAAAATATGTTTTTAAAAAATCGGGACGTCTGGTCACCTTAGACTTGGAGTGCCGGGCCATGGAGTGTGGACTCTGGTAGCATGTGAAGTTCACAGAGGCATTCAGCCAAGGGTCCAGAGCTAAATTCACGTGTTTGGACCCCATCACTGTGCCCATTTCACCCCCACCCCTAGCCCCTCCGCAGCAGGAGCCTGAGCGTGCTGACGCGGGGACATGCGCAGAGCTGCGTTGTGGGACGTTTCCTCCGCCAGAGGAAGACCCACTGTGGTCCAGGCCAGAGAAGATAAACACCTGAGTCACAGGAGGCAAAGAAAGAGGGGGCAGATATCAAGAATGTTCCGGAAACAGCCGAAATCGGTTTGGCTCAGTGGATAGAGCGTCGGCCTGCGGACTGAAAGGTCCCAGGTTCGATTCCGGTCAAGGGCATGTATCTTGGTGGCGGGAACATCCCCAGTGGGGGGTGTGCAAGAGGCAGCTGGTGATGATTCTCTCTCATCGATGTTTCTAGCTCTCTATCCCTCTCTCTTCCTCTCTGTAAAAAATCAATAATATATATCATATATCATATATTATATATTACATATTACATATTATATATTATATATTATGTATTATATATTATATATTATATATTATATATTATATATTATATATTATATATTATATATTATATATTATATATTATATATTATATATTATATATTATATATTAAAAAAGAATATTCCGGAAACAGGAAGGAGAGGGCTTGTACGTGGGTAGGTATACTCTTAAAAAGGCTGGACGGCTACTCTGGGGTTACCATGGTGATGAGCTGGTTGGTCCACCCTGTAGGCAAGAGACCCTGTCCTCCGGCCTCACCCTGTCCTCCCACCCCCCTTACCGTCCTTATCCATCCTTCTCGAAGCTACGCTGCCGCCTTCTCCTGATCAGAGCCGAGGATAAGAGGAAGCAGCAGACCCCACAGACCGCGGTCTGGTCTCCAGGGCGTCAGTTGGATCAGCTGGGCGGGGCTAGAACCTCACCTGCCCTCAGGGTTCCACGCAGGAATCTGCCTTTTCTCGGCCTCCGAAAGCACCCAGCCTCAGCTCTCCGCCACCTTCCTCCTGGAAGGGCTTTGTGAAAAGACAGCAGAGGGCGGGTTCAAACCTCGCTCTAGCGCATACATGTGCTTTATTTTGTTTTTTTGCTAATCCTCACCTGAGGATATTTTCCCATTGATTCCTAGGGAGCATGGAGGAGAAAGGGAAAGACAGAGAGAAACATCGATGTGGGAGAAACACCTCCATTGGTTGCCTCCGACCAGGGCCGGGGCCCCAGGAGCCTGCAACCAAGGTGCGTGCCCTTAACCAGGTGGAACCCGGGACCCTTTGGTCCACAGGCCGACGCTCTATCCACTAGGCCAAACCGGCCAGGGCTCTAGCACATAAATATAAAAGGTGTCTGGCCCTAGCCGGTTTGGCTCAGTGGATAGGCCTGCGGACTGAAGGGTCCCAGTTTGATTCCAGTCAAGGGCACATGCCTGGGGTTGTGGGCTTGATCCCCAGTAGGGGGCGTGCAGGAGGCAGCCAATCAATGATTCTGTCTTATCATTGATGTTTCTCTCTCTCTCTCTTCTTCCTCTCTGAAATCAATAAAAATATATATTTTTTAAAAGGTGTCTGGTTTTCAGCATGTTCTCTCTCTGACCCTCAGCCTCTTCCTCTGTAAGCCAGATGTTGCGGTACAGTACCACTTAACCTGGCCCGCAGAAACCGCTGAGAGCATTGCTGATCTGTATCACTATTTTCTCCCCTCCCCTTCTCTTCTGGCCCTGACCTTCCTCAGCCCTGCACCCCCTTCCCCCACTGCCAGCTCCCGGCCTCACCTCAAGGGAAGCCCAGCTGCCTTCCTGAGGAGAGTCAGCCCCGCTGAGAGGGTCATGTAAGCGAGGAACCAGGGCTTCCTGTTGCTCCCGTTGTCTTGGGTACAACCATCATGCCTTGATGCCTTTATTTATTTTTTATTTCTTATTTAAAAAAATATATTTTATTGATATTTTACAGAGAGGAAGGGAGAGAGATAGAGAGCTAGGAATGTCGATGAGAGAGAAACATTGACCAGCTGCCTCTTGCACACCCCCCACCGGGGATGTGCCCGCAACCAAGGTACATGCCCTTGACTGGAATCGAACCCGGGACCTTTCAGTCCTCAGACCGACGCTCTACCACTGAGCCAAACCGGTTTCGGCTACTTTTTATTTTTTTAAAAAAATTCTTTATCACTTTCATGCTTAAATGGCCAGCCAGTTTGACATTACCCTTATTGAGAAATAATAAGTCTTTAGAAAAACAAACAAACATATTTTCATTGATTTCAGAGAGGAAGGGACAGGGAGAGAGAGAAAGAAACATCAATGATGAGAGAGAATCACTGATCGGCTGCCTCCTGCACGCCCCCTACTGGGGACCGAGCCAGTAACCGGGGCATGTGCCCTGACTGGGAATCGAACCTGGGACCTTCTGGTTCATAGGTCGGTGCTCAGCTACTGAGCCAGGCAGGCCGGGCTGCCGGAGCTTCCACACTGGCTGTTCCCTCCGCCTCTGCCGAGCGCCCTGCCCCCAGAGACCTGCAGGTCCTGCTCCCTCCCTCTCTCAGGTTCAACATCAGCCCGTCAGTGAGGCCTTTGCCCGCCCGCCTCATAAAATCCCCCCACACCCATCTCTTCGTCCTTCAGTTTTCTCCCTGGTGTTCCGCACCATCCGACTCCCCACAGATTCGTGTGTTTGCTGTTTGTCACCCAGCACCCATTAACACGCCAGCAGCCTCCACCAAGTCGGGGCCTCATTGGCTGCTCTCCAGTTAGGCCTCTCACCGTGTCCGGCACACAGTAGGTACTCAAGACGTACTTGTTGAATGAACGCATTGCCGTGGCCCTGGGGTGGGGAACTACGAGCGACGGCCCACTGTGGAGGAATCCTGTGGGTAGAGTTAGGGGCATGCAGATCCTCAAAAGAAAGGGGTGGGGTGGGGCGGGGGTCCCGGTGTGGAGACAAGGGTGCTGGGAGAACCACCGAGAGCTGGGACCCACCCTGCCCCCAGCGTGTGTGTTCTTACAGTCAGATACTTTCCCCATACGTCACACCTTTGTTCCTCATCCCCGCAACACCCCGGAGAGGTAGACAGAAGCATTCCCATTTTACACTTGGGGAAACTGAGGCACAGAGGGGCCAGGTCGCATGGGAAGGTCACGGAGGGCTTTAGCAGAGGGTCCAGGGCAGACTCATGCCCTTTGGACCCTGTCGCTGTGTTTATTCACCCCCACCCTCCAGTGCTCACTAACCACCCAGCACCCCCTGCCCCGCTTCCCTGCCCCCCCTGCCCCCCCCCCCCGCCCTGCCCCAGAAGCCTCCACGTGTTCGACCCCGCGTTTCCTCCCTCTTCCAGCTCCAGGGCGGGCTCTGCGGGGCAGTCCCTGCCCGCCAGGAAGAGTTCACAAGGAGTGTTTGTAGCAGCCCCGTCTCCAAGGAGAGGAGAGGAGAGGACAGAGGAGAAGCCACGGTGCCAGGCTCCACCGAGGCCCGGCGGGCGGAGGGGGGTGGGAGGCAGCCAGCGGGCCCTGCCCAGCCCTGGAGGGGAGACAGACAGGAGTGTCCTCGCTCCCACCCGTCCTGGCAGGTGGCGAGCTCGGGGTCCACTGGGCAGCCCAAGAGTGAGGCTGCTGCAGGACCACCAAGCGGGGAGCGTCCTGGCAGGGACTGAGGGATGTGGGGAGGGGGCGGGACCTGGCCAGCCGGGTGGCGGCAGCCGAAGCCAGCGGCGAGTGGCAGAACCTGAAATCGGAGGCTCTCAGAGGGCAGAAGGGGAGCCCGGAGTCAGGGAGAACCAGCCACGGCACAGCAGGTGGCAGGAGGGAAGACAGAGCAGCGGGAGAGAAGAGGCCCCCTCCTCCTCCTCCTCCTCCTCTTCCTCCTCCTCCTTCGCGGAGGGTCAAGCCATGTCCCAGCCTGGGGGACGCAGGAGGAGGCCGGGGACCCCGGGGCCTCCGGTGCGCAGCGTCCGGCCCTTCAAGTCCAGCGAGCAGTACCTGGAAGCCATGAAGGAGGACCTGGCCGAGTGGCTCCGGGATCTCTACGGGCTGGACGTCAGCGCCGCCAACTTCCTGCAGGTGCTGGACACGGGCCTGGTGCTGTGCCGGCACGCCAACGCCGTCACCGAGGCCGCGCTGGCCTCCCTGGCCGCGGCGCCCGCCCGCGCCCCCAGGACCCCCGTGCCCCGGGCCGGGGTGGCCTGCAATGACGCCGCCCGGCCGGGCACCTTCCAGGCCCGGGACAACGTCTCCAACTTCATCCGGTGGTGTCGCAAGGAGATGGGCATCCAAGGTACCCGCCCCGGCCCTCCCCCTCCCCCTCCCCACACCCTCCCCTGGCTGGGCGTCCCCCCTCCTCTCTGAGGGTCAAACGCCAGGGTCCTCCCTCCAGATTGGCCTGGGGCCAGCGCACCCCTTTCCCTCCTGCGGTTTCCCCACCTCACAGCAAGTCCTCAGTGAAGAAAGGTGTTCACGGGACGATTCATTCATTCCACCAGCATCTATTGAGTCCCTCTCTCCTTTGTGGGAAGCACCGAGCACCCAGCACCCAGCACCGAGAGCTCGGGTCCCCAGCTCCAAGGGGCTCGGGGGCTGGGGATGGGGACGGATGAGAGCGTAGATGCGTGAATCACACACAGCCCATTGGGATAAAAGCTCAGGAGAGGCGGGGGAGAGCCTGGGAGGACACAGCTTCCTGATGAGGTGGGAGGTGGGGGCAGAGAGGGGCCTCGTGGAAGCAGGGAATCCTCAAGAGCTGAGTCTTTTTTTAAAAAATATATATGTTTTATTGATTTTTTACAGAGAGGAAGAGAGAGGGATAGAGAGTTAGAAACATCAATGAGAGAGAAACATCGACCAGCTGCCTCCTGCACACCCCCCACTGGAGACGTGCCTGCAACCAAGGTACATGCCCTTGACTGGAATCGAACCCAGGACCTTTCAGTCTGCAGACTGACGCTCTACCACTGAGCCAAACCGGTTTCAGCTGAGCTGAGTCTTGAGGCATGAAGCCTGGGGGGGAGGGGATCCTATGCAGGGGACCCGCAGGGCAGCGCTGTCTGGTGCCTGGGAGAAGCTGCAGTGGGTGAGGGCAAGGGCTGGGGTGAGGTGCTGAGAACACAGTGGAGGGAGCCCCAGGCCTTAAGGAGGGGCCGGTGGGGCTTGTGAGACTCAGGGGGGCGGGTGTCAGGGTCCCTCACCTCCTTGGCCTGGGACCCAGCGGCAGGAGGGAGCTGGGCGTCGTGCCGACCTCCAGGCCAAAGGCGGTGGGTGTGAGGCCGAGGGGAGGGCCAGGCCGGGCGACCGGCTGGTGGCAAGGCAGCGAGGGGCAGGGCTGGAGGGGTGGGTGACCAAGGCTAGTGTTTGACTGAGCACTTACTAGGTGCTGGACTTGGCAAACACAGCAATCCCACGAAAGAGACTATGTCCCCATTTTACAGAAGAGAAGACTGAGGGCCCAGGGGCTGGCCCAGCCGTGGGCAAACTACGGCCCGGGGAGCCGAAAGAGCGGAGGGTTCTCCTGCTCTCCCCTCCGCTCCTTCACCAGCAGCCCAAGATGAGAGTGCCAGCATGGTCAGTTGCTTTTGTTCCGGCCCTCCGGTCCAGTGTAAGGACCCATGGTGGCCCTCGGGTCAAAAAGTTTGCCCACCCCTGGGCTAGTCACACAGCTGGCAGGTGGGAATGTCCAGGATCCCATAGATGCCTGGAGGTGAGAGGAGGAAGCAGAGCGAACCCTTCCGCTTCTGGCCTCACCGTCTCACTGCCAGGCCCGGGGTCCTTTGCTTGGCCGTGTCGCTTCTTCCCGACCCCAACCCGCCCTCTCCTGTGGGTGCGCCACCTCGTCTGCCCTCAGCGCCCGAGCCACCCTGCCAGACCCTTCGCAGGCGCTGCTTTCATTGGGGTCCTCGGGCCCAGACGGGCCAGCAGGGGCTCAGGCCGCCCAACACCCCTCCTCCCCGCCTCCCCCCGACTTGTCAGAGGTGCTGATGTTCGAGACGGAGGACCTGGTGCTGCGCAAGAACGTGCGGAGCGTGGTGCTGTGCCTGCTGGAGCTGGGCCGCCGGGCCTGGCGCTTCGGGGTGGCGGCGCCCACGCTGGTGCAGCTGGAGGCAGAGATCGACGAGGAGCTGCGGCGGGAGCGGGCCCTGCCCCCGGCCGACCCCCCGCCGCCCGCGCCGCCCCCGCGCCGGCCCTGCCACTTCCGCGGCCTGGACCGGATGGTGAGGGTCTGGGCTCGCCCTCACGGCCCCGAGCTCCTCCCTCCCCCTCCTGTCCCCTCGGGGCCACCCCCAGAGGTGGGGGCAGAGAGAGGTCCTATTTGAACTCCTGTCCCACCCCACACTGATCCACAGAGTGGTTTTAAGTCTCAACCCTAACCACAGAGAGTAGTAGCTAAGCCCAGATCACGTTTTTATTATTAACTCATTATTTCTTTTTTAAAAAAAATATATTTTATTGATAGTTTACAGAGAGGAAGGGAGAGAGATAGAGAGCTAGAAACATCGATGAGAGAGAAACATCGACCAGCTGCCTCTTGCACACCCCCTACCGGGAATGTGCCCGCAACCAAGGTACATGCCCTTGACCGGAATCGAACCCGGGACCTTTCAGTCCGCAGGCCGATGCTCTACCACTGAGCCAAACCGGTTTCAGCTTCACTCAGTATTTCTGCACTTCGCTCATTTAACCCCGGTGAGAGAGTTTTTAAGAACAGTCCCTGGCACCATCGCCGACACCTGGGATCAAGCCCGCGTTCCGCTGCGTGGCGGCTGAGTGGCTTTGGGCAGAGCATCGCGCCTCTCTGCGCCTGCGTTCCCTCCCTGCAGCGGGGGTAGTAACGGTACCCGGCTCCTGTGACTGACCGGAGTATCAGAGACCAACGTCCATATGGCGGGCTCAGGACAGTGTCTGGCAGAGGGCGCCTGCCACAGGAGTTAGCCCTTCTGTGATGAGCCCCGTTCCACCACCGAGGATTGGGGCCGGAGCCGATGACACGGTGGAGGCGGGCCTCTGACCCTGCCAGAGCCTGTCAGGTTCTGAGACCCACGGTCTTCACCATTTCACCATTCCACTCCACCACCCCCATCAGCTGACCCCGTGGGCGCTGGGCCATAGGTGACCACTGCAGACCAGTTCCTGCTGAGTCATTGAAGGTCTTCCCACTCACTTCTCAGCCCAGCCCTGACCTCAGCACAGCTTCGGGCTGGCTCTGGGGAGGGGAAGCCCCCCATACCCCCCCCCATTGGGCTGGGCTTGGCACGGGCGGTGGGGAGCTTGGGCCCATGTGCAGAAGGGGGGCTGAGCCCACGCCCGCTGCCCGCAGGTCCAGAGCCTCGTGAGCCACTGCACGTGCCCCGTTCAGTTCTCCGTGGTCAAGGTGTCCGAGGGGAAGTACCGCGTGGGGGACTCCAACACCCTCGTCTTCGTCCGGGTAAGTGCTGGGACTGAGGTGGACGGTCAGCAGACTAGGATTTCCTTCCATGGGACCCTGCCCGGGCCTGAGGGCTGGAATAGGAAGTCCCCATTCATCCCAACGTACCAGGTCTTCTTCTTCTTCTTCTTCTTCTTCTTCTTCTTCTTCTTCTTCTTCTTCTTCTTCTTCTTTTTTAATATTTTATTGATATTTTACAGAGAGGAAGGGAGAAAGAGAGCTAGAAATGTCGATGAGAGAGAAACATCGACCAGCTGCCTCTTGCACACCCCCTCCTGGGGATGTGCCCGCAACCAAGGTACATGCCCTTGACCGGAATCGAACCCCGGACCTTTCAGTCCGCAGACCAACACTCTATCCACTGAGCCAAACCAGTTTCGGCCCAGGTCTTCTTGAGGCTTGCTTTCTCTCGCTGGAGAAATTCCAGAAGGTTCCTCACAAAGCTGGCAAGCCTATCCCCTGCTTCCGTTAGGGCAGCCAGGGCCACCCCACCGTCTGCCTCCAACTCAGCCTGATTCGGAGGGGTCCCCAGGCAGCAGTGAGGCATGAAGGGTCCCCCCAACTTCTACCACCTCCACCCACAGGCTTGGTCAGAGCAAGGGGCTTGAGAACCCCAAGTTTGGGTCCAGTGCATGGCCCAGCCCCAGGGACCCCCGAGTTCACCCCTCAGATGCCTGACGTGGTACATTCTGCACTCGGGGCAGCAGGACCAGCTGAAACGTGCCTCCTGCTGCCTCCTCCACGCCCCACACCTGGCTGTTCCTCTGCAGAGACAGTGTGTACCCAGGGGCGTGGCCTGCCGCTCAGGGGCGTGGCCACGCCCTTCAGGGCACAGGCCACAGCTGGGGACAGAGCCAGCCCCCTAAGCCCTCACCCAGACCCCGAGCCAACAGCCCTGGGGAGGTGGTTGGGGCAAGGAATGGTGGCCCCACTTTCCAACCGAGGAAATGGAAGCCTCGAGAGACTGTGACCGAGTGGAGTGGGGCAGAGAGCCCCCCGGATTCTGTGACACACACACACACCGCAGAGCCAGGACCCCGTTTCTAATACAAGCGTGCGCAGGGGGACCCCTTTACCGTGAGGGGAGAGCAGAGGGCTCCGCGGCCAGGTGGCACCATGCTTGTGCGATGCCTGGTTTCCTTGTGGGACAGCTTCCTGGTTGACCTGCCTCCATCCTTGGCAACACGTGTTATCTGATGCCCATCACAGAGGAGACTCGGGTGGCAAAATACGCACACGCCCAACTAACTACAAGGGAATACTTCCACGTGTGCATGGGAGGGGCGTGTGCCGGGAGCCTGCAGGCTGGTCCAGGGAGAGGACACGCTCTCCGTTTTGCCCTCTGCCTTCTACTTGCTCCCCTGCAGGTCCTCCGGAACCACGTGATGGTGCGAGTCGGGGGCGGCTGGGACACCCTGGGCCATTATCTGGACAAACACGACCCCTGCCGCTGCACATCCCTCTGTGAGTCCCTTGGGAGTCCCCTCCCTGCGCTCCGGGTTGGGAGGCTGGGAGTGGGAGGCAGGTATGAACCCCAGGGGCAAGAGGTGTGCGGGGTGGAGGTGGGGGGTGTGGAGGAAGATGCTGAGCAGGCATCGTGCAATACCAATTCTAGCCACACGGTGACGCCAAACACAGAGAATCAGCATTTGGGTCAGGGGGGCATCTTGGCAGGTCTTAGGTCTTGGCTGTGAGGTCCACAGCGGTGGCACCACGCATGACCGGAGGGGTCTTTCGTCCCCCACTAATCCCCACCAGCACCTCAAGCCCCCTGACAAGCACTCAATTCTAAGTGAAATATGTGAACTTGCAACACAAATGCAGCTTTAAGTCAGTCCCCTGCTGAGCCCTCGCACCAGGTTTCACCCCCCCAAGCCCCCGATAAGAACATCCTGGCCCTGGTGCTGTCCCCCTGTCCCTTTGGTCCCACGGTCTCTAATGTGGGGGAGGAGTGTGGAGCAGCGATGGCGAGAGCCAGCAGCAGCAACGCCATCCTCCCCTCCCCTCCTCTCCTCCCCGGGGGCTGTGTCGGTAGCACACAAGCCAGGCAGCTCCCCACAGCCGCCAGCCCCGCCGGTGCAGCACGAAGTGAGGGTGCTGGATGAGCCGTGGCAGCCGCAGCCGAGGATGACCGTCAGCCGCTCCCAGAGCCCACCGCCCCCTGTGGACTGGAGGACCTACACCCCTTCGGGCCGGAAGCTGAGGCCCCCCGCCTCCTCCCCGACGCCTCGCCGTGGATGGGGAGCAGGGGCAGGGGTCCTCAGAGGGACACCACCGTTCCTGAGGTACAGGGGAGGGACGGCAGCGCCTCCTCCTTCTTTGGAGCCCACATTCTCGGGGCCCCTCCTCCCCTGCCCCCCCCCCAAGATAAGGGGAATAAGTCTCCTGGCAGTACCCGTACCCCAACAAGAACTCCAGTTAAACGGTATTTGCCATTAAGGCAGTGGTCGGCAAACCCGTTCGTCCGCAGGGCCCAATACCAACAGGACAACGATTGCCATTTCTTTGGAGAGCCAAATTTTTAATTTTAATTTTAAAAAATATAGTTTATTGATATTTTACAGAGAGGAAGAGAGAGTTAGAAACATCGATGGGAGAGAATCATCGACCAGCTGCCTCTTGCACACCCCCTCCTGGGGATGTGCCCGCCACCCAGGTACATGCCCTTGACCGGAATCCAACCTTTCGGTCCACAGGCCGATCGATGCTCTATCCACTGAGCCAAACCGGTTTTGGCTAAGGGAGGGCCACATTTTTTAAACTTAAACTTCTTCTCACACACCTTCTTCAACATAGACTCGCCCAGGCCGTGGTATTTTTTGTGGAAGAGCCACACTCAAGGGGCCAAAGAGCCGCATGTGGCTCGTGAGCCGCAGTCTGCCGACCGCTGCCCTAAGGAATAATCCCCTTGGACAGACACAGAGGGAGAGGGAACATCTGTTTCCTTCCACATGAAGGCTGGCCCCTTGGGGTTCTGGTTGGGCAAAGGCCATCCCTTCCCAGGGCCAGGGGCTGGATTAGATGACCCTGCCAACCTTATGATTCTCCCTTTCAGGTGCCAGGAGAGGCCACCCACCCCACCTCAGAGGCGGCTGCCAGCTGGGGACCGCTCACCCAGCCCCCAATCCTCCCCCACCCCCAGGGGCCGAGACCCACCGTGCACCTCCTCGGCGAGGAGGGCGGACAGACCCCCCCCTGACCTCCCCAGGGGAAGGACTCCCACGTCTTGGGTTCACAAGGAGACAGACGGCTGGGGAACCCATTCCAGGGCCTCCACCCCCCAGAGCCCCCGAGCCCCCGAGGCTACTGCCCGAGGGACACCAGCGAGAGCACCCTCTCCCCTGCCTCAGCACTCCAGTCCCTCAGCCAAGGCCACGGGCCCCAGGACGCCGCCTCGGGGCGATGCTCCCTCCCAGCTCGGGGAGCCGGTGTCTGCCCGTTCTCCACCCCCCGTTAAAGGACCCACCGAGACCGCTGTCCAGCTGGCCCCCGCCCGACCCCCCACTCCACGAGGAAGCTTTCCACGTACGGCGGCACGTAGAGGTCTCACAACAGACCGGGAAGGAAGCCCCCTACCACCAGGGGCCGCCACCGGAGTGCTGGCGGGGTCCAGTTACAGTGGGGGCTGCTCTGTGGGAGGCAGGCCGGGGGTCCGGAAGCTGGACATCTGGGCGACGGCAGAAGCTGGAGAGTCTCGGGGCCCGGACACCCCCCCCCCGGCCCCGGGAGGGACCCGGAAGCCAGCCACCTGCCATCGCCTGGAGGAGGAGCTCTTGGCCAACATGGAGCTGCTAGAGGTGGGGGCCGCCCACGCCCAGGGCCCAGGTTCTGGCCTCATCCCTCGCAGCGGGGTCTACGTCCCCAGCCTGGGTGGGCGCTGGCCTGAGCCTGGGGGTCCTTATGACAAAGTCATCCAAGAACTGGCTCGGGGCCCCCCACCCCTCATTAAGGTGGACCTGGGAGCCTGGAAGGCTGCCCCTCCGAGCTCCCCTAAGCTGGCAGTGACCACAGGCCCCGGAAGCCCACAGGGGAAACTGGGAGCCAGAGAGAGTGGGCCAAGGTCAAAGGCAGCCCCGAGTGCCAAAGACACCAGGATGAGGAAGGTCCCAGCTCCAGGAGGGCAGGACCGCTCAGCCCCTCCCGGGTGTGCCAGCCTGGAAGCCCCCACACCTTCGCCCTTGGACCCAAGTTCCGACAAAGCCAAGGCGTGTCCGGGCAAGGGCAAGAGAGCGCTGCGGAAGCCCCAAAGAGTGCCATCCATCTACAAGCTGAAGCTGAGGCTCAGAATCCGGCCCCGGAGAGACCACAGGCCTGAGAAGCGGCCTTCGCGGATCCCTAAACCCCTGGCCTACCTCCGCGTGGGCCCGGCCAGGGCGCCCCCAGGCGGCGGGCTGGAAAGAGTGTCAGTGCTGGGTAAGAAGGCGGGGGAGGCAGCCCTGGTGGATGGAGCCGGGGCAGGGGAGAAAGAGGAAGGAGAGGAGGAAAACGAGCCAGCCATTCCACTGGAGAGCAGACCCCAACGTTTAGAGGGCCTGGGGCCCCCGCAGCTGGATCCACTGCCACCCGAGGAGGAGTCCTGGGTCTAAGGAAGGGCTTCTCGTCCCGGGGCCAGTGCAAAGAATGCCCAGGTAGCCACTGGGATCCCAGCTGCAGGAACAGAAGGAAGGGTCCCTCACCTTGATGTAGGGCCCTGGCCAGGAGGGGTCGGAAGACAAACAGAGCCTCCACAAGCTCAGACTAGCAAATGGGACCACCCATCACCCCCGTTCCAGCTCCAGAATTGGGATGGGGCAGTGGGGCCACCCTGTATCGTATCGCCCTCCCCCAGAACAGCTCCCCAAACTCCTGTCCATAGACAGGCCAGGCCCACTGTTTCCACAACGTCTGTGAGTTATTAAACACGGGTGGGTCTGTCCTTGAGTGCCCAGCGTGCGTCGCTCTCTCTAGGGCTGCAGTGACGCAGGGAAGTGTAGCCCCACACATTCTCCCCGTGGAGGGAAGAGGAGAGGGAGGGAGCTGGGGCGACAGAGGCGGTCTTTCTCTCCTGAGGTTCAGCCAGCCTTGCCCCCCCCCCAATAGTCCACCTCCTGGAGGTGGCTGGTGCGTCAGCACCACGGACAGGGGCAACGGCCACCGACACCGCTCCAGTGAGACTTCAAAGCTGGGCTCTGGGGCTTGGGGACTGAGAGCCCAGGAGTCCAGAGGGATGGTTCACATGTCTACACCCGTGACGTTGTGGCAAAGGGATCACAGAGGCTCCGCGGAAGTAAGACAGACGCTGGGGTTGAGTCCAGGTACGCAGGGCGTCCCAAGTGCAGCAGAAGGGAGATGCGCTTCCCCTCTGGGGAGGGTTTGGTCAGTGCAAAGGCTCCGGGGTAGGCGGGGTGGAGGGGAGTCCTATCCTCTTCCCCGTGGTTCTTCTGGCTGTCCTGAGCCCCCCAAACTCAGGCCACCCCAGCACCCATGCCCAGCAGAGCTCTGGGTGATCGGGGGCCCCTTCCTTTCCACCCTCAGACACGGAGCCGACACCTCGGGTACAGAAACGAGGGAAAACACTCCCTGATTTTTAATCTGACTTCTGTTCACAGCGCAATGGGCGTCGCACACGCTTCCAGACCCTGTGGTGGGAAGCCCTGGGTGGGCGGCGGGGGGGCAGGGAGAAGGACAGAGACTCAGAATGGGGGTGGAGGCAACAGAAACCAAAGACCTGGGTGAGCCGAGGGGGGTGAGGTGGGACGGGCAGGCAATACATTCCAATGGCTCCCACGGGGTTGGGGGGGGGCAGCCAGAGGCCGGGGCCCCCTGCCCCCACTCACTTCAGGTGCCTCAGAGCTGGGGGCGACGGTGGTAGTGATGAGATGCTGCCATCCCTCGCCCTGTGCCCCTGGTGAACCAGGGAGCGGGGTGCGGGGGGTGAAGGGGGCAGGCCCTCTTCCCTAGTACCCTCCCAGCCACTCGGGGTGTGGGGAAGGGGAGCCGCCGCCTCGGCAGCGGAGGGCGGCTCAGAGGGCAGATCACTTGCCCCAGGTCACGTAGCACAGCGGGGACTAGAACCAGGGCCCCCCCCCCCCCCCGGACTGCCCGGGTGGGTCAAGGGCGGTCATTGTCGGGCTGTGCTGCCCAGGTGGGCGGAGGGGGGATCAGCTGGGAAACTCATAGATTCCCTCTCCCACTAGGTCTGGACGAGAGACTCCCCCTCCCACCAGCCCTCCCCCCGGCTCCTCTCCATCACCGCTCTGGGCCACCTGACTTCCTGGTCTGTCCATCAAAGCCGGGTCAGGTCACGGCTGAGATGTCCCATCTGCCCCCCTTCTAACAAGGAACCTTGCTGTCCTCCCATCAGCCCAGGGCTGAGGGCTCGGCCTCGAGGAGAACTTGGCCTGGGGGGGGGGGGGGAGACAGGGAGCCCCCCAGGAACCCCCCAGGCCGCTCCGGGGACCTTCACATTGTTTTTGTTATTTCTGAGTCGGTACAAAACTGACAGTGATCAGCTCTGGTGAGGAGAGGTAGAAACCCGGCGGGCGGGCGGGCGGCCGGGGAAGACGGGGTGGAGTGAGTCAGGGCACGGAAGTGTGGATCCTGAGGGCCTCCATCCAAGGAGGGGTGCGAGGGGGACGCGGGCCTAGCTCCCTCAAGCAAGGGGGGTCCCCATCATTCTTTTCCTGCCTCTACCCCTCCCCAGATTAGTCAGGGTAACCTGAGATTCAAGCAGGGGCATCCGACTGGGGAGGACGGAAAAGCAGAGCCTTTGCTGGCACAACCTGGGCCCCCACCCCCACCCTGGGAACCAGCCTGCTCCCCCTCTTTCCCCCCCAGCTCCCCAAACCCAACATCCCCCCATCTAACGCCACCCGATCCAGGAAGGAACCGGGGGCTGGAACCTGGCACCATGGAAGTACGTCTCTCCTTCCGGGGATTTCCTCTCCACACTGTCGGGGGACAAAGCTTTAGCCCAGGGGGTGACCTGGCTTCGGGGGGTCAGGAAGGGAGGGGGTGAGGGGCACCCGGCAGGGACGGACCATCGAGTTAAGGCTGGAAGGTGGGTTGTTGTGTCTCGCTCGGGGCTGCTGCTGGGTGGGGGAGGTCTCCCTGCAGAGGGCAGAGCTCAGCGTTTGCCCCTTGACTAATCTGGGACCTCAACCCTCGGACCGAACCGAACCGAACCGAACGTGGCCCTAGGACCACCGGCACCTCTCTGTCCTGCGCCGGTGGTGGTGGTGGTGGTGCAGCGGGCCAGAGGCGGCACCAGAGGATCTGCCACGAGGGGGAGGGAGAAATGAGAGCCCTGTGAGCTGAGCTGGGGCGGGGCGGGGGCCGGAGAGTGGGCGAGGCCAAGAGACACTTGGGCAGACCGGCGGGCGCGGCGGGCGGGCGGGCGGGCAGGAGGCGCGGGGCCACGACGGACACACTCTCCGGAGAAGCCTGGAGGGGGGCCGGCTAAGGCAGCGCCTCCCCCCCATCCCCGCGCCCCGCCTCCTGCGCGCACCGCGGTCCCGGAGGGCTGTGGCGCCCCTAGAGGCCGGGCTGGGCACTGCGCTCACCGCAGCCCTCCCGGAGCCGTCCCCGGAAGACAGATTGGAGAGACCGGAGGACCCGGCCGCTTGGGGGAGGCGAGAGGGAGCCTCCCCCGCGCCCCCACCTCTCCCCGGCTCGCCGCTCCGGCCGGGCAGTCCCGGGAGGAAGCCGGCGGCCCCGGGAGGAGTCCGGGGAGGAGGCCGCAGCCCCGGGAGGAGTCCCGGGAGGAGTCCCGGGAGGAGGCCGCAGCCCCGGGCGCCCCGGCGGCCGGCCGGCCGGCGGGTCACATGACGGCGCAGCGGTTGCGGCGCAGCGCGCCCTGGAAGCGCAGGGCGGCGTGCACGTGCTTGCAGCGGGCGCAGCCGACGCTCTTGAGCAGCTCGCTGAAGAGCAGCAGGATGTGCCAGTTGTACTTGGCCGAGCACTCCACGTAGCCGCACTTCCAGGTCTTGCGCACCAGGTGTGACACGTTCCAGCGCGGGATCACGCGTCCGCGCTGCAGGTCCCGCTTGTTGCCCACGATGATGATGGGCGTCTCCGAGGTGCCAATCACCCTGGGTGGGGAGGTGGGGGGGGGGGGAAGGGGGCGAGGGGGGGCACTCTCAGAAGTCCACCAGGGTCGCAGCCGCTGGACTTCAACGGAGGCAAGGCTGTGCCTGGCCGGGAACAGTGCCACCACCGTACGTCTCTGCGCCGGGCGCAGGGCTTAGCTCTGGGGTTACATTGCGTTCTCTAACCCGCACAGGTGATCCAAAAGGTGGGGGTACTGGCGTGTGAGCCCCGTTTTACAGACGGGGAGCCCGAGGCTTACACTGACCTGGTCCTGCAGCTGAGGGGCCCGGGCAGTCTTGTTCCGGGAGCCCCTGATCCAACCCCTGTATTAGACTCCCCGTGGTAAGGGTCCCAGGATGAGTTAACAGAAATGGGGAACAGTTAACAGAAAATGTCATGTGTGTGTGTGTCTGGATGTGTGGGACCTGGAGGGGACTCCATCTGCCCCCCTCCACCGGCTCTTTCCCCGGGGACTGGCACTGAGGTGGCAAATGGACTGTATCCTGGGCCCTCACCTCGTCTCTAGGATCTGCTGGCGGATGGTCTTGACGTACTCAAAACTGTCAAAGCAGCAGATGTCGTAGACCAGGATGTAGGCGTGGACACTCCGGAGTCCCCTGCAGCAGGCGTCTGCCCACTCCTGCAACAGCCCAGTTAGGGCCAAGGTTAGAGCAGCCATGAGGGCTCCCCTGGTCCCCAGCCACCCCCAGCCATAGACGGGCAGCGCTCTCACCTGCCACTGCACCCCACGCCTTTCACACCCCCTCTCCCCAGGAAGCCAGGGCCAGGGCCGAAAGGAGCTCAGTGCCGCGGCCTCCCCACCCCAAGCTGGGATGGGGCAGGTCACACCGTCCGACCTCCAGGATCACGACATGGCCCAGTGCATAACGGGAGCTGTTGAAATGGTCTCTATCTGTCCTAACCGGTTTGGCTCAGTGGATAGAGCGTCGGCCTGCGGACTATAAGGTCCCAGGTTCGATTCCGGTCAAGGGCATGTACCTTGGTTGTGGGCACATCCCCAGTGGGGAGTGTGCAGGAGGCAGCTGATCGATGGATGTTTCTCTCTCACTGATGTTCCTAACTCTCTATCCCTCTCCCTTCCTCTCTATAAAAAAAATCAATAAGATAAAATTTAAAAAATAGTCTCTATCTTTAAAAAAATTGATTTCAGAGAGAACGGGAGAATGATAGAGAGAGAAACAATGATGAGAACCACTAATTGGTCGCCTCCTGCATGCCCCCCCACTAAGGATCAAGCCCACAACCCGAGCATGTGCCCTGACTGGGGAATCGAACCTTGACCTCTTGGTTCATACGTGGATGCTCAGCCACGGAGCCATGCCAACTGAGCAAAATCAGTCTCTAACTTCTAAGGCTTAGCTCAAATGCCTCCTCCTCCAAGAAGCCTTCCTACAAGCTACTCCCTTAATCTCCCGTGTGTGTATGCCTGGGTGACAACTGTTTCATCCCCAGACCCCCACTTCTGTGAGCTCCCGAGAGAACCAGAACCAAGCCACCCTCACTTTTATGTAACTCCTCCTCCTCCTCCCCTCTCAGTACCTTGCACACCGTGTAGGCTCCTAGCAGGCTCCTTAAGGGCGCACTGCCCAACCTGGTGAGCTCTCCATGGTCCTGAACCCCACTTGGTCCCCACTAGGATCAGCATAACTCCCTGCTATCTGGTGTCCCCCTTCTGCAGGTTCCACTCTGCCCGTGAACAGAGGGAGGAGGAATTCTGGGAAGACTGAGCCTGGATACACCGTCGGGGCTGGTGGACAGCAGGGCCCCAGGGAGCCGGGACTTCCTGAATGTTGGTGGCCAATTCTCAGGGTGGGGTGGCAGCGCACGAGGAATAGACCCATGGAAAGTCTGAGTGCGCTACAGAGAAAGTTCCTTAAGGATTAATTAGCTAATTAACTTGCCAGCAGATGGCAATGGCAAGAGCAGTTGAAGGCAGCCAGCGTGTGGAGAGGACGGACTCGGAAGTGGGGGAGGTAGAGGCCTCCCGGCGGAGGGAAACCAGGGTCTTCTCCGTGGAGGGGCCGGGCAAAGAGGAGAAGGAGGTGCGGCGCGTCTCCTGTGCCAGTGTGTGAGTCGAACGGGGGCAGAGGCCCGGCAGCCGGGAGGACTACGGCGGGCTCCGCACCTCAGAGAGGGAATAAAAAGGAAAGGGCTTTGGCGGTGGTGGCAGACGGCTGTGTCTGACTCTGGAAAGGTGCTTCCCAACTCAGAAGCTCAGAGGCTGCGGCAGTGGGTTTTCCCCAGGGAGATGAGGCGGCATCTTTTCTTTGCGCTGAGCTTTAACTTGGGTGCAGGGGGAAGACACCGAGGACACAGCTAACACTGTAGGAAGCCGTTCACTGGCCACTGGGGCCAGGGAAAGCAGCATTCTGCCGGACACAGGGAGCTCCAGGAGCCCAGCACCCATGTTTGTACGTGGTTCCTCCCCCAACCCACCGAGGAGTGATCGGTGGCAGGTGGGAGGAATGGGGAAACGGGCCCCGAGGTGCTCTCGGCTGGGGAGAGGGAACAGCTGCCAGCCTTCCAGGGTGACAGCCCCACCTCTTCCACCTCTTCCCCAACATGCTGACGCCTCAAGGGGGCCTCCAGCCACTAGGGAGGCTCCTAAAAGGGGGAGGAGGAAGGCTCCTGATTGGCTAGCTTGTCCCTTCGCCCCTGGTTGAAGGGAGGGAACAAGAAAGCTCAACTTTCCTTCCAGCTTGTTCTAGGAAGGGTTCTAGGTGGTCAAAGACACCATCTTGGGGACCTGTCGAAACCAAGAAGGAGCGGTGAAAACTGAGTCCAGCCCTGGCCGGTTTGGCCCAGTGGATAGAACGTCGGCCTGGGGACTGAAGGGTTCGATTCCGGTCAAGGGCACATCCCCAGTAGGGGGTGTGCAGGAGGTAGCTGATTGAAGCTTCTCTCTCATCAATGTTTCTAACTCTCTCCCTTTCTCTCTGTAAAAAAAAATCAATAAAATATATATATTTAAAAAGAAACTGAGTCCAGTTCCAAGGACATGGGGGAAGAGGGAGGGAGGTTCAACACCTGGGCTCACCCGTGCATTGAGCCCTCTAACCTCAGCTTCCTTCTCTGATAGGAAGGAGGAGAGGAGGCCGTGGGAGGGAGGTCTGAGGCTCGAACCCAGGAAACACCATTCTCCTGGGCTGATTTCACCTGGAACTGGGAAGGAATGTGTTTTTGTTCTATTGTCAGGTGGTGCCATCAGGATACTTGGGTTTTATATCTGTTATTTGTGCTCCAGGAGTGAAGTCTCGGACATCCTGAAGAGTCCAAAACTCAGGGTCAACCAGAAAGAAAAAGACCGACAATCCAATAGAAAGATGGGCAAAGGGCATTAATAGTTGTCAGAAAGAGAAATATAAAGGCCCTCAAACGTATGAAAAGACGCTCAACTTCACTCACAATCAGAGATGCAAATAAAAACTACACAGAGACTATCAAATCTCATCTATCCAATTGTCAGACAACACACTCTGATGGTAAAGCTTTGGGGAGCCCTGGCTGGGTAGCTCAGTTGGTTAGAGCATTGTCTTGATATGCCAAGGTTGCAGGTTTGATCCCTGGTCAGGGCACATACAAGAAGCAACAAAGGAATGCATTAGTAAAGTGGAACAATAAATCGCTCTCTTTTTTTCTCTCCAAAATCAGTAGCAAAAAGGCTTTGGGGGGAAAACAGTGCTCAGTTGGGGAGGGGAGTCTGACACCTCCCAAACTCCAGGTGCATTTACCCTTGATCTAAGCCAGTGTTTCCCAGACTTCTCTCATGATGAGAATCACCTGGTGGCGTTGTTAAAATACGGATTCCTGAATCCCAACTAAGAAGTGCTAAACTAGAATTTTGGGGAACATATAGGTAAAATTGTATACTTAACTAGTGCTCTAAGCTTAGTTAAGGATAGGGTTAGGGTTAGAGCACTAAGCTTAGAGCACTAGTTAAGTATACAGTTTTACCTATATGTTCTCCAAAATTCTAGTTTAGCACTTCTTAGTTGGGATTCAGGAATCCGTAGTTTAACAACTCCACCAGGTGATTCTCATCATGAGGGAAGTCTGAGAAACACACTGATCTAAGCAATGCATTTCCAGAAATTCACCCCACGGACGTCTCCTATGTGCTACATGGCTGTGCACGAGGCTGCTCATCCCACCACTCTCTGACCTAGCCAAAGATCGGAAACAACCCACTTGTCCCACAAGCGGGGAGCTGCCTAGGACGCCTCCCCAATGGACTCCAGCGCGGTCACAAAGAAAGAACGAGATGACCCCTAGATACTGACATGGAAAGATCTCCAGCTTATACCATTCAGTCAAAAACAAACAAACAAACAAACACAAAAAACAAGGTCCAGAACAGTGTTGTTTTTTAAATGTTAAGAAAGGAAGTAGAATAAGAACACATTTTCTTATTTGTGCAAAGAAACACCAGAAGTCTGAATAAAAAAATCCCCAAAATAAGGAGAGTGAGTGGCTTTAGAGAGTGAGGCAAGAATCAGGGTGAAGCCGAGGTCGGTTTGGCTCAGTGGTAGAGCGTCGGTCTGCGGACTGAAAGGTCCCGGGTTCGATTCCGGCCAAGGGCATGTACCTTGGTTGCGGGCACATCCCCGGTAGGGGGTGTGCAAGAGGCAGCTGGTGGATGTTTCTCTCTCATTGACGTTTCTGGCTCTCTATCTCTCTCCTTTCCTCTCTGTAAAATATCAATAAAAAATATATATTAAAAAAAAGAATCAGGGTGAAGCGGGCAGAGGCGGGACTGAGATTTCTCGGGGTGCACCTTTTTACCAAGTTTGAACTCTTATTTTATTTAAAAAAATATATATATAATTACAGAGAGGAAGGGAGAGGGACAGAGAGCTAGAAACATCGACCAGCTGCCTCCTGCGCACCCCCTACTAAGGATGTGCCCGCAACCAAGGTACATGCCCTTGACCGGAATCGAACCCGGGACCTTTCAGTCCGCAGGCCGACGCTCTATCCACTGAGCCAAACCGTTTTCGGCCCAAGTTTGAACTTCTAAATGGCATCTTACCTAGGCCAAACGTGAAACTAAATTAAAACGAAGTACACCAAGTACACCACGAATCCTGAAGAGTACACACAGCTCGATGTGCCAGCCTGGAGTGAGATCTGAGACTCGGGCTACTGTTCAAGTCTCCTTTGGAGAGCTAGACCCTGACCCCACTGCCCTGACCTCGCTGCTCCCGCGGGGCGATGCCTGAGCCAGGCTGCTGTCCGTGGTGCTGATCCCCCACCTGGGATGGCAGAAACGAGCGTCCATGAGGTTGGCCCAGGCCCTCCTGCCTACGCTTGCTGAGACAGTGCTGAGCCCGAGTCCCTCCCCAGCCCTACTTGCACAATTACAATTGGCCACGCCGTGGCCCCTGCCTTCCTGTCTCCACCACTGTGCCTCTCCTCCTTCCAGAGCAAAACCTCTGGCAAGGGCTGCCGTCTGTGAGCAAAGTGTCTAAGGGCTCCCAGGCACCCACCCCCTCTGAAGCCAGAAGCAGAGAGAAGGAAGGAAGGAGGACTTGGTATCCCTGCTAGCTTGGGGGAGGAGCACTGTGAGCGGTGGCACTGGGGGCACCCGAGTCCAGCCCCTGCAGGAAGGGTGCCCAGCAGGCCAGTCTTGAGAGCAGGGGCAGAGCGTCACACACGAGTAAAGCCCCTTGGGCAGGCGGCCTGTCTCTGAGAACACACCTTCTCCGGGTCTTGGCCTTTCCTTCAGCTGCCGTCTACTGACCTTTCTACCCAGTGCCCCCTACAGAGCCCGGCACACACTGTAAATAAAGCTCATCAAATAGCCGTCGAACAAACCAGCACACAACGGACTCCGGGTACGGCTCTAAGCATTCTTGGTGGCCCGAGGTGCAGCGTGGGTCTGGAGAGGGTTGGAGTCCATGGCCTCCTCCCGTCCCACGGCCCCCCTCCCCCCGTGGGCCCTCGTACCTGCAGCGTGTTGACAGGGAAGGCGCTGATGGGCGGGAAGTCGAGGATCTGGAGGTCGTGCACGTGGCCGTTCATGACGACAGCAGGCAGGTAGAGGCGGCGGGTGGTGGTGGGCACGCAGACCTCGCTGAACTCGTTGTACAGGAACTGGCGCACGATGGCACTCTTGCCCACGCCTCGCGCCCCCAGCACGGCCACCCGGTAGGTGGAGACCATGCCTCTCGCCCCACGCCGCCACCGCGTCCTCGCCGCTGCCTGGGGCTCCCCCGGGCTGCATATTCCAGGGGCTGGGGGCTCAGCCACCGTCAGGACCGGTCATTGCTGCCCCTGCCCGCCCTGGGCCCGCTGCGGCCTCCGCCGGGGCTGCGGGGACAAGAGGTGGGCGGGCTTTAGGGTCTTTGCTGAACGCCCTCCCTTGCCCGGAACCCCTTTCTTATCTACTGAAATCCTCTCTATCCTTGCTTCCTTTCTCCCTGTGCTCCCACCACAGGGAAGGAGCTGACGTCTGGCCTGGGAGGCAGCTGCCCCAGAGCCCGGGACGCGTCTGGGTCTCCTCCGCAGGGGTGAGCTCAGGCCAGCGTGTCTCACTGGAGGCGCTCCTGGCATTTCTTAGAGGGAGGCTTCTCCATTGGGCAGGAGGCCTGGCACACTGCAGGTCCTTTCACATCCCAGCTGCCAGCTGCAGCGGCCTCCAGTCACCATGACGACCCAAGATGCCCCCCTCCCCTCCCATTTCCAAATGTCCCCAGCGAGGTCCCTGGACTAGATGGCCTCTTGGCTCTGGAGGGCAACACTCATTGAGCTCTCGCTCTGCATGCCCACGAGGACACCCTCCGCGAATACGGAACCCCTAAGGGTAGGGGTCCCCACGTTAGGGAAGGCTCGCAGGGAGTAAGAAACGCGCCCGGAGAATGCCAGCTTACTCCTTGCTACACTGCCGCCGTACTTCTTCCAAGTTCAGTGGCTCAGCTGGTAAATGCCCACAGGCCAAGGGCTGTGTCTGATCCCCTGGCACCCCCCCCCCCCAGCCCAGAGGGCCTGGCACAGCCAGGACCGGGCTGCCACCAGGTTGGACCTTGTCACGGATTCATTAGCTCCTCGCTTGCTCAGTGTCAGGGACTTTAGAGCTTGGGTACAAACCACAGCTGTTTTCTAGCGGTTGGTCCGTGGGCAAATCACCTGCCCTATCGGAGCCACGCTGCTCTGATATATTACGTGGGTCCATAGCCCCTACTCCTGAGAACATCTAAGTCAGGGGTCGGCAGACTCATTAGTCAGCAGAGCCAAATATCAACAGGACAACGATTGAAATTTTTTTGAGAGCCAAATTTTTTAAACGTAAACTTCTTCGAACGCCACTTCTTCAAAATAGACTCGCCCAGGCCGTGGTATTTTTGTGGAAGAGCCACACTCCAGGGGCCAAAGAGCCGCAGGTGGCTCGCGAGCCGCAGTTTGCCGACCATGGATCTATGGAACTCTCCTAGCTATGTGCCCTCCCTTTAAAAATTTATATATATATATATATATATATATATATATATATATATATGATTGATTTTTTACAGAGAAGAAGGGAGGGAGATAGAGTTAGAAACATCGATGAGAGAGAAACATCGACTAGCTGCCTCCTGCACACCCCCTACCGGGGATGTGCCCGCAACCAAGGTACATGCCCTTGACCGGAATCGAACCTGGGACCCTTCAGTCCACAGGCCGACGCTCTATCCACTGAGCCAAACCCGTTTCAGCATGCCCTCCCTTTTTTAGGGTCTTAGGGGTTGAGGGGAGGATGATGACCAGGGAGCTGCTACCTGCCTGAGACCTCCTGTTCGGGGACTATTCCCAGGAAGGATGAGACCAGAGCCTGCAAAGGGGATCCCGGGGAGATGGGAGGGGGGGTCGCTGGATTTTGATAGGGCCGTGCTTTTCGGGCTGCATGTATGTTTTCTGTGTGGATGCCATGCTCTTCCCACACACGCACAGCTCACAGCTGAAGGTACTGCAGCTGTGGGGACCTAGCCCACTAGGTCCTTGTACCGACAAGCCTCGTATGCGAAGGGAGGACTGGGAGTGAGACACACCAGGGTTAGAGTCCCAGCTTTGCCACTCACCTCACGCGTGACCTTGGGCATGAAACGCCACAGGGGGTGGTGTGGCTGCACAGGTAAAGCCAGGTACCTGGCACAGAGCAGGCGTTCAGGGAGGAGTGGCCACTGTGATGCACCTCCATCTAAGGATGCTAGGACCTCTCCGCGATCCTGGGATGGGTCACCATCCACTGTTGTTGACAAACGCGTTTGGTGTGTGTGCGTGTATGTGTGTTTGTGATTCTTTCCCCCCATTTTATTGACGGTAAAAACAAGAACCAAAAAGAACCCTCCCCCCCCCCCCCCCAGACTCAGGGACGTGACCACTGAGCCAGCTGAGCTGTCCGCTAAGAGTAGGACCCCGCCGCCTTCCTGCCCCGCGCAGTGCCTTCTCCTCAACAGGTGCTTATGGCTCCCAACTGGGGTACGTGCCAGTCCCTCCTCCCCACGAGCCCCTCCAGGCCCTCCGAGGGCCCCTCGGCCACCCCCGGACACTGCCAGCCTGGCCAAGAACCTCCGCTGGGTTAATTACATAACCAGACGAGCAGGTGGGGAGGGGGACATCCGAGGGCAGGTTGGAGAGGACAAGGGCCCCAAGAAGAGCCCCCCTGCCTCTCTCTGGGTGGCAACACTCAAGAGGCCTCTAGGATGTCCCCTACCTGCATGTCCTCCCGGACACCACACCTCCTGCCCAGAAACCAGCCCTGTAGGAGGGGAATAACGGGGAAATGAAAGCGGGTCACCGAGCTGGCGCCAGGAAGCGGTGCTGGGGAGGCCCCCGGGCTGGGGCAGCCTCCTGGAGCTCGCCAGGCCCGAGCGTGGCCCTGTCCCTGGCTCGGGGGGTGACCAGGGCCCCCCTCCTCCTTCCCAGGCAGGGGTCCCGGGTCCAAGTGCCTCCCAATCGGGCACCCCCAGCAGGTGGGGGTGCGCGGGGGCCGTGCAGAGCAGCGGGGCCCAGCCCCCGAGCGCTCCCTCCCCGAGGCCTGCGCTCTGCAGTGAGTCTGCAGACAGCGCCCGCCGCCGCCGGGGAAGAGCCTGGGGACTCTCCCCGGGGCCCAAGCCCGCCTCCCCCCGTCCTCTCCCCGGGGCCTGGCGGCCGGAGCCTCTGCCCCAGACCGAGGACCGGGCTTTCTGGGTCCCGGGGGCCGAGTCACCGCCGCCCGCCCGCTGCGGTCCCCACCACGTTCCCGGGCGAGTGGGTGGGCGGGTGGGTGGGTGGGGGCTTTGGAGGATGCTGGGCTACCCCTGACCTGATTGGTGGGAGTTTTGGGGCGGGGGGTGGGGAGGGGGGATGCTCGAGCCCAGCCCGATCCCCGCCTCCAGCACCTCGCGGGCACCCCGCACCCCCAGCTCCGGCTCTCACGTGGCAGCCCCGCGCCGCTTCCCCGCCAGCCCGCCGGCCCCCTGCTCCGTCCTCGCCCGGCACCCGTCGCCCCAGCCGGACCCCCTTCGCCCACCCCGCACCCCCGACCCCTGACCCCGCCGCCCGACCCCTGACCCGCCCGCGCCCCCGCCGCCCGCGCTTACCCGGGGCCGTCTTGGCTGCCCCAGCCCTGGGCCGCGCTCCCCCCGGGCTCCGCGCTCCCCCGGCTCCCGGCCCGGGGGGAGGAGGAGGAGAGGGGGCCCGGCTGCCCCGTGGGGCGGGCTCGGGGCGGGCGCGGGCCGGTGGGCGCCGCCGAGGGGTTGGCACCTGCAGCCCTGCGCCCTCGGAGCGCGCCGCCCGCCGCCCGCCCGCCCGCCAGGCTGCGCGGAGGGAGGAGGGACGCGGGCGGGGCGGGGCGGGGCTGGCGTTCCGCTGGGTCCCTGCGCCCGACGCATTCGCGTGGCGGACGACCCTGGTCGGGAGTGTTAACCCTCAGACCCCGACCTGCACCCGCTGGGACTCTGCTGGCGGTGTTCGTAGCTCCCGCCTGGAGGGCTGGGGAGAAGGGCCCAGGGAGGCCCTCCTGCCATCTGCCTCACTCCAGGCTAGGCTGGCTCTGCTGCTTCCATTGCATGACCTCTGCGACCCTAACCCCTAACCACGGCTGCTCCTCCTCTCCTCTCCAGAGGGGGGGATACCAGGGGTCGAGGGCAGACTCGCCCTCGTATTTATTCCGGGACAGTCGTTACCAGCGTCATTACCAGTAGCTACGAGCACCTATTATGTGCCAGACCATATACTCCGAGCTTTGGCTGCATCCTCAAATTCCACCCTCGCACTTCTGTGAAGCAGAGTGCTGATCCTGGTTTACAGACGAGCTAAGCTGAGGCCGAGGGAGGCTGTTGTCTTACCCAAGGGCAAAAAGTGGAGTATAAAGGTTGGGAGCCCCGAGCTGGGCGCCCGAGGATGAGCTTGGAACGGGGCTCAGCCCAGCGGAGGGGCCGGAGGCAGCCACGCCGCCGGGCTGTGCTGTGCCGAGGCGAGGTTCTGGGGGGAGGCCGAGGGAGTGGGCCCACTAGCTAGAGGAGTCCGCGGAGGCAGCCTTCAGGAAGGAGCCGTGACAGAACGGACTTGGGGCGGGGATGCTGTGGGAGAGGAGGCCTGAGAGGGAGCCCAGGACCGGACCAGACCTGCCCGCCGCTGCCGGGGCGGGAATCATGGTGAGTGACAGGGGGCCACGTTGGTGAGGTAACGAAGGGCTTGATTGCCGGGAGGAGTTTGGACATAGCCCCGTGCTGCATGGGAAGGCACTGAAGGTTTTTGTGTTTGTTAATTGTCACCCAAGTATATTTTTTCCCACTGATTTCTTTTAGAGAGAGTGAGAGAGAGAGGGGAGAGACACAGAGAGAAACACTGATGTGAGAGAGGCACATTGATTGGTAGCCTCCCAAAGGGATCAAGCCTGCAAGTGAGGTAGGTACATGCCCTTGACTGGAATCCAACCTGGGACCCTTCAGCCCGTGGGCCGATGCTCTAACCACTGAGCAAACCAGCCTCGGCCATTAAAGGGTTTTGAAGCAGGGTAGCAACCCGGTCACAGTTGTATTTCCAATGCCCGGAGGGCTGGGAGCTCTGAAATAGCTCTCTCTGCCTCTGGGACCAGCATCGCCCACTGGCACTTCCTACTGTGTGTGGCCATGGGTTCCTCGCAGAACCGAGTCCTCCTCCTCACTGGGCTCTACATTGTGGGCACCTTCCCAATTGTTCCCTCGCCTCTCCTGTCCAGACAGAAAGCACGGCGGTTATGAGCCAGAGTTCAGAATCAGACAGACCTGGATTGAGATCCTGGCCTTACCACTTCGTGTGGGACTGAGGCTCAGAGCTCCGACGGCCTTCTTTGTCAAACGGGAATCCTTAACCGCGCATGCACAAGTTTCCCGGGGCCTTTTCCTTTTCTCTTTGAGAGACACGCGGCCGCTCGCAGAGGACCTGAGCCCCACCTGGGGAAGTTGCTGTTTATGCTGGGTGGGCTCCCAAGGGGTTGGGGTGGGGGTATGGGGAGGAAGGCCATGGCAGCAGCTAAAGGCAAATACAAGGCCCAGAAGGATGGCACTTCCTCCTGGAGAGCCACGGTGTGTGTGTGTGTGTGTGCGCTCGCAGCAGCAGATTTACTGGGCCCCTGAGATCACAATGGTCACCTAGTGCCTCCTAACGCAATTAAACCACCCAGGGCACTATCCACCCCCCCCCTCCCTCTAATATCTGAAATCTTTCATTCTTACTCTCCCGAGGGTCCTAAGCTTTATGCCTACTTCCCGGGGCCACAACACTCCATCCTGGTTCTGTCTCAGAGCAAGTGGACTAGAAATAAGAAACTGTGCAATGCTCACACTCATACCTTAGGGGCGTTTTCTCCAAAGCTTCTCAACTTAGTTATATGAGGAGAACACAGAGCTACAGGTTAAATACGGAGTCTCATATTGGCCTCCAGGGGTAGGTCACTGAAAGTATTTTACACACACACACACACACACACACACACACACACACACACACACAAAAGGCACAATCTGCCTGAACCTAAGATTCAGTTGTCATTTTGGTTTGCTGAGAGCCCCTTTCGGTGGCTAATAATGTACATCCAGGGGCCCGTTCACCATCTTCTATCAGTAGGATTACCATGGTGAGAGTTTTTCTTTAAAATGTTTTCATTTTATTGACTTTAGAGAGAAAGAAAGGAGAGAGAGAAACACTGATTGGTTGCCTCCTGCACATCCCCTAGGTTGTGGGCTCCATCTATCGGATCGAGCCCACAACCCAGGCATGTGCCCTGAGAGGAAATCAGGAACCGATCTAGTGACTTCTTGGTTCAAGGGTCGACACTCAACTAATTGAGCCACATCTGCCGGGCCTGGCGAGAGCTTGAGGGGCAGTGTCCTCGGTTCTGTCTGACTTTAAGCCTCATGTGGCTCTGGTTCAGCTGAGGACACCAGACAGCGGAGGTGCAAGCTCAGGCTCTATGGGAGCAGGTGGGTGTCCACCCACAGCATCTGAGGCCCAGACATGGAGTGGGACAGAAAAGGCAAAGCCCCAAAGCTGCCTACTCTGGCCTTGTTCCATCATAGCCGAGGACCCTACACTTCCAGAGGCTGTTCAGCCATATATCCTGGAACCTCTGGCCGTAAGTGGAGAGTGAATGAAACCAGGGAGGGAAAGCCAGGGGCTAGATCTGAACACCATCCCCATCACCTACGTAGGGGTGGGGTGGGGTGGGGGTGAGGGTGAGTGGAGTTGTCTCAGTCCCTAGAGTTGGGACAGAAGTCTGCCTGGGTCTCGTGAGCCTCAGAATCAGCTTTGCCCTTGTTGGCAGCATGAAGGATGGTGGGGCAAAAGCTAAATGAGAAACTGAGATGGCAAGTTTGGAGTGAACTTGGAAACTTCCAGAAACATCCTGGTTACTAAGAACGTGTCTGGGGGCTGGCTGGGTTTCTAGGATTAGCGTTCGGAAGGTAGAAATGGGTAACAACGGGGGAGGTGTGATCTCCCCCAAGTGCCACACCAGGCATTAAAATAAACAGGCTCTTGCTCCTGGAGCCGAGGGTGGCAGGGAATGGAAATCTGGGTCCCAACAAAATCAGAAAAAGCGTCACTGCATGAGGTGGGAGTGGGAAGGCTCAAACCTGGGAGTCCTCAGCTGTTCTCTGGCTTCGGAAATAGCGTCCCGGAGCTCTCGGCATTTTATAGTTGCCACTTGGTGGGCAAAGGATCATAACATATCACTATCTTGGGGGCTTAGCAAGGCTGGCCGTTGGCCTGGTGGCTCGTTGCCGAGGGAGGAGGGAGTCTATTGGGAACGCTGTAGTGCAAGGGTAAGGACACCACGTTGGAAGACGTGACTCTACTGCATCTCATGAAAAAGGAACATATCATGAGCATCAAAGAGCTTTTACCGTTTTTCAACTGCCACGAAAACTGAGCATCACTGTATTAGAGGAAGCAGACAACAGCATGAGTCTCTGCCCTGAGAGCACCTTAGAAACACTTGGGGACTTTAGGCTGCCTCCTGCATGCCCCCCAATGGGGATCGAGTCTGCAACCAGGGCATGTGCCCTTGAACGAAATCGAACCTTGGACCCTTCCGTCCACAGGCCGACGCTCTATCCACTGAGCCACACCAGCTAGGGCTCCCCCAAATGTTATTCTTATTGCAGTCGGGGCTAACTGCTGCCCAGCGATACAGAGACAGCCCAACAAGCTCCCAGCTGCCCGAGGAAGTTGGCTCATGGTGTCTGGATCCAAGAAATGAAAGCAGTTTATTCTGAGCACCGAAGTGCGGAGCACTGACTGCTCACCTGCATGAATGGGATTGGTGCGGACGGACTAGTCCAAGGGCATCTCGGCGTTGGATCCCTCTGCCTCTTTCCTCCACTCCGGCGGGGGGAGATTTCAGAGGCTCTCATCAGAACCGGGGGCGGGGCCTCCATGTGGGTACCACGTGGCCACATGCCCCTAGAACACATGCAGGTCACCTGAACTCCTTGGGAAGTCTGCTTCCCAGCAGCATTAATTCCATTCCCTTGGGAACACGCAGTCCGATGCAGGTCTGAAAGCCTTTATAAATGGAGGGATTAGTGAAATGTCCCGAGTAATAGGAAACTGATGAGCTGTGCTGGGCTCCTCCTGCCCATGGGACCATCTGCCCGCGGCCCAGCAAGGGAGCTGCCAGGGAAGACAGATTGGCTCTTTCTGATCACTCCCTGCTGGAGGCGAGGTGCCTGTGGTGGTGACAGTGTTGTGGGCTCGGTTCACAGGAGCCTCTGGGATTTTTCCGCGGGCCAGTCTTGATTTCATCCAGCCAAATCCCCGGGAGGCAGCCAAAGAAAAGTTCACATAGTGTGGGTGTCAACGCCCATCCCTCCCCAGGCCAGCTGTGTTTTGTCCCGGAGTGTCAGTTCTGAGAGCAAAGCACACACACCAAATACTTCATTTTATGTAAATGAAGAGTTTATTGAGGAAGACACAAGGTCAAGCTTCCCCCAACCCCCACCCTCCCCGAGAACAGATCCCAACAACAAGAGAATGATAAGCATTCTTAGGGTGACACTTACCCCGCCCCCCTCCCCATTTCTCTCCAGAGCCCGAAGCTTCACAACACAGACACACTGGACGGGCTCGGGCAGGACAGACACTCAGGGAATCTCTGACCAGCAAGAGTTCTGGCTGTGTGTGTGCTTCCCTTGCCCTTTGTATGACACCAGCTGACGTGACAAAGACATACTGAGGAGGAGAGGAGGAGAGGGGAACGCAGGGCAATCTCCATCCCATTTCCCTAATTGGGCCGAGCTTGAAAAAGGCCAAAGGGAAGCTGCGCTGGAGGCGATAGGTCTGTCTCTTGGGGAGAGTCCTTTTCTGCGGAGCAGAACCCTCCCCAAGTGCTGGGGGGGCCCGGGGGCGGCCGCCCCAAGGAGCTGATTCCCAATGGCTCAGTGAGGTCAGCTGAGAACGGCTCACTGCCGGGGAGGCTGAGAGAAGCCTAGTTTTAGGGGCGGAGGAGCAGGGCCTGATACAAAATTGTTTTGTCTGCTCACCCTGACACTCCTCCTTTGGAACTACTATTTGCTTTGGGAAGAGAACACAGCATTTACAGTGTGAACTCTTACTGCCTGATTCCCACAAACTCTATGAATGATTTCCCAACCAGGGAACTTGATCAACCTGTTTTCCCACCCACAAACCACCAACCCATCCGCCTCCCACACACAACCCTGTGTTACTTCTCCGCGCCTGCGGGCGGGAGCGCGGGAAATAGCTCCTTCCCCCACCCAGCACATTTCCTCTTGGAGATTCTCAAGGTTTAAGAAACTGCTTGGAGTACCCCCAAGCTTGGCAAATGGTCTAAATCGGGGTCATTTCACACATGGCAGGATGGGTGGGGGGGTCAGTTTCTGCTCTTTTTGTTTTGTTATTTTAATATATTTTTATTGATTGCAGAGAGGAAGAGAGTGGGAGAGATAGAAACATCAATGATGATAGAGAATCACTGATTGGCTGCCTCCTGCACACCCCTCTACTGGGGATCCGGTCACAACCCTGACTGGGAATAGAACCATGACCTCCTGGGTCATAGGTCAATGCTCAACCACTGAGCCATGCAGGCTGGGCTTTGCTCTTGTTTTCGCTACGTTTCTTCCACTGGGACTCACTCAGAGGTATGAGTCCAACATCGGGCCTTTGGAACCTGACATGTCTCTGATTTAAGTAGGGGCAGCCGAGTCTTGGTCGTGGACTCTGAATACTGAGTGCCAGGCAACTCAAGTGCCCACAGGTGAAACGGTGTGAACACTGCAAGACGGGCTGGTGTTTTGGGTTGCCTCTTGCATGTACTTGCAGAGAACTTGCAACCAAGGCATTCATTGACAAATCACACCAGTGTGTTAATAAGCAAGGGGATTTCACATCTCCCCATCTTTTGAGAGATGACTAGAACTGCTTAACCCTCTGAGATGATCTCCATTGCCTGGGAGCCTAAAGAACACGAGTCAGGAGCATAACAGAGAGCTGCAGGGACAGGGGACTTTGTGACATCTTTAAGCTTACCCCATCTCTGCACCCACCCCGGTGGCCTCAAGAATTTCGGCTCCAGGAGCATAAGGAAAACATTAGCTACTCCTTCATTCTGGCATCTGGATTTACCTTCAAGTGACTGAAAAGATACTCTGCTGCCACCTGATACCAATGAATGAAGTGCCAAAATCAGTGTGGAGTATGAGAAAAGAAAGCCATAAAGAAGCAGCAGGCACAGAGAAGGCAAGAAAAAGGCATTGAGGAGAAAAACACACAAAACAAACCGAGACACGACTGCAGTGAAAACAGTACTGATGGGGATTTAGGAGACCCAGTCCCCCAGCTCTGAACAGCTCGCAGGCCTCAGGCAATAATACCCCCATTGCCCTTTACTGTTTCCTTTGTTAGAAAAACAGCGTTGGCTAAGTTATTAATTAAAGTCTGTTTCAACTCTAAAAGTATGACTTTTGGTTCTGAAATGGACCCGAGAATTAAACCAAATACAGGGCAGGGGGCGGGGGAAAGGCATTTTGGTTCCTGTCTCCCACATCTCTACCCAAGTTCCTTAGTAGTGTCATTAAAGGGTCTGGGTCGGAGCAGGGGAAGGGAATGTAGTAAGTTCTGATTTCTCTCAGCCTTGGAACCGACAGGCCTACTCCTGCACCTAAAACAGCACTCAGGGTAGACCACCATTCCCAACTGCAGGGCATCACATGAGAGGATAAGACAGAGCAGGGGAGTCGCAAAGGAAGGAGCTCGGAAAGGAAAACAAGTGTAAATCCAAGCGACGGGCAAGGTTGCCAGAGAGGCGAAAACCCCCCGCTCGCAGGGCGGGCAAGTAGCTGTCTTCCTCCGGGCCTGTGCGGGGATGACGGCCAGCTGCCTGACACTTCCTAGCAATGATTCCACTGCTCCCTCAATTTCTCTTATGTACAAAAATATAAAACAATAAAGTGCAGCTTACATTTCAGTGACACTTTTCCTTGCTTTAATATTTTTTGTCTTTTTCTGCTTTTGAAATGAACTCTCAATTACAAAATATCAAACTACACTAAAAAATGCCAGCCATTGGCCCAGGATGGAGAAGCCCACAAGCACGGACACAGCAGCAGCGGAGGCGGAGGTGGGACGGTTGAAGCAGTGGTTACGAAGGTCACAGAAAGCTAACACTATCCAACAGGAGGCGGCCTAATTCAGCACAGGCGAGACTAGTCACTACCTTGGTGGGTGGCCTCAGTGTATTAGGTTCAGCTTCTACTCGGCAAAACAACTTCTTCTAGCTAAGAGGTCCTGGCTTGCACCGATCGCAGGGTGGCCGGAGGGCACCAGAGCAGTCTGTTAGTTTTTCAGGATGCTGTCGTAGACCTGATAGATGTACTGAGAGACTTCCGGAGCTCTGCACTTCAGCGACAGCTGTTGGGAGGGAAAGGAGAAGAAAGATTAGCATGGAGATCCGCGTGAACTCCAAAGGTAGCCAAGTAGCCAGGCTAAGAGAAACTCTGGTAGAGTGGCAGAGGAAACCTACCACTGAGCAGGCAGAGATTCTGTTTGAGGTACTGTCCTCCGGGTTTTAGAATTGTAATCTAATCAATGTCAGGTTTCGTGGGTCTATGAGCTTAGGAAATACTCCATACTGAAAACATCCAAGTCTCTAACTATAGGGGCACAGCTGCTCCAATGTTTTGCTAAGCATCTCAGAGATTATTCCCAAGTGAAAAGGAAAAGGCTAAAGCCTTATCCTGCTGGTGGTTATTCAGCTGCCTGCCTGTTTCTCAGTCCGACAGGGGTGCTTATCTCAGTACAGGAGGATGTACAATCAAGTAAAATAAAAGTTTAAGCTAGCCACGTCCAACGTACTAGTGCTTTCTGTATTATACTGAGAGCACACACTGCCATGGAGGGAAACTTAATTATCACAAAAAAGACATTTACTCAATAACCAGACAGCAATTCATGCCAACAACTTAATCTTATTTTCTGCCTTTTTGAGAAGGCAAAGCAGACACTTCCGATACCACTCTACTTCTCTAGCACCACCTCTTCTAGCCTAACAATTACCAAATAAAAATGAAAACATTAAAGGATTTCAATGTTGAACACTGAAATTTTTGCTTCATTGATCAAGCCAGTCCAAAATTTAAATCCAGACTCAGAGTCAATTGTATTAGATTAAGCAACATATTAGCACTACAAAAGTGAAAGCATGCAAATTGCATTTAGAACCAGAAAATTTCATATTTGCTTTTTGAACTGCTAATACCATTGCTCTAACTATGTTTTCAATGATATGTCATTCTGCCTCTTTTTGTCTGTTTGTTAATTTTCATCCGAAGATATTTTTCCATTGATTTTTAGAGAGTGGAAGGAAGAGGGAACGACAGAAACATTGATGTGAGGAAACACATTGATTGGTTGCCTTCTGCATGCACCCCAAACAGGGTCAGAGAACCTGCAACCAAGGTACATGCCCTTGACCAGAATGGAACCCAGGACCCTTTGGTGCACAGGCCAGTGCTCTATCCACTGAGCCAAACCGGCTAGGGTAATTTTGCCTCTTTATTAAAAACACTAGAGGCCCAATGCATGAAATTTGTGCAAGAGTAGGCCTTCAGTCCCATGCAACCCTGGCTTCATCCAGAAGGTTGTCTGAAAGGTCATTCTGCTATTCAGTTGTTTGGTCAATTTGCATATTACACTTTCATTATTATATATATTATTGATTTCAGAGAGGATGGGAGAGGGGAAGAGAGACAAGGGCAGAGGGAGAGGGAGAGCAAGAGAAACATGAATATGAAATAGAAACATCCAAAGTTGCCTCCAATACTCCAACTGGAGTATCTGCAACATAGGTATGTGTCCTGACTAGGTATCGAACCCACAAACTTTTGCTTTATGGAATGAGCCACCTGGCCAGGACATAAAAAAACAACTTCTGTAATGAAATACAGTAAGGATTGGGGTGAGGAAGTGATTTATCATTCTCTCAGGAGAGTAAGGGACCATCAGTCCTCATGCACTGGTACTGGGCTCAACCAGACAGATTTTCCCCCTCCTTAATTGGTAGCTGAGATCAGATCAATAGTACAATGGGTATTTAGAGTGATGAGGGGAAGAAAATGGATCCAAAAGATTTTGAAGTCTGGAACACATTTAGGGGAATGGATTAGGCCCTTGTCAGACTGTAAGGTAGTGGGTATAAACAGGCACACCTTGAGGATAGGATCTCATGGGGCTATTTCTTATAACTGCATGTGAATCTACAATGATCTCAAAATAAAAATTTAAAAAATATATAGGATAGGAAATGTCCTTCAACAGGCGATCAGATAAACTGCTGTATACCCATATGGTAGATTACTACTTTGTCTAAAAAAGAACGAACTATTGATACAGCAACAATTTAGGTGGATATCATGGGTATTGTGCTAAGTGGAAAAAAAAGTCTCAAAATGTTACATGTTATATGAATTTAACGGGGGACTACATATCAGTGGTTTCCAGGGGTTAGGAAATATAATGAGATAGCAAGAGGGAGGTTTTGTTTTGATGGAACAGTTTTGGGTTCTGACTGTTATAAATCTATACATGTGATAACATTTCATAGTATTGTACACTACACAGAGCAATAGAAAGACTCATCTGTGGTCTTGTTAGCATTATTTTATCAATATTATTGTCATTTGAAAATGCATTTTCAAATTTTAAAAATGTTTTTATTGATTTCAGAGAGGAAGGGAGAAAGAGAAACATCAAGGATGCCCTAACTGGTTTGGCTCAGTGGACAGAGTGCTGGCCTGCAAACTGAAGGGTCTCAGGTTTGATTTTGGTCAAGGGCATGTTTGTGGGCACATCCCCAGTAGTGGGTGAGCTGGAGGCAATTGATAGATGTTTCTCTCTCATTGATGTTTCTAACTTTCTATCCCTCTCCCTTTCTCTGTGTAAAAAAAAAAAAAAAATCAATAAAGATCAATGATGAAAATCATTGATAGGCTGCTTCATGTATGCCTCCCCCCCCCCCCCCCCAAACTGGGATTGAGCCTGAAACCTGGGCATGTGCCCTTGATTGGAATCGAACCCAGGACCCTTCAGTCCGCAAGCTGACGCTCTATCCACTGAACCAAGCCAGCTAGGCAGTGGTCGGCAAACTCATTAATCAACAGAGCCAAATATCAACGATTGAAATTTCTTTTGAGAGCCAAGTTTTTTTAAACTTAAATTATATAGGTAGGTACATTGTTATTAACTTAATTAGGGTACTCCTAAGCTGGCCTTTTCTAAAATCTCCAGGGGCCAAAGAGCCACATGTGGCTCGAGAGCTGCAGTTTGCCGACCACTGAGCAAGGGCAAGAGGTTAAACTTAAAAAAATGTAACAATCTATGTTTAAAACAGTGATACCAAGAAGTTCCTCTCAAAACTTTCATTATCCTTATAATGAGTAGAAAGAACACAGTAGAAGTGTCAAGAGACAACCTGAATTCTAAGCACAATCGTCCCACCAACAAATTATATGATCCTAAACAACTCACTAATCATTTATTTTTTATTAAAAATATTTTTATTGATTTCAGAGAAGAAAGAAGAGGGAGAGATAGAAACATCAATGAGGAGAGAGAATCATCGATCAGCTGACTCCTGCACACCTTTACTGGGAATTGAACCCACAACCCAGGAATATGCCCTTGACTGGAATCGAACCTGGGTCCCTTTAGTCTGCAGGCCGAAGCTCTATCCACTGAGCCAAACCAGCTAGGGCGTCACTAGTCATTCCTAACTTTGGTTTTCTGAGATAACCATGCTTCTTTGACCCAGCTAAGATGAAAAATAAAAGGATGGACAAAAATACATGGACTGGTGGTCGGGAAGGTGGGTGGGAGGAGAGTATACTTTATGGGGAAGCCCAAAGCTTCCCAGCTCACAAATGCTTGGGCAATAATATGGCTTGATAGGACTCAGCAGCTCACCCACATGCTCATCAAGGGAGGGAACTAGTGGGAAAAACACCTAGAATTTTCAGTTCTGGGTGGTACTATGACCTTGATGCATGCTAGTGAAAACAGACTGGCCTATTCAAATTAAGGAATGCAATCACAGACTTTTATCAGCTAAATGGCTAAAAGGCTCCCTTAATCTACTAGCTAGCTTCTTCAGAGTTAGTCAATATTGAATCTTATTCTCTTCTGTCACTTTCCTGTCCCCTCCTTTATGACAGCCTACAGAAACTTCAAACATAACAAAAGAATAAGATATATTTCCCATCCCACGTTGTTTTTACCTTTACTTTGCAAAATGCAGATGACAAACAACACCCTATTGGGAGATCACATTTGACAATAGCAAACAAATGCCCAGTGTCTAGGGTATAAATCTTTGTTGCTTAATAAGGGAATTTGCTGCTGTCCTAAAAGTATTGTCAGAATTTAAATTTTAATCCATTGTAGCACTGAAAGAAGTTTTCTAAAGTTTTCCTTATAGGCTGCCAAAAATGTGTTCCATTTTGCCTTATCTTTCATAAAAGTATTTCAGGACAAATAATGCTAAAAGTCTCAGGTATTCACTACTCCGATATCATTAGGTCGTAAACTCCAAAAGCAGGCAAGAAGACATCTTTGAAATGAGCTATGTTAACAACCCTCCTGGCAGTTTGTTATGGGGGCACCTGCACAGACAGGCTAGGTCCGTGGTCGGCAAACTGTGGCTCTCGAGCCACATGCGGCTCTTGGGCCCCTTGAGTGTGGCTATTCCACAAAATACCATGGCTTGGGCGAGTCTTTTTTGAAGAAGTGGTGTTAGAAGAAGTTTACATTTAAAAAATTTGGCTCTCAAGAGAAATTTCAATCGTTGCACTGTTGATATTTGGCTCTGTGGACTAATGAGTTTGCCGACCACTGGGCTAGGTATGTATTAATTGAGACTGAAAAGTTGCCCTGTTTTGTGAGCAGCTCTATATACTCGAGGGAAAGTTTGAGGCTCTCTTGCTGCAGAGGCACCATGCTGTGCCGATGGGACAGACCAAAGAGGCCACAGAGGACTTTGGTATTGACCACTTGTTTTGACATATGGGGTCTGAAGCGTCTCTTCCGGCCTTTCCAGGTGCTAGGAAAAAGTGAAAGGGCTCTTACCTCCCTCCTTGAACCCATCTCACCCATTCCGAGAAAGGCCTTACCGTATAGTTGGGGTTTCCAGGCTGGATACGTAGCTCAGCCAAGATCCAAATGCCATTAGTGAGCTTCAGAGATTGGTACAGCATGTCCTGCCCTTCCACATTCCTCTTGGCAATAGTATAAACATTGTTGTTTTGCAACTTGCTGGAAACAGTGTCTGGAAACACAGATTCAAAATATCAAGCAAATGCTTACTAACTCTCTTCCGACATCCTCATGGCCACACGTGCTGAAATCCCAACAAGCACCGTTCCACGCTCACATTTCAGAAAGCCCTTCTCCTATAAGAGCAAAGTGCCTATCACATCCCAGGACAGAAAACAGGACACGGGGCAACTAAGCATTAGTGTAAGAAATACCTGAGGAGCTACGGTAGGTCAAAGAGGTGGTATTACCTGGTAAAAATGGTCCGAAGAGGACAAAGACAGAAATGGGTGCATGAGTGTGCCAGGGCGGCTCTCGTGTTGGTATTCACGTTTGGAACACTGGCCTCAGAGCCACAGGGAGAGGCAGACTGGGATCAAATCCACAACATTACTTCCTAATCACTGCTACTTCCCTGTGAGCCCCTCTGGCCTCAACGGCCAGCATCAGAAAACAGCAGAGTTGCAGAAATCCTGCAAGTCAAATTTGTTAACATGGACGTTTAAGTTTTTTGTTTTTTCTTAAAAGCAGGCAAATGATTCCTAAAGCTTGTAGGGAATACTATGACTTCAAATTAATAATGAAACAAACTGTCTCAATAAGAGACTTTGAGAAAGACTGAAACTGTACCAAGATGATTATTACAAGGCCTCATAACCTCAGCTGCTGTTGCTGGTTACAGACGGGAGGCCTGTAGCCACCAATCCAGGTAACAACGGAATGGGGCCTTCCTGTGACTACAGCATCAAAGAGACATGATATTTCAGAATTAAAGGTCATTTCTCTCTTCTTGTTTTCTTACTGCTAATATGGAAGATGCTGCGGCATCAAAGAGAAACTTTAATAGAGATTACAAACACTGCTTCTTGGTTGACAGTTTATTATGTTCATTTCTGATGAGAATTTGATTTACTCATGCCAACGTCAGGAACTTCTTTCCATCTAAAAATCAGTCATAATCTAATGTGCTCTCCAGGAAAAGGTTGCCACGATGGACAGTCTTTACGCTCTCCTAGACAGGAAGCTCTCTGAGCACAGGGATCCTGAAGTTTTTCATCACTGTGCTTCCCACAGTATCTGGGACGCAATGGATACTGCCATCACTGCCTGTGGACAGGCCTCTGACTCTGGTGTTGGTGATGCCAGCATCATAGTCATTAGAAAACCATCTTGTCCTGACATTATTCTCCCACGGTCAAACCAGTGGAAGCTCAGGGAAGGAGGCACTAAAGTCCATTCGTTAAACACTTGCACTACCCCCAGTTATTACTTAACTTTTCCCCGTTCAGTTCCAAAGGTTTTCACTAGCACCAAACAGAGCAGTTAAGAACTGGGTCTCTTGCCGAAGCCGGTTTAGCTCAGCGGAAGAGCGTCGGTCTGCGGACTGAAAGGTCCCGGGTTCGATTCCGGTCAAGGGCATGTACATTGGTTGCGGGCACATCCCCAGTGGGGGGTGTGCAAGAGGCAGCTGGTCGATGTTTCTCTCTCATTGACGTTTCTAGCTCTCTATCTCTCTCCCTTCCTCTCTGTAAAATATCAATAAAATATATTAAAAAAAAAAAAAAAAAAAAAAAAGAACTGGGTCTCGCCGAAACCGGTTTGGCTCAGTGGATAGAGCGTCGGCCTGCGGACTGAAAGGTCCCTGGTTCGATTCCGGTCAAGGGCATGTACCTTGGTTGCGGGCACGTCCCCAGTGGGGAGTGTGCAAGAGGCAGCTGGTCGATGTTTCTCTCTCATTGACGTTTCTAGCTCTCTATTTCTCTCAATTCCTCTCTGTGTAAAAACAATAAAAAAAAATATTAAAAAAAAAAGAAAAAAAAAGAACTGGGTCTCTTTGAGGAGCCAAAAAGATTAGTTATTAGTTAAACACAGTACTGTTGGAGAAGGCGGCCTCAATATGCTTTCTTACCCACCGCTGAGGGACCAGGCAGTTCTGACTGTCCCCTTGGTCCTCACATTGAAGGGTGCCTGCAGCCTAGACTGGGTGACAAGGCAATGTCACCAGCTGGAGTGAGGCTAATGCCTTTGACAGGGCTGTCTTTAAAACGTGGGGGCTTGCTTTAAGTCGTAAAGCCATTCCTAACTTTCAAGGCTCTTGCCCATTTCCAAAGAAGTGGAAAACGCACACCGTGGGAGCCTTAACTGAAGCGCCACCTTGTTGTAAGAGCTATGTTCTAGACAATGTTTACAAGTTCCAGATTCCTAAAGACCTCCTGATTTACCACCTCTGTGAGAGATGATAGGCTAAGAAGTGAAAGCATACAAACACACACACTCACCCTTCTAGAATTAGAAAGCATGGCCATCAGCCAGGCAGAGGAAGCAAGTTGAATGGATTTAACTATAAATACATTTGGAAGCACTCTGGCCAGGCTCTGCTCCTCCTGAATGGTTGTGGCATGATTTCTATTGAAATATTGAATGGAGCATGTGTCCAATAACTTAAGAATGTGAGTGAGTCAATTTTTATGAATCTTCCTAGTAGATGCTAGGTTAGAGCTTGAGGATGTGTAGATGGCAGGATAACCAGACTCTGCAATGAAAGCCAGGTATGATAGGGCTTCCCAGCCAGACTGGGACAGACTTCCCGACAAGGTATCAGGTATTTTTCACACACTGAACTCCTGGGAAACAAATGGAATCTTACAGGTTTGAAACTTTGAGAAGAAGGTAATGTTAAGACACTGGGTTGTGCCCCAAGGAGTAAAAAAAAGATGGCCAATATAATTATACTGTTGGAGAACAACACGGGCTTGAAATGTCTGGTCCACTTGTTAGTGGGTTTTTCAACTGACTCAAGCAGTTCAAATCCGAGTGTTCAGGGTCAGTTGGAAATCCTGCACGTGGAGGGCTGATTTAAGTTTCCGCAAACTTTTGACTGCATGGTGGTCAGCATCCCTGACTCTGGCGCTGTTCAAGGGTCAATTGTACCTGCTTCAAGATGTGATTTCTTCTGGTTCATTTGTCTTCCTGAAATTTGGCTCTTTGGGTCTGGGGCCTAAAATCTTAGCAGGTATAGATGTGGTCTCCCTTCCTTCATCGTCCTACTTTAGCTAAGCCACCTCTTCCGGCAGCAAGAGTGAAAAGACAGCGCTCAGAGAGCCGGAAGAGGGGACTGTGCATTGGCACCACCCGTGGTATTCATTAGCAAGTTCAAAACCACTATGACTGCTGAAAATAACCCTGTTTACCATTTGAGCAACCAAACTACGATTAAGTACTGGCTGGTAAAACATTTCCATTTATGAGATGTTACTGAGAGAGGGGAGAACCACACCAAAATAAAGAAACAAGAGCTCACCCTTGCCTAGCCCTCCTGCCAAAAAAATATGTCCCCCACGACAGTGCCTAACTAGTGACAAAACGGGTTTACAGTTGTGAGTACATGAAACACAGTTTATTAATTATTGTATTATTTTTCTTTAAAACATTTTAAAATATATATTTTATTGATATTTTACAGAGAGGAAGGGAGAGAGATAGAGAAATGTCGATGAGAGAGAAACATCAACCAGCTGCCTCCTGCACACCCCCCACTGGGGGTGTGCCCGCAACCAATGTACATTGGACTGGAATCGAACCTGGGACCCTTCAGTCCACAGACCGACGCTCTACCGCTGAGCCAAACCGGTTTCGGCTAATTATTGTAGTATTTTTCATATGAACAATTGTAAAACTACTTTTGCCTACCCCTGTTTACACAGAGCATAATAAATATTTTTTAAAAAAAGTTTGTAGACTGCTTGCCAAAAAGATTCCTTTCTTGATATGGCTAGAGATGCAATTACTATTTACTTAAGACTGGTCCCAGACATATACAGCTAAATGCAGCTATAATGGTAAGCTGCAAAACAGATTCATACAGATATCTTGACACCAGTAGAGATGACTAGTACTAGAAGCAGGGAGAGCCATTAGTTAGTGCATCTTTGATCTAGTATTTTCTAGTATTTATACAACTAGTGGCACCACAAGCACCCCTATCACATATGCCTTTCTTTTAAAGATCTAATTATTAAGGCTTGGGAAGCGGATTTCTTCTTCAGGAAGAAATGGAGGAGCAAAAGTAAAAGCTCAATGCTAGGTTGGTAAGTCCTTTAAACTTGTAACTTCCCATAGCCCTCAGACTGTTATTGCCATCTGTCAAATGTCTACTCTGGCACAGAAAAGCTATTTAAAGTGTTGGTGCTACTGTGATTAGGGCAGATCAGCTGGAAAGGATGGTATTTTTAGCTCTCAGCTAGACCCAGGGTGTTGAATCAGAAGGCACTAAACCTGGAAAATTCATGTTAATAGAGCTTCAAGAATGGAAGGAAGTGCAAAGGCCAGGGCACTCCCGACCTTGGGGTGGAGGCAGGTGAAAAGCGAGAAAGGATTAGCTTCTTGAAAGACTAGCAGTGGTTTAGTGTGGGAAAAGGTGGCTTGGGCTCCGGGAGAACACAGAGGCTGCTTTTCCTTCTGCTCCATGAGCTGTGCCGCCACAGAGCTGTGTCACACTGGAAAACCCGTGCGCTGGCATTTGGAGCACCCAAGGCAAGGAGACACTGGCACGAACCCATGGCAGAACTGATCAGAATGGACCTGCTCTGAGAAACTGGTCCAGGCCACATCAGAGGACACGGCCCCACTGGGAGAAAGGCCAGATACTTCTTTGGCAAGATCACGAATGTACATCAAGGTACAATAGTGTTCACAATTCCAATCTGGAAGCAGGGAGATCTTTTCTATTGTTTTGGCAGGCCAGACGAAGTTATCCAAACTTCCTCCCCTCCTTTTAAAGCATGTTCCTTTCATGCTGGATGTCAGAAACCAAATCTTTCCAATTAGTCTGGCCTTTTCCTGTGTGTCTACAGGCCAGTGTTTCCCAGATCATGTTGAAGGAACTCGTGTTCCAAAAAATGTTAACATTCGGTCCTTTTAAATGCCAGTCACCAATGATCTAAACAGGTGTCCTCAGCTTTCAGGTGCTAATGTGCAACACAACTTCTAAGACAGGCACATGGTGCATTGTGTTTTTCAACTTTAATTGACCACAGGATCGCCCCCTCACCCTTAAAAAAACCCAAAAAAACAAAAAAACAACAACAAACAAACATTTCCAGGAGCATAATATAAGAAATGTTGCCAAAGGACCAACTACCACAAGGGTAAGTAACTACAACAAAGGGCCTGGTCTTTCCCAAGCTGGGTATAGAGGCTGCTTCTCGTGACAGGATCCACGCTGGTCCTTAGCATGAGCAGACATCGTGGACCTGACAGGCTTCCTGAAGCACCTGACGTCCTGAAGAACAGCTTGCTGTACTGTGGAAAGCTGCGCAACCTCCTACACTCATCAAATAGGTTTTGTGGTGAACCTCAGAGAGTGACAGACAGGAAACACTGTCATCTACCGAGAACACGGCACAAAAAGCAGTTCAATTTGAGTATGGTTGTGTGTGTGCACACATGCGTGTGCGTGTGTGTAAACAGCAAAAACTCTGGTTTTGGTGCATAAAGACATAACCAGTCATGGTGAGAAACCTAGACCAAGAATATGTTAGAAAGAAGGCAGATTGCCAAAACTGGTTTGGCTCAGTGGTAGAGCGTCGATCTGCGGACTGAAAGGTCCCAGGTTTGATTCCGGTCAAGGGCATGTACCTTGGTTGCGGGCACATTCCCTGGTGGGGGGTATGCAGGAGGCAGCTGGTTGATGTTTCTCTCTTATCAACGTTTCTAGCTCTCTATCTCTCTCCCTTCCCTCTGTAAAATATCAATAAAATATATATATTAAAAAAAGAAGGCAGATATATGGTATTCTTGAAGAAAAGCAATTAACTAGTTATTACAATAAAAATTATAAAAGACTTATCTCCTCAAACACCTCTCCAAGGGCTCTGGAGAAATCTTCCCAGAAAAGAATATTTGTCTGAACAGAGAATGAATACATCAATAGAGCAAAATAAATAAATAATAAAAAATAAAAATAAAAATTTGGAGTGAGAAGAGTTTTCCCCCTCTCTCTGTACCAGCCATATTGCCTCTTTCTCTCAGTACTATGCTCTAGCTAGAAGGGGATGGCAGCATAAGAAAAACACTTATGAGAACTGGCAACATATGGGGTTGAAATGAGGAGTAAATGAAGAAAAAGGAGGAATGGACCAAACACCAAGGCTGACTTTTATTTAAACTTAACCTTGTATTAACCTAAAAAGAGACTGGGCAAAGGCAAGACTCTGAAGAGCTTAGTGCTCCTTCCACTCTAAGGAACACTTTGGTGAAACAAAGCCCTAAGGACTGATAGTTGCTATTGTTTCTCCTTTTGTGTTACCTCTATTACAGTAACATGGTTATAAAAATTAACTACAAAAGGGTCTGGGGCTTTTAAAAAAATATATATTTTATTGATTTTTTACAGAGAGGAAGAGAGAAGGATAAAGAGTTAAAAACATCGATGAGAGAGAATCATCCATCAGCTGCCTCTTGCACACCCTCTACTGGGGATGTGCCCACAACCAAGGTACATGCCCTTGACTGGAATAGAACCCGGGACCTCTCAGTCCGCAGACCGACGCTCTATCCACTGAGCCAAACCGGTTTTGGCGGTCTGGGGCTTTTTATCGTTGATTAAAGAGGTTAGTGTCATGACAGATGCTGATACAAGGTAAGAAAGAAAAAGGTTACGAACTAGTCTTTAATCAACTATGATGTATTCTTATTTAATAACAAACACAAGATTCTAAATAAGGATATCAGAGTCACTTTCCCTCTCATACTGAATGTAGATAATAAAAGGAAAAAAGTTATTTTTATTCTAGGGAGAGTGTACATCATTAAATGCCATTTCCATTATTTAATGGCTTACAGGATGTTCAAATAATATGACTAACACATGTTCAACTATTGAACTGTGAAGATGGAACCATTCTAGCTTGTTTCTTAAATCTGTTGGCTCACAGTAATCTAGTATCTACATCAAAACGTCCCAAATTTTTAAAGATAAGTTTGCAAAGTAATATATCTACCATATAACCACGAGAAACAAGGTAAGTATAAAAAGAAGAGGTATATAAAGACAAAAAATTAAATGTAGTCATTACTCACCAGCATTTAAATGACATTCCTTAATCTGGAACTGAAGTTCATTTTCATTGGGAATATCCTTCCACGTTGCAAGAAAGACCTGGCGCTCTGCATGGGGAAGCAGAGGGAAGGAAGGATGTGCACAATCTGTCAATATCCTGATTTCTGATGACTTGCACCATTTCTCCTTTGGAGTGCTGGCTCTTGCAATAGCAATATAGCCAGGGTCAGCCTGGCCCTGGAGCCCATTTTTGGCCATGCAGAGATGCTATACTCCAAGTCAATTGATCCCTCATCAGTAGCACTAAGATACATTGAGAGAGTTTACCATCTAGGGTTTAATTTTGGCTCCACTGTTTTCCTATTTGGTAACTTTAGGTAAGTTTGTAACCTTTCTGATCCTTAATTTCACCATATGTCTGTCTTGCTTAACCAAAGAGGACTGTAAAAACCAAGTCAATTAAGTGCCAATACATTTTAATATGCTAGTTTTATTAGATGGTGGTTTTATAGTAAGGGGAGAGAGAAATGTCAATAACCACATGAGTAATACTAGTGGTTTATTACAAACTAGAGGCCCAGTGCATGAAATTCAATCACAAGTAGGTCCCTAGGCCTGGCTGGTGATCAGGGCCGATCTGTGGGGTGACCGGTGGTGGTGATGGTGGTGGGCAGTGGACCGGCTGGCACCCACATTGGCTGGCCTGGCGCCGCCCACTCGCCGGCCCTGCCCCCCGCAGCTGCTGCCATTTGGGGCCTGAAGGCTGGGGGCAGCTCCTGTGTTGAGAGTCTGCCCCCTGGTGGTCAGTGTGCATCATAGTGACCAGTGGTTCTGCCGTTTGATTGATATGCATATTAGGCTTTTATTATATAGGATTATTACAATTATAATGAAAAAGTGTGAAATAGTGAGAGAATTACAAAAATGTGACGGGGAAACCAGTGAGCAAATGTTGGAAAAATGGCACCAACAGACATGCTCAATGCAGGATTGCCACAAACTTCCATTTATATATATATATATATAAAAATGCAGTGTCTGTGAAGTATAGTAAAATGAGGTATGCCTGTACTCTGTATGCTGGGGTGATAGGGTTATTCAGAAAATCGGCATTGTAATTTAGAGACTAACAGCAAAACAGACCACTGTGACTCAGGCGAATACATAATTAGCAATTACTAGAGCTTTAGAATAGCCTTACCTATCCCCTTTTTTTCAAACCTCAAAATAACTTGTGCTTTTGGGCTATGCTCTGCCTAACAGTCAGAGGAAGGGCAAAGGTACATTAGCCATGACAGGAGGACATACTCACCCATTTTGCCATCTTCTACAAAAAGCACATTGAGTGGGATGAGGCAGCTGAAGTAGAAGACATCAATATTATTTTTCACAGCTACCTGCCAGGAAAGAACAAGGGAAAATGAGAACATCATAGGAAGCCAGTACACAGAAAAAAACACTTATGTGTCTTGAAATATATCACCCTATTTCCTTTCTCCTTTAGACAGAGCAGGACTCCTCAAATCAAGACACACCAACCCATACATTACAAAGCATATCCTTACTCATTGCACTGTTAGAGTGAGTATTGTGACAACCTGCAACACGACTTCACTTTTAGGAGGAGCTCCAGAGGGAAATGAATTCAAGGCACAAGTTCCATACCCAGAATATTCTATTCAATTATTCCTTTGTTTCTATGTTTATTAGCAGTAGTTGCTGCTACTACCTACCTATTAATGATATAATTTCTAATACTCATTATTACCATCCCAAAGTAGGAGCTACTCCCTTTTCATTTTATAGATGAGGAACTGAGGTTCAGAAAGATTCAGGTTCACACTGCTAGTACATAGAAGAAATAAGCTCAAATGCAATTTGTATGACCCTAAAACCTGATTAACCAGCCCCCCTCACCCCGCCCTGCTGCCCCGGTCACAAATAAGTGGTCATACTGCCCCTTATCTTTTTTTTAGATGTTGGTTTTAAAGTTGTTTTATAAAATCTTATTTCCTAAGTCTATGGTTGGAAAAGCTTGTGGGTAAAATACTGGTAAATCAGATGACTGTAAGAAGGAAAAGCCTTTGGCCCTGGCCAAGTGGCTCCGTTGATTGGAGCATTGTCCTATACACCAAAAGGCTGCAGGTTCCATTCCTGGTTGGGGCGCATACGGGAGGCAACTAGTTGATGTTTTATTCTTCCCTTCCTCTCTCTATCCATCCCTCCCTCCCCTCTCTTCTCTCAAATTAATAAACATATCCTCTGGTGAGGATTAATAAAAAAATGGAAAAGCCTTTGAGCAAGTAAAGAAATGAGTTTTCTTCTCACAATTCAAGCTTCCATGGCCCATTCAATTCAGAGCATGCTCTTTATATTTTTCAAAAAGTTAGTCTTTTTATTCAGGGGCGACACTGGTTGGCATATACATTCAGGAACAGGCAGCTTCCAGGGAGGCAGATTATAGGAGCCATACACTGTAAGAAGGGAGAGGAGGAGGGAGAGTCGCTTTAAACCACCACTTCCCACTGGTTCCCGTCATTAGTGACTTTCCTATTCATGCTCTGGGCACTGCAGGAAAACATTTCTCTGGGCAAGTTCTATAATCAGTGACCATGCCTTTTCTCTTTCACTTTGCTCTGAGAAAACAGAGTGGGGGGAGTGCCTATCTAGCACCGTTATATCCTCCCCCAACACTGCTCTTTGGGGGGACTAGTGCCCCCACCTCAACAGCTTATCTACTATTCATCAAAGTTTGGCTACGAGCTCCAAATATCCTCTTTCCAAAGACTTCTAGTTCTTTTACATTTATTATCTTTCCAACCTTAAATAGTACTTTTATTTATTTTTTCCTCCATAGTTTGGCTATGTCTACTTGACAGTCTTTCTGGTTTCACTCCCAGAAGAATCCATCAATTACTTTCCTTGTAACTTGTGTGTGTGTTTCCCCCCCAAGAAAAATGATTTTAAATGTGACAATGTTACATGCAATAAACACCAATTATTCAAGAAAAATGATCTTACATATAATAATATTACATGCAATAAACATTAATGTTTCAGGAATAAAAGGATTTTAAGTATATATTACCGAAACTGTACTAACATAGTATATCACAAAAGTTGTAGGAAATATTAAAAATCTGCAAATAACAGGAGTAACTTGTGTTTTTAACCTTTCAATTACCAACCTTCTAGGAGTGACCTCTATCACATAATCTGATGCCCAAAATGCTGGGACAGCAGGATTCTCAAACAGTTTGAGAATGGTGAATATAAGTGGATAAACTAACCTTAGGAAAAGAGGGACTTTTGACATTTTAGAGGTGCTACAGTATCACTTCAAAAATTTTATGCCTTCATGGGCTTCTGGGAAAGAGGCATTTTCTAATTAATACTTAGCATTGAGAGAAGGAGGACTCATTTCAAATAAGGGTACCAGAGGATAGAGGAGTGCCAGGCTCTCTAAAGGGCGTTTAGAGGTGAAAACTGGGGTGGTGTACGTGGGGTAATGCCCCACATGAAGGTCTTATGTGAAATGTAAGTGATTATCTATTAATATCTTTGGATATAAAGCGGTTATTTTTTACAAAGTGCCATTCATTCAAACATTTATGTTTACTATGTCCTAAGCATTTGATATACAAAGAATACAGAAAAGATAATCCCTTTCCTCAAAGGAATAATATTGGTAGTACTTAACCAAAAACATATATATCTTGTTGTGAGGGAATCCATATTCCAATTGGGGTTCTTTAGTAACAAAATGGACATGAAGAGCCCCTCTAGGTTGGGTCAGCAGTGCCAAACTATTATGCTTGAGAACACTTTTAATACAAAGACGAAGGCCGTGGACCCTCTTTCTGAAAAACGTGCGTGCAACATTGACATACAGTTTCAGGGTTCCTGGACTTCTGTTCTAGAATAATTCTGAGAAGCTGGGAAAAGCAGAGACAATGGACACAGTAGTTCAGAACATGAACTTGGGAACCAGATCAGAGGTGATTTTAAATTCTCACTCTTGTCACTGGTTATGATTTGGGGCAAGTAGTACCCAGCTCAGTTTCCTGCCTGTAGAATGGAGATAACAACAGCACTGAATGCATGGGTTATTATAAAATAATGAGTTAATATTTGCAAAGTGCTTAGAATGGTGTCTTTAAGTAAATGCTAAAACAAGTGTTTGTTAAGGAAGAATTCCTGGTCTTTTGTTTTACCATTTTACTTGGAATTTTTCATAATTAAGGACAATCATATTAGACTTACTGGATATCTTACACATGCTCAAGCACTAATACTATGCTAAGAGATGGGAAGAGGTAAAAAGGCTTATTAGCAAACCATTAGCTTAATGCCTCTTCTTGCTACTGTGCCCTTGGTAAAATATCAGCTTTTGACAAGATCCTCTGCACACAGATCACTCTTTGGGAGGAAGTGTTTCAGCTCTTTTTCATTAGTTTTTCAAAATCTGCATTTTGTAGCTCTCAAATGTTTACTTGTTACTTGTGGCTAGAACTGCATTTCAAGAATATAAATCGTTCTCTTGGGTCTGGTCCCTGCCTACCTCTCTAGCCCATTTCCTTAACTTCAACCACATCAAAATTACTTCCAATTCCCCAAATACTGAAGCTCACAGCTCTGTGCCTCTTTACCTGTTGTTTTTTCTACTTAATAAAGTCTTCTGAAGTTTTTAGCTGTCTGGAAAATAAGTAATCTTTTTAAAAATATATATTTTATTGATTTTTTACAGAGAGGAAGAGAGAGGGATAGAAAGTCAGAAGCATCGATGAGAAACACCGATCAGCTGCCTCCTGCACACTCCCTACTGGGGATGTGCCCGCAACCAAGTTACGTGCCCTTGACCGGAATCGAACCCAGGACCCTTCAGTCCGCAGGCCAATGCTCTATCCAGAGCCAAACTGATTTCGGCAAAAATAAGTAATCTTTTTAAAAAAAATTTATTTATTGATTTGAGAGCGAGAGCGAGAGAGAGAGATTAAATGTATCACTTATTTATGCATTCATTGGTTGATTATTGTATATGCCCTGACCAGGGATTGAACCCATAACCTGGGATGATGCTTTAAACAACTGAGCTACCTGTCCAGGGCTCTACGTAATCTTAAATTCAGTTCAAGCTTGAGGTTTCTCAGGATAGCTCTTATCCTTCCCCGCAGAGCACCCAGTGTGTACACTTCCACTGCAGCATACAATTGGGTTAGTACTAACTCTACACCTGCCTCACCCTGAACACAATGAGCTCCTCGCGTGCAGGGGCTCTCATTTTTCACCAGGATGCTAGTGGCTCAATGAGTCTCTGTTACATGAAATTAAGGTGAAGATGTTGAGCAAATGGAATTAAATATTCATTTCTCATTCTTTTTTTCTACCTCTACATCATTTATCTATATAACATAATCTCACCATCTCTCTCATTACATAAATTGATACTGAATGAAGCAGAGATGGGGTGATACGTGGGCTCTTTTAGTTTCAAATCACTCAGCTAAAACAACACCTATATGCTAAGAAAGAATACTAGGTTCTCCAAGGATATGCCAGTCACTCCTCAGGAGTTAAGGCACAAAAGAATCAAGAGAACACAGTATGGTCCAGTTCGATTCAATCCAGATGGCAGTTACTTTTAAAGAGAAATAAGTCAACCTTAAAGAGTATGATATTGATTGCTTTCGAAGTAGGAGGGAGGTCCTTTTTTCCCTTCTTCTTAAATTAACTATCCTAACAGGTACAGAATAGTTGGGAAACTATTTTCCAAGAGCTTTAACATCAATACCCACCTTGCCTGTAAGATATCAATTATCACATATATATATCCAACTGCCTACTTAGTATGTTTAGAGAGTATCTCAAATGAACATTTCCAAAAACAAATTCCTGCTCTCCTCCTCATCCTTAAAATAACCCGCTGTCCTTCCAAACTCAGTAAATAGAATACTGCAAAGCCTTTTAATGGTCTCCCAGCTTCTGTACTTGTCTTTCCCACTCCGTACACCTACCTTCCTCAGTCTATTCTTGACACAGCAGCCGAGTGAACTCAAAATGTAGGTCAGCTTACAAATACTTCTCTGCTCAACCCTCCAATGACTTCCCATCTCACTCAGAATAAAAATTAAAGTTACAATTGCTTGTAATCTGATCCCTATTGCTTCTGATGGCATGTTACAACTCTTGCCATGCTCGCCCCATGTCAGCCACAGGAGCCTGTTGCTGAGCTCCTTGCACATACATGCCAGCCACACTCCTCTCTCGTGGCCTTTTGGATTTGCTGTTCCTTTGTCTGGCAGTCGCTTCCTTCAGTAATATGCACGGCTCATTCCTAGCCTTCTTTAGGTTTTTACTTTTATCAAATACTAGAAGTCCAGTGCATGAATTCATGCACTAGTGGGATCTCTCGGCCTGCCTGAAAGACTGGGCTAAAACCAGCTCTCAGGCATCCCCTGAGGGGTCCCAGATTGTGAGAGGATGCAGGCCAGGCTGAAGGACCCCACTGATACATGATTGGGGCCGGGGAGGGATGCAAGAAGTTGGCCAGCATGGAAGGGACCGCAGGAAGGCTCCACGGCCAGACCCCAGCAGCAAGCTAACCTACTGGTAGGAGGATCTGCCCCCTGATGGTCAGTGCACTTCATAGGGAGTGTTTGAGCGGCCTTAGCATATCATTGGCATATTATGCTTTGATTGGTTGAAGGGCCAACTGGATGATGGACACTTAGCATATGAAGCTTTTATTATATAGGATTATCTTTTCAGATAGCTCTTACATGACCAACATATTTATAAAATTATACCATTCAATCTTCAATTCGAGAACTCCCCACTTCAATCTCTGCTTTATTTTTCTCCATTGCCCTCATCTGACATACTATTTTTACTAATTTGTTGGTTTACTGCCTGTCCCCCATCTCCAGTAGAATATGAGTCCTATAAGAAAGAGATTTTTGCCTCTTGTTCACTCTGTATTCCCAGTTTCTAGACCAGGAACTGGCACTCATACTGAGTAGAAGTATTCAATATAAATAATGATTGTAAAATATACTATTCAAAGTTCTGAACAAACATTTAGGTTTAGTCAAAATATAAACTTGTTCTAAAGTTTTCAAAAGAGCAGCACTCTCAAGTTTTTTCTAGTCTCTATCCCTTAACAGAAGAGGAAAGTATGGACATACATACTGGGGTGAAGGTGGGAAGAAGGGTCAGGATTAGAAGTATAATACTAAGTAACCCATCATAAAAACAAAATTTCTTTCAAGTTGCATGCTATTCCATAATGCATCTATTTATGTTAATATAAAAATGTATTTCTCCTTTACCTCTGAGTAAAATGGATGCTCCAGAAAAATCTGTCGTGTGTATTCTTCAGCTTCAGGTACCTCCTCAGCAGTGCGTTTTTAAAAACTGGGTCATTCCCCAGCTTGGGTGGGAGCAAACTCCCGCACTCCAACTTGGTTCGATCCCAAGTTGGGGCATATACATAGGTTGCAGGTTTGATCCCTAGTCTGGGTGCATATGGGAGGCAACCAATTGATGTTTCTCTCTCTCTCTTTCTCCCTGTTCCTTTTGCTTTAAAAGCAATTGAGCAGTGACCTAAGAATTAGGAGGTCACAGTTTGATTCCTGGTCAGGGCACATGCTGGGATTGCAGGCTTGATCTGGTGTGGGGCATTTCGGGAGGCAGCCAATGAATGATTCTCTCTCATCATTTTTTAAAAACATATATTTTGTTGATTTTTTGAGAGAGAGAGAGAGAGAGAGAGAGAGAGAGAGAGAGAGAGAGAAACATTGATGAGAGAATCATCAATCAGCTGCCTCTTGCACACCCACTACTGGGGATGTGCCCGCAACTAAGGTACATGCCCTTGACCGGAATCGAACCTGGGACCCTTCAGTCTGCCGGCCGACGCTCTATCCACTGAGCCAAACCATTTTCGGCTCTCTCTCATCATTGATGTTTCTATCTCTCTTTGCCTCTCCTTTCCTCTCTGAAATTAATAAAAAATAATATTAAAAAATAAAAGCAATAAACAAATCCTTGCCGAAACCGGTGGGGAGTGTGCAGGAGGCAACTGGTCAGTTTCTTTCTTTAAAAAAAAATATTTTATTGATATTTTACAGATTGATATTTTACAGAGAGATAAGAGCTAGAAACTTCAATGAGAGAGAAACATCGACCAGCTGCCTCTTGCATACCCCCCTACCGGGGATGTCCCTGCAACCAATGCACATGCCCTTGACCGGAATGGAACCCGGCCGCAGACCAACGCTCTACCACTGAGCCAAACCGGTTTCGGCTGGTTGATGTTTCTGTCTCATCAATGTTTCTAGCTCTCTATCCCTCTTCCTTCCTCTCTGTGGAAAATCAATAAAATATATTTAAAAATATATATATATATAATAGAAAATATCAGTGAATTTCATGAAGAGTAAGTAATGTTTCCTGAAAGTGTTTCAATTTTATGTACCATATTTGCCGGTGTATAAAACGATTTTTTGGCCCTGAAAAAATACGTATTTGCCGGCGTATAAGATGACTGGGCGTATAAGACGACCCCCTAACATTTCCACTAAAAATACAGAGTTTGTTATATACTGGCCGTATAAGACTACCCCCCACTTGGAGGCATATTTTTCAGGGCCAAAAAATCGTCTTATACGCCGGCAAATATGGTATGTATTGTGTGTGTATATATAATATGTAAAATATATTTTTCACTGTTAAGTTGTAGTCAATACGTATAAAATCCATTAATACTCACACACCAAATTAAAAGCAAGAAGTGAAGAAATGGGCTCAATGAGCTAAGGGACAGAATGTACACCTGAGCTTCTGCTTTGAGGATGCCTAAAGCAGATCACACAGATGAACCAAAGAGCAGATTACCTAATACTCTGTTCCTCTGGTCTGTCACGTGCAACATGTGGCCATAACAATATTAATTTGCCTCACATGGACATCAATAAGAAGAGCAAACAGAAATGATTCGGAGGCACTTCGAAAACACAAAAGGAAGCTATAAATGCTTAAGAATAATAATGACTTTTAAAAGTTACTTTTAGTGGCTGCTGGGGAAAGAGCAGCCTGTCAGCTCCAGCTGTAACCAGCAATTAGTTTCTTTCCATGGCATGGAAGCCTGCTGCAGTAGCTGCAGCCTCTTTATGGTGGCACAGCTGGAGACGAACAGGCTAAATTAATATTCTAACCTTGTTCCAGTGTACTCAAAAGTACTATAAAAAGGTACTAGATGAACTCAGTCTGAACTGTGGCAAATGCAGCCTCTCACCACAGAGAACCACAGGAGGCACAGCCACAGGAAAAGCCAAGGCAAGTGGCACACAGCTCACCTTTGAGAGTATATCTTCTACTCTTCCATGATGTCACTTGTGACCTTTCCAAGTCTCTGAAGAATATTTTTTTCTTTTATTCCTGCTCTTACTTAGCTTTTGGAAGGATTATTTACAGGCTGGTCCAACCTAAGACCAGGCAGAGATGCTGACCATTTCCATTTCTCTGAGAAATGATGGTTCAGATTGGTTTCCAGCTCCATGCCAACTAGTCAATATATCCAAGGGGAATGGCTCTGAGGGACAGGTTTTTAATGACACTGACTTCAACTGTGTGATAAATGTCATCGGAGACTCAAGCAGACGTGCTCTTTCTGCTAGCTGCTGGAGTTAAATCCACCTGTCCAATACCAAAAAGGCCTACCATCTATAGGTTAAATATGGCCTCCCATTTCAAACCCATCTGAGGACCAGTGAGAAGGCCAGGGGGGCCAGAGTGGGGGGAGTGGGGGAGGAGCCGGTGAAGTCAATGAGGTAAGGCATGGCTAGATCTCATAGAGCTCTGTGGACCATTGTTAGGGTTTTGGTTCTTCTGCTTAGAAAAATATCAACACAAGCTCTTCCAGATTGGCAATGTAAACCTCAGTATAACACAGCGGTGGTCTGGCCTAGAAGTACGCAGCTGCCACAAACTGACAGGACACACCTATGTGAAGAGGGTCACTGGGAGCTTCGTGCCTCGCAAGGAACCCAGGTCAAGGGGAATAGTGCTAGAATATATTGTCACGTGTTTCCACAAAAGCAATCAGAGTGCACAGTCCTCAATTGTGAATCTTGAAAGGCCAAAGGAGGCTTTAATACTGAACTTGTTTGCCCTGCACAACAGACAAGAAAAGTCAGCAGATACCAAGCTGGTCTGCTTCATTATACGGAAGCTCCTGAAAAAGTGTTCCATTTGGGAGCATTTACCAGTTTTCCTGGTGCAATAGCGAGAGCCGTGGGCTCTCTGAGTGTGGATGGACAGATGTAAGACATGAAGTATCGGGGACAGGCACCATCTGCAACTCATTTTCTCACAGGTTGGGACCGCAATGTAGGAGGAGCAAGGGACAGAATTTTTTCAGGACCGTACACTGGCAAAAAAAAATACAACACACACACAGACACACACAAAACCCAACACCTTTTGGCTGACAAAGATCTTAAGGATATAAATAAACAGAACTGTAAGACTGTGTTCTTTGTAGCTAGTATCTTCAGCACTTTCTGCCCTAGTCATTCAAAGGTTAAATAAATAGAACTGATGAAATACTGCTTCGTTTTAGAAGAGATATTCAAAGAAAAAAGCCGAGACATTATTTCTTTTCCCTAATATTTATCCCCCTATTATACAACACTTACGTGGGGTTTAAAGATGAGAGGTCGATAGACAGAAAGATAACAAAAACTATATATAGAAAAGGACCAATCCTTTTTTTTTTTTTTTTAATATACTGGTTTTGGATGTACAGCTTAGTGATTAGGCAATCATCTACTTTACATAATGTCCCCCTCCATATTTCCAGAGCCTCAACTGACACCTATACATAGCTATCACAACTGACTGTATTCTCCATTCTTTACTTATTTCCCCGTGACTATTTTGAAGCTACAAACTTGTGCTTGTTAGTCCCTTCACCTCTTCCACTCAGTGTCCCAACCGCCTCCCCTCTGACAACCACCAGTTCTCTCCCTGTAACTTGGGTTCACAAGGCTTTTTTTTTTTTTTTTTTAAACAACCAACATCAGTAAAGTAGAAAAAACTTCATAGGTTCCAATCTCTATTAGGTATTTAATTTGTGTCTCTAAGGTATAATTTATTTTACATTTTAAGAGGAAACAGTGTCTTTTGAACTTTTCAATAGTGTTTCAAACAGATTATAAGCCAACAAGTAGTCTGAGGAACATTTTAAAGAAAAATGTTTTTACTAGGTATCACATTAAAGTTCTGGAAGCTGGTTTGATTTACTTGTCATATATACAGACATTAAATTAGCCAAAATAGCTAAAACACATACTGCATTCAAAATATCATTTCCTCAACCCCCAGATATTCCCTCTCCCCCACCACAATTTTATAGCCTGGAGTACTAAAAAAGAACTAACTTTTCCTACATGAGCTCTTAAATTTAAATATTAGGCAAATATAATGTTTAAATGCCAATCAAGCTTGATTTGGCTTTACCTGGGTCTAAGATTTGAAGGGGAGAATGGAAGTGAAATCTAAAGTTACCCACCTACCAGCTAACCATTAGTTGCAACTTCCATCAGCAGACATTAAATAGAGCTGCTTATAGTGAGGAAAAGTTTCTCTCTTTTCAAGTTTTTTGCTTATTTTCTCCACTGGGAAATCCCAAGTAAGGAGAAAATAGCCATAATTACGACATTCCTTGAAAGAGGAGAATCCATGAGAACAACATGATCAGCAGTTGACTACAGATGGAATTATATTTCCTAGAGAAGTGAGATGCTTCATGTCATTCCACTTAGATTGAACATGTTTAAGTTAGCTTTTTATAAAGGCAGGTTTGTAAAAATGAAAACTTTTGAGGTAGGAGTTTGGACTAAGATCCAAAGTCTATTATGAAGTTTTCTAGTTGGGAAGTTCACTTCATGGAATCTGACATGAAAATGCAAACAGGAAAGTAAACTGACATTCATTTATTCTTTCTTAAGAGAAGAAAATTTGCCCTCGTTTCTGTGACCCAGATTCCATTTCTTATTTCTAAAGTAAAGCATTTTGCAGTCATGCTGACTGTCCTCAATATTAGGCTAGAGGCTCCCTGGGCCAACAGAAGGTTAGATCGCAATAAAAAAGAAAGCAGATGTAGATTTGGGTTAGTTACTTACTTCGGGAATTCTGTGCTGGAAAAGCCCCTTAAACACTTTTCTTTCATCATAGTAATAGCCAATTCCATCTGCACGATAATCCTTGTTCTATTCTTCTAGTCTGAGCCAAGTTATAATGTGACTCACCCACCTTCATTCTAAATCATTGTACCCTTTGCTGAAGAAGAGGCAGTCAAGGACTGCAGCAACAAGGTAGTTAATGAGCTGGCACACAAGCTTGTTTTGTTGCTATTTAAACTACTGAGAAACATTAGTTTTAACTTCAAGTAATTTTACTATTGATGTCTCACCACTAGTACTAGTATTTCACAATGGTATTTCCAGAAGAGTAAGCAATGGAATCACACCTGTCTTGACTGGAAACTGGAAGGTTGGTATTTTTATTTAACCATTTAAAACCAATTTTAGCCGAAACCGGTTTGGCTCAGTGGATAGAGTGTGGCCTGCGGACTGAAAGGTCCTAGGTTCGATTCCGGTCAAGGGCATGTACCTTGGTTGCGGGCACATCCCCAGGGGTGTGTGTGCAAGAGACAGCTGATTGATGTTTCTCTCTCATCGATGTTTCTAGCTTTCTATCCCTCTCTCTTCCTCTCTGCAAAAACTCAATAAAATATATATTAAAAAAAATAATAAATAAATAAATAAAACCAATTTTATAGTCTAACTCAGACTATTCTATCATTTCAAGTTTTGGTAGGATGGGAACACCAATCCTTTTTGCTATGTCTTCAGATTACCCTCCACAAGGCATCTTTTTAGGCTGGCTTTTGAAAATTAGTGATTCAAGATGGCAGCCACCAAGACAAATTTTTTTGTTTGTTAATCCTCACCTGAGGACATTTTTCATTGAATTTTTTCAGAGAGACTGAAAGGGATGGGGAGAGACACAGAGAAACATCGATGTGAGAGGAACACATCAATTAGTTGCCTCACACACACACCCCAACTGGAGCTGGGATTGAGCCTGCAACTCTTCAGTTTATGAGCTGACACTCTAACCACTGAGCAAAACTGGCTAGGTGAGATGGTATAGTTTTTATATAATTTATAAAAACCAAACATACAGCCTTAAAATAGAAATATGGACTTAAATATCAAGAAACACCACCTTCCTTTATAAGATTTTTAACAAAAATTAATATGAATGGAGTTAACAGTTCTAGTAGGTGGTGGACCCAAGAGCCATTTGAATGCTAGCAAAATGGTAGAGTTCATGTAGCATAAAAGTTGCCCTGCAGTAGCTTTGGTGTCTAATAATGTCTAAAGAAAATATGATAGTCCCTCAGCCACCTGAAGGAAAGCAATTAGTCAAAAAGAAATACCAGATGTCCTCCCCTCCACCCATTCAATTTAAAGCCTTCCATTTCCATAGCAGTACTTTTTCTAGATACATCTTGTGCATCTCAAAGTACTGGAAAGGAAGCTCCCATTCAAAGGCAGTTTATCTTACGATACTGTAAATAATAGTAATGTTTTGTCCATTTGAAATAAGTTGTGCCATAACAACATAACAATAATAACAACAGAAAACAACCCCAGGGGTTTTTATCTGTATTAATATCCATTCAGGGCTGCTATAGTTTCAGCTCATTAGCTTACTACCCTGCCTTCACATTGTTTGAACCACCAGAAAGCTTATATTTCAAAGAGAAATTCAAAATAGATGAAAATGGAATAAAACTCTAAACAAGGACTTAAACATTCTAAAAACTACAATGTTTTCAAGATTAAGAGGCTCTTGTAGACCTGATAAAGTTCTGAACTCCTCTAAGATTCTGCTACACTTACCATAGATATGTGTTAACAATGGATATCTAAATCCAGATATCTAACTATACATGGTTGTGTGTTTAACAATAATCTCCACATGATTCTCCATTGAAATCTTTAAAAGAGGGAAAGAGATACCAATATCAATGATGCAAGAGAATCATTGATTGGCTGCCTCTGGCATGCCCCCTACTAGGGATGGAGCTCGCAACCTGGACATGTGCCCTTGATAGATATAAAACACAGGACCTTTGAGTCCATAGGCTAGGGCGAAATCTGTCTGTCTGTCTGTCTGTCTATCTATCTATCTGCCTAAGTGACCTTTACAACTTAACGACTGTAACAACTGACCAGTCACTATAATGTGCACTGACCACCAGGGCGCAGACGTTCAACGCACTCCCACAGTCAGCCAACCTCCTCCGGTCCCTCCCCTTGGCCAGCCAACTTCCTCTAACTGGGCGAGATGGCCTCGATTGCCGTCCAGGCCTAGGAACACCATTCATGCAGGAATTTCGTGCACCAGGCCTCTAGTTTTTATATAAATGACACTCAACTTTGCTATGTAAGTTTTAAGAACAAAAGGTTTGTAAAAACCATCTTTAAAAGTTTCTAAATGTTTGAGTAAAAGAATAACTTTCCATGTCAATGGATGTCTTTAAAAAAATAAATAATATAGTTCCTCAGAATTATTACAAATCTGATACCATGACCAAATCTAATATAAATTATAAATATATACGCACATAATAAAATAATATTGGCAAGATATCAACTTGTACCCTGAGTGAAGTAAAACTCGAACCTGTAGGTTATTCAGAGGTTCCATCTTCATGACTGGACCCAAGGTGTTGAGAGGCAGGGAGACATCAATGCTCTGATTTGGCATCAATGGTGTATGGATGGCCAGAGGAGTGCTAGGGATGACGCCAAAGCTAGGAGAGAGGATGAAGAAATTCTAGAAGTTAATCAGGAGGCAGGATTTAGCTACATCATTGGGTTTCAATGGCTTTTTACTCCATTTGAAGGAACATAATTTTTTAAATAATATTAAATTAATAGTAAGACGCAAGATGATCAAGTCTAATTTACTATAACACTGGTTATAATATAACTTGTTTTCTATTAAATGAATTTGAGTAAGGATAAACAGTCATAAGGACAGAATTGGTTTGCGAGTGCTCTGATTCTGATAGTTTCTTATGTTTATCACATCATGACAGGTTAATATCTTTTTTAAAATACATTTCCTTAGATGATCCTTGAGAGAGAAAAGACTGAAAAACAACCCCCTATAAAGTACAATAAATTTATATTATTTCACTAGCTTGATAACCTGCCTGACCAGTCCAGATAATTTACTGGTAACTCTCATTTTCTTTCTTTCTTTCTTTTTTAAATATATATATATTTTATTGATTTCCCACAGAGAGAAAGAAACAGGGATAGAGAGCTAGAAACGTCGATGAGAGAGTTTGCCTCCTGTACACTGTCTACTGGGGATGTACCCGCAAACAATGTACATGCCCTTAACTGGAATCGAACCTGGGACCTTTGAGTTTGCAAGACGATGCTCTATCCACTGAGCCAAACCGGTTTCAGCTCATTTTCTTTTTTGTTCACTTACGTAGGACAAAATCATTAGGAAAGAGGCAGTCTATGTATAGGAAAAAAATTTGATTGGCTTAGACATTCCAAATGACTAGGATAAGTTGTAGTTCCAAATTGGGCACTTTTTAGGACTAAGGCAGACAGTGAGCATAGTACCCATCAGTATTGCTGGGTCACATGGTAAGATGTCTCAGAACTGTAGGACATCAACATTTTATGTCTTCATGTTCTCCTTATTAAACAGAGAATTCATGCTAAAAGCAGACTGTCAGCCTATATTTAATCACTCAACTAACCAGGTACACTGACTGTTGTCTGTATTTTTTTTATTTTTTTATCAGTATTGCTGGGTCACATGGTAAGATGTCTCAGAACTGTAGGACATCAACATTTTATGTCTTCATGTTCTCCTTATTAAACAGAGAATTCATGCTAAAAGCAGACTGTCAGCCTATATTTAATCACTCAACTAACCAGGTACACTGACTGTTGTCTGTATTTTTTTTATTTTTTTATCAACCAAAGTCCATTTATCCCCACCGAAATGTGAGCTTTGGACACACATTGGTTTGGTTCACTACTCTAGTCTCAGTACCTTGAAATGTCTGGCACACAGATGCTAAACAATTATTTGTTGAATGAGTAAATGGATTTCAATTAAAAATATTTTAAAAAATAAACTGTTTTAGTAAAAACATTCTAGTCCTAGAATCCTTTAAGAAGGCATTAAGGTCTGGTTTCCTCTTCCGACAGGGATGAGTTTCCCAGCAAAGTTCCCTAGGGCCTTCAGAGTTGAAGCTGACAACCGGATAGATGTGCCAGCCAGCATTCCCTCTACATTTGCATTTATTAACATGAGAATTTCCCCCCTTCGTTAATGGGGCATTCTATCATTGGCACAAGGTACACATGAATCTAGCTGAGGACACTTATTTCTTACCTATTCTTGTTAAACTGGATTGCAAAGTCTGTCATATGCTGCAGAGCTTTGTTGGTGAAGTTCATTTCCATATAGATGTGCCCCTGACGATGAGTAAATGTTCCAGAAATCTCCAAGCCTTTGGCCTTTACTGCAGGCAGCCAGACCTGAAACACAGTATAGAGCTCAATGAAGCTAGGTAAGATTTATCTTTAAAAAATCTGCTATTTTAAAAAAAATAACGATGAAATTTCACTTCCTTAGGTAATAATGGTGATTTTGTTAGTAGTTTTGGTGAAAGGCTTAAAAGGGAAGACATTAAGTCTACTAATGAAAACACGTTTATCATCTTTGAAGGCTTTTTTATCATAATAAATAATCTCCTTAAGGGCAAGGACTATATCTTATGTATACTTTTAATTCTTGCTATAGTTTCCAGTAAATAATAACTCAAATGTTGGTTAAATAATTTGAATACCTATTTTCTTTATCTAATTCATTCATCACCCACCCTGACTCCCAAACTACAGTAAAGGTGGTTTCCCTTTTTGAATTTCTATGTGAGCATGGCATCAGTAAAACTGAGACTAAAAGAACACCAATGACAAAAACCTAAATCAGAACTCTATAAAGAACCAAATTTGAATAGGCACTCTAGAATCGATATGTAGTATCAATGGAAAGGGGGAATGTAAGGAATGAGAAATAAAAGTATTACTTCTCTATATTTTCCCCCTGTGGTATTATATATCAAATTTTATACCAGATTGACTTCAGTGTCGACACACTGGTGATATTTCTAAGCATGAGAACAAAACTCAAATATTTAGTAATGCCGATTTTAATTCTAATTATAAAAATGGTTATAGCACTTCTTATTGCTAAGTTTAAGGACATCATTCATATTTTTCTTAAACCATGCAAAACAAGGGCCCAAATCTTGAATTTATTATCAGTGGAAGTAACACAAATGATAGAAACTAAGTAATTCAGGTCATGTCCATTAACAAAGTGTTGCTTTGCCTTGCCAGTGTTGCTCAGTAGTTGAGCACCAACCTATGAACCAGGAGAAGGTCACGGTTTGATTCCCAGTCAGGACACATGCCTAGTTTGTGGGTTTATTCCTCAGTAGGGGGTGTGCAGGAGATGTTTCTATCTTTGATATCTTCTATCATTGATGTTTCTATCTTTCCCTCTCCCTTCTTCTCTGAAGATTTGTGCAAGAATGGGTCTTCCCTCCCCTGGCTGCCAGCACCACCTTCACTCTGGCCAGAGGTGCCTTTCCACCTTCCGATGCTGCCCAGAGGCCTGGAGCAGCTGGGGTTGTGCCAACCCCTACATTGTCACCATGGTGATGATGCAAGCATCCTGCCATCCATTGCTGGGTGCCTGTGTATGCAAATTAACCCACCATCTTTGTTGGGGTTATTTGCATACTCACTCCTGATTGGCTGGTAGATGCCTCAAAGGTATGTTCAATTTGCATCTTTCTCTTTTATTAGTGTAGATTAGTGTAGAGGAAAGTGTTGCTTTACTTACAGCCTTAGGAGCGACATATCCACCATGTACCATGCCTATGCCTGTAGAGAGTTCAAATAGATCATTCAGACCACTGCTGACCACAGCAGGAGTAGGTGAAGGAGCAAAGGTTGCAGGCACTGATGATGGAATGAAGGATTGTCCCACCTGCAGAGAAAAAAGGGGGAGGGGAGCGGATCAGGAAGAACAGATTAATAGCCCTTACAACATTTCTACATATTTTAGCAATACCGATAAATCAATAAGAACACACCATAATCACATTATTAGGAGTTGAATCAGTATATTCTTTGTCCTTTTAATCATCGTTGATAAGATAAACACTCTTTAGAAGTTCAATCAAGAGAAAGTAATCAATAGGACTAGAAACACAGTGATCAAGATTTTTTTTATTTGTTTCCAATTTTAGCTTCCACGATTCTGTGCAAAAGGCCTATAAGTACCCTATAGAAGAAAAGTTTTGTTTCCACAGAAAGAAAGAGAAGCATTCAACTTAGACAGCAGATCCATTCCCACCTGGGTCCAGGCAAGTCTCATTTCCCCTTTAGGCATAAATATCTAGTAGGAAACTCTCCTGTGGGAGGATATTCCCATCCCCCAAACTAACTTACAAGGAGAGTCTCACTCTGAGCCCAATTGACTGTCAAGTATTTTAAGATGACACTAGAGAATAAAGGTATTAGCCAGTCGAGATGGGAGGGTCCATGTAGCTCTCTAATGTTAGAAAAACAAAGATCTGTGTAAACACCAGAGCAACAATCCCTAAAGAGGCCCCTATACCAAATGTGATGCATGACCCCAAAGATTCCAAGTATCCCTATGCTACTCTCTATTCTTCATATACTGCTATAAAAGTTTTGGTGTATAGTGCTAGATAGTGGTGGCTGGTCTGAGAATGTGTGCATAGGAAAGGCATCAAACAGGGCAGCGCATCCCATGGTAAAAAAAAAAAAAATGGATGGCACTTACTGCCGGACTTCCTCCAATGCCCCCGCCAAGGTCACTGCCAAGCTGAAAGAGAGAAGGGAGAGAGAGAAGAGAGGGGTAGAGTTCATTTAACTAAGTACTAGATGCCCATACAGAATCTGTAAATTGCTCTACCAAGTTTCTGGAATACATGCTCTTCAGTTGTGTCCCAAAGCTGAAAGAATTTCTAGACTGCAGAGAATTATGTCCTACGGGAACCAAGTAATGACAGTGATGGTGTGCAGGAGTGTTGGGAAAATTTGGAAAAGATGGAGCTGGGACATCTTAGGGATGTTTCAGATCCAGTCTTTCCAAAGGGGTACATAGGCACAAACCCAAACAGAAATTTAAAAATCTGTATATTTAAAAAAGCTCTACCTTCAAGCAGTAATATTTTTTAAAATTTTATTTTAATTGGTTTCAGAGAGAAAGGGAGGGAAAGAGAGACTGAGAGATTATCATTGCTCAGCTGCCTTCTGCAAGCCCCCTACTGGGGATCAAGCACGCAACCCAGGCACTTGTCCTTGACTGGAATTGAACCTGGGACCCTTTAGTCCACGGGCTGACACTCTATCCACTGACCCAAAGCAGCCAGGGTCAAGCAGCAATATTTTGAAAGTATTTTATTTTTTCTTTGTTGAACCTTTAAGAAGGGGGAACCAAACCAGTATTGAGTTGAAATTTTAAGCTGCAAAAATTACAGAGGGAACAAGAGTGGTTTTAGAGTTTAGAACTTTCCTAAGAAAGAAAACCGTTGGGATAAGATTATATCCTAGTTTGTGAGGAAGTGGGAATGCAAATCTCTCTCACAGTCAATACTACTGAGAAATACTGTGATTTATTTGGAGACCATGTAAAATGACGCTGACTATTGGAGAATTGGCCTAATTTAATTAGCTAGGTGGCAGGAAAATAATTCCGCATGGTCTCAGTCTCGGCTCTCCCAGCCCCTGCAGGGTTCTTATATAATTCACCCTGAAGTCAGTCTTCCACAACAAAAGCATTAAAGAAGAACTGAAGCTGAGAATAGCTGGCATGAAAAAAAACAAAACAGAACACACACACATACACAATTAATGATGCTGTTTAAAAAGCAAAAAAACCTCCAAAAAACAAAACCCAACCTTATTTGCTATAGTTCCACATTTGCTTCCTCCTTAGTCCTCACTGTGCATCTAAAATTCCTCTTTGAACCACCAAAGGCTTGTGTTTGCTTTACAAAACAATGCTCCCTTTATTGTCTGTCATTCAGTGTAGAAACTTGGAAATCTTGATACTGAGGTTGTGTTAAAAAACAAAATTGCAGCTCTGGTCAGTTTTGCTCAGTGGTTAGAGCATCAGCCCATGGACTCAAGGCTTGTAGGTTCCTGGTCAAGGGCATGTACCTTGGTTGCAGGTTAGATCCCTGACCCTTGTTGGGGCTCCTGCAGAAGGCCACCAGTTGATGTGTTTGTTGATCTCTCCTTCCCTCTCCTCCCTCCCTTTCACTCTCTCTAAAAATCAATAGAGAAAATATCCTCGAATGAAAATTAAAAAAAAAAAATTAATTGGTCTTCAGGATTGGGAAAGTTCATCTTCTCAATGAACAGATAAACAGAGTGACCAAACTCTAAAATATAATCTATACTGAAAAATAGTAAGACCCCTGACAAAGTCTTGTTTCCACCACGACAGAAAATAACCCGGCAGGTGCTTCTAACTGGCATTAATAAGAAATTTCTGCTCTGAGCTACAGAGTTTTCCAAACCTCTCCAGAGTCTGGTTAGACATGGAACAAAAATCACATGCATAAATAAGTAAAAAGGTCATCATAAATAACAATTTGAATAACTGTAAAAGTATGAAAGAAAAAAAGATACATCTACTTTCTCACACATATCACACATCTGCAGCATGACATCCAAAAGGCTTGAAATTCCTTTTATTTAAGCAAACACTGATGTAACGTTTGATGGGATACAGGCACTACTGGAAATGTAAAGATACCAGGCAATGAAGGGATTACACAAATGAATAAAACCCAGACTTTGCCCACTGGCAGGAGAAATAAAACACAAACAGAATATTAAGAGTGAAACAGAGAAGTTCTGAAGGGAGAGCCTCCTTCTGGCTGAAGATAATAAAAAGAAGCTTCAAAAAGGTGGTAATGTGCGATTATAAAAAGCAAAAATTGGGGGCTATTTCTTGAATGGAATGAACAAAGTCTGAAAAACACATACACGAATAAAAGCAAGATCAAGGAGGAGTATGGTCCAATTAAACTGGAGCACAGGACAGCTATGGGGGGAGCAGCGGGGAAGGAAAGTTGTAGAAAATAAGTCTGCAAAGGTAGGCTGATTACAAGATGTTTTTAGTTTTTTATTCCATAAAAACCCGGAATTTCTTATATTAAAATTCAAGTGTACTATAAGTACTAATAATTACTTCAATTGTGTTTCATTAAGTATGGTTTTTAGCTTTATATACACAATGCAACAACGTGTGTGTGTGTGGAGGGGAGGGACAGAAATTTAAAAAATAGTGATGTCTTGCCTGAGTCTCACCCCAGAGATGTCTAATTGTTTTGGGTAGAGCCTGGGCATCAGAATTTTGAAAAGCTTCCCTATGATTCTTATGCATAAACAAGGCTGAAAAACATTGTCTTAGAGCAGTGGTCGACAAACACATGTGGCTCTTTGGTCCCTTGAGTGTGGCTCTTCCACAAAATACCACGGCCTGGGAGAGTCTATTTTGAAGAAGTGGCGTTAGAAGTTTAAGTTTAAAAAATTTGGCTCTCAAAATAAAATTTCAATCGTTGTACTGTTGATATTTGACTCTGTTGACTAATGAGTTTGTCAACCACTGCCTTAGAGAATTAACTATTATTTGAACTCGATTAATCTGTTCAGAGATAACTTAGAAGCTAACTCTTAAATAAAAAAAAAGGAAGTTAGAACTTGAGTAGAAAGAAAAACCCTTCCCATGGACAGGGTGAATGCAAAATGTCTCACTTGTCCTGATACTTTGATATGGTTTTGTGACTTTCTAATGGGTTAACTCCTTCCTTCTCCCTCCCATTATTGTCCTCCCTTCTGGACAGGTTTACCATCCGAGCTTGAAAGAAATGGAATTCTTTAGAAGGATTTGATTGGCACTCATTGGCAAGAAAAAAGAAAAAAAAACAACACTGAGAGAGAAAGAGCAATTTTATCAAATATGCTGAATTCAAGAAAAGCCCTTGAAGAAAAGACCCTCACCGACAGGGTTTAGGTCAAAAGAAGTAAAGCCCAATTATAGTCCTTATTTTCTTAGCTATCAATCTTATTATTTCTGAGTATATGAACATTATCTTAGCTGGAAAAGATCTGAATGTACTCTCCCCCTCCTCGGGCCGCTGGTCAATTTAATTTAAAACCAAGGAAGAAACTAAAAAGAAATCCCGATATTCATTTCTTTATGTTCAGTATAGCAGATACAATTCAGCTAGAATCAAGAACTCTGATCTTACAAGAGAGGATCCAAGGACTATTAGAGAGATGAGGTCAGAAATATAAAGGCTTACCTAACTATGCTATATGTCCAGAGAGCAAAGGGAAAGGAAAATTTCAGTATGTTTTCTAACTAGCAAAACTAAAGCTTTTTCAGCACTGTTCTTTTTGACTGAAAAAGATTCTAAGGAACGTTATTATCCTCCTCTATGAAAATATGACAACGGTAATTGCACAATGATGGCATGAGTGACTAATAGGGAGATGTCAGCAAGATGAGAGCCAATTACCCAGTGAGTGGCTTCTCTTTTCTACTGTGACAAGCTGAATGATGCAGATATTAATCAAGAAAGAAAATGAAAACTAGAAAGCTGAACAAAACCCAGGAAAGTTGTCGTCATGCAGCCTGAACTAGCTATTAACCATTTCAGTGAGCTGCTGGTATTATCTGGAATCAGCTGAGATTCATCTGTTTAGCAATACTTATTAGGTAGTATACACAATCAGTAAAACTAGGATTTGTAAAAATTCAGTGTTATCTGTTATCCAGTGAGCTGTTGAAAGCCAGGAATGAAACGTGGTAGGTGTGTAAGACATGGCTGTAATCTCAACCTGAGGTGTCCAGATTCTGTGTTTAAGTGTCTCTCTGAAGCTGTCCACTTCCCATCGTCCCCCGTATTGCCTTACTCAGACTATTTTAGGCAATAATATCACCTATAGGCCAAGTAAAACAGAATGCAGGAAGATGAAGGATGGCAAGGTGCCAACTTCAGGAAAAGAATTTATCAGCCCTGGCTGGTGTGGCTCAGTTGGTTGAGCGTTATCCCGACGACCAAAAGGTCACTGGTTGGATTTCTGGTCAGGGCATAGGCCCAGGTTATAGGTTTGATTCGTACAGGAGGCAGCCAATTGATGTTTCTCTTTGTCTCTCTCAAAAAAACAATAAAAACAAAAAAGATACTTATTTTTAAAAAATAAAGTATTTCAAAAGCTAAAAATTGAGAAATTTTCATAAAGTTCTGTAGCTGATAACCAAGTCCAAATGTTCTTCTAGAGGTATAGAACTCCAATCCCCAATCTACATTATGGTAGTTGTAGGTATTAAATGGTACTTAGAATAATAGCACTAATATTTGGCCACATTATTATGCCAGAAGTAGTGCTGAACGGGGCTCAGTTCATGCTGAACTACACAACAATGTGTCCTTGCAATGTTCATTCAGTAACTGGATGGAAAACTGTGATTTCACAGTGACCCATTACAACCTAGGAGCTAAAGGAATTTCAGTATGATTACCTGAGCTCTGCAGCACAGCCAGGATGAGCCAAAGGTTAGAGCTGAGTTTGCACATAGCTCTAGCTCACATAGATCAAAAGGAAAAACCCTCGATCCAATGGTAATATGTTACAATAGCAGAACTACATAGAAGTTCTATAAGGAAACAGATCTGCCTGACTCCAAGAAAAGAGAAAAAAAAATCTTTTATAAAATTTATCAACTGTACCTTAGCTGGTGTGACTTGGTTGGTTGGAGCATCGTCCATACACCAAAGGTGGGGGTTGGATCCCTGGTAAAGGCCCGGACTGGAAGCAACGGATCTACGTTTCTCTCTCAAATCTCTCTCATTGTTGTTTCTTTCTCTCTTCTCTCTCTCTGCCCTCTCTCTAAAATTCAATGAAAAAACAAAACACAGAATATCCTCAGCTGAGGAATAAAAAAAAAAAAAAAAAAAAAGTTATCAATGGAGATGGCCGCTGAGTAGACACATACACAGAAATTCCATTTTTTTCAAAATTTCACAACAATCTGGATTAGATGTATTTGAGATACATCTGACCAGTCCAAAGTACCTTCCTGCTTCTAAAACTGTGGAGTTGTCCAAATATCTAAAGACATTCTCTTAAGTAGAGGTGTAGATCTTACGCTCAGCTATTTCTTTGCGCCCATCTATAGTTATTTGCTACTTTCCAGAACTGGTTTAATGGAAGGGAGTCTAAGGAATGCTTCAGGTTAGACAGCTTACTGACAGCTCTGTTATTCTGACTCAGAACAGAATGATGTACAAACAGTATACAAAGAGTCCATCACAAACAATAAAACTTATACCAAAACTCTACTGGTGTAAAAAATATCAATCTGTATTTTTTCCTACTAGGGTATTATATTTTAGAAGGCACAATTCATCTCCTAGGTGAAAGTATGATTTTCAGCTGTTGGGCTACAAATTTTAATATGATCTTCAAAAGGCTACTTATTCAAAAAAGCATCATAAACTATAATTAAATTGGTAAAAGAATCTGTAACCATGCAAAAGCTACTCAACTAATGGCTGAGAACAGCCTTAATGTGAAATGGAATGAGTACATCATACAAAACTATCAGAATACTCAACTTTATAGAAAAAAAAAAAGGCTTATATAAGCAGAAAAGTAGGAGGATGTAACATATTACTTCTTGAGATGGAACAGAGAATAGAATGTGACAAAAAGTCCTCAGAATGGCCACTACGAGTTTCTTAAGTCAGACAATTTCATGTTGAATCTGGTAAAAATCCACAAGAGAAGCTCTAGATCTCATTTTCCTTTGTAGTACTTACTACCTGCCCATACAGGGTGAGGCAAAAGTATGTGAAATACAGTTTATTCTTAGTTTTTTTTTAAATTAATTATTGTATTATTTTCCATATGAACTGTAAATCTACTTTTACCCCACCCTGTATATTTGTCATCTGTCTGCCTCCTACTAGAATATAAGCTTGTAAGGATTCATCACAACCATATTTGCAGTAGATAGAATACAGCGTGTCATAGAATATTTATTGAGTATCCTACTAACCATGTAAACAGGACTATTGGCAATATTATTTCTTTTTTTTTTTTAATATATATTTTATTGATTTTTTTACAGAGAGGAAGAGAGAGAGAGGGATAGAGAGTTAGAAACATCGATGAGAGAGTCATCGATCATTTGCCTCTTGCACACCCCGCACTGGGGATGTGCCCGCAACCAAGGTACATGCCCTTGACCGGAATCGAACCCGGGACCTTTCAGTCCGCAGGCTGACGCTCTATCCACTGAGCCAAACCGGTTTTGGCGGCAATATTATTTCTTAGGGGGGAAATCTGAAATGAATCATTTTACTGGAGAAAATTATCACAAAATCAACAAAAGACTGACAATTGTTTCATCAACTGGTCTAAAGCATCATATATGCATCCATCTTGCCAACACACACGAACAGAACCAATTGGGGTGGGCGGGGGGAGGGAAGGATGCCCCTACACAAGGCCAAAGCCCTTTCTAGAGAGGAAACGTACTGACTAGTTCTGACAGCCAGTTTTCAGCAAAAGAATGTCCTGAACATCATTTATTTGCCCTGGAAGTACTAGTGTTTTATATCACAACTCACCGATGGGATTTTGTGGCTCTACTTAAAAGAGGGTAAGATGAACAATCTTGTCCCTTTTGCTGCTAGATAGATATATAAACTTATCCAGTTCCCCTTCCTATGTATAAATACATTTCTACAGTACTTCTTAAACTTTCATGTGCCTCCTAGTGGCATATTAATCCAAACTCATACACCCAGGGCACAGAGAAGTCTAGGGCAAACAAACCTTGTGTTTTATCTTAAACATTCACACTGCCTTAACACATCAGTATTTAGTCTATGTTTACATTATTTACCATCAAGACTGATATTGCAAGACAATGAGCCATGTTTATTCTGCAGCTTCAGATGCACCCTACACTATCTGTGTACTCCAGAGATTGTGTACCCCAGTTTGAGAAGACCAAAGGTAAGTAAGACTAGATTCTATTCCAGAAGATGACAATAACAAATAAACTGGAACAATCACAGGATAGTGGAAAAGATATAAACTCTGATGTTTTGAAAAAGTTCTAGGTTCAAATCCCAACACTTTACATGTTTCAGACCAGTAGTTTTATTGCTAGCTTTACCCAGTGGCCATATAAGTTTCTATTGAACGAGTACAAAAAACGTTTTACATAAATGTTAAAGGCATGCTTTAAAATTAAAGCATTTGAAGTTATTTATTACATGTTCTTACAAGTAAATATTTTTTAAAAGTATGATACTTTGTAAAACACTGTGCATGAATATGAAGCGAGAATTCTTGTGATCCGTCTGCAATGTGTTAGATTTATTTGCACGGAAAATAGTACGGAGTCTCCTCAAAAAATTAAATATGGAACTGTCATTTGACCCAGTAATCCCACTTCTAGTAATACAGCCTAAGGCAGCGGTTGCTAACCGGTGGTCTGCAGACCACTGGTGGTCCATGAGGTCTGAAAGGTTGGTGACTGCTGGCCTAAGACACCTGACATACCAATCAGAAAGACTGTATGCAACCCTATGTTCTTAGCAGCAATATTTACTATAGCTAAGATCTGAAAACAGCTCAAGTGCCCAGCAGTAGAGGAGTGGATACAAAGTTGTGGTACATTTATACCATGGAATACTATACAGCAGTAAAAGAGAAGGACCTCTTACCCTTTGAGACAGCATGAGGGGACCTGGAGAGTATTATGCTAAGTGAGATAAGTCAGTCAGAGAAAGACAAGTGTCACATGTGGAATCTAAGTAACGAAATAAACTGATGAACAGAATGGATCCAGAGACATGGAAGCATGGAACAGAGTGCAGAATCTCGGAGAGAAGGGCAGTGGAGGGGGGACCAACCAAGGACTTTGCATGCATATTTGCACAGCACATGGACACAAACAATGGGCCGGTGAGGGCCTGGGGCAGGGGGGGCGTGCGGGTGAGGGCTGGAGGGAGTCAATGGGGGGAAAAAGGGACATATATAATACGTTCAACAATAAAGAATCATTAAAAAGAAAGAAAAATAAGACTTATTTGCTATGTCTCCTCCAGTTTTCTATAAAATGAAGCTCAATACTAATTACTTTGCAGGGTTATTTTGAAGATTAAAAATGATAAGAATTCTAACACAGGGACTGGCACAGACATAGACACTCAATAATTGGTAATTATTCCCTTGACTGCCAGAGATCAACCTTGACTAAATCCATGCACTGATCAAAAAAATAAAAATTAATGGTTATAGAAGTCACACTGAAGAATTACCAGGCAAAAGTGGGCCACAATATACAAAGATCTCTCCACAACACTACCAACTCTAAAATAAGCTCTGAAATCACTACAAATCTATTACAAAGGAAGAAATAGAAAAATGCAAAACTAGTCCTGACTGGTATGCTCAGTAGTTAGAGCATCGTCCTGTGCAGCAAAAGGTCAAGGGTTCAATTCCTGGTCAAGGGCACATACATGGGTTGCAGGTCCGAAACCTGACCCCCCAGGTAGTGGGCCCATGTGAGAGGCAACCAATCTATGCGTCTTTGTCACATGAATGTTTCTCTATCTTTCCCTCTTTTCCACTCTCTCTAAAAACCAATAGAAAAATTATCTTCATGTGAGAATTAAAAAAAGAAAAAGAAACAGAGGAGGAGGTTTTTGCAAAGCATGCAGTGGAGTCAGGAAAGGCAGTTTCTCCTCTGTTCCACTCCATTCCAGCCAGGCACACTGAGAGCACATTCCCCAGGCGGAAACCCTTTGTCAGCATGAAGGGCTCTCCGGATAATGCTTCCTTTCCTTTTTTGATGCACAATAGCACCATTTTTCTAAGTAGAGTAATACACAGCACCTTGGATGGACAAAAGGTTATAATTTAGCCAAGGCCTTTGCTGATGCTTGAAAGTAAAGGCAGCAAATAATTGAGATGAAATGACTACTTTAGTGATCCTCAAATATCAGATGGTTATCTTTATGACATGTATGTAAGAATTATATACATGGGCACTGGGTCACCTTCCACACTACAAAACAGAAAGATCTGCCCTGTGAAAAAATAACCTTAGATGAGAGTTTCTTAGATTCAGTATCAGGGCTCAAAAAATACATACACGGTTTTTAAATCAAAGAACAAAAAAACCCAAGTAACTACTTTTGTAAGACTACATCTGAATAGTACACCACCATGCTCTACATACAGAACAAAGTAAGTTCCATTACCTGAATTCATTCTATATCAAAGCAACAGTTAAGTTTATACTAAAAGAAGGATGAAATTTATCTGTAGACTTCAAGCAAAAGAGAATACTGCAGTCCCCCCATTATCTGCAGGGGAATCCATTCCAAGATCCCCAGTGGATGCCTTAAACAGCAGATAGTACCAAACACTATATATGCAATATTTCCCCCTATAATACATTCTATGATAAAGTTTAACTTATAAATTAGGCACAGTAAGAGATTCACAATAAAAAATAATTATAACAATATACTGTAATAAAAGTTACGTGAATATAGTCTATCTCTCTCTGATAACCAACCTGATCATTGAGATGGCTACTAAGAGACTAACAGGTAGGTAGTGTAGCTACACTGGACAAAGGAACAGTTTGTATCTGAGTGGGACAGCATGACATTTCATCACATCTATATATATAAAAGGCCAGCAATCAGAACGCTGTAAAGACCAGAATGACCAGTTGCTATGACACCCACTGCAGGTAGCAAACCGAACCCACCTAGGGTGGGGCTGGCCAGCCAACCTCCGGTGGCCTCTCCCCCACACTGGCCCTGTTCCCTAATAGCCTTTCCCACTCCATCAAGGGCGGGGCAGCTGACCACCCTTCCCAATAGGGGGCGGGGCCAGCCGGCCAACCTCCTGCAGCACCCCCCTGCCTGGCACCACCCCAAATTGCCCCCCTCACCCCAATTAGGGATGGTGACAACCAGCTAACCACCCACAACTCCTCCCCCGACCCCAATCAGCCCCCTATCCCATTTGGGGATGGGCCTGCCAACCACAGCCCTTTCCCCTGGTTGGCCACACCCCCAATCAGCCTCCACCACCCTGATTGGTCCACAGCCCCTTTCCCTGGCCAGATCCACCCCCGATTGCCACCCCCCATTCCAATGAGGAGGTGGGGCTGGCTGGCCCACCACCCACAGCCCCTCCCCTTGACTGGCCCCACCCCCAATTGGCTATCCCACCCCAATCAGGGGCAGGGCCCGCCAGCCAATTGCCCTCGGCCCCTCCCCACACCCTGGTCTTAATTGGGCCCTGATTGGGGCCCCAGCCAGACCCCACCTGTGCACAAATTTGTGCACTGGGGCCTCTAGTTATTCATCATAGTGCACAATTTAAAACTTAGGAATTGTTTATTTATTAAATCTATTTAATATATTTGTACTATAGCTGACCACATGTAACTGCAACCATAGAAAATAAAAAATCATTGAATAGGGGGACTAATGCATTTACTGAATGTGATTTCAGGAAGTTGAATTCACTAAATCTCAAAATTTCCCAAGTGCAGTAATGAAAGAGGGTGAACAAGATCTAATGGAAGGCTCTTCAGTATAGGAAAAGAGAAGAATAACATTATCTTCTAGTGAATATCAAGCTTTAAAACAAGAATAGAAAATGGGTAGCCAATCACTCCCCACCCCCTGAAACAACCATAACAAAACCCAACTATTTTCAGTTTCTACTTATGGGAAGTAAACAAGGGTATAGAACAGGAGTGGGCAAACTACGGCCCACAGGCCGAATCCAGCCCGTTTGGCTGTTCTATCCGGCCCGCACAAAGCCGGAAGAGTGGGCTGTACCCTTTTATGTAATGATGTTTACTTTGAATTTATATTAGTTCACACAAACACTCCATCCATGCTTTTGTTCGGACCCTCCGCTCCAGTTTAAAAACACATTGTGGCCCTCCTCACCCTCTAAAAGAATATCCTTTACCAAAAAACAAAAAAAGAAAATAAAAGCCCATGTGTGATGCTGGCTACTATAATCTAAGGAAGTTCTAACAGTTTTTCCATCTAATGTAATACTTGTGAGAATCTAACAGATAACTGAATAACTGTATAAAAATAAGGAGAAACCTCATTGGTTTTAGGAGCTCATAAGAGCTCATACAAAGCCAGAAGATAAAATACATTTAGCCTGTTCCATGTGGATCAATGGATTGAGCATCCCATGTACTAAGAGGTCAGTGGTTTGATTCCCAGTCAGGGCATATACCCAGATTGCAGGCTCAATCCCCAGTAAGGAGCATGCAGGAGGCAGCCAATTGATGTTTCTCTCTCTAAAAAATCAATAAACGCATACTAAAAAAAAAAAAAAAAAAAAGTCTCTTTCCTTCCATGCTAAAATGGGTCAAGAAATAAGAGCATAGAATCATGGGCCAGGCAACATCACAACATAAGGCTTCTTTCTCCCCTCCATCTTTCAAACTTCATTTGTCATTCTTAGGTACAATAAGCAACCGGGGAAATTAATAATTATGGTTGTTAACGCATTAACTTGAGAAGGATGTAGCATTTAACTTGTGGCTGATGCATCAACAGACTAGGAAAAGCTATGTCAATGTTTATAAGGGATCTGTGGAAGTCAGAATGAATATTTCAATATTCATTTGTCAGTCTCCTATACAGCATTGCAGAATAATCATCTGAGGAAACTACTGTTCTTATATCATCAGTCAACCACAGCCACTGAAGACATGAATTTGAAAAGCAAGCACTAATATCCCCCAGAAACACTACAGGAGTGCTCGTTTATGTCACTATAAGCTGGAGTCCAGGGTTTGGTCAGTGTAGACTCTGAAAGCAGGACTTCCCATTAGTAAAATGCACAACCCACAGAGTTATGACTATAATCCTATTTCCTTAGATTCTCTGCCTGCCAAAAAGTAAATGTACCTGTAGTGGTGGTCATGAATGCAAGATAGAATACTGCTCATAAAGAAAAGAGAAAATGCTGGTATAATTAGTAAAAAATAAGGTGTGTGTTTTTTTCTAATGTAATCGCTAAGAACATATCATGGCATCTGCCTCCTAATTTCTGATGTTAAATAAATCAGTTTGTTGGGCACCTTTCTAGTCATTAGGTTGACAAACATCTTATTTGCAACTGTCTAGCTAAAAGAGCCCATCTGTCCCATCATAGTTAAGTACCTAGTTTGCAGGGAGCCATGTGATGAGACCTGTTATCTTCCTGGCCTACACAAATGAAAGGTCATCTTTAATATTTCTCATTTATCTTCTACAGCAACAAAAACTAATTTTGGTTCCCATTGGTGGCATTTATTCAGATACCCTAGACTCTGGAGCCTTTTAGTATTAGAATCCTGGAAGCTAATTAAATTGGAGGTATGAAAAATAAATAAATAAATGAATGAATGAATAAATAAACTGGAGGTATGGTGGGGTGGGAGCAGGGGAGGGGGAAGAACCTATTAAGCAGTACTTCCCCACTGTATTAAAGGTATGTTTTTAACACAAATGGCTGCCTCATAATCTTTTAGAGTTAGATAGGCCATAAGCCATAAAATATTAAAAAGGCAAACATTTGAAAGCCTCAAAAAAAAAAAAAAAGGATAATCTCCATGAGGTCACTTAAATGCTACTCAAGTGAGAAGGGGAATGACAGAGGCTATCCAGAGTTAAACAGGAGCAATAATGAGCTCTGGAAAAGAACACTAAAGAGTAAGATTGCTGAATAGGCTGGTTAAACATCAAAAGTTCTATTTAGAGGCAGGATAACAAAGTAATCCTGTACACTTGTAGACATATCACTGATGGACAGTATCATTAATTTGCTCAAGATAAATAATTCTGTCCTTTATCAGAGGGCAATGCTTTGCTTATCAAGGAAAGATCTAGTTCTAAAAAGCCAAATAATTTAAAGTTCTTCAGCATATCAAGAACGAAAAACAACCACGAGGAAGAAGGAAGAAAGATGCTTACCAGACTATCTAGTCCTCCTCCCAAGAGATCCACTGCTCCCACCTGCATGGAGGATACCTGTGGCACATTGACTGGTGGGCCGAGGTCAAGGTTTAAAAGGTCCCCTAGAAGGTCACCTTGAGAGGGAATAACCTGAGTCTGTTCCAGGTTGGTGGCAGTGGTGGTGCCAACAGGGCTGTCACCTGCATCAGTGCTGTAGACACACATACAAGAAGAGAAGAGAGAAAAATCAGTTTCACCCGGGACGTAATAAGGTGGCAACAAGTGAATGTCGGTTATGTAAAACACTGCCCCCAGGTGGGGGGGAGGGGAGGTTGCTATACATGAAGAGATAACAGCAATTCTTATTTTCATCAAAATATAGTTATTAAAATGGAAAGAAATGTAATATAATGTAATTAGTCAGTCCATTTTAATTGAGTACCTACTCTATGAGGAAGAGCTGCCTCTGGTGCCCGTTGGTCAGCTGAGTGGCGCTTCCGCTGTGGGAGCACACTGACCACCAGGGGGCAGCTCTGGTGATCAGTGCACGTCAGAGCGACCAGTCATTTGGTTGTTTGGTTGCTTAGGCTTTTATAGATGGATAGATAGATAGATAGATAGATAGATATAGATAGATAGCCTTAACTGTCGGAATATGCTGAAGTTTATGTGTGTGTTCCCTTAATTGTCAGATAATTTTTAAAACTTTTCCTAGGTAATGAAAACAGTATCATAAAAATACATATATGCCTGGCTAGTGTTGCTCAGTGGTTGAGTGTCGACCAGTGAAGTAGGAGGTCACAGTTCAATTCCCAGTCTGGGCATACGCCCAGTTTGCAGGTTTGATCCCCAGTGTGGGTCATACAGGAGGCACCTGATCAATGATTCTCTTTAATCATTGATGTTTCTATCTCTCCTCCCTTCCTCTCTGAAATCAATAAAAAAAGTATTTTTTTTAAAAAAAAAGATAGCTAAGTGTGCATGTAGGCTTTTGTTCCCCAAGTTTTCAACTCTGGGAATATTTCTAGTCTCATCTTCCTAAGTGGTAAGCAACTTTCAAACTTTATCAGTTTAGAAGATCTTCATTATTTTCTAAACCATGCTCTTATCAACTCCTGGATTAGAAGCAAGGGATCTTTCATCCATTCCGTGGTCTTTCATCCACTGTGTGCATGTGTGGTCACTGCTATTCAGACAGAGCCCCAGGACAGTACAGTAGAGGTCTGCTTCCATTTTGCAAACTTACTAGGTATAAAAGCATGAGGAAGACCAACTCTGTCTAAGCAAAGAGACTTTTCTCACTCAAATCCATTTCACCTGCTTACCTCCCATGATGTATTGGCAAGTGTTTGCGATGGATGCCGTGGCTTCCTTCCACAAAAGCATTGGGAGGCTTGTGGTACACCGAGGCCAAAGAACCAATGTGGCAGATTAGCTCATCCAGCAGAGTTGGCTCAATAAGATCCGTCTCCTCAGAGATCAGTGGCTTCTCAGACAAGACTACTTCTTTGGCTGTGACAGGGTCGGTTGAGAGAAGCCGCCAATAAATATAGCCCCTATCTCGAAGGTCAGGATTATCAGAGTCCTAATGAAAAGAGAAAGGCAAGAAGGTTCAAGTGAAGCTGTTCAGAAACCCATACTGCCGGATTTATTATCAAAGCAATGCTGTAGTGACTTACACACCGCGGCTCTTAAGATCAACTTAGACTCAATACCATTTTAATAGTCATAATTCTATTAACTCTATGTGTCAACAAATCTAAACATAAATTGGGATGAGTTACTCTTAAAATTCAAAGCCAAGGTGGGAAAAGCAAAATAAAGTTTAATCTAGTAAAAATTAATTAATGAAATGGCTTTGGGAGATACAAATGCTTTTTAACTGCTATAATGTTAGCAGAATTATTCATGAAATACATCTTATATATTTCACTCATATCTTCTTTCTTCACTCAAATATTTAAGTATCTCCTATGGAGACACTGTTGAAACCAGCCATGGGCAACGCGGGCCGGATCCAGCCCATTCAGCTGTTCTATCCGGCCCGCGGAGCTGAAAGAGCGGAGGGTTCTCTTGCTCTCCCCTCCGCTCCTTCACCAGCAGCCCAAGATGAGAGTGCCAGCATGGTCAGGTTGCTTTTGTTCCGGCCCTCTGGTCCAGTTTAAGAACCCACTGTGGCCCTCCAGTCAAAAAGTTTACCCACCCCTGGTCTACACCCTGGAAATAGATAACAAACAACAGTGTCTGACTTTACTGAGTTCACAGGGTACTAATTATTACAATTTAGTATGAGATGTGACTATTTTCTGTTAAAAGAGAGCACATGGTGACACTTGAAATTTAATGGGCTTGTTTTTCTGTGGTAGTTTTAAAACAATTTCTACATGCTCATCACTAAAAAATTGTTTTATCAATGCCACATCATGATTTAGAAGTGTGTAATATAAAAATAAGTCTCTTCCAATCACCTGGCCCTTCCCCACCTTTAACTCCCATTCCCCAAAATAGCCATGTTAAGTGTGTTATTTATCTTTCCCGACAGCTCCCACTCATTCACGTATTTATTTTACACAAAACCAGTTTCATACCATATATACTGCTCTGCAAGTTACTTTCCACCTTGGCACATCAGCTGTAGTCTGCCACTGTATTTGCAGCACTCATTATTTACTGGTGTCCTACTGATGGACATTTAGATTGTTGCCTGCCTATCTATCTATCTATCTATCTATCTATCTATCTATCTATCTATGTTTATTATCATTAAAAAGGGGCAATAAATATCCTGGTATGTACTATATGGTGGCATTTATTTATGCACAAGTTGTTCCAATGATATCATGTTATTAAAAGCAACAATAAGTCCTTGTTTCAATTTTTGTATTTAAAACTCACATACAAAAAGTTTCTTTATACTAGGCCAGTTTGAGGGCTTCCACATGAGTTTATAAAATGAACAGGTTCATTATTTAGCCACCTAAGCACATGTAATTTAGCTCAATACCAGCAATGATCCAAGTGGTTTTAACTACATAGTTTTAAGTGGTTTTTGTTAGTCATATACTGTTGGTACTTATCAGCCATAAATATTGGGTTCTTATTTTACAAAGTTGAGAAAAATATCCCAACTTCCAGTGGAAAAAGAGTTCTATAAATGTGGTTGTCCTTTTATGCTAACTACTCAGATATCATTAATTGTACAGAAAAGGCAAGCTCAAAGAAACAGCTTAATAATTACTTATAGCTAAATATGAAGTAATATTCACAATGATCTTAAAATTACTAAGGTCACTTATACATGCTGGCTTATACACACACAATAGTGCTTTTGGCCGGGAAAGCAGGAATGGGTATTCTCAAAGTCATTCTTAACTTTCAGACTAGAAAAGCAGCATAACACAGTGGATAAGGTCTAAGACCCTGGATCCAGGCTACCTTGATTTGAGTCCTAGCTCCACCCCATACTAACTGGGCCTATCTGTCTCAGTTTCTTCATCTATAAAGTAGAACAGTAGCAGTACTGAGATTGAGCTAACATGTAAAGTGCTTACTGGAATGCCTGATACACAGTAGAAATCACTACACAAATGATTGTTGTTATGGTTTATTTATACCCTGCCCTGTTCTAGAAAGAAATTTAATGAAGTTTACAAAAATGCATGCCACAATGACGTACACATTTTCTACAGGAGATCCTTACGTTTGATTCTAAGGTTTTGAACAACTGATATAAAAAAAGAAATCTAGTTAGATAAGTAATTCAGAGGGTCACAATGCATAGGAAAATCTAAAACTGGTTAGGAATTTGTTTGATGGAGCCTCATAAAGAAGAAAACAATGAAATGAACAATGACTTTAACAACAGATCCAAACAGGATAGCTTCCAAGATAGCATTTACTACAAGATGATGGTATTAGTACGAGGTGGGCAACAGTAGATTTACAGTTGTGGTATGCGAAACACATTGTAAAGCTACTGTAACAATCATAACCTGCATGCTTTTTCCATGCAAACAACTGTACTAGTATAACCATAAACCTATTTTTGCCCAACCCTGTACATAAGTCACTGTTTTATATTTTACAGATCTAAAGACTGGTGAACCCTTCCACAATTAAAACCTCCACAAATGGGGAGTTTCATAATTTCCTATAATTTAAAATCAACCCCATGCTTTTTCCAGATTTCTTACCTGGGTTGCCAAACTCAAGACCTGCTGTACCAGCTCCTGTGTTTCTGATGGTTTCTTGAGAAACAGCTTCACTATGGCAGTAAGCAGAGTGAGCTGCACCTAAGCAGACATAATTGATAAAGTGAAAGACATTAGCATTATTCATAGCATCATTTCCAAAATAATATTTCTAATGAATTACTATGGGGTCTTTCTGATTTTGATTAAGAGACAAAGATGAAAACTGAGCCAATATCAACAGTAGCAATCAAAGGTACCCAACAACTAAAAACTCAATAGACTATTTCCAAGTTGCATTTTTGGCATCAAAATTGCTTATCTGTTTCTCACCCAGATAATTACCTATATTTTTAAAGTACATGCTAACATTGGGATAATAAAATTGGTTCCTGACCAAATAAAATTCAGTCCTTTATCGACTTACACCAAAAGCTGCAACATTGATGCATATATGCATAACTCATGGACACAGACAATAGGATAGTGAAGGGGCAGGGATCTGGGGCAGGCTTAGGGGGTTAATTGCGGGGGGGGGGGGTGACATATGTAATACTTTCAACAATAAAGATTAAAAAATAATAATAAATAAATAAATAAATAAAATAAAATAAAAACTGGGGAAGAAAAAGCTACAACTTTGGGAGAACTAGGGAATCATCTGTCATACTGGGGCAAGAACAGAGACAGTAGAATTATGCCAGATCACAGCCAAGTAAGAGTGGGGTGCCGAACCACAAAGCTACTGGCTTATATGTGTTCATCGTATAGGCCTATTAAAAATACTGATGGCTGTAGCCAGTTCTGCTCAGTGATTAGAATATCAGCCTGCACACCAAAGGGTCACAAATTCAATTCCCAGTCAAGTGCATGTACCTCAGTTACAGGTTTGAACCTCAGCCCAGATTGGGGCATGTGCAGGAGGCAACCAACTGATGTGTCTCTCACACATTAATGTTTCTCTCTCATTCTCTCTCTCTAAAAAAAAGAAAAAAGAATTAAAGTTAAAAATACTGGTGGATTATTTACATAAACTTTAAATTGCCATGAGTACTAATGCTAGAGGGCGCTTCTCTGGGCTTTGGCCCTAAGGTTAGGTCTCTCACTTTTGGTACAGAAGAGACAAAATGGAAAGGAATTTAATCATGCAGAGAATCTTTTCATACTGCACATACCAGCACTTACCAAAGTCCCAGATGAAAACACCCACTATAATAAGCTATTAACGATTACTAACAGGAATGGGTAATCATCTCTGGGTGGCAGAAAATGGAAAAGTGGTAACTACTGCTCTTAGCCAGTAGTTGCCAAAGTGTGGTTCTAGAGCAGCAGCAGCAGCAGCAGCACCACCTCCACCGCCACCGCCACCACCGCCACACTGAGCCTTGTAAGAAAGGGAAGATCCAGGAGAATTAGGCCCATCTCAGACCCACTAAGTCAGAAACTAGGGATAGAGGCCCATCAACTTGTGCTTTAACAAGTTTTCCAGGTATTTCTGAGGCTCATTAAAGTTTGAGGACCACTGGTCTAAGTTAAGTCGATTTGGTTTCACCAGAAATCAGCTAAAATAACTCCATCTTTAGGGAGGAAAAAAAAATACACACACACACACACACACACACTCACTCTCTCTCTCTCTCTCTCTCTCTCTCTCTCTCTCTCTCTCTCTTCTCTCACATGGAACTACTGAGCATTTACTTTCCCTAAAATCTTCCCCAAAAGATCTATGACATAGGATAGATGAAAACTTACCTGGGTGCTCTCATCATGAAAACCCTCCAGGAAGCTCTCTAGTAACTCATCTGCATTGTCAATTCGTTCAGCATATTCTCCCACAATCCAAATCATAGCTGCTCGAGCGTCTGGTTCATCCAGCGAGTCTAAGTTCTCACACAGAGTGGCAATGATACTTTCATACCTGATACAACAATGAGGGCAAAACTGAGAACTGTACTTAATAATAAAGGTTACAGGTAAAACCACAGACAAGGTACTCTAAACCTAGCCACCAAAATATAGAGGCTTTTTAGTACAGGATTATAAATGTTATTAAAGTTTCCTTCAATTATGTTTAATAGATCTTAAATGCTTATAAAAGATTGTCAAATATTCCTTTCACAAGGAAAAATTAACCTGTGGTACAAGGTAATACCACTATTGTACATTTCTAAAAATCTTTCTTATATGATTAGAGAATTTTCCTATCTATTATTCCATTTGCCTTCATGGTAGATGAACAAATCCCACTCCACTTTTAGGAAAATGGAGTTAGATAACAGCAGCCAGACTAGAAACAGTAATTTTGTGCCTTAATCCACATCTCCCTTTTTTTTAAAGTAACTATGCCACCAAAGAATCTGGCCAATTTCAATATATGCCAACCAACAGTGCATATTTAGAGCTTCCATTCTTCTAAAAATAATAAAAAGGGTGAAAATTTTGGTTTTAACTCCTGTGTTAACTACCTTATATGTTTCTGATTTTTAATAAAGTATTCCAATATAATCAGTTACATTACAAAAAATAATTCTTACCTAGCCAATTTCAAAGTGCCTTAATTAAACATCTCCTAAATGATTTGAGGAAGAGGGGTGGAAGTATTTGGACGTACTTGTTGGGATACTTGCGGAAGATGTCCCTGATGACAACTATCGCCTCTTGGACCACATAATTGACTTTGGTTTGGATGAGATCAAGCAATGTGCTCACACAACGTTCTGCAGATTGCTGTGAAGAGGAACATAATAAATGAGAAGTTAGATGATCTGTCCAATAATACAACCTCAATATTAAAAAAATTTAGAAGAATACAGGCACATCAACTAAACTAGACTAAAAGATCAGGCACTTAAATTGACCAAGCAATCCTAGAGGCTGGGCTAGCTGATGGAGATATATAGAACTACAGATATACACAGACATATACTGACAGGCGAGCCCATTCAAATGAAAAGAATCATCTTTATAGATACAGGAGAATAAAATGGGAAGAATAAGGCAAGGTAGGTTTTTATCTGGAATTCATGGGTAAATAGAGAGCAGGAAGGCAACTTTAAACTCTTGAAATGTAATTGCCAAATTTTGTATATGCATATTTTCCAGGGAGAGAGTCCACAGCTTTCATGGTAGTTTCAAAGTTATCAGTGATTCAAAGAACTCTTAAGAAAAACTTGCTATCTTTTAGGTTATATATCTAAAAATCTATGGTCTAAGGTAAACTGCAATTTCTCAGTTTTTAATTAATCTATAAAATAGAATTTAACAGTAATCTTTCAATGATGAAGGGAGTATAAAAGAATACACATGACAAAATTAATACATTGAAATTGTAAGTCATAGTTTTTAAAAGGAGATGGGTTCCAGATAGAAATTCTAAAAATCAAGAACTGGTGTGGTTCAATGGTTGAGTATCAACCCATGAACCAGGAGATCACAGTTCCAGTCCCAGAAAGTAAAACCAGAAACATGGTTAAAATGATTCCCTCTCTAGATGAGAGGAATCAAGAATAGTTGCTTTTCATCAAAATTTTAAAAATATTTTAACTATGAGCTTTATTATTTTGATAAACTTTAAAAATGAATTTTAAAGAAAGAAGTAAAGAGAACACTCAGAATCCCATAACGTGATCACAGCTACCATCAGACACTTGCCTCCACCTTGATGGCACACCTTCCAATGGCCCGCACAGCTTTGCGAACAAAGTCAACATCCACCTCCGTGGCATATTCCTTTAGCTCTGCCAGAACCTGTTAAAAACCCAGGAAGTGAACAAGCATCAAGGATTCTCAAACAGCAATTTAACAGCCTAGCTTTCTCTGAAGGCCAGACCTTAAGATCTAAATCATTATGAGTCTACAAAAAGTCTGACCTGCGCAATATTGGCTTGAGATGCCAAACGAATCATGATGTCCAACTTCTCTAGTTTAACATAGATGGGATCATTATACTTCACAAAGAAGACTTTGATTTCCTGCTTTAAGATTTCAGGCCTGTGATACATAGAAACACAAGATAAGGAAGGTGAAGCATTTATAGCTATTTCCTGAATCTGTATTAATATCTCATCTGTGCCTCCTTGCTCTCCTCCCACCCTCTCCCCCTCAGGAAAAGAACTCACAAACTTCCCTTACACCCATCTAATCAGTTCCATTTAGCGGACTAATTGTATCCTTTAAAGAGTCAGGGTACATGCAGTGAAAAAATGCTAGGAGAACAGCAATCTGGTTCTACACAATGACATAAACCAGTAGTCGGCAAACTGCGGTTCGCGAGCCACATGCAGCTCTTTGGCCCCTAGAGCAGGGGTGGACAAACTTTTTGACTCGAGGGCCACAATGGGTTCTTAAACTGGACCGGAGGGCCAGAAAAGCAACTTGACCATGCTGGCACTCTCATCTTGGGCTGCTGGTGAAGGAGCAGAGGGGAGAGCAAGAGAACCCTCCGCTCTTTCGGCTCCGCAGGCCGGATAGAACAGCCGAACGGGCCGGATCTGGCCTGCGGGCTGTGGTTTGCCCACGGCTGCCCTAGTGTGGCTCTTCCACAAAATACCACGTGCGGGTGTGCAAGTACAGTGCAATTGAAACTTCGTGGCCCATGCACAGAAGTCGGTTTTCGGCTCTCAAAAGAAATTTCATTCTTTGTACTGTTGATATTTAGCTCTGTTGACTAATGAGTTTGCCGACCACTGACCTAAACAATATTACGCAGGCACTAGCTAGTATGCTATTAAGAGACCCCTCAAAAAACAAACTGCACTGTAGAGAAACAACAGGCATTTATTATAGGAATATTCCAAAATCAATTGTTAGCTTCCCAATCCAGGGCAAGCTATTTAGCCACACAACATTCTCATTTCTATGCATTAAAAAGAGATTAACACTGGCCTCTTTAATACTGGTATTATTAAACTTAATTCAAAATTACAAACACTTTAATCACCAATTCACTTTTTCCCAACCTTTTCTGAACAATTAGGTTGATGTTCCTCAGGGCGACATACTGCACCTCTGGCTCCCCAGACAGCAGAGTGACAAGTGGAGGGGCCAGCTTCTTCAGCAGCATATTGTAGTAGTCAGAGTCCTTGGGCAACAACTCCAGAAATTTCATTAGGACTTTTACTGCTGAAAGCACCACTGCTGAGTTGGCATGAGATAGCCGGGGAGTTACCCGCTCACAGATGCTGAGGGATAAAAAAGGGAAATTATCACCTTAAGTTGTAATTTCTTTGCTCAGTACAATCTATAAGGCAATATGTCAGAGTCCCATAGGCCAAGTACCAAGGAATTAGAGAATCAGTTAGGAAAGTCAAAGCTCCATGCGTAGGTAAAATTGTAATCCAACATTGCAGAAGCCTCATTCCCAGCAAACTACAGGCAGAGCAGGGACATCAGAAGACTTTGAGAAACCAGCAATAAGGGGTTTTCAAACTGGAAGGAAACTAGCCAATACCCCAAACACTTGAAGTTCACACCATTTACCTTCTAGTTTTATAGTCCTCTCTGTCGCCCCATATTATGCAAGGGCTCCCTGCCTCACAGCCCATTTCTCCTCAACCTACAGGAAGTCAAATTAAGCATTCTGAGAGTGATTTCATACTGACAGGTATCAACCAACTGTGGTCAAAGATTTCACTGTGAGAGACACTCACAAACCTTTACTTGTCATATGGCCTTAGAACTGTTACATGGGAGATGTAAGGTGATGGTGATATAACATAGTGTGACTATACTGTTCAAACAAGAAATGAAAAACAAACTTCTCTTAGAAAGAACTATTTTGCATGGTTTACTCCACTACCTAAAATGTTCCTAAAAATCTGGTAAGAAAATACCATGGGGATAGCAGTATCTATCCCATAAGCCACTGATCTTCAACATAATAGTCTTTTATTCTAATACAAATACTAGAACTTATTAAGTTAGTCAAGACTCCCAGATACTATCCAGAACACCGGACTGACCTCTGAGCTTCCCGGTCATCTTTAGGGTTGTAATTGGACAGGCAGTCCAGGATGAAAATCTGGCCCCATTCAGTGCACTCATTCAAGGCTGTCAGCAGCTTGTTAATGTTCTGTGGGTTCAGATCGAGTAAGTTGCTGTTGGGGTGAGATTCACTGATTTCAGATAATGCTGCTACAGCATTAGCCACCACCTGGGAAAGAAGAAGATACAACCTATATTTACCAAGAACAGTACAACTATAGACAACTATAATCTTCTCTCAATCACAGTCCTTAAGTCATTCCTGAATGTTTTACCAGTCTATTAGAAATAGATAAACTACATTTAAAACATATATTAAACCTCTAATGATGGCATATACAGCTTCCTAGTGGTCAGACAACTCAGAATTAAAACAATTCATATATTAGCAGAAAGTCACGTAATTTACTATTAAAACATTAACAGTATTAGTAGTACACAAAACTATCAATAGAATCAAGACACGAACAGCTAAAAAAAAAGCAGTGACATTTCAATATAGTTTTATATTTACGTTAGGCAATGAAGAGAAAAATCTAGGCCAAATAATTTTATAGATGAATGGGTATGCATGTATTGGGGGGAGGGGAAAGTGGTGAGGAAGATGACACCATCAATCATATCACAAGTCTTAGAGCAAGAAAATTTGAACTTGAAACCGTAGACCCCCATCTACATATATAAAAGGCTAACATGCAAAGTGTCCCCACGGGAGTTGAACCAGGAGACCAGGAGTTCTATCACTCACTGTGATTTGCACTGACCACCAGGGAGCGGTGTGGAATGAAGGAAGGCCCTGGCCGGCAGCCAGAAGGCCCGGATTGGTCCTGATCCTTGGCCAGGCCTAGACCCTACCCGTGCATAAATTTCATGAACCAGACCTCTAGTTATATATTAGTTTCCCCATCTGAAAAGTAGGGAAATTTTAACCTAATTCCAGCTTAGCTTTAGTTTGAGGATAAAATCAGATGACATACATATAAATTCTTTCTACAAAGCCTTATGCAAAATAAAGGTGGTAAAATGACCATAATTCATCAGTTGCAGAGTTTTTCACACATACATCTCTGAAATTGGGATATGTTTTATAATCAATGGTAGATCAAATTAATTTATTTTTCTTCTTTGGTAATGCAGAAAATAATAAAGCATCTTAGAATCAATAAGATGTGGTATCTCAAATTTATCCTCCTTTCAGGCAGTATAATAAATAAAAAATTGCTACAGAGTAAAAGAAAGTACACTTATATCCTTATTACAGAAATGGGATTTCATATTAGTTGAAACAAAAAAGGTAAAACATTCTACCAAACTTATAGATATTTCAAATATAAAAAAATAACTAACAAATCTATAACCAATGAATGTAATTTAAAACTTGCTTATACACCTACCCAAATCAAAGACTATACTATGGCCCCATGCAAGTAAATTTAAAACCACATTTTACAGTAAGGCTTCCAGTTGTGATAAAAAATGAGTAAGGTAAGGCTCCATATATTCTGTAAGTATATGTGAGATGTTACAGGAGATAGCAGCTTCAGTAATTATATATATAGTGAAAAGATTCTCTAAAATATCAACTCATTGTTAATTCTTACTAAAGTCCCTTGCTAAAAATTTGAGAAACTAAGAGTTGTACATTATCCTTTTACTAGCAAGATAAGAAACCTAACAGGCATGTATGATTTAGCTATTGCTTGTAACGTCCACATTATCTGGATACTAGTCTGTAGATCATTACAGTATATGATTTTACTTAGAAGATAAAATCTAGAGAGTATTTATTTATTTATTTTTTAATTTTATTTTTTATTAAATTATTATCTGTGTACATATATTACCATGGCCCCCCTCCCCCCGAGAGTATTTTTTAATCAAGTAATAATACCCTGGTGATAATATCCATTATTATGTTAAGGATAATGATGCCACAAAGGGAATAATCTTCAGCTATAATTTAGTGATCAGAATAAAATTCAAAGATGAAAAATCAAATGCTCATTTGATAAGTATGAGTAATGATATAATATTTTACTGGTAGTAAAACAAATCAGGAAGAATTATCTAGTCTACCTACTGCTGCACTGTAGCATGTATAAGGTTCTTTACTGACTTAATTTTTGTTTGCTATCTCCACCATCAAACGGGATTTAGTGAAAAATAAAAGGCATAAAGAATGAAATAATAATCCCCTCCATCACCTCAGTGCTTTACATACGGGGAAAAGATATTTTACTTCCCATGTACAATACACTTGATAGACCTGATTACAGTAAAAAGAATCAAAATATCACTGAAAGACCAAATGCCTGTTTTTGTCTACTGCTGCCAACAGATGTCTAGTCTTAGTTTCCAATTGTCCAAAATAAACATCCTACTACAACTAACTATTTCTGCTAGTCAAATCCTTTTAATGTTAAAAAAAAAAAAAGTTAAATATAAAGTCTGTTAATTGGAAATGTAGAAGGGTGAGAACTGGGAGAATTAAAAACATTGGGGAGAGCCCTTGGCCGTGTGGCTCAGCTGGCTGGAGCACTGTCTTGTACAACAAAAGATGACAGGTTTGATTCCCCAACAGGGCACATGCCTGGGTTGCAGGTTCAATCCCGGGATGGAGCACATGTGGGAGGCAGCCATCGATGTTTCAATGTTCTTTTTCCTCTCTCTCTCAAACACACACACACACACACACACACACACACACACACACTCTCTCTCTCTCTCTCTCTCTCTCTCTCTTTATCTCAAGCACACACACACTTAAAAAAAAATTGGAGAGGAAAGAGGACAGAAGGATGCTAAACAGAATGAACAATTAGAATTCCTTTGTTATTGTCACAGGCTATTATAAATTAAACCAAGTGTACACAGCAGCAAATGAAGTATATATTCTGGTGGTTAAATAGGCAATTTTCATTTATTATCACATTAAAGCCAAAGAAGGAAATAGGAAAAAGTCACTCTAATTAAAAGATCCAGCAAGATTAAATTATCTATAATGAAAGTATAATATGCAAATTGACCAAACAAACATACAGCAGAAGGACCAGAGTAACGACCGACCATCGGATGACCACGCTATGACATGCACTGATGCCAGGCCAGCCGAGGTGGGTGCAATACTACTGGTCTGGCCCCGCCCGCACCGCTGCCACATCTGTGCAGTGCTGCTCCCTTCTTCCCCGCCACCACCCTCTGTGGGCGACAGGCGTGGGATGCGATCTCTTGGCTGGCCTGCCCCCCCCCCCCCCCCCCCGATTTATTGGTGTATTGAAACAAAGGTTAGTCCGACCAGCATGGCTCAATGATTGAGCGTCAAAATATGAACCAGGAAGTCACAGTTCAATTTTTCTGTCAAGGCACATGCCCAGGTTGCAGGCTTGATCCTGTGTGGGACATGCAGGAGGCAGTTGATCAATAATTCTCTCATTGTTGATGTTTCTATCTCTCTTTCCCTGTCCCTTCCTCTCTGAAATCAAGAAGAAAAAGTTGACAACTAGGCTACAAAAGAACATATCCATAGGGTCAAAAATATATATTTTTTAAATTCATCTTGTTGGTCAATTATGGTAAGTTCTGTTCTTTAGGGACTGCAACTAAGCATCCCTCGTGCCCATTATATCCCATTCCACCTAGACCTACTATAATATGTCTACTTTATAAATTCAGATGTTAAAAACATGTCTTCCCCTGACTTAACTTAAGAATTTGACAATTCCTGCCTAAACCGGTTTGGCTCAGTGGTAGAGCGTCGGTCTGCGGACTGAAAAGTCCCGGGTTCGATTCCGGTCAAGGGCATGTACCTTGGTTGTGGGCACACCCCCGGTAAGGGGTATGCAAGAGGCAGCTGGTCGATGTTTCTCTCTCATCGACGTTTCTAGCTCTCTATCTCTCTCCCTTTCTCTCTGTAAAATATCAATAAAATATGTTTAAAAAAAAAAAAAAAAAAAAAAAAAAAAAAAAGAATTTGACAATTCCATTTAATTTGTTAGTTCTTTATAGAGTCTTGGAATCTGAAATTTTTAAAGGTAAGCAATTTGTGTTTTTACTTACTCCATACTATACTTACTAGAGTTAAACAACGATAAAAGATAGCAATAGGCAAAATTTGTTGAACACTTGATGTGTCCCATTAATCCTCACAGCAACTCTGAGGTAGTTGCTATCATAATCCACCTATTACAGATAAGAAAATGGGCTTTTTAAATGAATTTATAAATATAGGATTAGAAAAATTCAGTAATTTGCTTAGTCTACAGAGCCAGAAAAGGATATTGCTTGAATAAGAACTCAAGTTCTGTATCTGATTCCAGTGTCTGAGAAACGAGAAGCCATAGTGAAGAGAGAAAACCCTAATGTATGGGTAAACAACTAGAGATTATCATCATCACTCTCAAGAGTACATTTTTCTTATAAATATAAACTTAGTGAGAGAAAATATTTTAAATTTTGACATCATGAGAGCTATTTTCCTGCGACTCCAAAGTGTTTCTTCATTCTAGGTTTACTTTCAAAATAGTAATGAACTAAATAATTAAAATAAAAATCCTCACCCAAGACTCTTTTTACTGATGTGAGAGAGAGAGAGAGGAGAGAGAAATATCAATGTGAAAGAGAAACTTCATTATCGGTTATCTCCTGCATGCACCCCGACTGCAGATTGAACTCGTAAACGAGGTATGCGCCCTAATAAAAAATCAAACCCACAATATTTTGGTGTTCTGGACAACAGCTCAACCAACTGAGCCACCCAGCCAGGACTCAAAATAGTTTAGGTCTAATTTTCCCAGAAAAGATTTTACTATGTGAATGTATGCAAATATCAAAGGAATCAGAACCTTTTAAATTAATATTGCAGCAATAATTTTAACCTTTGCCATTAGGTAACAGTGGCAACAGTGCTCCTCTCATGTGCTCTCATAAGCCAGCCCCTTTAGTAGGTGCTTTCTATGCAACGGCTCAACTAATACATCCCAATACTATCTAAGATGGTAGCCCTCAACTGTACAGAAAGAAAATGAGGCTTAGTGAAGTTAAGCCAGGACTTTAACAGAGTGAAAATTTTTACTTCAAAGTCTGTCTTTTCTCTTTCAAATAGCATCTCACTAGAAATCAGCTTTAACTCAAGTATAAATGATAAAACAGCCACAGGAAAATGAGGTATGTGAGATCCCGCAAAACAATGAAAAAATAATTAAAATTCTATTACTTATAACAAGGTACACTACACCCTTAGGAACCAGCCTGGCTATCGACACAACCCCAAGAGTAGTCACATCTTAATCAACATTTCACTCTTAAGGTTTCAAAGTCATTTCTGCAGATGTTCTAATGCTTATGACATCTAGGATGCCCTTCTGAAGTGGGCTACAAGAAATCTACTAAGGCAGAACACCCTAGAAGCATTCATTTCTTTTGTAGGAGATTCTAATGTTTGCTGGTACAGTGCTGCCCCCATGTGGAGCAACTTCTGAAAAAAAAAAGTGGAACAAAATTACCTCTTTAAAAAAAATCAATCCTCACCTAAGGATATTTTTCCATTGATTTTTAGGGACAGTGGAAGGTAGGTTGAGGAAGAGAGACAGAGAGAAACATCAATGTGAGAGTCACGTCGACTGGTTGCCTCTTTCAAGCGCCCCAACCCACCAGGGCCTAGGATCAATCCTGCAACCCAGGTGTGTGCCCGTGACCAGGAATTGACCGGAGACCTTTTGTTGATGCACGGGCCAGTGTTCTAGCCAACGAGAAACACCAGCCAGGGCCTGGCCCACATTCTTAGCCCCAATGGATATTTAACAAGTTTCCACAGGTACATGCTATCATGCCCATCTAGAGGCCCAAACCTTCTCATTTGTCCTCAGGTAGAAAATTTCAAAAATGGTTGCTCAGAGTAACAGGGTGAATCAAAAACAGTGTCAAAACCACAACTTGGTAGCAGCTAAACATTTTATAAAACAGATACGATTGCCTTAAATATTTATTTATTTGTGGAGTTTTTAAAAAAGTAGCACATGGTATTGCTTGAGGGGAAAAAAGGCAGGACTGAGTCAGAATTCTAATACTGGTGGTGATACCCTAACAGAAGTCTATGCCTAGGCGGCGGCTGAAAGATTCCCGATTGCAGTACCACAGTACCTAAAAAATGTGACTGTACAGTACTTAAAAAATGTGACTGCTTCACCCTTTGGCCTCGATACTAAATGTAATGGATGACGAGAAGTCAAGACTACTCAAAGACTAAGATAAACCATATGAAATGTCAAAGCAGAAATGTGAGCAGGTAATTTGCTAATGAGAGACAATGTCTATTTCAAGGCAAATTCCAACTCTCTGTTTCAAAAAGTTAAAAAAAAATATTCAGAGGTTATCTATTGATTAACTCAATGTTATTTACCTCCTAGTAAATACTGCATTAGGCAAAATGGAAGAAAAATTTCTATATTCTTTCATCATCTTGTATTGATACTTTTAACTCAATACAAATGAGCTTCAGTCACTAGCAGAGTCAAAGTAATACTTGAGACTTGGCTCCCCATTATATAGACAAAGTTTAAAATGCAATAAAAGAAATAAAAGATCCACAAACTTTAAGGTGTTAAGTTACATTCTGGCTGCCAAATATTTAAAACATAATCATGAATTATATATGCACAGACAATAGGGAGGTGAAGACCTGGGCAGGGGGTGGACCAGAAGGACTCGATTGGGGGGGGGGGGGGCTCGGCAAAAAGGGGACATACGTAATATTTTCAACAATAAAATTTTTTTTTTAAAAAAGAACATAATCAAGTTGGCTAAAAAGAATCTTGTCGCCCAGCCAGCGTGGCTCAGTGGTTCAGTGCCAACCTATGAACCAAGAGGTCATAGGTTCTATTCTCAGTCAGGACACATGCCTGGGTTGTGGGCTTGATCCCCTGTGTGGCATGCAGGAGGCAGCTGATCAATGAGTCTCTCTCATCATTGATGTTCCTATCTCTCCCTCTCCCTTCCTCAATTCAATTAAAAAAACAAAACAAAACATATTTTAAAGAAACTTATCCTGGAATTCTCCTATAGAAGAATGCATTAAATAATTAGGTCATAAAGATAACTTTATTCAGTTTCTATTTCCACACCACCAGAAAATACCACAAACATCTTTCTGAAGAAATAATCTTTAAATATTTTACATAAATTTAATGTGAAACCTCAAGAAAATGATGAAAGGACTGATTTGTTTCTAGGCCAACAATTTTCAATCCTATCCATATCATGACATACAAACTAATCACTAAAATTCTGGGACACACTAAAAAATGTATTTCTTGCCAATCTGATAAACAAAACAAAAATTTAAGCTATAATTTAGATTCATTCACCCTGGACAGCTACGTTGTGCTAGCTGTTATCATTCTGTTTTGTTTGACAATCTAAAGGGAGTGCATGTTGTAAAAATTCTGGCGGCATACCAGTTATAAATCACTGTTCTAAATAAATACAGGGGTTAAGTATGATACAAATTTTTGCTTTAAGACCTTTGTATTTTAGTACTTGGTTTCACCTCAGAAACACCAAGGGTGTGAGATAGACAAATCTGTGGGACACACAGAAGTAATGCTCCCCACAGCTAACCTATGGTTCAATGTCCCAAAGGTAAGATTTGCTTTAACATACTTCTTAAAGTAACCCATTTAAAATACTGCCCTTGTATAAAAGCAGGAGTTTATTACCATTGGATTTGAATCTGCTATGAGATCCCGCAGAGAATCCAGAAACCCCTGATCTTCCACCATCTGGGCATTGATGTCATGGAGTTTTGCCACGCAGACGGCTGCTGTTTTCCGAACATAGGGATCTTCATCCTTCAAGCACTTTCGGAGGGGCTCACAGAGGTATTCTGTGATCTTGTCCACTCGGATGCATCCCATGGTTCTAACTGCCAAGGCCCGAATCAGAGGATTGGGATCTTCACAGTCCTATAAAAGACAATCCTTAACAGCTATAGGTATACATGGTGACTGAAAGTAAACAATCTAGTTTGTATAAGCTATAAAAGAATATTCATTAATGCAAGTTTCCAGTTAATCTACATCAGAATCCAAATCTCCCATGCTATTCCTTTCCTTTCCTAAGCACAAGCCTTAGTTGCCTATAAGAATCTGGGTTAGCAATTCATTTGACTGTTTTATATACACAATAAAGAAATGCCAGCAGTAGTCGCAGGGCTAAGCAAAAGCCTAGTGAGCTGTAGTTACCACCCCATGGCAATTTGTGGACCAGCCCTAAAACAAAGGGGCCTGTTGGCTTTGGGAGGGAGGGAGGAGAAAATGAGGAATTAGAAAGATGAGTTCCATTCCACAGTCGGTTTGCAAACAGCGAGTAGGGAGAAAAAGGAGCGTGGCCTATAGGCAAGAAAGCAGAGTACGGAAGCTGGCGAGGGCCATGCTAAAGTTAGTGTCTGGGTTACGCTGCAAAAGGCCTTCTGACCTAATTAACATACATTCTCCTTTATTGGCAAGTGCTCTTCCAAATACAGTACAAACAAAATACTCAGTAAGAAGGAATGTTCCTTAAATTGCCCTACTTTAAAATATTTCTTCAAACATTATAAACTTACATGTGTGCGAACTTCAAAAATGTAAACTAGCCCTAGCTGGTTCCACTCACTGGATAGAGTGTCGGCCTGGCGACTGAAGGGTCCCGGGTTCAATTACAACTAAGGGCACATGCCGGGTTGTGGGCTCGATCCCCAGTGTGGGGTATGCAGGAGACAGCCAATCAATGATTCCCTCTCATCATTGATGTGTCTAGCTCTCTCTCCCTCTCCCTTCCTCTCTGAAATAATAAAAAATATATTTAAAAAAAGATAAATAAACAAAATAGAAGTTGTACCTCCTATACTTTCCACTGCTTATGACCTACAACCTGTCTTATCTTTCTACAAAGAGAAAACAGGTTACTGATACAATAATATGCCCACCCTGTGTCAGCCTTGAAAGCTTTTGTCAGTTCACAAAACACTGAGGTTTCACCTGGTTTTCTCCTCCCATCTGACAAGGATGCCTGAAGCCCAGCTAACAGAAGGCTCTCCATATGGTCTGAACTGGATGACAAACATTGGCACAGAGAAAGCTACAACATGAACATTCCTAGTCACTGCCAGGACTTCTCTAGAGGCTCTCTTTTGGAACAGAAGTTGCTTATTTGCAATGCAGACATTATCTATCTGCAGACACTAAATATCAAGAGACACTTCTGAAAAAATTACTTAACGTAGAAGAGACTGCTCTTGAGCCCTTTGAGTTACCTTCACGAAGCTGTTGACAGCCATGATGGCCATGTCTGGCTGACTCTTGGCATAGTTCATCAAGTAGAGATACACCAGCTTCTTTAGTTCCAGGTTGTCAGTCTGCATACAGTTCACTACATCTGGAAAGAGAGAACTGAAGAGAGAGAAGAATAGAGAAAGGAAAGGTGAACAGACGGTGCCAATCTGTTGAATAAAACATGGAAAAAATAGCCTTATTTTACAAGTAATTTGATGCAAGGACAAATGTTCCCAGAGTGATAATTATTACAGAAATGAATTATTAAAGAAATTATAGTACTGGTCCTAAGAGGGCTCTAAAAATATTTTTTTTTAAACCCTGGCCAAGTAACTCAGTTGGTTAAGAGCATCATCCTTATACACCAAGGTTTCAGGTTCAATCCTGGTCAGGGCACATACAAGTATCAATCAATGGCCGAAACCGGTTTGGCTCAGTGGATAGAGCGTCGGCCTGTGGACTGAAGGGTCTCAGGTTCGATTCCGGTCAGGGGCATGTGCATTGGTTGCGGGCACATCCCCGGTGGTGTGTGTGCAGGAGGCAGCTGGTCGATGTTTCTCTCTCATGGATGTTTCTAGTTCTCTATCCCTCTCCCTTCCTCTTTGTAAAAAATCAAATATATATATATATATATATATATATATATATAAAATCAATCAATGAATACAATAAGTGGAACAATGAACTGATGTATCTATTTCCCTAAATTTTTTAAAATAAAAAGAATTAAAAACTTTTTATTATGAAATTTTTTTCAAACAAAAATAGAGAAAGAACTGTAAAGAACCCAATGTATCTATCACCCAGCTGCAAACAAATACTGATACATGCCCAATATTGTTTCAGATTCTCTCCTTTACCAAGTCCCTAGCCCATTTAGTTGCTCTGGATTTTTTAAAAACAAAACCTAGACATTATAGCATTTCATGCATAACAGTCTAGTGCATGTCTTTAGAATTTTTGAAAAACCACTATTTTTATCACACACAAAAATTAACAGTAACTCTTCATATCACTTAATTGCAATTTCAAAGCACTACAGCTATTATACATTTTTAATGGTCACATCTGTCCATCTTTGGCCAGCAGGAACTTATTTAGTTAGCTCCTGAGTCCTTGTGATATGGCCCTTTATTTTCAATAGCTTCCTTGCTTTCTGGCAGAATAAGATGCTTCATTCAGGCTCATCTTATAATTTCTAATCCTATAACTGGAATCCATTTCTCTAAGACAGTGTTTCCCAAAGTGTGGTACGCGTGCCCCCAGGGGCACGGGAAGAGTTGGGTGGGGGTACACGTTGCACCGGAGTTTGGTGGGGATATGCACTGCACCGTGCTTAGCTGTGCCTAATTCTACGTTCTCATGAGTCAAGTCAAGACAGTCTTGTGAGGCGTGAGATGGTCCAGTGTGCAAATAAATGTTATTTATAATATAACTTTTATTTATATGTTATTATGAATAATTTCATTTTTCATTTATTATTATTTTGTATATGTACCAAAAAAATAAAAAATAAATATATTTTGGTTGTTATTAAAATACAACCATTTTTTTTTTTTTTGGACAAGGGGTACTCAGCGTTACAAAAATTACAGAAGGGATACACATATGTCAAAAGTTTGGGAAACACTGATCTAAGACATCATGAATCCCTTTTCGTGGAACTTATTTATTTTTAACATACACATTCAGACAAATGAAAATTTCAGTGTAAGCAAATATAAAAGGACTCTTCCTAAGTTGAAGTCATTTAATGATTTACCATTCTCCTACAAGGCCAACGGAAAGGAATTTATGTTTCCATTCACAAGTATCACCATTAGCTTAAAAGGGTTGAGTTTGTCAGATTTTAAAGTGTAATCGGCATTTTAAAAAACATAAATTAGCTACAATTTTATGGAAAGTTAGTAATTAACCTCTTCCCTAAAGCTATCAAAATACCTTATAAATTAAATACTTCTAAATATCTTTTTACTAATACAGAAGTAAGAGAAATAGTTGATAACATAGTATAGCTCCCATACACATACAAAAACTATATACAGAAACAGGAATTATTTACAAAAAGGAAGATATACTGCAAAGTCAAAGAATCCACTATATCTCCAATGAAGCTATTTCTTTAATTTGCATGTGTGTATCTTTTGTCATTTTGGGTGCATGTAGATAATTAATACTAAAAACATTCTCTAACAATGAATGTTCTTTCCATTTCTCAGGGGAATAGATCATGTGCAAAACAATTGGAAGACAAATAAATGTGATACATTAGCCAATAGGAAACTGAAGATCTTAAATAATTTAATTCAACAATCTGTACGAGAGCAGGAAAATCTTGATCAGGAATAGTCTAAGGCCCAGCCAGTGAGGCTCTGTGGTTGAGTGTCAACCTATGAACTAGGAAGTCAATGTTTGATTCCTAGTGAGGGCACATGTCTGGCTGCAGGCTCAATCCCCAGTTGGAGGCATGCAAGAGGCAGCAGATCAGTGATTCTCTCTCATCAATGATGTTTCTATTTCTCTTTCCCCTCTCCCTTCCTCTCTGAAATCAATATATATTTTTTAAAAAGAGAGAATAGTCTAAGTTCTACATAAAGACTGTTAAGTACCAAAGTATAAAGCTAAAACAATGAATTTTCCAATATGGTAGCCATTAGCAGATTTTATTTTTTTATTTTTAAAAAATATATATTTTATTGATTTTTTACAGAGAGGAAGAGAGGGGGATAGAGAGTTAGAAACATCGATGAGAGAGAATCATCGATCAGCTGCCTCTTGCACGCCCCCTACTGGGGATGTGCCTGCAACCAAGGTACATGCCCTTGACTGGAATCGAACCGGGACCCTTCAGTCCGCAGGCTGACACTCTATCCACTGAGCCAAACCGGTCTCGGCTGCACTTGTCCTTTAATAAATTTCCATCTTTGCTATAAAAAAAAAAAATTATTGCCTGGCTGGTGTGGTTCAGAGGTTAAGCATCAATCTGTGAACTAAGAGGTGACGGTTCGATGGTCACATGGTTGCAGGCTCAATTCTCCCATTAGAGGGCATGCAGGAGGCAGCCAATCAATGATTCTCTCTCATCACTGATATTTCTCTTTCTCCTTCTTCCACTCTGAAATCAATAAAAACATATTTTTAAAATAAATTTTAAAAAATTACTGAGATCCCCAGAGAGCTTTGGTTCATGTGGGTTATATAAGTATTAATATTTTACCATATCAGGAATTAAAGCTGAGAAATTCTGCTCTGGCATTCAACCTGCTGTAGAATATTGTTTGGGTTGAAGTGTCCAGCTTCATACACATATAATAAACAGAAAAGGGAGGAGTATTTTAATAGCTTTTTCACATAACTTATCCTTCTTTAATACAATAAAGCTAGCCCTAGCTGGTCTGGCTCAGTGGGTAGAGCGTCAGCCTATGGACTGAAGTGTCCAAAGTTCTATTGAAGTCAAGGGCACATGCCTGGGTTGTGGGCTTGGTCCCCAGTAGGAGATGTGCAAGAGGCAGCACATTCTCTTATCATTGATGTTTCCATCTCTCTTATCTCTCCCTTCCTCTCTAAAATCAATAGATACTATTTTTTAAAAAATACATGAAAGCTAGACAAACGGTTGTTTCACATCTTTTTCAGTCCACAAATAGTACTTTCTTAAAAATTATTTACAGAATGGGGAGTATGGGGGGATAATAGGGAGGTAAGGACACATTTGTAATATCTTAAAGAAATTTTTTTAAAAAGTTAAGTTACAGGCAATCTGAACCATAAACTTTTAATACTTGGTTGCATTAAAATCTAGTCATTTATCATTTATTTTTATGTATCTTTTATCCATGGTAATTTTTGATAAATGCACTGGTCGTTTGGGAAATATTGATTCAATGAATTATGCAGATTTTCCCAATGTTGGCACATCTATATACATAAAGCGGTAATATGCAAATTAGCTGGGCATCACAACAGGCTCAGGAGGAGCTGTGTGCATAGACAGATGGGTAGGAGGGGACTGCATGCCACCCCAGCCCCAGCAAACACACACCATGGGTGGGGGCATGCTCTGAGCGGCTGTGGTGTGGCTCAGAGCACCCCCCCCACCCCACCCCCCTTCTTGCATGAATCTTCGTGCATTGGGCTTCTAGTTTCATTATATAACAGCAAATAAGCACATTCATTAATTTCAACACCAATCTCATCATGAAAGTATTGGGAAGCTAAGATGCAAGTTTTCCAACACTCTTAATTTTTACTTTGAAGTTTAAATTTATCCAATGTAATTTTTTCCCCTTGAAGTGACATGTTCAGTTTATTCATTTTTTATAAAACGGCTCCCAAATACTTAAGTCTGATTAACTATAATTTGCCTGTCAATCATCCTTTCACATGAAAATGGCTGTTCTTACCCTAGCCAGTTTAGCTCAGTTGGATAGAGCATCGGCCTGCAGACTGAAAGGTCCCTGGTTTGATTCTGGTCAAGGGCACATGCCTTGGTGGCACGCTCGATCCCCAGTAGGGGGCGTCCAGGAGGCAACCTATCAATCACGGATTGATGTTTTTCTCTCTCTCCCCCTCTCCCTTCCTCTCTGAAATCAATAAAAATTTATTTTAAAAAATAATTAGCCCTCGCCGAAACCGGTTTGGCTCAGTGGATAGAGCGTCAGTCTGCGGACTGAAAGGTCCCAGGTTCGATTCCGGTCAAGGGCATGTACCTTGGTTGCGGGCACATCTCCAGCGGGGATTGTGCAGGAGGCAGCTGGTTGATGTTTCTCTCTCATCGACGTTTCTAGCTTTCTATCTCTCTCCCTTCTTCTCTGTGGAAAATCAATTTAAAAATGTATTAAAAAATAATAATAATTAGCCCTAACCAGTTTGGTTCAGTGGATAGAGTGTTGGCCTGTGGACTGAAAGGTCCCAGGTTCGATTCTGGTCAAGAGCATGTACCCTGGTTGCGGGCACATCCCCAGTAGGGGGTATGCAGGAGGCAGCTGATTAATATTTCTCTCCCATCAATGTTTCTAACTTTCTATTCCTCTCCTTTCCTCTCTGTAAAAAAATCAATAAAATATATTTTTAAATAAAATAAAATAAAATAAATATGAGAGAGAGAGGAAGAAAGGAAGGGAGGGAGGGAGGAAGGGAAAATGGGTGTTTTCAATTCCAATACTCATGCATGGTATTTTTTTTCCCAATTCAACTATCACTCTGCTACACAGCAGAAGTGCTTTAAACATAATTCCTATTTCTTCATACAGAATATTAAAAAGGTTTAAAGGCTTAATAAAATAAAATTTGAATGTTTCACAAAAAATCCTAAGTGAAACTGCATTTATTCCCTGCAAGTACATGGTAGTGAAAAATACGATGACTACTGTTAAAGTTTGGCACCACTGCCTTGACTCATGCTACCACACCAGCAGTGCAAATATTAACACAATGAAAAAGACTAATAACACCTAAGTATTACTGTAAGAATAGCTTTGGCCCCATGGACCCCTGATAGGCTCTTGGGAATCCTCAGGAGCCTGCAGACAATCCTTACTTATTTCTGAATGGTATTATTAAGTTACAGAAAGTAAAAAAAACACATTTTTAAAAACTGATTTTGTTAATACTGATTTTTATTTTGAATTCAGGAACTGAATGTAAAGTTGTAAAGTTGAGGTCACTGGCTTGAGCCAGTTAGAGAGCATACGCGCTTCTGCTTCTCAGTGTATTTTTATCATCTTCTAAAGCTACCTCAGCAACACATCTGTAACTGTGCCAGCTCTCAGGAGGGTTTATGCTAGATCGGCATGCAACAAAAATCAAACTGGCCGAAACTGGTTTGGCTCAGTGGATAGAGCGTCGGTCTGCGGACTGAAAGGTCCTGGGTTCAATTCCGGTCAAGGGCATGTACCTTGGTTGCGGGCACATCCCCAGTGGGGGGTGTGCAAGAGGCAGCTGGTCAATGTTTCTCTCTCATCGATGTTTCTAACTCTCTGTCCCTCTACCTTCCTCTCTGTGAAAAATCAATTAAAAAAAAAAAATCAAACTGATTTCCCTCTTCCAAAAACACAAAGCAAAATAAAACAAACTAATTTAAATCACAGAATTAATATACAATGATGACGTTTTCAGGGACAAACCATTCTTATAAGTTCTATGATTATAGTAATTTTAAATGAAAAGCAGTGAAAGCCATAAAATAGGGTCTGGGCCTAAAGCAGGCCAACGGTAGGAGGGCCTACCTTACCTGACGTCCTTCCCCACAGTCATAGCAGCAATCACTTTCTTCACAGCCTCCTTCCGCTTCTCTTTCTTTTCATTGTTGAGTTCAGCCTTTAATTCAAAGATTTCTCCTAGAAAAGAAGAGAGCAAAATGGATGAATTTCCAGGACCAAAGATCTAAAGCAGAATACTGTGTTATGTAATAAGTAACATCATGAAAGTTGCCCAGAGGTTTAAAAATTATAGGACAGGTACAATTCAAATCCTTAGAATAGTAACTAACCTATTCATAAGGACACCAGAAAGGAAGTTGCAATCTAGATCTTAGGAGGCTTAGGAGTGAGAAAAAGTAAATCTCATATCTTACTACAATGGGGTAAAAATGGAATCTGAGGAATGTTCTTCCATCACAATTTCAATGTTCTGGAGGAAAAATAAATGTAGGTAGAAAAAAGGTTCACAAATCAGTGTTTTCAGAACCCAAAAGACTCCAGATATCATCTCATTCATCTACACTTAACTTCCCAGATAAAGAACTGAGGCTCAAAGATCTCAGAGTGAGTGACAGTGCCTCCTGAATCCAGAGATTCTCAATCTTAGCCACACACTATTATTGGGAAGTAATTAAAAATAATAATGCTCAGGCTCTACTTTGGACCAAATAAATAAGATTGTCAAGGAGTAGAATTCTTACATTCATATTTTCAAAGTTCACCCAAGTAATTCCAATGCAAAAACAGGGTTGAAAATCACTGCTCTCCTCTAATTAGTAATTTATGAAGTTAATGGGAGCCCTGGCCAGTTTGCTCGGTGGATAGCATGTCGGCCTGCGGACTGAACGGTCCTGGGTTCGATTCCGATTAAGTGCGCATGCCCTGGCTGTGGGCTAGATCCCCGGGGGGAGAAGGGGCGTGCAGGAGGCAGCCAATCAATGATTCTCTCTCAACATTGACATTTCTATCTCTCCTTTTCTGAAAGCAATAAAAATATATTTTAAAAAAAGTTAATGGGAATGGAGGAGGATTGAGCAAAAAAGAGAAAAAGCTCATGAACACAGACAAGTGTGGTGATTGTAGGTGGGGGGGGGAATGGAAGAAGGTAAAGGGGGGATAAATGGTGATGGAAAAGTAAAATAAGAGAAGCTAATGAGGGAATAAAAAATTAATGGTCTTTTATTCAATCACTCTAACAACAGAAATATACCAGAGTCATTTCTAACGGAATAATCTCGAATGACTGGCTGCTCTGTGAAATGCAGGGCAGTCACCACGACTGAGGCAGGCTCACCTACCTTCAGAAAGCCGGAGCTGAAATAAGCAAAGGTAACAACCCTCACTGGTTTTAGAAGAAAATAAACCACCACTTCTATCTTCTATCTTAAACCCTTCTAAAATATTGCCTCATTTTTTTCCATCTTTATGTTGATTCTTGATGTTCATTTAACCAGACTGCACCAGTCAGTATAGAAATCGTGGGGCAGCAACTATGTGATCTGCTGAAGCCTCTACATGTGATGGATGAAACAAAGAAACACAGCCATTGAAAAATAAAAAATAAAAAAGTATGTTACATCAATATCCATGGCCAACAATGCAAACAAATTCATGTTACAAAAACTGCTGTTTTATTTGATCAACAGCTGCAAAAACAGGAGAGCCAGAAAAGCTGGACTCTTTGAAGAGTCATTCTCCTCTTCATCAACTCTTCTGCTGCCAAATCCGGCTCTTTGGGCTCCTTCCCATCATTTATTTCTGGGAACAGTAAAAGACAAGCAGTAGGACTTCAGAAAGTCTGAATTGTGCCAAAACCAGTTTGGCTCAGTGGATAGAGCATCAGCCTGCGGACTGAAAGGTCCTGGGTTCGATTCCGGTCAAGGGCATGTACCTTGGTTGTGGGCACATCCCCAGTAGAGGGTGTGCAAGAGGCAGCTGATCGATGATTCTCTCTCATCGATGTTTCTAACTCTCCATCCCTCTCTCTTCCTCACTGTAAAAAAATCAATAAAATATATATATATTTTAAAAGTCTGAATTGTGAACAGCAGTAGGAGTTGAAGAATCAAAACAGGATGTAACTGAAATTATTCCAACTCCAACAGCACATACTTAAAGAATATGTTCCACTGCCAATTCTGGTGGGTGTTGCAGGAAGTAAAAGGAACATAGTCTATTCATTTTTAAAATATGGTATTTACCCAGCCATGATTCATCTATAAATCTCAGTTTTACAAGTCCCTAAATAAAAAGTTACCAGGACAGATTACAAGAGAATGATTGAAGAGGTAGGTGAGTTTTTAAATTATAATTTTTTATATCATTAAAGACAATGTATTGTTCTCAAAACCCATGAAATGTTAACAGAAGAAATACATACATTTCAGAATAAGAAAATCAGATAAAAGCTGGGAAATGAATGGCAAGGAGGCTAGAGGCTTCTGTGAGGTGTAAGCAATAAAGACGGAAAGGAAGAAGCTGTGAAGAGCCACGGAGGCGCTCTAAGTGAAGCAAGGTTATCTCATACACACAACTTCATTAAAATCTCCCCTTTTCTCCCCTTCTCCTCCCCTTAAATCTACCAAGCACTGCTAGCAGCTAGCAATAGTTCTCAATCTTGGCTACACATTAGAAAAATCTGGGGAGATTTTTAAAATCCCCTCCTCCCCCTGGCCATATCCCAGATCAATGAAATCAGGATATCTGGGTATGAAACCTGGACATCAGTATTGTTTTTAATTCATGAGATAACTCCAATGTGTAGATAAGGTTGAGAGCCACTGACCATTAGGTAGTTTAATTAAGCAACAAACTATAGAGCTTCCTGTATTGTGATAGATGAGCTTGTTTACCCTTACATAACTCCGAGTGACGGAACTGGACAGATATGCTAGTGCTTTCTAGAAAATATCCTGGTGTTCCTTGCTCACTATAGGTTGCTATAATGTGCCCTCCTACTTTTTTATTTTTTCCTTTTCTGGATCATTGCAAACTTACAAGATTCCCCAATTGTTAACATTATGCCATAGTTGTTTTATCATGCTTTCTATAAACTTACAAGTTTTTTTCCTAAACCGTATTAATAGGACGCTGCAGACATATTCTCTTCAGCTCTAAATGTCAGTGTATAATCTCTAAGAACAAAAAATTATCTTACATAACCATAAAACAATTATCAAAATCAGGAAATTTAACACTGATACATTATCATCACATAGACCTTACTCACAGATCTTGATAATGTCCTTTATAGCAATTTTACACCCATTCCCCTTAGGCCAAGATCCAATTCAGGATCATGCTTTACATTTATTATCATGTCTATTTAGTCTCCTTTAACCTGAAAGGGTTCTTCTTTGTCTTTTGTGGTAATGACTTTTGTTTTAAAGCCAGTTATTTTATGGCATGTTCTCAGCTTGGGTTTCTCATTGGTGTTCCTTCACGATTACAGTGACATTAGGCATTTTGGCAGACATAATTCATAAATGATGGTATGTTCTACTCAGTGCATCACAGCAAGAGGAAAATGTTAATTTGTTCCATTATTGATGATGTTAAACACCGAATATGGTTACAGTGGCAACTGCCAGGTCCTGACACTGTAAAGGATATTTTAGAGACTATTTAAATATCCTATTCCTCATCAAACTTTCCCCTGCCAGTTATTTCAGGATTCACTGATGACTCTTGCCTGGATTAACTACAACTACAATTTGTGTGTGTGTGTGTATGTGTGTGTATATATATGTATGTATGTATGTATATATTCAATGGTTTACAATTCACTTCTTTGACTGCTTTTTTTAAATTCTCAAATTATCTCAAAGTTAACCAATGGAAGCCCTTTCAAAGTATACTGCTCCTTGACACGTGCCATCATTTTTTAAGTACTCCTTCCTTTTGCTTTCTGGCATAAGATGTTCATGTTCATCCTGTACTTGGCCTTGACCCAGCCTTGGAATCAGTCATTTCTCTAAGGAGTCCTGATTCCTTTTAGTGAGAAACAATATTTAGAAACTGAATACTAAGTGTCCTTTTGCATCTACTCTGACTTAGAGAGGAAATTAGGATATTTAATTAAAAAAACAAACAAAAAAAAAAAAACTCCACCACTGTTAAGGTAGAGAATGGGACTCATACGTGGTAGGCACCCAATAAATATTTACTACATAAATGAACAAATCAAAGTAGAGGGATACTGCAGCATGTTTTTCAAGACAAACTTAGTTAAATCTGGAGACAGTCAGGAGGCTAAGGCCAGTAAACATCACAAGGGAAATCAGAAAGAGCAATTCCAGGCAGAGAAGCTGTCTTATTTTAGCCGCTGGAGGAGAGGAGAAAAGGTGCATTTGAGAAGGCAGGTTGTTAGAGAACAAGAGGGATGGTAGTTGGTGTCATGCCCAGAGCACTTCAGTAAATATAAAGACTGCTGAATACAAAAGCACGGCATGCCGATCCCGAGGGGCACAACAGGCTTAAAAGACCTAAACCGGTCTGCCTTGGATGGGAGGGCCGTCTATAGCACTAGAGCTTTCTACTTAGGAACAATTTAATGAAAGATGAGGTTGATTTCCCAAGATTCCTTAGTTTCTAGGCTAACACTCACATGTATAAAACCAGTATTGCATTTCTAATAACAAAGATGATGAGGCTAATAAATTCAAAGCTACTCAAGCAATCTATGATAAAAAAAAAAATCTTAAGGCTGACGTTAGAGGTTCCCTGTTTTAAGTTAAAAGAATGTATCTAGACAAAGCCTAGCCACAAAGTATGAGACAGATATATATGGGATGTGAAATACCAAATTTCTTGCTTTGTTTTGTATGACCCTATTTTCTTCAAAGATAAAAACTATAAAAAAATCATATATAGAACTAGCCAGTTTGGCTCAGTGGATAGAGCACTGGCCTGCAGACTGAAGTGTCCTGGGTTTAATTCTAGTCAAGCGCACATGCCTGGGGTTGTGGGCTCAATCCCCAGTAGGGGGCATGCAAGAGGTAAGCCCATCAATGATTATCTCTCATCATTGATGTTTCTCTCTCTTTTTCTCTCCCCCTCTCCCTTCCACTCTGAAATCAATAAAACATTTTTTTTAAAATCATATGTATTAATATATGCATGTATGCGAATAAAAAAAGATTGAGAATACACACCGAGTTCCCCTCAGGAATAGGAATAAGGAGGGAGAGAACTTTCATTTTTACTTTTTTTTATGCCTATATCTAATAGTATTCCTTATTATAAAAATGTATATTTCCAAGTAAAAAATTGAAAGGGAATAAAAATGCTCAGGATCTATCTTCAATGGATAAATGTTGGATCCCTTTCTTTTACTAATACAAAACCTTCAAATCAAATTAAAACCCTTCACTTTAGAGTCCAGTTGGTTGAGTGCCATCCTGTGCACTGAAAGGTTGCTGCTTCGATTCCCTGTGAGGGAACACAGCTGGATTGCGGGATCCATTCCCAGTTGGGGCAGGTATGGGAGGCAACTGATCAATATTTCTCTTTCAGCCAAAACCGATTTGGCTCAGTGGTAGAGCGTCGGTCTGCGGACTGAAAGATCCTGGGTTCAATTCCGGTCAAGGGCATGTACCTTGGTTTCGGGCACATCCCCGGTAGGGGGTGTGCAAGAGGCAGCTGGTCGATGTTTCTCTCTCATCGACGTTTTTAGCTCTCTATCTCTCTCCCTTCCTCTCTGTAAAAAATCAATAAAATATATTTTAAAAATATATATTTCTCTTTCATATCAATGTTTTTTCCCTCCGCCCCTCTTCCTCTATAGGATATAAATAAATGAATGAATAAATAAATACCTATACTTTAATTTCCTCAATACACTTGTCTGTAGGAGTAGTAGACCTCCAATGAGACTGTCTATAACATGCATGTTTGAAGAGGTCAGGAACACCACAATCTCACACCGTAACTTTTGAAGGATCTCAAAGCTTTGATCGGTTCTCATACTTACCTTTTTTATTGGTTGTGAAGTACTTGGAGTCAGTCATGGTGTTGGCTCTTTAATGTGTACCTACAGCAAGAGAAAAGAATTCCTTTCTTAAAATGAATGTATGCCTTGCTGGACATAAATAACTTGGATAAAGAACATTCACATATTAGGATTTCTATATTCAAAAATGAGTGTCTTCTTCCTTACCACTATCACTGGTGATTCAAGGGATGCAAAGATAATTAAGAATGTAACTCTTGCCTTAAGGAGCTAATTGGGACAAAAGCCAAATGAAATGGATTAATAATCTGAACCTAACATGGCTTTGTGATTTTACCCACAATTATCTTCGGAAAGCCTCCAAGACCTACAACTAGACCTTTTTATAAATACATCTTCAGTTTTCACTCAAATATTTAAGATAAGGCAAAGTTTGTATTAAGAGATTCCCCCCAGCCGAAACCTGTTTGGCTCAGTGGACAGAGAGTCAGCCTGCAGAATGAAGGGTTCCGGGTTCGGTTGCGGGCACATCCCCAGTGGGAGGTGTGCAGGAGGCAGCTGATCAATGTTTCTCTCTCATCGATGTTTCTAACTTTCTATCCCTCTCCCTTCCTATCTGTAAAAAATCAATAAAATATATTTTTTTAAAAAGAGAGAGATTCCCATTACTTTCCATTCAGGAAAATCTGATTTACTTCCCTGCCTCAAGATGAAGTCACATCAAAATTAGTATTCTGGGCCTGGCCAGTGTGGGTCAGTTGGTTGGGTGTAATCCTATGCATCAAAAGATTGTCAATTCAATTCTCATTTGTGGGACACGCCCAGGTTGTGGGCTCGATCCCTGGTAGAGGATGTGACAGGAGGCAGCCTAAAGATATATCACTCTTGCTGAAACCAGTTTGGCTCAGTGGTAGAGCGTCAGTCTGCGGACTGAAAGGTCCCGGGTTCGATTCCGGTCAAGGGCATGTACATTGGCTGTGGGCACATCCCTGGTGGGGGGTGTGCAGGAGGCAGCTGGTCGATGTTTCTCTCTCATTGACATTTCTAGCTCTCTATCTCTCTCCCTTCCTCTCTGTAAAATATCAATAAGATATATTTTTAAAAAATAAAGATATATCACTCTCATATCAATGTTTCTCTCTCTACTTCTCCCTTTCTCACTCTCTAAAAAACAATAAAATATCTATCTTAAAAAAACAAACAAACATATATTCTGAGTCAGTGTAAGGTCAAAGAAAAAAACAATTCTGCCAATCTATTTACCACTGCATGCAACTTTCAATAAAAGGAAATATATATTTAAAGCCTAAATTAGTAGACTACTCTGACAACAGACATCTAGAGAGGCAAACACACTTTACCCATGGATTTTTTTAAACTATGATTTTCTAACAACATACACTTAGCACAACAATATTAGCAAAGAATAAATAACAATTTACTGTTAAAAGCAAGACAAAAAACTTGAGGTATTTGTTTAGTCACATTGAATACAAAAGAGAATCAGAACTGGTGTTAAAATTTAAAAGAACACAAATTTTACCCTCAACTTTAACTCTTCTCTTTCAATTTCCAGAAATAATCTAGCTCACACATGGCTCTACCAATAAAACAAAGAGTACTAGTCACAGTTCTCCCCACATGAGAAAATGTTTTCTGGTTTCAGAAACTCATAGTAAAACTTCTGTCTAACATGCCTAACGTCTTTAAATACATTTCCTTCTGCACTCAAAACTGAGCATCTTCTTCTTTACCACCATAATTAACAATACTAATTACCAAATTTAGGAAGGATACCCTGGTACCTGTTCATTACTGTCAGATCAAAACAACACAGGTGATAATATATTTGGCAAACCTGAATGATTAACACATTGGGTTAACAACAGTAAATATGGATGAGAGAAAAGACCTACATACTAAACAAGCCAATGTAATCAAGGAAAAGGAGAAAGAGCCAAAAAACATAAAATATTGAAAAAAGCTAAGCTCAAATCATCTCTAAAATGTGCTGCTTTGACAACCTAAGAGAAATTAGACTCATTTACTATCTTTCCAAACAGCAACTTTACTATTTAGTCTTCATAAGACTATCAGAATTTCACTGAATTACCTTAAAAGAAGTGAGCTAGAACTCACAACAAATATTATTATAGAATACAGAAATTTCTTTTGATTGCATTTGTTATAATTAGTCTCTAGCTGCTTGCCTTACACAATATTTTCATAATGCCTTTCTAGCAAAAATTCAAAGAATGTATAATCTCTTAATCCATTCACAGTGTGAACTAAATGTGGAGTGGACAAATTGAAGAAAGGAGTCCTTCACATAAAAGACTTGGAATATATCTGAAGTTGCCATCTAAGGACTTCCTTATGCGAGAGAAAAACCAGTCTACAGAAATGACCTCTAGAGCCTAACAGAAGGCTGTTGTGGTCTGTCTATTATCATGCCATTCTAAGTCCTTGAGGATCATCAAAACTTAAAACTTGCTTAAGATTTAAAAACAAAATCTGCTTGGAATTTTTCACCCAGTTTCTTTGAAAAATGGTACAAAAATCGTTGTTTGCTTAATGCTCTCAGACACACACGTTAAATTCTTAACAGTTTTCAATACAACCTGTTAAACATTAAATTAACCTAATCTTAAATCCTACCTTTTTAATGACCCACACATTTCATCACTTCCCCTAACAAATTTCATTGTCAAGGAATATATTTCTGTCCTACTCATTGTGAGCATTAAGTGTTCTTAACAAGAGATTAATACACCAACCCACAAAATTTCAGAGGAGAAAATCAAAAGTAATCTTAGATTCTAAATTAAGAATCCCTACTCTTCCCTGGCCTGTGGATCAGTGGTCTTGGGTTCCATTCCTAGTCAAAGGCAAGTACCTAGATTTCGGGTTCATTCCCGCTCTCCCCTTTCCAATCCGCCCACCCCCTCACCCAGGGGATGTGGGGCGAGTGCAGGAGGCAACCAGTGAATGTTCCTCCCTCTTTCTCAGTCTCTATCTCCACCTCCCTCCCTTCCACTCTCTCTAAAAAGCAATGAAAAAAAATATCCTCAGGAGAGGAAAGAAAGGAAGAAAGGAAGGAAGGAAGGAAGGAAGGAAGGAAGGAAGGAAGGAAGGAAGGAAGGATGGATGGATCTCTGGGCTTAGAAAGGAAAAATCATCACTGTCTTAGCTCACACTTGTGAACACCAGTAACGGAGTACCCCTCACTCACATTGGCTGGGAAATAATTGTATCAAGTCAGCCCCTGCCTTAACTTCCAAGAAAAATGAAAATAGTCTATACAAAAACAAATATGAGATGGTGAGCGCACAACTCTGTGAATGTATGAAGTGCCACCGAACTGCTCACTTTTAAATGGTTAATTTTGTTATGGGAATTTCACTTCAAAAAATTACATTTGTATAAATATTTAAAAATGAGATTCACTTAATCATATGCTAGAGATGTGCATAACCAGATTCTCCAAAATATAGGATGGTGAAAACTACTGACGGCATTAGAAGCCAAAAAAAAAAAGAAAGCAGCCAAGAGAGAACTCAAGGAAGAAAAAAAAAATCAAGTATCAGTTTCTCAAAATCAAGTTCCTGGAGGGAAAACACATTGTTCCTTCAGGAGAGCCCCCAGGACAAAGCAAAACCATCACAGAGTTAGAACTCACCCTACCCTCGACCAGACTGACAAGTCCTGGCTGTCCTGAGGGCTGGCACCACGGCCTCGCCCTGGGGGCATTGCTAAGACACCGGCCTCAGCCAGAGCACACGGCAACTTTCACCTGCCCTGGCCCAGCGTGTCACTCACTGCACTCAGAGAAAACACCCCATACAGGATTATACATCCAGACTTAACATAACCTAGTTTCTGCTAAATATAGATTGCGAAAGTCCTTCTCTCCTTCTACTCCCTCCTTCAGTCGCCGCCCTAGAGAAAAATAAGGCCAGAAAAAATATTAATAGTCTTAATTTCGAATGGCTCCCTGGGAAATGGCAGCTAAATTAAGAGTTGACGAGGTCACTAAATCCCCCTTTTCACTTAAATTTGAGTTTTACACAGTTTGAAAAAACTGGCCGAAGAGTTAACCAAAGTATTCCAGCAATCTTTTATTACAAGGGTAAGAAATGCTAATCAGATATTCCAATAACAATGCAAAGACAATAGCATCTTCAGGTCTCATTCAGCTCATAAGAAATTACAAGAGACACCTAATTACAACAGACACACCTGTAATTTCACTTAAATAGGGCAGACTACAAGGTAATTTGTTATTATTCTGTAAGAAAGCTCAATGTTTTACATCTAATTTTTAACTGAAATACCAATAAACTCTGGAAAGCTTAAACCTAGAAGGAAGCAAAGAAGGAAAAAGGGAGAGCATATTCTATTTAAAAATATATATATTTTATTGATTTTTTTTTTACAGAGGAAGAGAGAGGGATAGAGAGCTACTGTAGAAACATCAATGAGAGAATCATCCACCAGCTGCCTCCTGCACACTCCCTACTGGGGATGTGCCCAAAACCAAGGTACATGCCCTTGACCAGAATCCAACCTGGGACCCTTCAGTCCGCAGGCCGATGCTCTATCCACTGAGCAAAACCGGTTTCGGCAGTATATCCTATTTTATTCATTCCTTGTTCAGTTTGGTTCAAACCTGAGCCTAAAATGTACTGGACTTTCTTGAGTCTCTTAATTCACAGAAAATTGCTTTTACTAATTTTGCCATCCAACTCCCAGTGAGGCTGTTTGCAGAACACACTATCCTTTTGCTTCCTTGGGAGTTTCAACTGTTAAGATACCTGCAAACAGTTCTCACCTTACCACTAGCTTAGTCATCACTGGAATGTGTTACACTTTTCACATTACCGCTGTGTCTCCTTCCTCCTCCGCTGCTATTATTACTTTGTAAGTGTACCCTGAGGCTAAGCAAGAGAAGTATGCCACGAAGGCTATTCATAATTTAAATTGTTCCTCATTGAGACCACCTTGTCGGTCATTCTGCCTTTCCTAATCTTACCGCGTTTTCTTTATTTAAAAAAAAATTACATTGATTATAAGTGCCTAACATTTAAAAAACAGGTCTTTCTAAAAGTCGAAGTTTAATGAAGCATTCATACTTTATTCCCGTTGTTTCATAATGAAGCAGCCAAGTGTGTTCAGGAAAAGACCCAAATACCTGTACTACTCTGAAAACAAACAACAGCAAGAATAAATTCTCTGGATTCAAAGAATTAGCAAGTACCAGGAAGTACTAGTTTCTTTGACTCTGCCTTAATCCACAGCCTTTCTCAAACCAGACCATTCTTACTAAATCCAAAATGGAAAAATTCCGGGCTAAGATTTACCCCCAACTGCTCCCCCCTCGTTCACACGGGGACAGTTCTGGAGGTTTTTCCTCCCCATCTCTCTCTTTATGTTTAGTGATTTCTGAGAGGAAGGGAGAGGGAGAGAGAGAACCATCAATGGTGAGAATCAATGACCAGCTGCCTCCTGCACGCCCCACACTGGGGGGGGGATCGAGCCCGCAACCTGGGCGTGTGCCCGGACCGGGAATCCACCGTGACCTCCGGGGTCATAGGTCGACGCCCAACCACTGGGCCACGCCAGCGGGGCTCCCCCCACCTCCTAAGTGCCAGGAAATTCCTGTTCTTTACCCCGGTGGTCAGGGTTCTAGAAGACTTGTCCCTCCATCACGGGGTGGGGGAGCAGTGGCTCTCAGCCTCTAGCTGCGGGAGACGAGCCAGGTTTGCCCACCTTTGGGGGACTGACGCCCTTTGCCCTTTCGCAGGCTCCCCGCGACCGACGCCCGGCGGCCAAGGCTGGCTCGCCCGCCCCTCGGCCTCCCGCCTCTGCCGACCACACCCCTGGCCCGTGGCCTCCCGGACCTGCGGACTCCGGCACCTCCCCGCCGGCCGGCCTGGGCGCCCGGCTCCCGGCCGCCGCCCCGCCGGGCCCCCTCACCCCGCCGCGGCCGCGGAGTCCCTTCCTCCCACCCTCTGGCTCACAACGGTCACACCCGGCGGCTCACTCCATCCTCAACGGTCACGCTCGCAGGATTTCCTCGCCTCCGCCCGTCTCCGACCCGACCTCGGGCCACCCCCCTCCCGAGCATCAATGGCGGGGTGTGTGTGTGTGGGGGGGGGCACACCCCGAAGTTAGCCGCCTTGAACTCACCGGAGGCGAGGGCGGGGGCGGCGGCGGCGGCCGGAGAGCGCGGCTCCAGCGGTGTTGTAATGGTTTCCTGCACGTCACGACTCCCCTTTCCAGGCCTAAGCCGCTGCGCCAACCCGCTTTGCCAGGAACAAAGATGGCGGACCGGAAGCGCCTACGTCAGAGAGCCTCGCCGTGCGACGTCATCCCGGCGCGCGGGGGCGCGGGGGGCGCGGGGGCAGCGAGCTCGTCTTCTTGGGGGTGCAAATTCTTTTTTCTTTTCTGTTTTCTTGGTCTGGAAGAGACGTGCCACCGGCATCTCAAATGATGTTCAGGGTCTGTCCGAAGGGATGTGTTAAGCAAGATGACATAATGTATTTATAAAGTACCTGGGTTTGTTTCCTCGAACAGTTCTCTAAAAAAAAAAAAAAAACCCCAAACACTGAAATACTCTGTTCCTTTCTTTAAAAAAACCCCAACTCGGCTCACTTCCCGGGCCAGTTGAGGAGCGTGGGCAGTGGTGATCCAGCCCAGGACTGGGCATGCGCCTAGCTGGCACTAGAGGGGAGAGGTGCCGAGAAAAAGGCAGAGATGGCAGCAGGTCGGAGTCGAAATCGCTGCCCTGAACGTCACTGGCAAAGTTGCGTCCCTTCTCCTCAATCTTACAGTAGTTTTCTTATCTGCGAGATAAAGTCTCAAATGACTTGCACTCTCTCTTGGTTTTGTGAAGGTTTGCTGGGATAAAGTACATGATGCGCCTAGCATGTAATAGGTTTGCTTCCACAAAAGTGAAGTTCTTTTTGTTAGCCAAAAATTAGACATCTATGTATCTTACCCTCGATTTTGCTGTGAACCTAAAACAACTGCTCTAAAATAAAACCTCTTTAAAAATGTGGAGGGGGAGGGGGGACAAGCTGAGGAAACCAAACTTGGAAAGAGATCAAGAAAGAGCAATCAGAGAGGCAGAAGGAAAAGCCAGCAGTTATGTTTCAGGATGCTTTTATAATTTCATGAAAGAAGTATATCAATCTATTCACGCTTCCATTTCTGAGACCTAGCCCCCCCTCCCCAAAATTTGTTGAATGAATGAATGATCAATATCAATTGCTACAGTCTCCTTCCCATGGCCCTTAGTGGCTGCATGGTTTGGCCCCTGCCTACCTCTCTAATATTTTATGCCTCTCAGTCACTCCTCATTCCCGATATTTTTGCTGGCTATTTTAACATTCAAATATGCCAAGTTCTTTCCCACCTTAGGGCTTCCACAAGTATTACTCCTCCTGCCTAATATTCTTTTTCCCCAACTCCTTACGTGACTGGTTCATAACTTGGTCTCAACTTAAGTGCAATCTCCTCAGAAAGGCACTCCGATTACCCGGTGTCCCCTCCTATCCTATCCCTCTTATTAAATTTTAAAATTATATATTAGTTTGTTATTTTCCTCCCCAATTAGACTGTAAATTCCATTATAGTGTACTTTGTATGTTTTGTTGTTGTTTAATCCTCACCTGTGGGTATTTTTCCATTGATATTTTGAGAGAGAGTGGAAGGGAAAGGGAAAGAGAAATACTGGTTTGAGAGAAACTCATCGATTGGTTGCCTCCCGCATGCTATTCGCTTGAGAAAAGCTTGTACATAACAGCTACCATTGATCAAGCACCTGACAAGTACCAGGTACTTTATAAATACATTATGTCTAGTCTTTAAGCTCTGTAAGGTAAAAATCTTTATCAATGTGACTTTTTAGCAGGCATTTTGGTAAAGAACACCTTTTAGAAGTATAATTAAGGTTAACTTGCAATATATAATTTCTATTCAAATAACCAAAGCCAAATCTTGTTTCTGAGGGTTCTCATTATGCAAAACAATTATCTACCTACCTACCCTAAGGTCCTCTGGGCAATGAATATCTTAACCTATTTAGCCCAGAGGTGAGGGAGGAGTTCTGGAGGAAGGGAGGGAGAAGGGGAGAAAGAGAGTTTGAACTTTAGTCCCAATCCAATAAACCTGTATTAGCAATGCAAATGAGGCAAAATTGCATAACAGCACTTTGCAAACCGTAAATTACACCAACTTTGGTATACAATGAAAAGTTATCTTTTGTGTCAAGCTTCCCAGGTCCTGCTGGTGGAGCTTATCAGGGTTCCTTCGTCTCAGCACTGTATTCATACAGCTAACAGGACACATCCTCCCGTGTACAGAGAGAGGAATCATTTTTATCTAGGGTATCAAGTAACTAAGAGCTTATGCTAGAATACAACCAAGCGTAGAACACTGTGGTAAACTACCAGCTTGGACGAAATGTAATAACAAAACTCACAAATGTTGAGGTCTCACAGGAACCTTTCTTATCCTAATCATCTTTTATCAAATCTTTCCCCAAAGGCGCCTGTTGTAAATTCACCATCACACCTGCAGCACCCACACTGAGGGCCCTCCCACCTCCACATTCCCTGTATCCCTCCGCCCGCCCGCGGGACCAAGTTCCGGCGCCAGAGGTGGGCGCCCCAAACATCTTGTCAACACCACCTCTGCAGAGACCAGGAGCTGGGCTTACCTACCGAAACAGCAGGCAAACCCAACTAACTAAAGCGAGCAAAAAATTCCTCTCTCAGGAACTCGCCCAGCCCCCTTTTATTTCCGCGGGGGCGGAACCGGAAGTGCTAGTGGATCATAGAGTTTCCTACTTCCGGTTTCGGGCCCGCCTTCGGGGCTAGAGCGCCTCTCCGCCGCCGCAGTTCCCCACCGCCCGCGGCTCCTATTTCCGGGCGCGGCTTCGGCCCTAAAGCGGAGACGTCCCTTCGCAGGTGGCGTCGTGGGTCCTCCGCGCCGCGCCGCGCCGCGCCGGGGGTCAGCGCGCAAGGACGGGCGCGGGCGGGGTGCTCAGCGGCCAGCGGCTGGAGCCAGACCTCCCTCCCGGCCCGCGCCCGCACCTCTCATTTCTCAGAACAGGTCGGCTTTGGAGCCCTCGCGATCGGAAGCCCCTGATTCGCAGCTTCCACGATTGCAGCTCGAGAGGACAGACCTCCCGGCCCATACCTGTCCCCCACAGTCACGTTCTGCCCTGTTGAGGTGCAGCCTTTGCAAGTCACCCCTTCCCCACACAGCACTCCCACCCACGTCCGCGTTAACTTCGTTCTTCCTTGAGACCCGTCCCCTCTGCCTCTAGACGTGCTCTTCTCCCCCCCAGTTCCTGTAAAAAATTGAGAATTAAAGAGTCTCGGGTGTCCAGCAGAAATAGTACTTTTAAGACTGAGCACCCCGTTGGACACCCCGAACAAGTTCATGCTTACTAGAGGCAAAGTGAAACCCAGTGCACGCACAAAACTATGGCTGAGCACGGGGCGCACATCACAGCTGCTTCTGTGGTGGATGACCAGCCATCCATCTTTGAGGTGGTAGCGCAGGACAGTTTAATGACAGCTGTGAGACCTGCTCTTCAGCACGTGGTCAAGGTAAGGTATTCATTCTTTCAGTGGTTTTAGGGACGACTGGGTAAAAACCAAACCAATAATTTGAGTTTATCTTGTAGCCTAGGTTTGAAATGGCCAATTAGCACATAATTCACATCCTATACTTTATATAATTTAACGGTTATTGAACCCCTCTGATGTGTAGAGCCCAGAAATGAATGCCCAGCCCAGAAATGAATGCCCAGCACCGCAGGAAGGAGAGGGTAGACCCCCAAAAGTAGTGACCTGTTTCATCTCAAGGTGTAGAATTGAGAGGGTGTAGTGGTGAGGGGAATGCAAATATAAGGCCTAGCACCTGTGAAAGGGAATGAATTTCGTTTATGAATATCTACTTTGCTTTAGGTTCTCGCAGAATCAAATCCTGCCCACTACAGCTTCTTTTGGAGGTGGTTTGATGAAATCTTTACGCTGCTGGATCTTCTGCTCCAGCAGCATTATCTGTCTAAAACCAGCGCCTCATTTTCTGAAAACTTTTACGGCTTAAAGCGGATTGTAACGGGGGACGCACACAGGCTCCAGAGACTGGCAAGTGCTGGTCTCCCGAAGAAGCAGCTTTGGAAGTCCATCATGTTCCTGGTCCTTCTTCCCTATCTGAAAGTGAAGCTGGAGAAGCTGGTTTCTAGCCTGAGGGAAGAGGACGAATACTCTATCCATCCCCCTTCTTCCCGCTGGAAACAATTCTACCGAGCCTTCCTGGCCGCCTACCCATTTGTTAACATGGCCTGGGAAGGCTGGTTTCTTGTGCAACAACTGCGATACATCCTCGGGAAAGCTCAGCATCACTCCCCGCTACTTAGTCTGGCTGGAGTTCGGCTAGGCCGGCTTACAGTTCAGGATATACAAGCTCTGGAGCACAAAGCAGCTGAAGCCAGCCTGATGCAGCAACCGGCCAGGAGGTAAGGCCTTAACATTCCCCCAAATCTTTGATTAACGGATTCTAAAACCTGACTTTAATTTTATGCGATCACCTCCTTCAGTCCACATTGAGGAATTTCATAAAATCGTAGAGAAATTCTGTGTTCACAAGGCAAGGATTGCCATCCTGGTAAGCCACCTCGTCGTAACACTTGCTGTGGCCAGGCCCTGAGCTAGGTGTTGGTTTTATATACATTATCCCAATCCCCACCACAACTCATTCATCGGCCCAATTTAACGGCGGAGGAAACTAAGCTCTGGCAGCTGAGTACCTTGTCAAGGCCACACAGCTAGAAGGCGGCAGAGCTGAGATTCAAGGCAGGTCAACACAATTCTCACCTGCTCTTAACCACGATGCTACACTGCTTCTAGTTAGTGATCATGCTCTCCTACAAGTTTAAATACATACATATATATATATATATATATATATATATATATATATATATATAATACACACACACATATATATCTACATTACATATATGTGTGTGTAATATATATATGTATATTCCTCAATGCGGCTAAGTTCATTTTTTAAGTGAGTTGTTTCTTTTTCTGGATATACTATCATCCACGCATACACAAAAAGGTCTATATAGTCAATGTCTCACTAATTTCTTCTCCACCCACAAAAAACTAGTCTTTAAAAACAAAGCTTTGCTCCTATGCTCCTAAAATACTGTAAGTCAGAAATTGAATCTAGAGTACAGCCTTAAGGAGACAATACCAGTCTGGCAACCGTTCACCCCCCAAGCTGAATTGGTGATGAAAAGTGTGAGAAATACATTTATATTAGTCACTCTGCAGTTGTACCGAAACAAAGTTTCTCCTTTTGCTTTCTTGTTCTCTTTTCCAACAGTATTAGTGAGAAGATCAAGTCCACTCTGAAAAAAGCTGTGGGGGGTGTTGCCTTATCCCTCTCCACTGGCCTGTCTGTCGGTGTATTCTTCCTGCAATTCCTTGAGTGGTGGTACTCATCGGAAAATCAAGAAACCATCAAGTCACTGACTGCCCTGCCTACTCCACCACCACCTGTCCACCTGGACTACAATTCTGATTCTCCCCTGCTACCCAAAGTGAAGACTGTGTGCCCACTGTGTCGTAAAACCCGGGTGAACGACACTGTTCTTGCCACCTCTGGCTATGTGTTTTGCTATCGCTGTGTGTTTAGCTATGTGAGGACTCACCAGGCTTGTCCCATCACAGGTTATCCGACGGAAGTACAACACCTCATTAAACTCTACTCCCCTGACAACTGAAAGGGATTAGCATCTTAACTTGAAGCAAAATTCTTGCCCAAAAGGCCACAGGGCTGGTTTTCAGCATGGTACACAGCCTTATTTCTCACTTCTTAGCCTCAATTCGTAATTATATGAATTTAAAAATAATTATATGGATTTCTTTAAAAGGCTATCCCCATGGATTTGACCACCTAACCTGCTCTCTAGGCCCCAACTTAACGCTAACCAAGTTGATCAGAGTAAGAGAATTGAGGGTTAGTATAGATGTGGATAAAAGAGGGTAATCGGTACAGCAGCTTTTCCTTAAAGAACCCAGAGGTATAGAAGCTCTCAGGAAAAACCCATGTTAGACCTCATAAAGTGGGTGGTGAAGGGGAAGCAGACCTTTTATTTAGGAAAGTTTTCATCCGCCGAGGAGGAAGAGGTTTTATCAGTATGCAGTGTGAAAAGTGGGCTTTTTTGAAAAATAGCTCCTATATACTGTGATTCATTTGTTATGTGATATCTGCTGTGATTTATCAACTTTTAAAGATTTCTTTTTGAGTCTTTCTTAGGAAACTAGTTAAAGAAAAATTAAGGTCAAGTGTATATATAGATTTTGGTGAGAAAGCAAAGCAAATAAGCCATGAAGAAATGAAGTAAGCCTAGATGGTGTGGTTCAGTGGTTGAGCATCAACACATGCACCAAGAGGCCACCAGTTCAATTCCCAGTTAAGGTACATGTCTGGGGTCTCTCTCTGTCTACCTTCCTCTCTAAAATCAATAAATATTTTTAAAAGATGAAGTAAAATACTCATCTATGTGTAAAAAAAGGGCTCCTTTAATAAAATAAGCTCTCCTTGCTATTAAGTTTTCTAAACTGGCATGAATTATTCTGGCTATTACTAAAGTTTCTATGAAACGCTTAAATACATTTCAAGAATAAACGTTTTTGGCAAAGAACTATTCCATGTTGTCATGATTGTATAGAAACTGAAAGATTACTTGAGGTGTTTAAATTTTTCATTCAGACAACCTTTGACTTTTCAGGGTATTTCTGTATTAACGTGGTTTTTTTTTGCTAATCCAATAATTGGGAGGGAAATCCTCTACTCCAACAGCAAAAATTAAGCATTCAGGTTTGTTCGAAATATCTTCTATTAGCAAGACTACAAAAACACTTAAGTTGCCTATGCAGAAAAATTCATGCCTGGATTGGCAAACTGACGGGAAAATATGGGTTAAAAAAATCATCATGACTAGATGAAGAATGAAAGTAATTTGTAGGTGCCTCTGCTGAAATAGGTGTTTTCCAATATTTAACTCATTTTAGCAATTCAAAGGATAAACATTCTCTAATGGCACCATGGTGATAAAACTAAAATCTGAAATGGAACATCCTATAGATTTTAAAATATTAACACTTTTACCAGGTGTACCAGTTAATAATGTGGATTCTTTCAATAGATGGAATTACACTTATGTTGATACATACGTAATTTGATATGTATGCTATTTTGTTGTATTGACAACAAGCTTCAAAACTTTATATGTCAAATTTTCTGAAGATGTTAACATCATAGATATTTTTACGCTTAAAAAATGTCGAATTTTGTGCCAGAAAAAGAGCATGTACAAGAAGTTTTAATTATTTTGAAGAAAAGTGCTGCTGAATACTTTGGCAGTCTTATGGTGAACATGCTCCATCTCAAGATACTTATGAATGTTGGTTTAAACGCTTTAAAAGTGATGATTTCCATGTGAAAGACAAAGAATGTCCAGGTCTATTTGAATCACACTTTGATCATAAAACAACCAGAATGGGCCAGAAGACACAGCAAAGTAATTTTGCTTTGTGATAACACACCATCACCCACTTCAAAACCAGTTAAAGGCACGTTAAAAGATCTTGTCTGGGAAGTACTAACCACCCGCCATATTTACCAGACCTTGCTCCTTCAGATTATCACCCATTCCGATCGATGGCAAGCACGCTTTCTAAGCAGCATTTCAATATGCATGAATAAGTGAAAAATTGGGTCTCTTAATGGTTTGCCTCAAAACAAGAAAAGTTCTATTGGAACAGTATCCACAAATTACCTGAAAGATGGGATAAATGTGTGATGGACATTACTTTGAATAAAGCACTTTTAATGTTTCTCTTGAAATTAATGTGTTTTGATTACAAAATCTGCATCATTAACCAGTACACCTGGTATGTATCACTAGAGGCCGATGCATAAAATTCGTGCAAGGGGCTTAGCCCTCAGAACTGAAGTGGCTGCCTAGGCCCTCGCAGCCCCAGCCAAAGCAGTCTGGAAGGACGTCTGGTCTAATTAGCATATTACACTTTTATTATTATAGATAATAAAAGTATATGGGATAGTTGCAAGAATTCTTATTAAATAGCAAGGTTTTACCAAAGCAAATATAAACATTTTTAATATAAGTCAATAAGAGGACTGAACCAGATTCAGGATTGAAATAACGTAGTACTCCATGAAGGCATCAAAGCCAGGTTTTTCACCTCAACCTGAAAAGGAAAACATGAAAGTGTCAGTAAAATTGAAACAAATACCGAAGAAACACTCATATACATAATAAAACCAGTATCCAAATAGGCTAGAACATACCAATGTGGGAAAACCATAACCAGACTCAGCTCAGAGAGAAGATTAAGTGATCATACCCTGGTCAGAGCCAACACGGAAGCAATGGCAATACCAGGTCAGACTATACTTCACTCATCATCGCATCATGGCAACTCACCTCCCTGTATCACCTAAGAGTGTTTTCACTTCTAAAAAAACTTAGGTTTACCCATGAAAAAAGGCTTCTTTTTAGATAAATTTAAATTACAACCATGGGCTTCCAATAAATATTTTACCTTCTATGCTTTTAAGTATCTCTACTGTACAAAAATGTAAATTTGAACAAGTTTTGTTTGGGGGGGGGGCATTTTTGATTTTGAAATACAGTTGAGTGGGAAAGCATTTACAGTTAAAAAAAAACTTTTTTTTTAATGAACGCAAACACAATGCAAAATAAAATTTCAGATGCCTACGAAAGGGTTTAGAGACAAGTTCTTAAGCAAAATCTTTAGAATGGATTTTATACTAAATTCTCTTATAAAGTCAACTCCAGTTCATTTATTATATATTTTGACTTACAATCATACTGCACATACAGATAAATACTAGTCACACCATATGTTATACCAGAATCTCCTATCTTAAAGAGTCCAAGACCCAGAGAGGCTATGATTTGCCTAAGGTCCATGGCGAATTAACATCAGCTGGGAAGACAACTGAAGTCTGATTACCAGATTTGTATTTTTCCACTATCAGCTAAATATAGGGTTTAATTTCATTTTCCTCCAGGGCATGCGCAGGATGAAGGAAACAAGGTAAAGCCTGGATAATTCACGACCTGAATGATTAATTTCTGAATGAAAATGCTGACTGCATTTCATTTGTTCCAAATGGCACCTGGTAAGATACCATCATTGACATGGTAAAATACTAGGATCCCATGTCACCCTTCCCAGCCTTTCAGCATGGTATTGACAGTATCTAATAATTATGGAGACACCACATGCTTCAGCCATCTGTAAGTATCAATAGGTCGATTTTCCATAAAACTGACAATGGGTCTGTGTTTGCCATTTAGCAACTAAACTCCATAAAGAGAGGGAGACCAACAAAGTGTCTATTTTACCGGGTTTATGCTTGAGCCTTTATCTCACCATCCTTGACACAAATCTACTTTCCTAATTTTCTTCCTTTGTACACGGCGCCACCTGGAATGCCTCCCCACCCCTTTCAATCTGGAGAGCGCCTAATTCGTTTTAAAACCTCACTCACAGGTCACCTTCTCTCTCCGTTAAGTGGTCCCTAACTCCCCAGTCATCCCCTCCTCTGAGTCCCACAGCACTTTCCCCCACAACACGCATCAAATGCCATTTATTCACGACCCCTCACTTCTCCCATCACAGAGTTCCTAAAAAGCCAGGGCTGTGTCTTTCTGGCTTTTGCATCCTTTACACTCAGAATGGTGCACGGGAGGAGACTCAATAAATGAGCGTTTAACTCAGTCCATGCACCACCCTCCCTACTAAATTCTAAACTCCCAGATTATAAAGGCATCAGCACCATTTACAAAGCCGACTTACCTCCAACGTTTCACGTAGGTAAGGACCACATCTCAAGCATCTCCAAACCGTCCGCTCCCCTCCTGCTCTGCACGGCCTCCTGCCCAGGACAACCAGTGCTTACACACAGGGGACCATCAGACAGAATATGGTCCAAACCTCACCAACTTCAAGAAAGACAGAAAAGCCGTCCTTGCGGGGAAACACGAGTTAAGGCCGAAGCCAGGGCTCACACCAAAGACCCCAGGCAGGAGTCCTAAGCCCTATTTGGAAAATCCTAAAACTAAAACTCCTACTCTCAGGAGGCCTGTCCAGCCAGCGAAAGCTCACGGACCCGACTGCAGACCCTCCTCCCCGCCCTCTCTGATCACAGCCCCCCTCTACCCACTCGCCTCCGCCTCTACGCCCCGCCGCATCCCACCACCCAGGGCGGCCTTTGCCAGACAACCAATCCCGAGGCGGCCAGCGGGTCACGTGCAAGGATCAGCCAATCGGAGGGCGAGGCGGACGTCAGAGGTGGAGCGGGCCGGCGGGCCGGCGGCGGGCGGAACCTCCTTTTTCCGTTACTTCGTTTCCAGCCGGACTGCGTACCCCAAGGCTCAGAGCCCTCAGGCGTCTGGACGGCCGTCGTGATCCCGGCTGGTTTCGGGGGTGCCTAGTTTCACACGTGGGAAAGGGCTTCGGAGGCCGATGTGCCCTGGGTTTCCGTTTCCGGGGAAAAAAAAAAAACGATTGATGATCCATCATTGTGTATTGCACTTGTCCGCATGGCCGCGTGAGGGCCAGGGGTTGGGGTGTGTCCCTCCTCTGTCCGGAGGGAATTTACTGGCTCGTCGGGCTCTTGGATGCTTCCTGAGCAAACAAGAATTGCCGCCAGAAAAGTGCAGCTAAATATCAAAGAAGTGTGAAGGAGAGCGGGAAAGACTTTCCGGAAGAGATGGCACTGGATTTGGGTCTTGAAAGATTTTAGGGGGGAGGTTGAGAATTAGGAGATTCTGGGAGAAGGAGTAATTACCGAATTAAATGAGAATGCATGGGGGGAGCTGACCAAATTTAAAGTTGAAACGTGCAGTGTTTCTCAAAAATTGGTGAGTTAGCAACACCAGGAGGCAACAATATAAATGTCCTCCATCAAAAACATACCATACGTGGGATTGCAGTGGTTCAGGTGAGAACTAGTAAGAGCCAAAATTAGGACTACGGTAGTGGAAATGAGAGGTAGCATACAGTAAGCAGCATGAAGATTGTGAAGAGTGTTGGACGGGGGTGGGTAGAAGGACATGAAAAAAATAAAAAGGAGAAATGGAGAAAAACAAGGTCTTTTGTACCAGACCTACCAAGGAACTCCAGTGGTCATGCATATGGACTGTATTTGTAAGCATCACACTCAGTGCCAGACCTAAGATTTCAACACCCTAGGTTCGTAAATGAAAGTTCAGAGACCCAGAATTAAGTAGTGTGGCTTGGTGAAACTAGCATTTTTGTTCCTTACAGTCTTTGAATTATCTCTGTGGATTAATTTAGGATGGAGGTTGGTGTTTGTATTAGTTATGGCTGTGCCGTAACTATGCTGATAAATTGAAATTCTTTTTTTTATATACTTATATTTTTTTATTGATATTTTACAGAGAGGAAGGGAGAGAGATAGAAAGCTAGAAACATCGATGAGAGAGAAACATCGACCAGCTGCTTCTTGCACACCCCCTACTGGGGATGTACCCACAACCAAGGTACATGCCCTTGACCGGAATCGAACTCGGGACCTTTCAGTCCGCAGACCGACGCTCTACCACTGAGCCAAACCGGTTTCGGCATAAATTGAAATTCTTAATAAATATATCTGAAATAAATTGGGACTCTGGTTCTTAGCTAATTGTGAATAGAACAGCCAGCTCATTTTCCTAAGACCTAGGAAAAAGCACTGTCCAAGCTAATAATTTCAAGTTACTTTGTAGCGTGGACATTTGATGTGAGATCCTCCCTGGTGTGATAACCTATAACTTTATAGCCAGGGGACTTGACTAGGGAACTTTGAAGAAGCAAGAGAAACTCTTTGCTCATCTTTCACATTTTCCCCTCCTGATTTGGTCCCTTATAGTGCATTGAAGAAGAATAAAGAAACCACAACTGGCTCCTGGTTCTCCTGTCCAAATAATGTCCTTCCTGTGGACCGGGAAGGAAAGGGGGAGATACTTAGGTAGAGTTCTTATTTGGAAGACTTCAAAACTTGAAGGCAGAACCCCAAAGGTGAAAGGCAGTGGAAGGAGCAGGAACATTTATATTAGACAAACCTACCTTTGAACTCCATCTCTTCCACCTACTGGCCATGTAATCTCAGTTTCTTCGTACTGTTAAAAGCTCCCACCTTGGTCCCTTGTACCAAAATGCACATGTCCAGTAAAGAATGGTCATTTATCTTTCTAAAGGTAAAGGGAGATTACAATGTGAGTGTGAGGCTGGGAATTAAGGTTGGTGGTAGAATTAAAAGACTGAATTTAGAAGTGAAGTTAATGAAAATCGATTAAAGTTGAAGCTGAGGGCAAGCTTTTAGAGTTTATGGTGCTACTGTTTATAGCATCCATTCTGCCTCCTATCCTGAAACTATTCATCCAACATGTATAAAGAGTAATGCCAGCAAAGCAGAACTTCATAGGAATGTAACCTCAATTAATAACAATAATAAAATAAAAAAACAACCTAGGGATGTCCAAAAATCTATTAAGAATGTCATTTAATCATAAGCAAATTTAAGTAGAAACATAATTGTTTGATACTTCAATTTAGAAGGAGATGTATATATTAGTTCTCTGTGCTGCTATAACAAATTACCACAAACTTAGTTGCTTAAAAAGCAGAAATTTATTTTCTCACAGCTATGAGTCTGACACCAGTTTTATTGGTCAGAAATCAAGATGTTAGCCAGGCTGTGCTCCCTAGAACAGGTGGGGAGCTGTAGGGAATCATTCATTTCTGCCTCTTCCAGCTTTCAGTGGTTGCCCCATTTCTTGTGGCCACAGCAATCTCTGACTCTAGGTCAGACACTGCCTCCTCATCTTTTGTGTTTATCAAATCTCTCTGTTTCACTTAGAAGAACAATTGTAATTGGATTTAGGGCCCACCCAGATAATCCAGGGTAATTGCCCCAGCCCAAAATTCTTACTTAATCACATCTACAAAGACCATGTTTTCTCATAAGGTAACATTTGCAGATTTATAATAACAATAATGATAAAAATTGGTGGCAATTATACAGTACAGTCTAGTTCAAGAAGCTTTATTCAGTTTAACCTTCACTTCCAAGTGAGATAGCTATTATCTTTTTTTCCCCCAACTATAAAGCAATTTTGGTCAAGGGCAGATGACCGGGTTGCAGGCTTGATCCTCAGTAGGGGCATGCAGGAGGCAACTGATCAATGATTCTGTTTCATCATTGATGTTTCTATCTCTTCTCTCCCTTCCTCTCTGATGAGCATTTGGCAGGCAGGTAAGCACTTAGGAGCAATCAGGCAGGAGGCAAGTGGTTGGGGTGATCAGGCAGGCAGGAGTGACAATTAGGGGCGATCAAGCAGGTGAACAGGGGAGATCAGGCAGGTAGGAGCGACAAGTTAGAGGTAATCAGGCAGGTGAACAGGGGAGATCTGGAAGATAGGCGGGCCAGTGGTTAGGAGCCAGCAGTCCCAGATTGTGAGAGGGATGTCCAAATTGGGCTGAGGGACTATCTCTCCCCCACCTCCTGGGCTTCTCCCCTCCTACCCCATACACAAAGTTCATGCACATGGCCTCTAGTTTTTAAATAAAATAAAATAGAGCTTTGAAATGAAATTGACCAGGACAGGAGGTGCTTGTATGATGTATGGAAATGAAACACAATCCCTTAGAGGTGAGCAGTTTAACTGGCTCTCACTTGAAAACCCCTGAATCTTCCCATTACTACCTAATTCACCCCCAGAAGTCAAACTGCAGCCTTCGAATCTGCCCTGTCATAGGCTTTTCTTGAGTCCTTATCAGCCTTCCTCAGGGGGCCAATGTTATGAAGACTGGGAGAGTCTGGCCGGGCTCCTGCTCCTCCCAGGCTGATATCAAAGAGCCACAGGACTGTGACAGAGAGCAAACATTCAGACCAAAGCCAGACGTGGAACTGAAACAACCAGAAGAGAAGCAAGAGTATCAGGTAAAAAAATTTATTTTCATTTTAAAAATCTCATCCATCTCATCTTAAGTGCAGTTTATGTCTGAGGGTATGAAGGGCTTAGTGAAATAATAGCTACTGGACGATGAGTGAAAAGTTTTGGGAAAATCAGAAAGGATATTCATATGGAGCTTGAATCTCAGAACGCATTGTATTTATCAGTTGTTAACAGCTCTAGCAACATCAGTGAGACTTGGGAGTCATGAGAGGACAGTTCTGCTAGTTCAAAAGCAAGTAGATCTGTCCTGCGAACCCAGCAGGTGGAAATTATAGGGAGACAAATTACAGTTGAAAATGAGAGAAACCCTTTCTAACAGAGCTGTCAGGAAACAGAAGGGACTAATTTGATAGGTAATAAGTTACTCCTCACTGGAGGTATTCAAGCAGTTTCTGGAAAGCAATTTGTTGGGAGTTGGGAATATTATACAGAGGATTTAAGAATCAGATGGATGGTTGGACCTGAAGATATTTAAAGTCCTTTCCAATACTTCTGTGACTCTATGACATGAATAGAATGTTAATCAGATGTTTCTCTGAAGAGCCAGGCATTTACATTTTACCTGCTCACATACGGGGAAAAAAATCACCATGTTGATTCTGACATACCTGGCAGAAGTGAGAAGGCAACCATAAGCGAACTATGGCAGAAGAGGATGTATGTCCTGTTGAATGCCTGCTTCCCTCCCCCCCCTCTTCATGGGCATAAACAACACCCACATGGCCTCTACTTTGCAAAGATTACAGGAAGAATTTTGGTGTGGGTTAGTAAACATCTTATTTTGCAGTTAACAAAAGCTAAGGGAGCCATGTCTGAAGTATTTGCTTCAGAGCCCTGATTTCTATTTAGACGGCTATTCTCTGACCTGACAAGCAAAAGGAGGCTGATTACAGTTTAACAACTATGTCCTAAAGGCTCATGTTTTTTCCAAGTCTTAAAGGTTCCCACAGCACAGGGAAGAACTTTTAGAAGGGTAGGAAAATGCCTGTATCACACTATATATGAAGAAATGCACTTTTAGAAGAATGTTTGAAAAGATAAAAAGAGCCCAGCTTGCATGGCTCAGTGGTTGAGCATGGAGCTATGAACCTTGGTTCATGGAGCTATGAACCAAGTTTGATTCCCAGGCCAGGCACATGCCCAGGTCAGGGCACATACCCAGATTGTGGGACATGCAGGAGGCAGCCAGTCAACAATTCTCTCTCATCATTGATGTTTTTAACTCTCTCTCCCTCTCCTTTCTTCTCTGAAATCAATAAAAATATGTATCTTTTTTAAAAAAGAGAAGACTTAACAAAAAAATTAAAATAATTCTGCTTTTGGTATCAATTGACAGTCTTTCAGGGATAGTATAAAGCTTTAAAAATGTATAAAATAGCATGAAAAAAATACCACGTTTTATGCTTGTTTATACAGCAAGATACCTACATCACATATATTATTAACATATACTCCCTTAGTTCTCTATCACCCCCTTTCTTTTGCTTTGAATTAGAAATAAGAGCATCTTCTGATTTCAACTTCTAAGTCTGCAAATTCTCTAATAACTTAACTTTGGTTCCTGTGCCAATTCATGACTTTTTTTTTTAACCCAGGACTTTTATAAATACCCAGGTTCACTGATGGCATTTCCTTATTTTAAATTTAAAAATGACTAAAAATTGTAGCACTGTAAGTTTTCCATTATAGCAAAATATTAAGCATTTACCTTTAACTATGCCCATTCATGCTGGGAAGGCTAAGGATTTTTATGAAGTTGTTAGAAAACAGTGATATCAAATATTATTTCCACCTGGCCGTTGTTGCCCAGTGGTTGAGCATCAGCCTAGAAACCAAGAGGTCACAATTCAATTCCCAGTCAGGGCACATGCCCAGGTTGCATACTCGATCCCAGTAGGGGCCATACAGGAAGCAGCTGATTAATAATTCTTTCTCATCATTGATGTTTCTATCTCTCTCTCCCTCTCTTTTCCTCTCTAAGACAAATTAAAAAATATTTAAAAATATTATTTCTGTGTTAAAATGTATTTATAGCTTTGAGGAAAATATTATAATCTCTGAAATTCTTGTTAATGAGAAACAACATTTCTGTCCTGCTTATTTACTGGGACGCCTTTCTGTAATTGTTTTAAGCACACAGGGGCTGCTGAGATGGAAAGTCTCCAGACCAATACGGAAATGCTCTATCCTGAGATAATTGTGGACGTGGGCACAGTGACTTTTGGAGAAGAGAGCAGGAAGAAGATGACCAATAACCAGTTGAAAAGAAATGAGAATTCTAAAATCATCCAAGCCGCGTGTGCACTGTTAAATTCTGGAGGGGGTGTGATCAAAGCGAAGATTGATGATAAAACCTACAGCTACCGGTGCCACGGGCTGGGTCAGGATCTGGAGACTTCTTTTCAAAAGCTCCTTCCTTCAGGTTCACAGAAATACCTTGACTACATGCAACAGGGGCACAATCTCTTGATTTTTGTGAAGTCATGGAGTCCAGATGTTTTCAGCCTCCCCCTAAGGATCTGTAGCTTGCATTCCAATTTATATCAGCGAGACGTGACTTCCGCTATAAATTTGAGTGCTAGCAGTGCCCTAGAACTTCTCAGACTGAAGCAGTCTAGAGCCCAAAGAGGAAGACCCAGGGTGAAGGAGCGGCCTCCTCAGAAGGTTCTTGACAGTCACATTCAGGAAGAGGAAGATATGAGGCTGTCTGCCTCAGAATTTCTTAAAAAGGACAAACTCGTGTATAAAGAGAAACTCAACTTTACTGAGTCGACACATGTTGAGTTAAAAAGGTTCACCACCAAAAAGGTTGTCCCTAGGATTAAAGAAATGTTGCCTCATTACATTTCTGCGTTTGCCAACACCCATGGGGGATACCTAATTATCGGGGTAGATGATAAGAGCAAAGAAGTGTTTGGATGTAAGAGAGAAAAAGTGAACCCTGACTTACTAAAAAAGGAAATAGAGAACTGCATAGAAAAACTGCCTACATTCCACTTCTGCCATGAAAAGCCAAAGGTCAATTTCACTACCAAAATCTTGGATGTATACCAAAAGGATGCCCTGTATGGTTATGTCTGTGTTGTTCAAGTGGAACCCTTCTGCTGTGTGGTATTCACAGAGGCGCCAGATTCGTGGATCATGAGGGACAATTTGGTCACAAGGCTGACGGCAGAGGACTGGGTGGCCATGATGCTGGATCTTCCATCAGGTAAAGCAGAATAGAAGCCATTATTCAGTCAGCAGGGAGTAAACCCCCTTCTCTGCTTTCTGTGGGTAGTTGATCAGATATTTTTTTTTAAAATGTGTTTTTTATTGATTTTAGAGAGGAAGGGAAAGGGAGAGAGAGATAGAAACATCATTGAGGAGAGAGAATCCTTGATCAGCTGCCTCCTGCACACCCCACTCTGGGGATCTAGTCTATAACTGGGGAATGTGCCCTGACTGGGAATTGAACCATGACCTCCTGGTTCATAGATCAATGCTCAGCCACTGAGCCACGCTGGCTGGGCTGGCCAGATATTTTACTTAAAGAACAGAAAGCAGTTTTGCTTTAAAATATTCTCCCATTGCACTGGCCAGTGTTCTCAGTGGTTAGAATGCCAGGCCATGCACTGAAGGATTTGGTTTGATTTCCAGTCAGCGCACATGCCCAGGTTGTGGACTTGATCCCCAGTGGGAGGCATGCAGGAGGCAGCCAATCAATTATTCTCTCTCATCATTAATGTTTCTATACCTTTCTCTCTCTCTCCCTTCCTCCCTGAAATCATTAAAAATATATATTTAAAAGAAAAACTTTAGCTGAAACTGGTTTGGCTCAGTAGATAGAGCACTGGTCTGCGGACTGAAAGGTCCCAGGTTCGATTCTGGTCAAGAGCATGTACATTGGTTGCGGGCACATCCCTGGTGGAGGGGCGGGTGCAGGAGGCAGCTGGTCGATGTATCTCTCTCATCGATGTTTCTAGCTCTGTATCCATCTCCCTTCCTCTCTGTGAAAAATCAATTTTAAAAAAGACTTTCATCATAATCTCACTCTAAAGATGATATTCCAAAGGCATATTGTTTAAGAAGGACTCTTCACTAATTCTTTCAAGGGAAGCTTGTTGATAATTCTGAATTGTTTCAGTAACATTAGGAACTAATACCTCCAATCACTAGGCTTGGGGCACCATCAAGTGGAGAAAAGCTGATGCAAAAGGAGATACTGGGGCAGGGGATGGAGGGGAAGGCGGGCGGGTGGGGCGGGGGGAGGGGAAAGAGACTCCTAGTGTTTTCACTGTCCTTATAGTTTTGCTCAGAATCAGCCCTAGTGAACTCTAAGCAATCCATGGAGGGCTTATAGCCTGAACGCAGCTTATCAATTTGTCTTCGTGGTTAATATGTTCCAAATTTGATAAAAGGAGCTTGGATCCAGCCTTAAGTGATTATTCTTTCTCTTGTCCTGAATTTGATTGAGTTTAAACACACACACACACACACACACACACACACACACACCCCAAACTAGAGATCCTGTCACTTCCTATTCCATCCAAACCTAGTGTGCTTAACTTTTTCTGACCTCACTCCCTCTAGAAGCTGGAGTCAGAATATTAGAGTTGGAATGAATCTTAGGGATCATCTCACCCTGACATGAGGTCAAATGACTTGCCCTGCAGGAGTCCCCAAACTTCCTTTCTGACATATGTGAATGGTTTGGTCATAGAAAGTGTGAGAGCAGCTCAGCACCATGCAAACTGCGTGCTAACAGTAGGAGGACAATTAAAAAGTGCTTTTCCTTTGTCGTCTGAAACAACTCTCCATGTATTCATTTGTTTAGCTCCCTCCAGTTTGGCCACAGACTACAGCCTTCCCCCGATTTCACCAGCTTCATCTGCACTAAGAAGCTCATCATATCCTATGAAAGTCCTGGAATTTAAGGAGGTTCTACAACAGCGTTTGTTTCCAGGTATTTCCTTCTTATTTCTTTTCTAAAATTATGTTGGAAGGAATTGATAGCAATTAATCCATTTTTTTCTCCTTAGAGAGAAGGTCAGGTGTAGGACTTAGCAAATATAATGGTCTCAAAATAATATATAGGGCTAACTCTTGTTTCCCAGTCATCATATTCACACAGTATTTCTCTGTGCTTTGGGGCTTCCAGTCATGTATGGCTTTTGTTTCCTAAATTTGAGAGAATCTGGGAATCATCCTAAATCCCTCATGTCTATATCACAAGAGAATTGTCCCCTGGTTTTCCAATACAGAAGGAGGTGAGCCATGGGGTTCTATGGCAGAGTTTCTCAGCCTTGGCACTATTGACATTTGGGTCAGCTAGTTGTTTGTTGAGGGGGCTGCCCTGTGCACTGTAGGATGTTTAGCACCATTCGAGGCCCCTACCCACTAAATTCCAGTAGCAGCCCTCCAGCTGTGACAATCAAAAAATGTCCAGCCCTTACCTGTTTGGCTCAGTGGATAAAGGAGGTCCTGGGTTTGATTCTGGTCAATGGCATGTACCTTGGTTGCGGGTTGGATCCCTAGTGGGGGTTGTGCAGGAGACAGCTGATCGATGTTTTTCTCTCATCAATGTTTCTAACTCTCTATCTCTAGTCCTTCCTTTCTATAAAAAAAATCAATAAAAATATTTTTAAAAAAAATTTCAACCCCTGACCAGTGTGGTTCACTTGGTTTGGAGTCAACCCATGTACTGAGAGAGAAGTTGCTGGTTCCATTCGCAGTGGCAGCACATGCCCTGGGTTGTGAGCTGGATCCCAGGGTGGGTGTGCAAGAGGAAGTCCATCTATGGATGTTTCTCTCTCTCTAAAAATTCAATAAACAGTGGCTTTTATTTATTTGTTTGTTTGTTTGTTTGTTTATTTAAAAATATATATTTAAAATAAATCTTTATTGTTCAGATTATTACAAATGTGTTTCTCTCCACCCCTCACTTAAAATGTATTTTATTCATTTTTTTACAGAGAGGAAGAGAGAGGGATAGAGAGTCAGAAACATCGATGAGAATCATCCATCAGCTGACTCTTGCACACCCCCTACTGGGGATGTGCCCTTGACCAGAATCGAACCTGGGACCTTTCAGTCTGCAGGCCCACGCTCTATCCATTGAGCCAAACCGGTTTCGGCAAACAATGGTTTTTAAAAATGTCCAGATATTATTAAATACCCCAGGGTGTGTGTGTGTGTCAAAATTGCCACGTTAGAATAATTGTTTTAAAGGAATGTTCTTAGTTCTCCCAAAAGCATCAGATTCACACACACACACACACACACACACACACACACACACACACACGCCCTTATCAGGAAGGAGGACTTCCTAGCAATAGCGGACCATTTGGGGCTGAGGAGACAGTGCCAGGAGGCTGTTCTGTTAAGATTCCTCCTTGACACCCCTCCCTGTAGGAGAGTTGCCAACAGCAGGAACTTCTTAGCCCTGGCCTGTGAAGAGGGGGTGCTTTCTTTGCAGACCAGAGATCCTATAGTTCCAGGGCTAGACTCATTTCTTCCTATGATGTTGCAGGAATCCTTATAATATGCTTTAGTAATTTCTATCCCTTGAATTTTCAGTGACACAGGAAGAGATACAATTCAAACCAGAATCCCTCTGTAAGACGTTGTTCTCAGCTCATAAAGAACTGGAGGAATTCATGAAGACGCAGATACATCCTATCTCTCAGGGGATTGTGATATTTTCTCGAAGCTGGGCTAGTGACGTTGGCTTAAGGAAAGAGCAGAACGTCTTGTGTGACGCTCTTCTCATAGCGGTGAACAGCCCCCTGGTACTCTATACAATCTTGATACACCCCAGTGGGACCGAAGGGCATGAATATGCCCGAAACACTGCTCGCCAGTTAAAGCAGAAACTGGGAACTGTTGGTGGTTACACAGGGAGAGTGTGTGTCATTCCGAGACTGCTGCACCTGCCGGGCACACAGTCTAGACCCTGTGGGTCCCCTGTGCACTACCCTCAACCCTACCAGCTTGCTAACGAGGAGGAAATGGAAGACTTGCTGCAGGCCCTTATCGTGGTGGTCTTGCTGTGCTCTCGATCCCTTCTGAGTGACCGGCTGGGCTGTGAATTTTTCAACTTGCTCATAGAGGAGCAGTGTGAGTTGCTTGCAGAGAGCCTTCAGGAGACGCGAGAATTGTTCATCCACTGCTTCCCAGGAAGCAGGAAGACAGCCCTAGCCATAAAGATCATGGAGAAAATCAAGGACCTATTCCACTGCAAACCAAGAGAGATCCTCTACGTTTGCGAACATGACTCCTTAAAGGATTACGTGGCGTGAGTGTTTCACTGACTAAGCACAGTAAATGTGTTTAATCAGTCTTTTCAACAGTATATCACCAAAGTGATTTGTGTTACTTAAGATTTTGCAATGCCTTAACTAAGTGCAGAAGCCCAAACCTTTGCAAGTGACCAGGTAGTTGAGCTATAAATGGGTACTTTGCTATTTCCAGCTTCAGTATTTTATCACAAATCAGCCAAGTCTGCATACATTTAAGTTTATGTACCTAACTAGGAACAGTTTCGCACAATCTGTGGTCTTAAATGTAAAGAAACGTAGAAATGAACCTATCTTGCTTTAAGGAAACACTTTTCTTGCTGCTTAATATTTTATTTTATTAAAATATATTTATTGATATTTTACAGAGAGGAAGGGAGGAGATAGAAAGCTAGAAACATCGATGGGAGAGAAACATCGACCAGCTGCCTCTTGCACACCCCCTACCGGGGATGTGCCCGCAACCAATGTACATGCCCTTGACCGGAATCGAACCCGGGACCATTCAGTCCACAGACCAACGCTCTACCACTGAGCCAAACTGCTTCTGGCGCTGCTTAATATTTTAAAGCCACAGTATATTTCAGTTGATCAGACATTCTACCATTAGCAACTTGAATTTAAGTACCATTTGATTTTGTTTATAAAATATTTTCATTTGTTTGAGTTGTTCTGAATCAGTAATTTTAGAAGACATACAAATCTGCTTCTGATTTAAATCTTTAGCTTTTAATTTAGTAAAAGACATTGGGAGCTTTGTAATTCAGTAAATGAGGGCAAACTCATTTTCATTTTTGTCTGGTTTACTTACTTATTCGACAAATCCTTTTGATCACCATGTATATGCTCGTATTGCAAAGTACTTGTGTACATTGAATGTTAGTGGGATAAAGATATTGAAGACCTGGCCATAAAGCCCAAAAAGGGGGACAAAAAATAAAACAAGCAATGTGAATATTGAATATTAGTATGGTAAAGATATGCTTATCTTAACTTGAGCTAAAGGTTGATCAGCAAATACTCCCCAGTGAAGAAGATCTCTGAGAAGGATACACTCTTAAGAAGTCAGTAGGGAAAGTGAATAAAATAAGGGCTTTGTAGGCAAAGGGCACAGCATGAGCAAAGGCATGGATATGCTTAGAGAACCAGAAGGGTAAGTCTAACTAGAGCAGTGGGGGTGGGGTATGGTTATGTAGTAGGTGATGAAATTAGAAAAGGAGGCAGATGCCATATTATGAAAGATTTATAAATTGTGCTATGGGTTAAGTTCTTTATTATGCTTTATAGGAAAGTTTAAAAATGCTCCGGTCAAAGGCAAATTCAATTCAACAAGTATCTATTGAACCCTAATGTAAGGAGGATACTGAGAATGGCTGGGAATCAGTGTTTTCCTTCAAGATGTCTACACAGTCCAAACTAGAAGAGCAGAACATGACCAGTTGTGATTCAGGGCACAGGGAGTCAAGCCCCAGGGGCTGTGTATGTAACATCAGGAAATTTATAGACAATTTATAGAAATTTATAGACAATTTATAGAGTGATATTACCTGGATCCAAATTAGAGGAGGCAACAATCAAACCTGATTGTTTCTTGCCTCCTCTAAGGTGTTCCTCCTCCTCTGAAATGCTAAAACATACTGTAAAGGGAAACTGAACACACTAAACAGGGTTATAGCCCTGCAGATTCATTACCCCAGTTGACATGTCATGGAGTTCAGCAGCCTCTTCATGTTTTCCTTCCCAAAATCTAAAGAGGCTTCTGGTTTGTACTACATGTAATCGGGGTGATGAGATTTGCTTTACAGGAATTTGTATTTACCAATACCTCTTTTCTACATAAAAAAAAGTATGATATGCTTCTAGATAACTAGCTCTAAGAAGGACAGAACGTAAAGAGCTTGTCTTTGGGCATTATCAAGAAGCAGAATTGTTACTAATAGAAAAAATAACGTTCCTACCTAGGTTTATTTCAAAAGTGTCACATGCATATTTAACTAGGTAAACCTGAAGAGTAGGGTTTACAACGAAGTATTCTCTCTTATCAGGTAACTTGTAAGTAGAGCAGTTTTGTAGTATTCAGCATACAACTGGCTCAATGAATCATCCTTGAGCCAACTGGCTCAATGAATCACCCAGGTGAGAACTAGTCTCTAATGTCAATCCCGAGAGTAACGCGTGCACGGTGCTCCCTGAAATCCGATTCTCTCTTTCATCCTTACAGCCAACAAACCACCTGCCAGGCTGTGACCCGGAAAACCTTCATGCAAGGGGAGTTCCTAAAGGTTAAACACATAGTGATGGATGAGACTGAGGATTTCTGCAGTGTATATGGTGATTGGTACAAGAAGGCTAAGGGTATCACCCATCCAGAGGTGAGGGGAGCTGGCAGGAAAAACCTTCACCATGGGGTTCTCTGGCTCTTTCTGGACCCCTTCCAAGTCCATCATGCTGATGTCAACGGCCTCCCCCCTCCATCTGCTCAGTTTCCTCGGAAAACAATCACTAAAGGGATCCACTGTGCTCTGGAAATAGCAATGGTCATGAAACAAGAAATGAAGAAGATCAAAGCCAATCCTCCCTCCAGCATGTTTCTGGACACACCGGCACTGTTCAGGGAGGCTGCCTACGAGGAAGCAATGCGCGCCCAGGCTCTCCCTGGGGTGTGTGAAACGGAGGCCAACCTGACAATAGAACAAATTGCAAAGTACGTGGCAGAAAGATGCCACAATCTGTTCCAATGCGGCTATCTGCCCCAAGATATAGCAATTCTGTGCAGGAGAGGGGAGGACAGAGGACGCTATGAGCTTGCACTGCGAAAAGCAATGGAATTAACTGAGACCCACAGAGCCGTAGAAGTTGTGTTCAGCCAGGCCTCTGGTGTTTTGGGCAGTCACATCATTTTAGACAGCATTCAGCAGTTTTCAGGCCTAGAGAGGAATATTGTGTTTGGGCTTAGTCCAGAATGCATGCCTTCAGAGGAAACGCATAAGCTCTCCTTTGCCTCAAGAGCCATTAAACACCTCTACCTGCTTTATGAAAAGAGAACAGCTTTCTGAAAATCATTTCAAACACAACAGGAAGCCATCAGGAGCAGAGTCCCTTCTCCCAGGCAGGTGGCAGGTACTCCTTTCCACATATTATAAATGGGAAGGTGAAGGCACAATCAGTATGGCAGAGAGCCACAGAGACGTCTCTTGGGATTGATCCTGCCACTGCATTTGCAGTGTCACTGTCCTTTTCCCAGCCCACTTCACTTCGTCCATGCACAGTTACAACAGACTTATAATTGGTCCCCTGCCTCTGGTTTTTCCTTGTCCTATCCAGCTTTCATCCTGTCAACCAGAGATGTTCTTTTCAAACAGAGAACTGCTTTTATGACATTCCCTGCTAATGTGTCTTCAGGGAGTCCCTGCAATGTTTAAACGGAGCCATTTTTCAATGCTTTCCATGATATAGCCTGACTTACTCTCTTAACACAGTATTTATTGTGCCTTTCCAGAGTTTCCAATGCACCCAGCCTTGCTGACCTAGTTTGGGGGTGGGAGGTAGGGTGCCCTTCAGGCTACTTACTTTGACTGGGTCTCTCAGGGTAGTACCTTGGTTGGCACCTCCTACTGGCTGTGGGTCTCAAGCTTCATAGGCTCAGAACTTGATTTCCTCTTTGCACCAAGTTTGGATCAGTTTCTTGGGGATGGCTTTATGTCAATCAAGCTCACAAAAGACCACGGCGTATCTGACAATGCCACTCTGTCAATTTACAGTGAGGATTATAGTAATAAGTGGGCCAGATGCTCTTGCTAATCAGCACATGCAGTAGTAACATCCGAGGCCAAATTACATAAGCATAGCTATACAGCAAGGGAAGCTGGTAGTCTGATCCAAATGTATGGCTTAAAGCTATGATAGACTATTGTAAACACCTCTAAAATAGGGATATTTCCACCATAAGGCCAGATTTACCACAAAAAAAAAGCAAATTTGGAATGCTAAGAGTGATTAGTTGTTCCATATTCTTTGCCTTAAATGATGTTTTCTTTCTTTCTGAGCTTCTAAAGCAAACCACCAACCTTCCCCTCACTCCTCTCAACACATTACAATACTTTACTCACATTTATTTCTACCTGTTAATATTTTCATCTAGACGAGAAACTGCTTCTACCCTGCTACTGGCCTGGGAAGCAGTTTGTCTATCATGGGTTTTACACATTCCTAAACTCTTCCATTATGATTTGGTGCTAATTTCATAATTCAACTCTAAGAGTTCATGGGAGCCTGGATGGCAATTCTGCTATACAGTATATTAATCATAAACCTCAGGACCATTTAACTTTTTAAAAATATATATTTTATTGATTTTTTACAGAGAGGAAGAGAGAGGGATAGAGAGTTAGAAACATCGATGAGAGAGAATCATCGATCAGCTGCCTCTTGCACATCCCCGCTGGGGATGTGCCGGCAACCAAGGTATGTGCCCTTGACCGGAATCGAACCTGGGACTCTTCAGTCTGCAGGCCGATGCTCATCCACTGAGCCAAATCGGTTTTGGCCATTTAACTTTTTAAACTACATGCATGCATTATGTAATTTTTTATAAAATAATTTATTTTTAAAGTAATTGTTTTAAAATAATTGTTTTAATTTGAAAGTGCTTGTCAGTTCTCAGTCTACTAAAACAGCTCAGACAGATTTAAAGTAGAAGGCCTAACCCAGTGATTCTCAACCCTGGATGCTCATTATGATGGTCAGAGGAACTTTAAAAATACCAATGATCTAGCCAGACACCAGACCAACTAAATTATAATTCTTGGGCATGGGCTTGGACATGGGTGTTTGTTAAAAGTTGTCCAGATGAGTCTAATTTACCACCAGGGTGTAGAACATGGGACCCATCTCCTAGTCCAGTGGTCAGCAAACTGCAGCTTGTGAGCCGCAGTTTGCCACTCTGTTGACTAATGAGTTTGCTGACCACTGTCCTACTCTGTTCTTTCTACCCTCAAATAGATGTGTACACACTTCTCTTCCCATTAGATTGTGACATCCTAGAGGGTAAGGATGGTCATTTACACATCTTTATTTCCCAAAAAGCAACTACTGTAGTGCCTCAAGCATGGAAGGCGCTCATAATTATTTGTTGAATGGATTTGCTACTTTCAGAGAATCAAAATCTACTAGGGATAATGTTTATATTTAATGAAACAAATACCTAATTTTGGAGACTTCAGCGAGGTCAATGTGGAGAATAATCAGCACTGCAAAAATGAAGAAGAAGAGGATAATGGAACTTGAGCTGTTTTTTTTTTTAAATATATATATATATATCTTATTGATTTTCCATAGAGAGGAAGGGAGAGGGACAGAGAGCTAGAAACGTCAATGAGAGAGAAACATCGACCAGCTGCCTCCTGCACACCCCCTACTGGGGATATGCCTGCAACCAAGGTACATGCCCTTGCCTGGAATCAAACCCGGGACCTTTCAGTCTGCAGGCCAACGCTCTATCCACTGAGCCAAACCGGTTTTGGCTTAAGCTGTTTTTTTTTAAGCAACAGGCAAAGTTAAAGATCCATGTTGATGGTTTGAGTTTGAGATTAGCATTTGGTGGGACTGAGAATAATTGACCATCTTGCTTGTATTTAGAATTCTAAATGTTTTCTATAGGCTCATAATATAATGGATAAAACAGTTAGTTTGATTAACTAATTTGTCTGCTATAAGAAACTTCGAAAACTTACTTTTAAAAAGAAAGGTATCCCTGGCCTAGTAGCTCAGTGGGTTTTAGTGTCATCACCATAAACCAAGATTGCACGTTCAATCCTTGGTCAGGGCACAAACAAGACGTAATCAATGAATGCATACATAAGTGGAACAACAAATAGATGTTTCTCCCTTTCTCTTTCTCTCCCTTCCTCTCTCTAACATCAGTTTTTATATAAATAAATAAAAAAGAAAGAGTAATATGCTTCTGTTGTGTTAAATTTGAGAAATGGAGAAAGGCAAAATAAAAAGTTATTATCTTATTACCCAGGCCCGGTGATTTTTTTTTAATTTTTGCTTACTTATTTCTATTCTTTGTTGATATGCAAAAATATTTTCACATAGTTATGGCCAAGTTGTACAATTAACTGTATATCCTGTGCATATGTTTTTCCACATAACCTTTTTGTTATAGTCTGTACTATTATTGTTCCCAATACTTCTCCCTCTCCCTACACCTGTACCCTTTATAGTTCCTAACATTATAGCTGGAGTACACTTTCCCACTGCCTTGATGTGGGCTTGGCTGTGTCACTTTATTTGGCCAATGACATGTTAGTGCAGAGGCTTTACACATTTCAGTGTTACATCTGTTCTCTTGGGCTTCTGCTACTGTGAAGACTACGCCTTGGGCAGCCCATCAGTCACCAAGGAAAGAGAGATGTGAAGCAAGCAGTCTTGAACTCAACTCGTGACATGGAGCCAAGTTGGATTGATCCCAACTAGAGAGCCAAAACCCAACTGACTTGCAATGTGTACGTGATAAGTAAGTGCTTATTATTGTGTGAGTGAGATTTCAAGGTTGCTTTTTTTTTTTGCAGCAGTAGTTGACTAATGCAGGCATTTCTTCATGTTGTAGCATTATCTTTAAAACTACTATTTTATTTATTTTTATTGCTTTGCCATTTTATTTTATTTTCATTTTTTTATTAAGGTATTATATGTGTACATATCTTACCAATTCCCCCACCCCACTCCCATACATGCCCTCCCTAAACAGTTACCCAATATCCCAGATTACACAAAATTTCAATAATCATCTCTCTATTAATTTGGTCACTAGCAATTTTACACTATTAAATTTAAGCCAGGCCCATACTCAGTCATACAAAACAAACGTTTCTTCCTTTGGTATATTTATAAATCCCCAGAGATGATATTATTGGATCTAAAGGGTGGCCTAGATCAGTGTTTCCCAAACTTCTCTCATGATGAGAATCACCTGGTGGAGTTGTTAAAATACAGATTGCTGAATCCCAACTAAGACGTGCTAACCTAGAATTTTTGGGAACATATAGGTAAAATTGTATACTCTAAGCTAGAGCACTAGTTAAGTATACAATTTTACCTATATGTTTCCAAAAATTCTAGTTTAGCAATTTATAGTTAGGATTCAGGAATCTGTATTTTAACAACTCCACCAGGTGATTCTCATCATGAGAGAAGTTTGGGAAACACTGGCCTAGATAAAATATTCACCTTATTTATTTTCATTCTGATGGGAAGTGCATAGAAAAACCCTAATCACTGTACCTGACGACATAGAGATTTGTTGACATAAGTAAGAGAACAAAAATGCTGACATCAGGTTCTTAAGTCAAATAAAAAGGACATCGGTATCTCAGAAACAAGCAGCTTAGAACATGCTGTTTCTGGAGAGTGAAACCAAGGCTCATCACCCTAACCCAGAACCCTAGAAGAAGAGAATTACAGATGGAAACATGAATTATGTAACCCACACATTATGTAGGAAAAAAACTCTGGTCACCTGAAACTGATGTATGGCACTATCTCAGAAAAAAATACAGTATGCCTCATCAGCACTTCTGTTGTTGTTAGTCCTCATCCCAGGATATTTTTTCCATTGATTTTTAGAGAAAGTGTAAGGGAGGGGGAGAGAGAAAGAGAAACATCGATGTGAGAGAGAGACACATCAATTGACCTTTGACCAGGGCCAGAGCCTGCAACCAAGATACTAGTACATTCCCTTGATCGAAACGGAACCTAGGGCCCTTCAGTCCACAGGCCGACGCTCTATCCACTGAGCAAAACTGAGTAGGGTGATTTAAAAAAAAAATTTTTTTTAAAAAGAAACTATGGCATGGAGAAACCCATTTAAGAAAGGAAGAGGAAGCATAGAGATAAACTAGATTTTCTATGAAGCTGAGCTTCCCGTTTTCTTAAAGTTTTTTTTGGGGGGGTGGGGGGCAAACATAAAATTATTTTTAAGAAGCTTCAACTTGGGAAATAAGCACATTTATAATAACTGTATGCTACTATTTATTGAGATATTACTACAACCAGCTACTATTTGCTAATGCTTTGTATATATTTTCACAACTACCTGAAGTATATACATTTTTAAAAAATATATTTTATTGATTTTACACAGAGAGGAAGAGAGAAGGATAGAAAGCCAGAAACATCAATGAGAGAAACATCGACCAGCCGCCTCCTGCGTACCCCTCACTGGGGATGTGCCCACAACCAAGGTACATGCCCTTGCCTGGAATCGAACCTGGGATCCTTTCAGTCCGCAGACCGACGCTCTATCCACTGAGCCAATCCGGTTTTGGCTGAAGTATATACATTTTATCTTCATTTCATACATTATAAAAATGTATTTTATACATTATAAAAATGAGGCACAGAGAATTTAACTTTCTCAAAAGCACATGTCTAGTAAATGTCCAAGCTAAGTAAATAGAACATCTAAATAGAATCCTTGATGGGGTCATCTCAACCTTGAGAATGTGGAAACACTCTGAAAACACGCCCCAGAGCCGAGAATACTCATATTTGCTCTCAGGACCCTCTGTCAAGTTCTCATCTCCAGAAAGAATTGACTTCATTGTAAGGGAAAACAGCTGACTGTTTCCTATAACTACCGTAGAGGTTTCTCCCTGAGTCACCTGATCGTTCTAGAAAAACCTGAATTTCTTCTTCTGTAAAGCTCAGAAACAGACTCAGTTCCTATTCCTGACTCATCCCCGGTGAGGCACTCTGACTGGAACTGCCAGACAGAGGCTGCTGCATCTTGATTCAATATCTTCAGTTGACAGAGGCAACATGACTTTGAAATAAATGAGATCAGTTTTGTTTCTTCTTTCATTCTCAGCCTAAAATGGAAGTGAAAAATAAGGAATTAGGACATGGCTATTGCATACTTTGTCTTCTTATTGTTTACTGCCTCAGGTCATTTGCATTTAAAATGCACCTTCACCCCTGCTTTAATCAGGGAAGGCTATCTTCTTTGCCCAATTGTACAGACTGGAAGAGACATGAGTTAGAGGGGGTCAGGGAGGCAAGCAAGGGATTCCAGGTATGACAAATAAACCCATTAGTCAATGGCTAATCCATCACAATACCTCTATAGCGCCATTCCTATATCCTCTGATATCCTGTATAATAAATAGGTAATATGCAAATTGACCATCACTCCAACACACAAGATGGCCACCCCCAGGTGGACACAAGATGGCCTGCAGGGGAGAGCAGTTGTGGGTGATCAGGTCAGCAGGGAAGGGCAGATGGTAGGGACCAGGCCTGCAAGGGAGGACATTTGGGGGCAACCAGGCCTTTAGGGGAGGACAGTTGAGGGGGATGGGACCAGGCCTACAAGGAGGACAGTTAGGGGCAACCATGCCGGCAGGGAAGGGCAGTTAGGGGTGACCAGGTTGGCAGGGGAGGGCAGTTAGGGGCAATCAGGCTGGCAGGAAAGCAGGAAAGCGATTGGAAACCAGCAGTCCTGGATTGTGAGAGGGATGTCCGACTTCCCATTTAGGCCCGATCCCACTAAACAAGCAATTAGACATCCCTCAAGGGGTCTCAGATTGGAGAGGGTGCAGGCTGGGCTGAGGGACACCCCTCCACCCGCCGCACCCTCTAGTATAGTATAAAATTATAGCTAACAGGTAGTAAATGTTTACTATGTGTCAGACACTGCAAAATGTTTTAATTACATTATAATTTTTATAATGTAATTATAAAAGGAACCTTTTATAATTAAAAGGAACCTTTGAATTGTGTTTAGCAATACCATGTAAAGTAAGATAATGTGGTGTTAAGACCCTGGCTTTGAATTCAAACTCAATTCTTAATTAGCTGGATGACTTTAGGCAAGTTAATTTTCCCCTTTAAATCTTTGGTTTCTCTACCCTAGCCAGGTAGTTCAGTTATTTAGACTCTAAACTTTAGAGAATTGTCCTGATATACCAAGAATGTGAGTTTGATATCTGGTCAGGACACATACAAGAATCAACCAATGAATGCATAAATTAGTGGAACAACAAATTGAAGTTTCTCTCTCTCGCTCTGCTTCTCTCTTTTTGCCTCCCTTTCCCTTTCTCTCTTTCTCAATAAAAAAAAAATATTTTTAACTCAGGTTTCTCATCTGTAAAGCAGAGATAAAATTCATACCTATGCCTTAAGATAGTGTTTCCCAAACTTTTGACATATGTGTACCCCTTCTATAATTTTCGTAACACTGAGTACCCCTCGTCAAAAAAAAAAAAAAGGATGTATTAGGCGCAGCTAAGCACGGTGCAGTGCATATCCCCACCAAACTCCGGTGCAATGAGTACCCCCACCAAACTCTTCCCGTACTCCTGGGGGTACGCGTACCACACTTTGGGAAACACTGCCTTAAGATAAAGATGAGGATTGAAATAAATAATCCACTTAAATAAAGCCTGACATATAGAAAGCTCTTAATATATTTGGCTCTGATTAGCTTTAATTTATCGTTGAGGAAGCTGTGGCTTAAAGGTAAATACCTTCCCTAAGATCACAGAACTATAAAGCTGAACCCATCTGCTTGACTCCAAAATCCATTTTAACCTCTATGCTTTTCTGCCTTTCTGTACATCAAAGTTACAGACACGAGTCTCCATGATCTGTGATCTGATGGTAAGGCCGGGATTGAACATATTTATAATGTTTGTGATATTAAGCAACATGGTTATTGTTAGTTTCTAAAATTTTTATACAAAAATCGATATACCGTATTTGCCGGCGTATAAGACGATTTTTTTGGCCCTGAAAAAATACATATTTGCCGGCGTATAAGACGACTGGGCATATAAGACGACCCCCTAACATTTCCACTAAAAATACAGAGTTTGTTATATACTCGCCATATAAGACTACCCCCCACTTGGAGGCATATTTTTCAGGGCCAAAAAGTCGTCTTATACGCCGGCAAATACGGTAACTAAAATGACTTACGTAACAAAAATGTTTAGAGGAAAGCATATTCCACACTAAGAAACTTATACCTTTCATTTCTAAGTCTGTATAGGCTTCTAGTTGTTCTGATGGAAAATAATGCAACAATTAATACATAATTATACAAGAATAAATTCTGTGCTTCTCATACTCACAACTGTAAACCTGCTTTTGCCCCATCCTGGATAATGACATCACGGAAAGCTTAGGAAATACAGGACAAAAAAACAACTCATTCCCAGTATTACCACCATGCCACACAGTTTGTCATTTTTTGCTTATTCATTTCCAGTGTGGGTCCATTGACAGATATATTCTAGCAGAGTTGTAATCATTGTGTACATATTCCATTTTTTATCCTCTTTGGGTTGATTTTTCTGGAAGCCCTTCCTATTCTTCATTAAGGGAGACAGTTTCCACACTGCAGCCTAGGATGGGCAACTTTGGGTAGAGAGGAGTCTCCCACATCCCATTTGATTTCTTGGCCCAGTCCACCTGAGTTTATACCGACAGAGAGGAAGACGGTGACGGGCAAGTGAAGGATCCAAAGCTCATCACCAAGCTCCATGAAATATGGGGGTGATGAGGGAAATAAGAGATCAACCGAAGGGCTTGTACACATGCATATAAGTATAACCAATGGACACAAAACTCTGGGGAGGGAGGGAATGTTTGGGGGGGGGCAATGGTAATATATGTACACAGATAATAATTGAATTAAAAAAATAAAAAAATAAAAGAAATATGGGGGTGGTGTAGATTGAAGATGTTTTAGGGAACTCAGCAGCAGAGCTCCACAATTAGGACAGAAGCATTCTTCTTCTCTGGCTTTGGTGGCTGTGCCATCCCTGCAAAATGGCAGCTGCCAGGAGCACAACTCAGGAGGTCTGTAGGACAAACCACTTGCACAAAGCAACCTAAACAGAGTTTTCCAGCTTTGCCACATAAAAACCACCTGGAGTGATTGTTACAATTCCAGGTCCCTGGGTCCCTCTCAGCGCTAGGACAGGTGTCTGAGACTAATTTGGAGATCCTGTGGGAGATATTCTATTAAATGTTGAAATGGGTAGAAAAACATCTATCCTACCCAGGAATGACCAGCTTTCATTCGACGGAGCGTTGGGGTACCCATGTACTTGTGTGGGTTTAAAGTCAGATGTGACGAGGTTCAAAGAGGGACTCAAGCACCCAAATGTGATCTGGGTAAATTAACTGGTCTTTCTTTTTTTAAAAAAAACAACACAAAATAAAATCTATATCTATGTATGTAATGTATTTTATTGATTTCAGAGAGGAAGGGAGAGGGAGAGAAACATCAATGATGAGAGAGTATCCTGTACTCCCCTCCCCCACTGGGGATAGAGCCCTCCATCAGGGCATGTACCCTTAACGAAAATAGAACCTGGTTCACAGGCTGGCGCTCTACACGCTAAGCAAAACCAGCTAAGGCTGATCTTCCTTTTGTAAAACGGAAATAATAATATATCTCAGGTGATTGTTGTGAAGATTAAATGCTTTATTTCATGTGATTGGCACAAACCAAAGTGCCTACAACCAGTAGCTATTAAACTAAGTTCTCAGTGCCTGGCATATAAATGGTCAAGGACTCGGTGATTGGGAGATGTTGCTTTACCAGCATTGTTACTTAACCTTTCTTTCTTTCTTTCTTTCTTTCTTTCTTTCTTTCTTTCTTTCTTTCTTTTTAAATAATTGCATCTCTTTTTAAAAAGTATATATTTTATTTATATTTTACAGAGAGGAAGGGAGATAGAGAGCTAGAAACGTCTATGAGAGAGAAACATCGACCAGCTGCCTCCTGCACACCCTCCACCGGGGATGCGCCCGCAACCAATGTACATGCCCTTGACCAGAATCAAACCCAGGACCTTTCAGTCCACAGACCGACGCTCTACCACTGAGCCAAACCGGTTTTGGCATTACTTAACCTTTCTGAGGCATAGTTTCTTCCTAGAGATAACCAACGTACGTATAGGACTTAGCACAACACTAAATCCTCTGTAAACATGGTTAAGACGTCCTCTGGACCCTGTTGAGTTTTTCTCAGTGGATATTTTTAAAGCATGATTTTTATGTGTTTTTATAAAATTGATTTTGGAAGAGGAAGGGAGAGGGAGAGAGTTGGTTGTCTCCCACATGTACCTAACCAGGGATCAAACCCACAACCTGGAAATGTGCCCCAACCAAGTGAGCCACACCAGCCAGGGCTCAAGTTTGATTAAAAAAAAAAAAAAAAAGCCGAAGCCGGTTTGGCTCAGTGGATAGAGCATCGGCCTGTGGACTGAAAGATCCCAGGTTCGATTCCGGTCAGGGGCACGTACCTTGGTTGCGGGCACATCCCCAGTGGGGAGGTGCAAGAGGCAGCAGGTCGATGTTTCTCTTTCATTGACGTTTCTAACTCTCTATCCCTCTTAATTCCTCTCTGTGTAAAATCAATTATGAACAGCCGGGACCAGCGCACATGTGCCAGGCCCCAGCGGACACCTCTGTGTACTCCTTCCCTGTGGGGGGGAGGGGAGAGCCAGCCCCCGACAACCCTATCCCCTATCCCTAACCCAACCAATCAGGGGTCCATATCCCCTATTCCCTATCCCTAATCCCACCAATCATCCCCCATCCCTAGCCCAACCAATCCCTTATCCCCTATCCCTAACCCAACCAATCAGGGTGATATGCCCCCGGGTATAAAACCCATGGAAATGGGACTTTCGCCCTCTTTCTCGCCTCGCTGTTGCCGGCGTTGGTGGGACTGAGCTCGGGCTGGTCCGAAATAAATCCAGACTTCCTGCAGTTACCTCGGATGCGGCTCCCTGATGGTCTTTGGTGTTCAGGTACAGGGGCACAACATTTGGGGGCTCGCTCGGGATTTTTCCCTGATACTCAAGACCATGAGGGACACCAAATCCAGAGCCTGTCTGGTTGTGGTAGAGGTGTGAGGTGTGCGGTTTGTGTGGAAGGCGTGGGTCAGAGTGGTCAAAAGACGTTTTGATCCTCCTGTAGGCGGGTGGCGTGAGGCCAACTCGTTAAGGTTGAGGCAGGTGGCGTGAGGCCAACTGGTTAAGGTTGAGGCAGGTGGCGTGAGGCCAACTGGTTAAGGTTGAGGCAGGTGGCGTGAGGCCAACTGGTTAAGGTTGAGGCAGGTGGTGTGAGGCCAACTGGTTAAGGTTGAGGCAGGTGGCGTGAGGCCAACTCGTTAAGGTTGAGGCAGGTGGCGTGAGGCCAACTGGTTAAGGTTGAGGCAGGTGGCGTGAGGCCAACTGGTTAAGGTTGAGGCAGGTGGCGTGAGGCCAACTGGTTAAGGTTGAGGCAGGTGGCGTGAGGCCAACTCGTTAAGGTTGAGGCAGGTGGCGTGAGGCCAACTCGTTAAGGTTGAGGCAGGTGGCGTGAGGCCAACTGGTTAAGGTTGAGGCAGGTGGCGTGAGGCCAACTGGTTAAGGTTGAGGCAGGTGGCGTGAGGCCAACTGGTTAAGGTTGAGGCAGGTGGCGTGAGGCCAACTGGTTAAGGTTGAGGCAGGTGGCGTGAGGCCAACTGGTTAAGGTTGAGGCAGGTGGCGTGAGGCCAACTGGTTAAGGTTGAGGCAGGTGGCGTGAGGCCAACTGGTTAAGGTTGAGGCAGGTGGCGTGAGGTCAACTGGTTAAGGTTGAGGCAGGTGGCGTGAGGCCAACTGGTTAAGGTTGAGGCAGGTGGCGTGAGGCCAACTGGTTAAGGTTGAGGCAGGTGGCGTGAGGCCAACTCGTTAAGGTTGAGGCAGGTGGCGTGAGGCCAACTGGTTAAGGTTGAGGCAGGTGGCGTGAGGCCAACTCGTTAAGGTTGAGGCAGGTGGCGTGAGGCCAACTGGTTAAGGTTGAGGCAGGTGGTGTGAGGCCAACTCGTTAAGGTTAAAGCAGGTGGCGTGAAGCCATCTTGTTGAGGTTAAGGCAGTTGGGAGTCTGTGAGGCGGTTGGAGTTAAGGCAGTTGGAATCCTCGAGGTGGGCAGAGTCATTGAGGCAGTTGGAATTCTTAAGGTGGGCGGAGTCAGTTAGGTGCTGCTTCCAGGAAGTTGGAAGCTGTTCCTCGGGCCCCACCCCTGTCTGTTCCTGTGTTCTTTGTATAACACTGAGGATGTTGATGTGGGGAGTTCTCCTCTTGGGGGCCGTTGTGATTCTCTGTGTAATCCTATGGTCTCACCTCATGGGTGTTATGGGACAGACTCACATTACTCCTTTGAGCATTGTGATTAGTCAATTTCAGAACGTAGAGGAAAGGGCTGACGATTTTGGAATGGAAGTCCAGAAGGATGAATGGCAGACTTTTTGTTCTAATGAGTGGCCAGCTTTCAATGTCGGATGGCCACCAGGGGGAACATTCGATCTCCATACCATTCGCCGGGTCCGAAGTGTCATCTCTCAACCCCAGATGGGGTACCCTGACCAGCTCCCATACATTATCATATGGCAGGACCTTGTGGAGAACCCACCCTTTTGGCTTAAGCCCTTCGTGGCTCTGCGCCCCTCAGAGCCAGAACCTATTTTTGCCTTACAGGGAATGGAGAGGGTGCCTGAGGAGGAACCTGAGCCTCCTCCATTAAGGGAAGCAGACGCCATGAGGAGAGCGGGAAGCCCGCCGTATACCAGACAACGAGCCCAGAGAGAACCACTCGCCTTCCCCCCCGACTCCACTATTAAGACTTTACCCCTGCGGGCCACAGGACCCCCAGATGAGAGGGGCAATCAGCCCCATCACTACTGGCCTTTCACCACTAGCGATCTCTATAATTGGAAAGCTCAAAATCCTACATTTTCTGAGAAACCGGCGGGGCTTATTAATCTGTTGGATTCTGTCCTTTTTACCCATCAGCCAACCTGGGATGACTGCCAGCAGCTCTTGCAGGTCCTGTTCACCACCAAGGAGAGGGAGAGGATCCTTAATGAGGCCCGGAAGCTGGTTCCGGGTGTGGATGGGAATCCTACCACCATCCAGGCTCAGATAGATACCTCTTTTCCTCTGACTAGGCCTGAATGGGATTTCAACACGGCAGAAGGTAAGGAGAGGCTCTGGGTCTACCGCCAGGCTCTAATGGGGGGTCTCCGGGCCAGAAAGCCGACTAATCTGGCTAAGGTAGGGAGTGTACAGCAGGGGGACTGAGCTCGGGCTGGTCCGAAATAAATCCAGACTTCCTGCAGTTACCTCGGATGCGGCTCCCTGATGGTCTTTGGTATTCAGGTACAGGGGCACAACAATTATATATATATATATTTTTAAAGGCTGTGTTTTCAGGGGATACTTTATGGATTGTAATATTTTTCTGCCCTCAGAATTACTCTGTTTGACACACATAGGCAACATCATGAAATGATGATGGCCATATTGGAAACAGATTTGGTACAAATTGGATTTCTGTGGCAGGCTGTGATACTAGTAATTTCTGTGACAATCCACCATAAACTAAGCCTGGAGATTGTAATAATGGGAGGTGGAAATGGAGTACAATAGTTCCTGGCTGACTATAGAATTACCTGGGATCTTAAAAATAGATCCACTGTTAGATTCTGTATGTCTAGGGAGGAGCCCTAGAGTATGCATTTTTAAAATATATATATATTCTATTGATTTTTACAGAGAGGAAAAGAGAGGGATAGAGAGTTAGAAACATCGATGAGAGAGGGATATTAATAAGCTGCCTCCTGCACACCTCCTACTGGGGATGTGCCTGCAACCTCGGTACATGCCTTTGACTGGAATCAAACCTGGGACCTTTCAATCTGCAGGCTCTATCCACTGAGCCAAACCGGTCTCGGCTAGAATCTGCAGTTTTTAAAGTGTGGTGAAAGATTGGGAACTTGGTTGTAATGTATTTTTTTTTCTTTTTGCACTGCAAATGACTCAATCTTTGATTGCCAGGCATCCGTTTCAAAAGAGGATCTGCTTCAAAGACCACAGTCTTGCATAAACACATTACTGACCAAGTGGCAAGGTAAAGAGGCAGGCCTCCTCCTCCTCCTAAGACTCCTTTGTTTTAGAGATCTTGGTTGATTCCGTAACTGATCATTTGGGCTGCTGTTCTTTTAAATTTTCTCTTGCTTTAACTTCCTCACTCTAATCCACCAATCAGGAATGAGCTCCCCGCCCCCAACCTTATGCTCCGCCTTCCACTTCAATAAATAGCAGAACCCCAGGCTGATTTCTCTTTCGATACCTGCATCCTCGCTGTGTAAACCCAAGTGTGCTGTGTGACTGACAGGCCCTGTAAGTAAAAAAACCTTTATGTTTTTTCAGTTACCTGATGATTATTGCTCAAGGGGGTCTTATGAGACTGGCATAAAACACTGGTTCATGACATCTTAAACTAAATTCCCTCTAGGACACAACACCTTTCCTCACGTAGTTAAAAATGATTACTAAAGTCATCTGTACTGATAAAAGGGTAATATACTAATTAGCCCGGGTTGACTGGACATCTTCCAGATGTCTGACTTCCTCCCGGACAAAGCCACAGAGGGAGGGGCAGTGGGAGGGGGAGGGGAGGCAGTGGGAGGCGATCAGGACGGCAGGGGACCAGTTAAGAGGCGATCAAGCCAGCAAGCAGAGGCAGTCAGGGACAATCAGGCAAGCAGGCAGAGTGGTTAGGGGCAATCAGGCAGGCAGGCAGGCAGGCAAGTGGTTAGAAGCCAGTGGTCCCGATTGCGAGAGGGATGCTCAACTTCGGAATGGGGCTGAACCTGGCAGTCAGACATCCCCGGAGGAGTCCTGGGTTGGAGAGGGTGCAGGCCAGACTGAGGGACCCCTCCCCCACTCCATGCACAAGTTTCATGCACCCGGTCTCTAGTACTGTAATAATTCTTGAAATCTGTATGGATGGACATATGAAAGAAGCCAAACAAGAGCCGAAACCGGTTTGGCTCAGTGGTAGAGCATCAGTCTGCGGACTGAGGGGTCCCAGGTTCGATTCCGGTCAAGGGCATGTACATTGGTTGCGGGCACATCCCCGGTGGGAGGTGTGCAGGAGGCGGCTGGTGGATGTTTCTCTCTCATCGACGTTTCTGGCTCTCTATCTCTCTCCCTTCCTCTCTGTAAAATATCAATAAAATATATTTAAAAAAAAAAAAAGAAACCAAACAAGAGCTTTCTGCTGGATTTCCTATCATTGATTTGGCGGCCAATGCTGTTGCTATTATTGTTCTAAGTTTCTTCCGTTTATCACATTGATTTGTAACTTCCCTCCACAGCCTACGCAAGTCACTTTTCTCCACCGGGGTTCTTCCTTCTGAGGGTCATCATAGTCCTCAGTCCTGACCGGAACAGATCAGGACTCCAGGAGTTTTCTCTCTAACATCCCAACCCAGAGGAATCTTCTGATTCCCAAGGTCAGTGCAGACTGTCTGGAAAGACCCCACGCCTTGGCAGTTCAACAGAAAGGATGGTCTCAAATAGAGATTTAAAAAAAAGACAACTCTGCCCTGGCCAGTGTGCTCTGTGATTAGAGCGCCACCCACCCCACCCCTGCACCGAAGGATCTAGGGTTTGATTCCTGGTCCAGCCAGCGAGCAGAGGGGAAACCAGTGGATGTGTTTCCCTCACATCAATGTTTCTCTCCCTCCTTTCCTCCCTCTCTTCCACTCTTTCTCTAAAAATCAATGGAAAAAATATCCTCAGGTGACGATTAACAACAACAACAACAAAAACCTCTAACCTGAAAATCCACCGTGACCCTTCCCAATATATCTTGCCTGTATATTTAGGCAAGTGGCTGAGGTGGACACAAACAGCCACACATTTCTTAAATGGACGAAATGGGCAGAACTGGTCTGTAGATGGGACTCACCTTCTTGTTCAGGACAGCAATGCAGGCCTCCAGTCCAGACAACCTGGCAGAGTTCTGAGACAGACAGTGGTGTAAGGGGGTTATATAGGGTGGGCCAATCAAAGATCTGGGGGCGGGGGGGGGGGGACTTTCAAATGGGACAGGGAGGAGCTATAGCTTTGGCGGGAAGGGATGACTGTTCAAATGATTTCTCTGTGTGTGTTTTTTGTTTGTTTGTTTGTTGCTTTTGTTTTCATTCTCAGGAGAAACGTAAGCTATATTGTTTGGGAAGCTCTGACCCATTTGGATTTTCCAGGTTATTTTTGGCAAGTGTCAAAAGTACATGTGGCTATTTTGTTCGCCAGCATTAATCAAAAGCATCGGGACGTGCTTTTAAACAAGACGCTTCTTCAAATCTTTCTGGTGACGGGGCACGAAGGAATATACCAGCATAACTACGAATCCTTCTGCGGGTGGATAGTTGAGAAATAATTAGCATCCTAGATGTTTATTTTTACAAGACACAAGCAACACCCACATATATTCTCTGGGCATATCTTTGGTACATCCATTGGCACAGCCGCTATTACAACATAAATGTGTCCATTACTTCAGCCATGAATGTAAGATGATGATTTAGACCCAAATTAAATACACGATTTCCGTTAAGTGTGTGAACAAACTACTGGAGGCAATAATTGGGCATTGAGGTGGGGGAAAGGAATAAACCCCAGGCGCTCACGTAAATCCTGGCTTTAACTCTGAGCAGGCCATCACATCTCTCCGTCTGGGTGACATACACACAGCACATGCTTGGGACAGCGGAGCCAGCATCTAGGATGCCTGTTTGTGGACCCTAACCTATTTCCTGACTCCGTTCTTCCCGGTGGGGCCACGGGCAGAGGCCCCCCACACGCCAAACCACTCCTTAGTAAGGTGACCAGACGTCCCGCTTTTGAACAGTTTGTCCCGCGACCCGCGGCGTTTTAAATGTGTTGCCTTCCCTCTTTCGTTCCAAAAATCGGGACTTTTTAAAAAGGCCGCGGGACAAATTGTTCAAAAGCGGGACGTCTGGTCACCTTATTTAGGCCGCATTTCCAGAGCAGCACACCCTCAGACACACTCCAGCTCTGGCCCGGGACCCCGAGCTGCGGTGCCCACGCTGCCCTGCAGGAGCCCCGCTGACCTTGGACACCAGGGAAGCCACTCGGTGGGCGGTCAAGCTGCAACACTGGGCGGAGGGGCGGCAGGCGGGCAGGCGGGAGGCGAGGGGAGGCGGGGAGGCGGGAGAGCACGTGGGGGCGGGAGGTGGGGGGCAGGAAGGAGGAGGGGGGCAATGTGTGTACTGATGCTGCAGCAAGGCTTTCTTAAGTTAAAACGTGTTCCTGTTACTATTTTTTTAAAAAATCTTTATTACTCAGATTATTACAATTGTTTCTCCTTTTTCTCCCCCAAAGCTCCCTACCACCCAGTTCCCTTCCCACCCTCTGCCCTTACCCCTTCTCCCCCCAATTGTCTTCATCCCTTGGTTATACGATTTCAATCCAGCCTCTCACTGCTTCCCCACCCCCTTATCCTCCTGATAATTATCAGTCCACTCCCCTTCTTTGCCCCTGATTCTACTATATTCACCACTTTATTCTGTTCCTCAGATTTTTTTTTTTTACCTTCTCTTTTCCTTTTTCCCCCCCGTATATGAATTTCAAGTGGGACACTCTCTCTCATTTGTTTTTGTAGGGAAATACAACAGAGTGTTCTGGAGCAGATGGCTGCAGACTGTCCAAATGTCTCAGGACCACACAAATAGAATCCGATCCTCCTCCGGTTCACACCGCCCCCTCCCTCCGGGTCCCACCACTTCCCCAGGGCACACGACCCCCTGGGGAACACGGCTCACCTGGGGCACATGGCCCCCTGGGACACACGGCTCACCCGGGGAACACAGCCCCCTGGGGAACACGGCTCACCCGGGGCACACGGTCCCCTGGGGAACACAGCCCACTGGGGCACATGGGTCCCCCAGGACCCACCGCTCAAGGCCGCCGGGCTGGGACAGCTGCAGGCGAGGAGGCCGGGCTGAGATGGCTGCGGGCGCAGAGACTGCACTCCAAGGCGTCCAGGCGGGAGCGGAAGGTGCAGCTGAGGCCCGTCGTTGGTTCCCTCGCTCCCACGGTGGGCTAGCTGGGACAGCTGCGGATGTGGAGGCCAGGCTCTGAAGCAGCCCACTCCCTGGGCCCCAATGTGGAGCGAGCTCTGCTCTCAGTGGGCTTCCCTCACTCGCGGCGGTGGTGGTGGCGGTGGTGGTGGTGGTGGTGGTGGCGGCGGCGGCTCCAGTTCCACTATAGTTTTAAACTCCACATGGCGGCAGCAGCGCTTTTCCTCGGGGGCTTGGCAGAGGCTCCGTTCAGGCCAGGCGGCGGCAGGATTGATGGGTGAAGGGCTGCCGGGACCTCGAACAGAAGGCGGGCGGGCTGGGTCGGCTGCGGGCGCGGAGGCTGGGCCAAGGTGACTGCGGGCAGGGAGACCAAGCTCCAAGGCGTCCTGTTCCGGGCGGAGGCGGAAGGTGCTGCCGAGGTCCGGCATCGGTTCCCTCGCTCCCACGGCGGGCAGGCCAGGACGGTTGTGGATGTGGAGGCCATGCTCCGAAGCAGCCCACTCCCTGGGCCCGGGACGGAGCGAGCTCTACTCTCGGTGGGCTTCCCTCAATCTCGGTGGTGGTGGCGGCGGCTCTGGCGGGTCTGGTTCCACCATAGTTTTAAACTCCACATGGCAGCAGCGGCGGTTTTCTTTGTCTCTAGTTGTAGCCATCCCATTCTGCCAGCTTTCCTGGTGATGCTGTTGACACAGAAAATGCCTATAAATATTCTTTTAAAAAAATATATTTTATTGACTTTTTACAGAGAGGAAGAGAGAGGGATAGTTAGAAACATTGATGAGAGAGAGAATCATCCATCAGCTGCCTCTTGCACAGGCCCTACTGGGGATGTGCCCACAACCAAGGTACATGCCCTTGACCAGAATCGAACCTGGGACCTTTCAGTCCACAGGCTGACGCTCTATCCACTGAGCCAAACCGGTTTCGGCTAAATATTCATTTTTAATTTATTTTAATTTTAAATATATTTTATTGATTTTTTTACAGAGAGGAAACGAGAGGGATAGAAGCTAGAAACATCGATGAGAGAGAAACATCAATCAGCTGCCTCCTGCACACCCCCTATCGGGGATGTGCCTGCAACCAATGCACATGCCCTTAACTGGAATCGAACCCAGGACCCTCCAGTCTGCAGACCATTGTCTATACACTGAGTCAAACCAGTTTCGGCATATTCTTTTTTTAAATGTGAAAACATTGCCTATTATAAGAGGTTGGATTTTGGCAACTTCCATATGCAATAAAGACATGTGTCTACACAGGGTGAATAGAGTGTTATCTTGCCATTATCTCTCAGGTCACACCACCAAGACCAGTGGTCGGCAAACTCATTAGTCAACAGAGCCAAATATAAACAATACAATAATAGAAATTTCTTTTTAAAAAATATATTTTAAGTATATTTTTATTGATTTCAGAGAGGAAAGGAGAAAGAGAGAAACATGATGAGAGAGAATCATTGATACCCTGTTTCCCCTAAAAATAAGTCAGTGTCTTATATTAATTTTTGCTCCCAAAGATGCGCTAGGTCTTATTTCCAGGGGATGTCTTATTTTTCCATGAGGAAGAATATGGTGCACATTTATTGTTAAATGAAAATAAAGGAAATTTATTACCTGTATACGGTACGGTATACGGTAGTTGTCAACACAAACCAGACAAACTGTGAATCCTACAGTATCAAGAATTTACTCATTTATTCAATGACAATCATGTCATCATCTTCTGGAACATTATCATAACAATCCATTTCCTGGTGAATTTCTTGTGACTCCATTTCTTTCAGAATCAGTGGACCAAATTTCTCATGTTTAGCAATAGCACTGTCTTTAAATGAGTACTTCTTGTCAAGGTAGTCTGCTGGCAGTGCATTTGCAATGCAACTGTCAGTGATTTTCTCCCATGAATTCTTCACCCAAGTCACAACTTCTTGCAGTTTAGGTTTCACAAAGTTTCCACACTGATTTCTCTCCATTCTATTTTCAATGTAGTCATTAATTTCCATGTGCAAATTGTCTTTGAATGGTTTCTTTATTGCAATATCAAGAGTCTGGAGATAGGCCGTCATTCCTGCAGTAATCATTATCTGATCTATTTTTCTTTCGTGAAGAAATGTCTTCATGTCTTTAGCGCAGTGAGTGCTGGCTGCATCCCAGACTAGCAGACCTCTTTGGCTCCCTCACATAACAAGCGGCAGCATTAAATCAACCTACTTCCTTATAACTGCTTGTGTGGCCCAGGCTTTTTCAGTTTCAAGAATAAAAAAGCCCAAAACACGTTCAATCTTTCCTTCTTGCCCTTAGAAATTATTAAAAGTGGGATTTTAGTGCCATCCAGACGAATTGCCAAAATACAGGAAACACATGCACTCTCATAAGCAGTGGAGGGAATGTACACTAAGGAGGGACCCTGATGTTCAATTGTTGTTTGAGATGATTGGCCCATAAACACTGTAGTTTCATCCATAGCAATCATGTTGGAAAGATTGTATTTAGAGAAGTCAGCATGATCAATAAAGGACTTAAATGCAAGTGCTCGCTTAAGAACTTGAGTATCTTCCAGCCTAAAAAATGTTGTACCGATAGATCTTCTTCAAGACAGTTCACTTTGCTGAAGGAAATTATCCAGCCAGTGTTGTGATGCTTTGAAGTCTTCGGGGGCTATGTCAAACTGTGGTGCCATTGCAAGGGCAAATTCTTGAATCTGAGCCCTATTCACAACCAAAGCCTTTACTCTCTTGTCAACAACCCATTCACAGATCAGGTCTTCCAGCTCGGAAAATAATGGTTGCTGACCTGATCCACACTTGTGCTTTTTAGCATTTCCCTTGTCCACTTGTTCAATGAAGTTACCATACTCTGCTCGCCATTTTTGGACCAATCGGATACTCAACATCTCTTTGCAGAAAGCAGTAAGATTTTGGCCCCAAGAGTCTTCCATGATTCCTTTCTTGTATTCCACGGAGTAGCTTTTTCTTTTTGCGCTCATTTCTAGGGGTAAAAAAAAAGGAATTGGTGTATCAAGGTGCGGGGAGGGGGATCACTTAAAATGACACTGGGGGGATCAGACGGGAAATGAAAATGGCACAGGAGAATCAGAGAGGGCATTACCATTTTAGTAACCCCTTTTGATCCTCCTGTGTCATTTTAACTGATCCCCCTCCCTCCACCCCTGTGCCAGTGAACACCTTCACCAGACATCCCCCTACCCCTTTATCAGACATTTACCCCCTGGGGCCTGCCTGGGGACTGTCATTGGGCTTGCTGGGGCCTGAATCTGGGCTGGAGCAGGGTCTGCCACTGACTGAGAACCTTCAGTCATCATAAAGGCCGCCGAGAGCATCAGGTAGTGTCACCAGAGACAGACCAGCACTCACCACCTTCGCTGTGTCCCTTCCGCTCTAATCCTCCTGTTCTTCTACAGCATCTGTGAAAGTCTCCTCCTCTCAGTGACATCAGGACTCCACATAACTTCACTGGTTTCTAGACACCAGTCGGGGCGGCCCTAGCGACCCAGTTTACGGTAAATTAATTTTCATTCTGAGACAGAGGCTGGGGGCCTTCTTTTCAGGAGGATGCCTTATATTTCACTCAGAAGGAAACCTGTAAGTAGGTCTTATTTTTGGAGGATGTTTTATTTTCGGGGAAACACAGTAGGTTGCCCCCTGCGTGCCCCCCGCTGGGGATCAAGCCTCCAACCTGGGCATGTGGCCTTTGACTGGAATTGAACCTGGGACCCTTCAGTACACAGACTGATGCTCTATCCACTGACCCAAACTGGCTAGGACTCATTTTTTTTTATCTACCACTTCATCTCCAGCCCCCAGCACTTAGCAGGAATCAATAAATATTTTCAGATAAATTCATGAATGCATTTTTTATGTTCTATGCGACTTACTTCTTCATCCCCATGAGATATGTTTTCATGATTTCTGTTGCAGGACAAACATGAAGAAATATAACCTATCTTTGGTGGTAGAATCTTCTTACCCAGACTTGGTCATCAATGCAGGAGAAGTCACTCTTGGGGAAGAAAACAGGAATAATATACAGAAAACTCAGAGAGATCAAGAGAAGGAGAAAGTGGCCCGGGCTGCCTGTGCTTTATTAAACTCGGGAGGAGGAGTGATTCGGATGGAAAAGGCCAACAGGGATGAGCATCCTGTGGAGATGGGGCAGGATTTAGAAGGGTCTTTGAGAGCACTTACTCAGTCTTCAGATTTCCAGGCTTTCTTTGAGACTAATCAACACGGGAGGTATTTTTACATTTTTGTCAAATCTTGGAACACCGACTTTCTCCCTGAAGATCTTTTCAAGCCCCGCATTTGCAGCCTGGGCTCTTCGTTACACCGGAGATCTGCCACCTGTGTGGTTCCCATGGATTCAAGAGAGGCGCTTTGTTTTCTGAAAACCAAGAAAAGAAATGCAGAACTTTTGGGGGAAGAAGCTTCTAGTAAAATTCTCAGGGATGAAAAGCAAAATGTCCATGACTCGAATCCTGCTCACCTCATTTTCCAAAGAGACCAGCTTGAGCAGGGTGAAATCCTGCCTTTTCCTGAATCTCAGTACGTAGAGTTTAAACAGTTCTCTACGGAACACGTCCTAATCCGTGTAAAAGAGATGATTCCAAAGTATATAGCTGCATTTGCAAACACTGGGGGAGGCTATCTTTTTATTGGAGTGGAGGACAAGAGCAAGAAGGTTTTAGGATGTGCTGAAAAAAACATTAAGCGTGAGGATTTGGAAAAGGAAATAGAAGATACAATAAACAAATTACCTCGTGTCCATTTTTGCCAATCCCAATGCCAGGTAACTTTCACAGTCAGATTCTTGAATGTGTTAGCCAAGAAGGCGTCGAAAGGTTATGTTTGTGTGATCAGAGTGGAGCCATTCTGTGGTGCAGTGTTCTCAGAAGCCCCCAGGTCATGGATGGTGAAAGACGGGGAAGTCTGCTGCCTGACAACCGAGGACTGGGTAGACATGATGACGGACACAGACCCAGGTGAGAGGGGAAAATACCTCCCTCCCTGCCCTTTTCTTGCTCTAGCACCCTCATACTAAACAGGCTTTCCTTGGTTCCTATGGCTTTGAACTTCTCACACCCACTAGACTCTGTGTTACTCCAATCTCCCAGTATCCTGCTTTCCATACATGATAAAATTTTGCCAGGTAATTAGAATTCCAAATCAAGTGTCTTATAATAGGCAATGTTTTCACATCAGAAGATTTAAAGAAAATTTGGGGGAATTGTTGCCTTGTAGTAGCTCTTACTGGCTCGAGGGTCATTTATTAATATTTCACGAATTTTTAAAAAATATTTTATTGATTTCTTACAAAGAGGAAGAGAGAGGGATAGAGAGTCAGAAACATCGATGAGAGAGAAACAGTGATCAGCTGCCTCCTGCACACCTCCCACTGGGGATGTGCCTGCAACCAAGGTACATGCCCTTTACCAGAATCGAACCTGGGACCCTTCAGTCTGCAGGCCGATGCTCTAGCCACTGAGCCAAACAGGTGGTAAGGGATAGAAATTTCTTTTGAGAGCCAAATTTTTTAAACTTAAACTATATAGGTAGGTACATTGTTATTAACTTAATTAGGGTACTCCTGAGCTGGCCTTCGCTAAAAACTCAAGGGTCAAAGAGCCACATGTGACTCGTGAGCCACAGTTTGCCAACCACTGACCTAGACAGTCATAGAATACACCTACTTGTAAGGCTTCTTGCAGTGGTGAAAAGATGGACTAACATGTCAGAATAACTTGAGTTTTTCTATCTTTCTTAAGAGCTTCAGAAATTGGCCGAAGACTTTGAATCTCAGCTGAGTCTGTCTAGCAGGCCTCCTCTTAGCAGACCAGTGTACTCCAAGAAAGGCCTGGAACACAAGGAAGGTCTCCAGCGACTTCTATTTTCAGGTAGAAACTGTGGTTTGCCTACTTGCCACCAGTCAGTTTCTATGCAAGGATAAAGGGAGGTGAAGGGGGTGTTAAATGGTTGTGCTTGTTTTTTAAAATCCTGAAAATGTACTCTCCAAACCTATGTGTACAAGATGATGATGCTACCAATATATTGGTAATAAGTAATTTAGAAATGAATCTTCACTGGCCCCTCTGGCTGATTCAGTACCACATATGGAATCCAGGATTGTTATTACCCTTAAAGACTACCTGGTCTTGAATTTCTCAAATTACACTGATCATCAGTATTTCTGGTTACGTTTAAAAGTACAGACACCGGGTTCCTCACTCCAGACTCAATAACTTAGACTATCTGAGATAATATGTCTTAATGTACATTTTTATCAAGGGTACTCACATGATTTTGATATTCATCCATCTAGACTGGAAATCTTTTTACCTAGTGAACTAGAGGCATACACTGCACCAACAGAAAAAAAAAAATTGCCCCCCCTCTGCCATATTTTCCAGAGAAGTAGCTGCTATGAATATAAAAAAGAATAAAGATTTGTATCAAGTTGTAATACAAGCCCTAGCTGGTTTGGCTTAGTGGATAGAGCATCGGCCTTTGGACTGAAAGGTCCCAGGTTTGATTCCCAGCAGAAATATGACAGGTTTTTCCATTCATTTGCATATCAAATTTATATTTTATTTTATTTCATTATTTTTTAAAAATATGTATTTTATTGATTTTTTACAGAGAGGAAGGCAGAGGGATAGAGAGCGAGAAATATCGATGAGAGAGAAACAATGACCAGCTGCCTCCTGCACATCCCCCACCAGGAATGTGCCCGCAACCAAGGTACATGCCCTTGATCGGAATCGAACCTGGGACCTTTCAGTCCGCAGACCGATGCTCTGCCACTGAGCCAAACCGGTTTCAGCTCAAATTTATATTTTAAAATTGTCCACAATAAATTGTATTAGATACAAGAGTAAGTATAAACATTGATAACTATTTTCAAAACTCAATAAACTCTATTTTAGTAGAGCTTATTACCATGGAATGAATTACTAGAACGAAACAACAGATTATATGCAACAATCTATTTTTCTTATATAAAGATCAAATTTTTGCCCTAACCAGTTTGTCTCAGTGGCTAGAGCATCACATCAGCCTGAGGGTTGAAGGGTTCCAGGTTTGATCCCAGTCAAGGGCACATGCCCAGCTTGGGGGCTTGGTCCCTAGCAGGGGATGTGCAGGAGGCAGCCTATCAATGATTCTCTGTTATTTTGATGTTTCTCTCTCCTTCTTTTTCCCTTCCTCTCTGAAATCAACAAAAATACATTTTTCTAAAGTCAAATTTTCAGGAATTGTACCAAAAATCTTAAGAATCATTTTTCATCCTCACCCAAGGAGTGAGGACATTTTTCCATTGATTTTTTAAAAGAATGGAAGGGATGGGGAAGTGGGGAAAGAGTGAGAGGGAGAGAGAAAAACATCAATGTGAGAGAGACACATCAATTGGCTGCCTCCTGCTCTCACCCCAACCAGGGCCAGGGCTTGAACCTGCAGCTGAGTACATGCTATTGACATGGAATCCTTCAGTCCCCAGGCCAATATTCCAACCACTGAGCTAAACTGGCTAGGGTGAAAGGGACACTTTTTGCCTTGACATAATTTCTTTTTTAAAAAAATATATTTTATTGATATTTCACAGAGAGGAAGGGAGAGAGATAGAGAGCCAGAAACGTCAATGAGAGAGAAACATCAACCAGCCACCTCCCGCAACCCTCCCCCCCCCCACCGGGGATGTGCCCGCAACCAATGCACATGCCCCTGACCGGAATCGAACCCGGGGCCCTTCAGTCCACAGACCGATGCTCTACCACTGAGCCAAACCGGTTTCGGCTTGACATAATTTCTTTAGGAAGCATGTTCTATTATATAGTTAAAGTAAGACCTATTCAATGATGAGATAAAACACACTTGCTTTGAAATTCTTTAGTGCTTTTCTCTATTTATCAAGAGGGATAGTCAGTGTGACTGTCTGACCAGGGAGGGGCCCTCCTACCTCCTGTTCAGGGAACTGTTCAGGGAAAAATTGAGATTCAACAGAACTAACATTTCCCGAGCAGCTACAATAAACCAGATATTTTATGCTATTTTATGTATTCCTCACCAAAAAAAAAGTGTGCTATTTGTTAATATGGGGTGGTTTTTTTTGTTTGTTTGTTTTATAGATGAGGGAAAGTCTTAGAGAAACTAAGGAATTTCCCAAGGTTATCAACATAAGAAGCACATAGACTGAGATGAAGTGTGCCAGGTCTTCAAGACGTCTTTTCCTTTATTGTAAAACAACTAGAGGCCCGATGCCTTCCTTCCCTCAGCTGCTGGCACCTGCCTCCCTCCTCTGACCTTCAGCAGGCACCTGGGACCCAGGCTTCCCCCTGGCCCCGGCTTTGTCCGGAAGGACGTCCAATCTAATTAGTATATTACCATTGTATGATTATAGATAATATTTGTAAAAGAACATATCCCCAAAATAATTAACTCATCGTAAGATTAATTATGATTGCGTATAAGTATAATCGTTCGCTTTTAATTAATCATAGTTAATCATGCAAATAAATACGATACTGACCTTACATTTATAACTCTTTCCATATCTAGTATCTTCCAAAGACTTGCAATTTACTCCCAAATCTCTCTTGGAGGAGCTGTCCTCAGAGCATCAAGGCCTGGAGGAATTAATAAAGAAGCAAACGCATCCTTTCTCCCGAGGGATTTTGATCCTTTCTAGAAGCTGGGCTGTGGATCTGAACTTGCAAGCAAATCAGGGAGTCATTTGCGATGCTCTGCTGGTAGCACAGAACAGCACCCCCGTTCTCTATACCATTCTCAGGGAGCAGGAGGCAGATGGGCAGGCGTACTGCACCCGTACGGCCTTTACCTTGAAGCAGAAGCTGGTGAACATGGGGGGCTACACCGGGAAGCTGTGTGTCGTGACCAGGGTCCTCCATCTGAGTCCTGAGAGCAATGCAGAGACCTGTGAGGGTTCAGACTCTCTGATTAGTTACCCTGAGTCCTATCACCTTGCAGACACCAGGCAAATGGAAGCCTTGCTGCAGTCCCTTGTGATTGTCTTGCTCAGCTTCAGGTCTTTCCTGAGTGACCAGCTTGGCTGTGAGATTCTAAATCTGCTCACGGTCCAACAGTATGAGATCATCTCAAAAAACCTCTGCAAGACCCCAAAATTGTTTATCCATGGCTTACCTGGCTCAGGGAAGACTATCGTGGCCATGAAAATCATGGAGAAGATCAAGAATACGATGGCTTGTGAGGAAAATGAAATTCTCTATATTTGTGAGAGCCAACCTCTGAGGGACTTCATTGGGTAAGTTGACACCAAATGAGGTTCAGTTTGAAATCATTCCCATGTCTCCCTCTACTCAAATCACTTTGTTCCTTTTTTTTTTTAAATCCTCATCTGAGGATATTTTTTCATTGAATTTTAGAAAGAGCGGGACAGGGAAAGACAGAGGTAAGTATCAATGACACATTGATTGGTTGGGAAGGGTTCAGGCTGGAGAGGAGCCTGCAACTGAGGTACGTGTCCTTGACCGGAATCAAACCCAAGATCCTTCGGTCCACAGGCTGATGCTCTATCCACTGAGCCAACCTGGCTAGGGTATCACTTTGTTCCTTGACAATAGGGTGGTAAATTGATCTGTAACAACAGTCCTGTGTTTATAGGAATATGACACAGTAATTTTCCTCCTTTATAAACTTAGAGAAAACCTGATTATTTCTTTTTGATTTTAACAGTAATAAAGGTATCTGCCAGGCAATGACCAGAAAAGCCTTCATGAAAAAAAATTCAAACTTTGAAAACATTCAACACATCATCATCGACGAAGCTCAGAATTTCCTCACTGAAGATGGGAACTGGTATAAGAAGGCAAAAACCATCACCCAGAGAGGAAAGGGTGGCCCTGGAATTCTCTGGATCTTTCTGGACTACTTTCAGACCTGTCACAGGGACTGCTCTGGCCTCCCCGACCTCCAAGACCAGTACCCAAGAGAAAAGCTCATCAGAGTGGTCCGCAATGCAGAGCCAATAGCCAAAAACCTTAAATGTATGATGAGCGATTTCACAATTAATTGTCCACCTAACATCCCCTTCAAGGCCCTGAATATATTCAGAGAAGCTGAATGGTCTCAAGATGTTCCAGGCAACTTAAAGCTTCAGAGGTTCAAGGATATGAAACAGACAGTGGATTATATAGCAGAAAAGTGCCATTCATTTTTGAAGGCTGGATATTCCTGCAAGGATATTGCTGTGATTTGCAGCACAACAGATGATGTACAGGAATATGAATCTAAGCTTAAACGTGCACTCAGGAAGAGAAAAAGGTCTCAGTCCAGAGAGGAATCTAATCTGTTAGTAATAGAAGATGCATCAGCTATCACGGGCAATCACATTGTATTGGACAGTGTCCATCAATTTTCAGGGCTGGAAAGAAACATCGTGTTTGGGATCATTCCAAGGGCAGCTGAGCCAGCTGTTTACTACAATCTTCTGCTCTGTCTGGCTTCCAGGGCAAGGAAACAGGCATATATTTTTTATTCCAATGGAGAAATTAACTCTTGCCGAAACCGGATTGGCTCAGTGGATAGAGGGTCGGCCTGCGGACTGAAGGGTCCCACGTTCGATTCCAGTCAAAGGCATAAACCTTGGACGTCGGCACATCCCTAGTACCCCTAGAGGCAGCTGATCGATGTTTCTCTCTCATCAATGTTTCTAACTCTCTATCCCTCTCTCTTTCTCTCTGTAAAAAAATCAATAAAATATATATTTTTTTAAAAAGAAATTACTAACTCTGCATCATTTTAATGATGGTCTTAATTTTTCCTATCAACAAGCACAGTATATGCTTCTACTTATTTGTATCTCCCTCAATTTCTTCCTTCAGTATCTTATAACTTTCTCATTACAGGTCTTTTACCACCTTGGCTAAATTTACTTCTAGGTACCTTATTTTTTGTTGTTGTTGTTGCAATAAACTCAAAGCCACACCAGCTGAGCTTAAGAAAAGAAAACGAGGATGTGGGCCTCCGCCTCGCCTTCGGCCCCTGCCTGGACGAGAAGCCCGTGAGCGCGACCTCCCTGCCCGCAGCCATCCCAGCCTGCAGCCATCCCAGCCCACCTGCAGTGCTGGAGAGGAGCGGGCGCAGCGTCTCCCTGTCCGCAGCCAGCTCGGCTCAGCCCCCGCACTCTCGTGCCGGCGAAGAGATGGTGTAGTGTCTCCCCGCCCGCAGCCAGCTTGGCCCAGAAATGGGAAGGCTACAACTAGACACCAAGCAGGGCACTGCTGCTGCCATGTGGAGTTTAAAACTACGGCGAACCGGACCTGCCGGAGACGCTGCCGCCGGGAATGAGGGAAGCCAGACCTCGCTCCGCCCTGGGGCCCAAGGACTGGGCCAGCCCGCCAGCCATGGGAACCAGGGAGCTGTTATGGGACCTTCGGCGCCTGCCCACAACCATCCTGAGGAGCTGTCGTGGTGTCTCCCGGCCTGCGGCCAGCTGAGCCCAGTCTCCACATGCACCTTATTGGTGGGGAGCTGGCGCGGCGCCTTCCCTTTGCGCCCTGGTGAGTCTTTCCGCTGCCACCGCCAACAGCTGGCTCCAAAGCTTACGCCACTACCGCCATGTGGATTTTAATACTACAGGGGAAATTGACACACAGGAGCTACCGTTGCTGCCACACACGCCACCGCCCCCGCGAATGGGAATCCACCGAAATCAGAGCTCACTACGCCCCGGGCTCAGAGAGAGTGTGGCTTCAGAACTTAGCCTCTGCGTCCACAGCAGCTCCGCTTCCGCACCAAAGGAGACACCATTGAGGGGGAACTCTCTGCCCGCAGCCATCTCAGCCCGCCCACAACCTTCCCAGCACACCCGCCGTGAGGAGCCAGCACGGCACCTTCCGTTAGCGGCCCCAGCGAGTCCTCCCTCAGCAGTTGCATGGCCGAGCCGAAGCTCCCGCCACTGCCACCATGTGAACTTTAAAACTACAGTGGAAATTGAACCACAGGAGTGACCGTCGCTGCCACACCAGCCACCGCCACCCGCCACCACCGCTGCAAATAAAGGAAATCCACCGAGAACAGAGCTCACTACGCCCTGGGCTCAGAGAGTGGGCGGCCTCAGAACTTAGCTTCCTCGTCCGCAGCTGCTCCACTTCCACACCGAAAGAGACACCTTTGAGGGCTGTCTACCCGCCTGCAGCCATCTCAGCCCGCCTGCAACCGTCCCAGCCTGCCTGCCGTGCTAGCAAGGAGCTAGCGCGGCCCCTCCAATACGCGACCCCAGCGCCCAAGAGGGGTCGTGTGCCCTGGGTGAGTCGTGTGTCCCAGGGGGCCCTGTGCCCCAGGTGAGCCCTGTGTCCCAGGTGAGCCGTGTGTCCCTAGGGAAGCAGTGGGACCCAGGGGGAGGGGCGGTGAGAACCAGAGGAGGAGCGGACTCTATTCGTGTGGTGCTGAAATAGCCACCATAAAACAAGCAGACTGCCAAATGAGGAGCGGATTCTATTCATGTGATCCTGAGATAGTCACCATAAAACAAGCAGATTGTCAAATGACAGCAGGGAGGGGAAGGAGACCTGGGGGGAGATAAGAGAACAACCGAAGGACTGGTATGCATGAATACAACCAACGAACACAGAACTCTGGGGAGGAAGGGCATGAATGGGAGGTGGGGGGGGGGGGCGCAATAGTAAGATATGTACACATATAATACCTTAATTAAAAAAATGGGGGAAAAAAGAAAAAAAAAAAAGAAACATCGATGAGAGAGAATCACCGACCAGCTGCCTCCTCCACACTCCCTACTGGGGTTGTGCTGGCAACCAAGGTACATGCCCTTGACCGGAATCGAACCCGGGGCCTTTCAGTCCACAGGCTGACGCTCTATCCACTGAGCCAAACCTGTTTCGGCTCAAGCAGCTATTTTTATGTTATGATTTTAGTAACTGTTTCTGCCAAGTTCTGTAAATGACACCTGCAGAAAGCAGGAAGCATTGCAGAAATACATACACATAGTTAAGAGCTGCAATGCAACTGAAAAGATTTCATGGCCAAAATATATCTTTGATATGTATTGTTATTCTTGGTACTCGGTCACCGGTTCGATTCCCAGTCAGGGCACATCCCTGGGTTGTGAGCTTGATCCCCTGTAGGGAGTGCGCAGGCAGCTGATTGCTGTTGATGTTTCTCTCTCATCATCAATGTTCCTGTCTCTCTCTCCCTCTTCCTTCCTCTCTAAAACCAATAAAAAATATTTTTTAAAAGAATAATGAGACATCACTCCACATGTACTTGGAGAGTAGTAATAATAGAAGTAGTAGTAACAAAAACAAAAACAAAAAACAAGAGTTGGTGAGGATGTAGAATAAGCATGTAAACTCGCAGGCCGGCAGGGCACAAGCCTCATTTATAAATATATACTTTTTAAACTTAAATCTCTCTTAAAATTAGAGTACTGGCATTAACTGATTTCAAGCCTTTTTATACAATTACAGTAACCAAGATAGTATAGAATTGGTATAAAGATGAAAAAAAGTTGTCCATGAAATAAAATATGGCTATATAGATCTATAGATCTATATATCAACAACAAAGGTGCAAAGTGGAGAAAATGTAATGTTTTCAACAAGTAGCATTAGAACAACTGAAACGAACTTCAATTCCTGTTTCACACCATTTACAAAAGTACTCAGAGATGTCTTAGACCAAAATGTAAAACCTAAAACCCTGTGGAAATAAATGGAGACTGCCCACAGGAGACCGTGCAGAGTGTATTCATTCATTTCACTGTCTTTAGGGAAAGAGCCACCATCACTTGTGGTGGCCAAGGAACGGGAAAGCTTTCTAAGTTTAAAAAGGGGAAGGCTCAGGAAGGCTCTGTTTTCTGTTGTTGGCTTTTGTGTGTGTGTTTTAAAATAATTAGAATTTTTTTTCTTCTCCCCTCCCCCCCCCCCCAGCCCTCTCCTGCACCCCCTCCCGCCCCACTGTCTGCGTCCATGGGCCATGCAGATATGCAAACAGAGCCCTGGGTTCGCTGCCTCCCACCCACCCACTCTCCCGTGCCTTCCCTCCAGAGATTTCGAATTCTGTTCCATGCTTCCATGTGCTCTGCTAGGCGTGCATTTGTGGTAGGATTAGTTTCTCTTTCCCCCGGCAGTTGTGATAGGGTTAGTTTCTGTTTCCCCACCCGGGCAGGCAAAGCCTCGCCTCTTTCTCCCCCTTAGCCACCGCACCCATTTCCTCCTAGAGGAGACTTGGCTCTGAGGTCAGGATGGGTGCAGAAGAACCCGCAGGAGCCGAGCCGCCGCTCGCTGCCCCCTGTTGGAAGCTGCTGCTATTGTAAGGTGGCCAGATTTTAACATTGGTAAAGCGGGACACGGAGGGGTGGGGGGGGTGGGGGGGGGCATCGGGTTCTTGATGAAAAATGTGGTCTATACGGAGCAACAAAAATTTTCATGGAACGCAAAAAATAGTATTGCAATACATTTTTTTTTAAATTTCAACATGAGTACAATTTACAAACATAATAAATAAATAAATTACGTATAGTATTATCTTATTCTTTGGCCTATTTCTCGTCTGAGTGAGTTTTCTTTTTTTAGTAGATTGCTGTCGTTGTTTAAAAGGTCATGAACTTTTTCACAAGAATTCGTTAAGTTGCATTTCACACATAAAATGGCTTTCTAAGTCTCAACACTTAAATTGCGATTTTTTTTTTTTTCTTCCGATGGCCACACTTCATTTACCGAAGGGGAAAAACAAAAAAACAAAAAAATACGCGTTCGGTCGCAGCGTTAGTTCCTGGCAAAGGACAGCGCGCATTCCGCAATTCTGACAACGCGTCCAACAGTGCGAACTCTGATAAGCGGTTCCCGGTAATCCGTTCTCCGCAATTATTTGTTATTGTTAAAGCTTACCATCTTAAAATTAACAAAAAAAATAGCACAGAACTCACATCCTGGCTAAATGGCCCACGTGGCGGCCGCCGTGCGTCCTTTCCAAAAATCGGGACTTTTTTAAAAAACGCCGAGGTGACGCGGGACAAACGGTTAGAAATCGGGACTGTCCCGCCGAAAGCGGGACGCCCGGTCACCCCTTAGGCCATTGGGTGAGAGCCCACAAACCGGGGCTCCCGGGCGGGGGAGGAACTCCCGGACTGGGGCCAGGCCCAGGGCTGCACCCCGCCTTCCTTCGCCCCCCCCCCCGCGGGGCCCGCGCCTGCGCGAACCTGGGGAGGGGGGACCCGGTGTGGGGTTTGGGGGGCACCCGCGCAAAGGGTTTCTCCTCGGCGGCGCGCCTCCCTCCCGGAGGAGAAAGCGGTGGAGCGCCCCAAAGCCAGAGCCTCGGCCTCGGCCTTGGCCCTGCAGGGTCAGGTCCTTACACTTCGCGGGGCGGGGCACAGGAGACCGGGGAACAGCCCAGGAGACCCGGAACCCCACTTCTGCAAGCTCGGCCTCCTTGGTTCTCTCTGGAGGTTTGCCTGCGGGGTGCTGTGTATAGTTTTGGGCGGTACTCGCCCCATCCAGGGAGGGATTTTCTGGTGCAACCCCCCTCCTCCCCTCGCCCTGCCCCCGGAAGCCCCAGCTGCCCGCGGGCCGCAGGTCTCTCCCCCCCCAGCGCCTCCAGCCTGGTTTGGGGGCTGGAACTGCGGCATCAGTCGCCTGGTTTACCTACATTTTCTTTTCTTGTATTTCCTTTGATCGGTAAACCTATCCTGTTAATATTTCCATTTTTTTTTTTTTTTGAAATACTGGGGATATGTTTTAAAGGGAGTGAAACAGAGATTTACCACCCTAAGACTGTTAGCATTGTGATGTAATCTATCTGGCCTTTATTTCTTTTCTTTTTTTAAAAAAAAATATATATTTTATTGATTTTTTTACAGAGAGGAAGGGAGAGGGATAGAGTTAGAAACATTGATGAGACAGAATCATCAATCAGCTGCCTCCTGCACACCTCCTACTGGGGATGTGCCCGCAACCCAGGTACATGCCCGTGACCAGAATCGAACCTGGGACCTTTCAGTCCGCAGGCCGACGCTCTATCCACTGAGCCAAACCGGTTTCGGCCTGGCCTTTATTTCTTTAAAAAAAAAAAATTTTTTTTTTCGGATCAGGCATTAAATAGTAGTGCGCTTAAAAAATATTTATTGTCACTGCCTAGAGAAGAGGAAACTGTGAAACGTCCCAGCAAAGTTATCTCTGGTTTCTTTTCACACATTGCCCAAGCGTGAGAGTGAGAAACAAAACCACAGTAACGCAGACTCATTGTCTGAGGAGAAGGGCTCAGGGCTCCCAAGTGCAGTAGCGATGAGAACACCACGAGGGAAACCCTGCATCAGCAGCCACAGAAGGGGCGCGTCTCTGTGGTGAGTGGCTTACAGACCCCCGAGAAGGAGAAGCAATGGCTACTTGTTAGGAACAAGGAGACTGAAGGGCTTTGGGGATTTTCTTCTCCCTGGGTTGACAGCAGAATTGGCAAAGGATCCATGATATCTTTGAAATCACCCGTCGGGGCTGAAAAGCATCTTGGAGAGAGACAAACAGCTCTCCCACTGCCAGCATTTAGCCTCTTAAAAGAGGAAAACTACACCTACCCTCATAACAACAGTTCGTTATAAAACTCCACGTTATGTTTACTGCGAATCAGGGAAACTTTTGTGCCCCCAGCATTGCCCAGGTCCTATTGCCAAGCTGTAGTCCTGCAGGAGACAACAATTAACCTGGGAAGGAGGGGGAGAAACTGGATATAAGGCCTGACTGGGTAGGTCAGTTGGTCGAAGTGTTATCTGATACGCCAAGGTTGTGAGTTTGATCCCCGGTGAGGGCACATACAAGAATCAACCAATGGCCTGGCTGGTGTGGCTCAGTGTCTGAGCATCAACCTACGAACCAGGAGGTCGCGATTGGATTCCCGGTCAGGGCACATGGCTGGGTTGTGGCTCGATCCCCAGTGTGGGGCCTGCAGGAGGCAGCTGATCAATAATTCTCTCTCTTCGCTTAACCAGTTTGGCTCAGTGGTAGAGCGTCGGTCTGCGGACTGAAAGGTCCCAGGTTCCATACCGGTCAAGGGCATGTACATTGGTTGTGGGCACATCCCCGTTAGGAGGTGTGCAAGAGGCAGCTGGTCGGTGTTTCTCTCTCATCGATGTTTCTAGCTCTCTATCTCTCTCCCTTCCTCTCTGTGAAATATCAATAAAATATATTTAAAAAAAGAAAAAAGAAATATCAATGAAGAGAGAGAATTATTCCTTGACCGGAATCGAACCCGGGACCCTTCAGTCCGCAGACCGACGCTCTACCACTGAGCCAAACCAGTTTCGGCTTCATTGATATTTCTATCGCTCTCTTCCTCTCCCCACCTCTCTGAAATCAATAAAATATATATAAAATAATCAACCAATGAATGCATAAATAAGTGGAACAATAAATGGATGTTTTCCTCTCTCTCACTCAAAATCCGTCAATAAATATGTTTTTTAAAGTTAAACCCTGGAGCCGAAACCGGTTTGGCTCAGTGGATAGAGCGTCGGCCTGCGGGCTGAAAGGTCCTGGGTTTTGATTCCGGTCAAGAGCATGTACCTTGGTTACAGGCACATCCCCAGTGGGGGGTGTGCAGGAGGCAACTGATCGATGCTTCTCTCTCATCGATGTTTCTAGCTTTCTATCCCTCTCTCTTCCTCTCTGTAAAAACTCAATAAAATATATATTTTTTTTAAAAAAAGTTAAACCCTGCCTACATGGGAAGGGGAGCCCAGTAGGACAGCTGAGGAGTGGGCCTACAGACCCTACAGGTCAGGATCCAAAGGAAGAGGACTAAGGGGAATATATCCTGAAGACACAAAATCATTGCTGATGGTAATGTGTACAATTAACAACAACGAGTTTTCTTGCCTGAGGCAGAGAATTTGGAAGTTAGCTACTGTTAGATACATAGAAAACTAGACAAGCATGAAGTCAGATGATTCCAAATCCTGAGCCAAGCAGAAAAGTGTGCAGGAAATGAGATGTACTCACGGTGCATGATCTAACACAGCTGTGACGAGAGAGAGTCGTAACAAGATAAACATTGAATATTGTTCTAACCCAAAATGGTATAATCATAATGGGAGGATGAGCATAGTGGTAGACAAGAAAGGAAGATTTGAGAGTTAAAAAAGAAAAAGAAGAACCATTTGACTCCATTAGGAAGAGCACAATAAGAATAACCACAAGCCCTGGCCGTGTAGCTCAGTTGATTGGGCGTCATCTTGTGTACTGAAAGGTTGTGGGTTTGATTCCTGGTCAGGGTACATGCCCCAATTATGGGCTCTATCCCCCCTAGGGGCGTGCAGGAGGCAGCTGATCAAGAATTCTCTCTCGTCATTGATGTTTCTATCTCTTCCTCTCCCTTTCTCTCTGAAATAAATAAAAATATGTTTTTTTAAAAAAGACAGTCATCATTGCCGAAACCGGTTTGGCTCAGTGGTAGAGCGTCGGTCTGGGGACTGGGGGGTCCTGGGTTCGATTCCGGCCAAGGGCATGTACATTGGTTGCGGGCACCTCCCCAGTAGGGGGTGTGCAAGAGGCAGCTGGTCGATGTTTCTCTCTCATCGACGTTTCTAGCTCTCTATCTCTCTCCCTTCCTCTCTGCAAAATATCAATAAAATAAAATAAAAAAATAAAATAAAAAAAAAGACAGTCATCACTATTTTCGGCTTTCATTTTCACATACATTTCAGAATCAACTTACCAGTCTCTGTACCCCGCTAATGCTTCCATGGCACCCCCCCCCCCCGCCACCTACTCCCACCAAAGGCTCAGAGTTTGGTTGGCATTTCCTAGAGCCTATATGTCAATTTGGAGAGAATTTACATACATCTCTATAATGCTGAGTCATCCAATCCATGAACATGGTGCTATTTCTCATTTATGTAGGTTTTCTTTTTTTCCTTTCAATAACCCTGTATAATAAAAGGCTAAAATGCAAATTGTCCCCACGGGGCAGGAGTTTGACTGGAGGGGAGTTAGATGTGTGCTGACCACCAGGAGGCGGCATGACACATGGCAAGTGCCCGCCACATGCCATGCGGCGCTGTTAGCGGGCAGCAGTGGAGGCGCTGCCAGCCCCAATGGGCCCCGGTGAGAGCAAGACCGCCTCGGGATGGTGGAGCAGGTGAGTGAGCGGAGCCAGGCCAAGGAGGGTGCGAGCAGGCCCCTCTCCCCCATTGCAAAAGTTATGTCACCCTGTTGAATGTGAACCCTATTTCCATCGTAGCTGAGCGATGGGAGGTGGCATGGGGCTGGGACAGGGCACTGCAGCTAAAACATGCAGTTCTGGGCAGCTTTATTCCAACAGTATGGGAGAGAGGGGATGCAAACCAGCACAGATCAACATCCAGACACAACAGCGCTAGCCTTTATGTTCACACATCTAGAAGGCCCTGCCTCACCACCCAATTCCTTTTTCAAAATATTAAGGACTTCAGCCCATTACCCTGGCCTTTGGGACGGGTTCAGAAAGAATTATCCAACCCGTCTTCCAAATTACAGATACAAATTATTCTAGGAATTTCTATAACACGACAGATGTAGGGCGACAGGGAGCAAGAGAGCCAATGGGACAGACACACTTTGGGGGAAGGAGGAGATTTACAACTCAGGGAACAATCAAGTATTTTTTTTACATGGAGACGTCATCGTCACTACCACGATCCCTAGATGAACTGGCATTCCAAGAGTCCCCAGCTCAGGACTCTTATAGGATCAGCCCCAGCATCCCTGGTGGGCTCCTGTCTAAGACACTGGTTTAATGAAGCCATAATCCATGCACTTGATGAGACATTCCCGGGCTGTCTGAATCACCGCTGCCCTCTTCTCGTCCGGCTCCTGTTTGCCCACCACAGTCAGGATCTCCAGCAGCTCGCTCTCCACCAGCTTCCTGGCCAGCTCAGCATCAGCCTGCAGCAGGTTGTAGGCAATGACCAGGCCCCGGTGTTGGACAGACAGCTGGTCGTGCAGGCAAAGCCGCTGCAGGATCTCCAACCACTGGGTTGTCTGGAGGGGGGAGATGGGTAAGGAAGGGTGGGAGGGATCAGTGGGTGGACAGAGAGAGGAGATTTTGGACAAGACAAACAGAAGGCACTGGCCAGGCCCAGATGCTGGGCTCGGAAAGGGCGAGGGGGCGGGGACTCTGGTTATGTGTGTGTGGGACTCAGAATATGCCTACCAACTGCGCGATACCCATCTTACCAGAACCCGGGCAGGAACTGGAGAGCGAATAGGAACTTGAAAGAACCCAATCCCTTTCGTTTTATAAGTGGAGGGATTGAGGTCTAAGGAGGGAAAGGAACTTAGCCATCTGTGGTCGCACCTGGGGAAATAGTGGGAAATAAATATCCACACATCTATTTATTTTTTAAGCAACTGAACAGGCAGAGGGTCAGGCTCACTGCATGCCTGAGCAGAATGAGGATGGAGGGTCTCAAAGAGGAGGATTCTAACGCTGGGCACACAGTCAAGGCCTGTTTCTGCTAACCCAGGTGCCCCTTGAGACGTGAGCTCTAGGTACGCACTCCACCAGCCTTGACTTCAACTAGATCAACACTGGTGTTGGAGTGTATCTTCTCCTCCATCCCTCCCCTCTCCCTCTGTCTCTCTTTGTGCCTCTCTCTCTGTCTCTTTCTGTGCCACGACCCCCTCTCTCTCCCCTTTCTCTCTCTCTCTCTCTCTCTCTCTCTCTCTCTCTCTCTCTCTCTCTCTCTCTCTCTCTCCCTCTCTTTCTTTCTCTCTCCCTCTCTTCCATTCTCAGGTGTGAAGCATCCCAACCATTGTGCACGGGAAGACAGGACTCCAGATCCCGCTGATCACCCCCAAAAACAGAGTTGGAGCTGAGAATAAAACTAGGAGGCTTGGCTCTTAATCACTGAACAGAGTGGAACAGTTATCGGCATGGGTCTTGGAGTCAAAACGGCCAGTGTTCAGGTCCCAGCTCAGCCACTTACCAACGGTATGACCTGGGCTAAGTGGTTTAACCTCTGCAAGCCTCGGGAGATGGTCGGAAAGAGCTTAGCATGGGAGCTAGAGCATAGTGAGAGCCCAACAAACAAAAGTAGACAGGAATGATGATTGTTAGACACTAACCCAAAGATTTCCTCTGCGCTTCCTGTTACCACACCCTCCATTAGTAAGCAGAAAAACCTTTCGACGTGCACTGCTCTCAGATGGGGAGAGGAGGGGGGGGAGGAGGAAAAGGCAAATTCTTGACTTTCGAGCTTCTAGGTAGGCTTTTGCACTGAGTGTCCTACCACAAAGAAGGGAAGTGAAACTCTACACCGAATCTCCTAGCACAAAGAAAGTAAGTTGAAGTTCATCTTGAAGTTCATCTAGCTATGGTAGGGTTCAGGAAATGGTGGACTGACTGATAATGGGTCCCGGGGGTCCATCAGTCCCTGGAATGAGCCGCTGGGGGTGAAAGAAAGGGCGAGGATCCTGATGGGATAGGATCCCAGCAGAAAAAAATCTATTGCCTGGCTTCCCAGGGCACATCCCAGCAGGTGTGAGACTTGGAGAGGCCCAGCATCCAACGTGGCCCTGGGGTTGTACAAGAGATGGGTCTGGCCAGCTCCGAGGAGTCATCAGGACGCCGTTGTGGGGGCAGGGATGCAGCCGATGTCTCTGAGCTCCTCAGGAAGAAGGGAGACGTGGCCAGGAGAGGGCCAGCAAGCCTACGGGATTCCACTCCCTTCCCGCCTGACTAGCGGTGTGGCCTTGAGCTACCAGTCTCCTCATCGGTCAAATAGGGATCATCATCATCACACCCACTGCTGGGAGCCATAAAAACAAGAGTTCGGTCTCACTTCCTGGTCAGCCCTACTTCCTGATTGAGCCCGCGCGCGCCAAAGGCCAGACCAATCACCCCAGGACAATCCCACATCAGAATAACCAATCAGTTAAGGACCGATACCCAGTCCCCAACCAATACCAATCACCCCATGGCAACTCCTTATCCTGTTCCTCCCCTTCTGAGCCTTTAAAAACCACAACGCTTCAATAGAGAGACGGGGCTTGATCAGAACCCCGTCTTGCCCCCATTTTTTCGCGCTTCTTGTTTGATTCATTCTCTTAGGTGGTTTCTGCGTGCCCTCATTGTTGCCCCGCAGACCGGGGCAACCCACTGCACGGGGCTTGGGGGGAGGATGGAGTGGCTTGAAATGATATAAACACTTAGAGCAATGCGGGGGCCCTGCAGAGGAGTATCAGTAGGAGTCGTGTGGCCAGGTACAGAGGATGCTTAGGGTCGCAGTTTCAACATGGTCCCCCCGGCCGGAAGCACCCCACCCTGGTACCGAATCGGACTATCTGGGGAAAGGACTTTGGCCAGCCCTCCAGGTGACTCTTGCACCCCCTACAGCAGCCGTGGGCAAACTACGGCCCGCGGGCCGGATCCGGCCCGTTCGGCTGTTCTCTCTGGCCCCGCAGAGCCGAAAGAGCGGAGGGTTCTCTCGCTCTCCCCTCCGCTCCTTCACCAGCAGCCCGAGAGGAGAGTGCCAGCATGGTCAGGTTGCTTTGGTTCCAGCCCTCCGGTCCAGTTTAAGAACCCATTGTGGCCCTCGAGTCAAAAAGCTCGCCCACCCCTGCGCCCTACAGTGTTGAGAAGCTTGCCTCAAGGACCAAATGCTGAAGGCCCTTAAGTGGTAGGAACGCAGGGGGGGGGGGGGGCGCCCCGGGAGAGGTTACCACGGGGACAGGCTTTCCCCCCAGAGGGTCACCCAGGGCAATATGGTCGGGTGAAGAGAGGTTCCCTAGAGCCCAGGCCCGTCCTGGCCGCCAGGCGCGCTCTCACCACTTGGGTCATCTTGAGGCACAGCTTCTTGTGGGCCGCGGTCAGCATGGCCAGGGCCCCGGCGGCTGCATTCTGCAGCTTGTCGTCATCCTCCCCGCAGAGCAGGACCACCAGCTTCAGCCGGTCGTTGCCATCGGCCAGGAACCGCTCCTGGACCTACGGGAGGGAGGGAGGGAGGGACGTGGCTCAGAAGAAAAAGTGCCCTCCCCGCCCAGCCTGGGGCGGAAAAGGGGCACCCGCAGCCACATTCCCTGGCCCGGATCTCCGGGAGCTTTCCTTTGAGCAGCTCCCCCACGCCGCCTCCCCCGGAAGTCTCCCCTGATTGGCTGGAGGAAGCCACCATCTCCTCCAGCTAAAAGGTTAGAAAAAGTAAAGGACTCCCCAGAGAGCGGGCCCCACCACCTCTGTTTGCATTCAGCCATCCACCCGGGGACGGAGGCAGACAGGCTCAAGGGTAGATGTTGCCAAAACCGGTTTGGCTCAGTGGCTAGAGCGCCGGCCTGAGGACTGAAGGGTTCCCGGGTTCGATTCCGGTCAAGGGCACATGCCCCCGTTGTGGGCTTGATCCCCAGGAGGGGGTGTGCAGGAGGCAGCCGGTCAATGATTCCCTCTCCTCACTGATGTTTCTATATCTCTCTCTCTTCGTCTCTGAAAGCAATAAAATATATATATATATATATATATATATATATATATATATATATATATATATATATTAAAATACTCTAGCAGGATGGAAAGCAGAAGACACGTATTCACCATATGGTTACAATTTATCCCGTTACTGGACCGTTAGGTCATTGACGTGCTCTGGATTCGTTTTATTATAAACCCCGCGATTACTCCGCGAAGAGCACAGATAGAGCGAAATGGAGTTTCTATGGAAACAGCAATATTTCATTCGTGCTAACATGCCCAATGTTCTAAAATGGTAACTGTAGCCGAAACCGGTGTGGCTCAGTGGACAGAGCGCCGGCCTGCGGACTGAAGGGTCCCGGGTTCGATTCCGGTCAAGGGTATGTACCTTGGTTGCGGGCACATCCCCAGTAGGGGGTGTGCGGGAGGCAGCTGATGGATGATTCTCTCTCATCCACGTTTCTAACTCTCTATCCCTCTCTCTTCCTCTCTGTGAAAAAACCAATAAAATATATATTTTTTAATAAGTAAATAAAATAAAATGGTAACTATGTTCACATTTCTTCCACCCATATTCAGCGCTGCCTCAGTGCCACTGTAACAGCCCCAGTCGGGCCCGGGCCTGACCCTCCGGCCTCCGTCCCGCCGCCCCGGGCCCAGCCGCACCTCCTTGTTCAGCACCATGTTGCACATGCACTCGGTGGCCGCCTGCCGCAGCTGGTCGTGGTTCTCGAACATGTAGTTCTCGATGTCCGGCAAGGCCCTCTCCTTGAAGATCTTCTGCCTGGGGCGGGGGGCGCGGAGCACGGGAGGCCGCTGAGTTCTCCGTCGTGACCTTGTGGGACTGTGGGCCTCCTGGGCGCCCTTTCCCCACCCTAGCGGTTCCCCTCCCACACCCGCGGCCGGCCGGCTCCTGTGGCTCAGACCCTGCCCCCAGCTCCAGGAGGGGCACCCGGGGGCCTGAACTGGTTGCTGGGGCTCAGCATCCTGGCCACGGTGGCGGGTTCCAGGGTGGACACGAGCCCTGAGTGGGGACAGCACCGCCACCTTGCGGTGGGACACTCCAGCCCACGGAGCCCCCCGGCCGGCGCTGGAGGCTCTTCTTGCTGAAGAAGGGAAATTCTCTCTGCCTCTTTCCTGCCGGATGTGAAGGCGAAGCCTTGTGACTGAGGGAGACGGGAAAGCCCATCTGAGAGTTAAGACACAGACAGGGGCCCAGCAGGCACGGCGCAGTGGGTGAGCGCGGGCCTGTGAAACAGCCGGTCACTCACGGTTCAATTCCCGGTAGGGGCACATGCGGGGTTGCGGGCTCGATCCCCGGTGTGGGTTTTGCAGGAGGCAGCCGATCAATGAGTCTCTCTCATCACTGATGTTTCTCTCTCTCTCTCTCTCTCTCTTTCTCTCTCTCTCTCTCTCCTTTCCTCTCTCTGAAATCAATAATATATATATATATATATATATATATATATATATATTTAAACCAATTAAACACACAGACAGGAGAGGCCCGGAGAACCAGGCCCCAGGGCAGCTTTGTAACCCCTCCATCCGGAGCACCTGGATCCGGAGTGCCCACACTGTATTTACATGAGCCAGTAAATACCCTTTATGCCCAGGCCAGTTGGTACCAGAAGAATCTCAACCCAGGACGGTCCACTGCACCATCCCCTGCTTCTGAGAAGAAACATACTTCTCCCTACCCATCCTTCTGGGCATCCTTTTGACAACTTAAGAAAGAAGCCTTTTCCGTCTCCTCCGGCTTCTACGTTCACCGTGTGGGTTTTGTCCAAGTTAACTGGAGCCCCTCCCGCTGCCTTTCTCCCGCCGCCCCTGACCCGGCCCCTGGACGGGCGCCGTCTTCGCACGTGGCGTGTGCCCATGTGCCACTCGACCGGGCCCCCCAGGGGACCCCTCTGCACGCCGGCCCCCTCCGCGCCCGCTCACCGCAGCTTGTCGCTCCGCCCAGACAGGTTGGTGAGGCCGAGGAGCGCCTCGTAGTTCTGCAGCCCGTCCCTCTGCGTGTCCAGCAGCCTCACCAGGGGCCGCACCACCTCGTACACCTGGGGGGGGGGACAGCGGGAGGCGATGACCCCCCCCAGTCCCTGACACTGACAGGTGCCCAGCTTTAGACCTCCCAGAGCACTTGCCCACCCATTGGTCTGGTTGGACCTTAATGCCGATCCTCAGAGTTCCCCAGAGGCCAGCCCTGCGGGGCAGGCAGAGCGGGGCCTGGATGCCAGGCGCCTCCGGTTCATTGCCCTCTCTGCGACACCACGACCCTCCCAAGCCAGGAGCAGGGTGGCAAGAAGGAAGGCCCCTGGGAGCAGAGGAGACCCCTCCCACCGCCCCATCCCACCCACCCACCCACCCCCAAACACCCACCCGCTCCCCGGGGAAGGCGATGTCCGGGTTGGAGACAGCGGCGATCTTGGCCAGGGCGTGCGCTGCCTTCACCTTGCCCACGTCCGTGCCCTCCAAGGCCAGCGGAATCAGGGCCTGCAAGGAAAGGGCACGGTCACTGCTGGGCCACAGACACCCCGTGACGTTCTGCAGAGTGTGTGCCTCCCCCCCGTTTTGCAGACGAGGAAACTGGGGCTCGGGAGATTGAGTCGTTTGCCCGAGGTTGTGCAGCGGACGGGCGTGGGGACGGACGAGGACTCCACGGCGGGTCTTCCGCAGCAGCGGGCCCGGCCTTGGCGTCTGCGCCAGGCTCCCCCCCAGCCGCCGGGAGGACAGATGGGATTCCACCGGAAGTCCCGCGACCGGTCCCAGGATCAGGCAGAACCGGGGCTGGGCCATGAGAGCAGACAGCACAGTTTACCGGAATGACCAATATTCCAGGAGGTCGGGTGGGGACAGAGGGCGCATGATTCTTGAGTCAGGCAGAGAGTGTGCATGCACGTGCGTGTACACACGCACACACACACACACACGCTCCTCCCCAGTAGAGTACCTTTTAGGATGCCAAGAACCTTCTCCCACCCAATTACCTTGCCACCACCTTGAGCCACGATGGTGCCTCGGTCCTTTGAGTTGTCACACAGTGCCAGGAACACCCTGAGGAGTAAGGGTAAAGGGCATTTAATGTGCCAGCTCACCCCTCCTGGGCGTCAGCAGGCCGGCCTAGAAAGTGCTGCTGGTGTGGGCGTGCTCCTTGGGAGGTACTGCCAAGAACATAAGTGGCGCCCTAACCCCCTACCCGGTTTGGCTCAGTGGATAGAGCGTCGGCCTGCAGACTGAAGGGTCCCAGGTTCGATTCCGGTCAAGGGCATGTACCTTGGTTGCGGGCACATCTCCATTGGGGGGTGTGCAGGAGGCAGCTGATCGATGTTTCTCTCTCCTTGATGTTTCCAGCTCTCTATCCCCTCCTCTCTGTAAAAAATCAATAAGCCAAAACCGGTTTGGCTCAGTGGATAGAGCGTCAGCCTGCGGACTGAAGGGTCTCAGGTTCGATTCCGGTCAAGGGCATGTACCTTGGTTGTGGGCTCATCCCTGCTGGGGGGCATGCAGGAGGCAGCTGATCGATGTTTCTAGCTCTCTATCCCTCTCCCTTCCTCTCTGTAAAGAATCAATAAAATGTATTTTAAAAAATCAATAAACTATATTTTTTTAAAAAAGAAGAACATAAGAGGCTGGGGAGGAAGTGAGGCTGCAAAGGGCCCCCTCGTCCTTGTTCGGGGAGAGAGCCAATGGCTCCTTGCTGCCTACTCCCCAGGAGGAACACCCGGGACCTCTGACCTGGCCCTTGTCTCCCGCCCTCTATGGTCTTACCGAGCACTGCTCGCTCCTGGGCACCCCATGCTCCAGACACATAGCAGGAAACCCCAGATGCACTCGTTCCTCCTCCGTCCGTGGTGTCTTCATGTGTGCTGTTCCACCCTCCTGAACCCTTCCCCCCCGGCAGTGGAGTGGCTCCTTTGCTCCTTCAGGGCTCCCTTGAGTCATCATATCCCCCAGGAAGCGCTCCTGGCCGCCCGCCTTCCAGGCCGGCTGGAGGGGTGCCACTGCTGTGCCCCAACCGCCACGCTGCCTCCCCCCTCAAGGCACCGCTGCGCTGGACTGTCCCCCCTCACGGCACCGCTGCGTTGCACTGTCATGTGGGCCTGGCTGCCTGCCCGCCAGCTCGCACAGACATGGCGCCTCCATCTCTGGAAGAGCTGGTCCCACGCCAACCGGGGAGCCGGGCAACCAGTGGCCTCTTTCCTCCTGAGGCAAACTTGCACTCGTGAGGACCTACCTGCCATGCCACTTTCTTTTTTAAATATATTTTATTGGGGGTTTTTTTACAGAGAGGAAGGGAGAGGGATAGAGAGCTAGAAACATCGATGAGAGAGAAACATCGACCAGCCGCCTCCTGCACACCCCCTACCGGGGACGTGCCCGCAACCCAGGTACATGCCCTTGACCGGAATCGAACCCAGGACCTTTCCGTTCACAGGCTGATGCTCTGTGAGCCACCCTGTCGCTTTCAATGCTGTCCCCTTCAGGCTCCTCTCAGCGCCTCCCCCACACGCTCCCCCCCCCCCCCCACGGCTCATTCCCTCATTGACACCGGCCATCTCTGTCTCCCGCCCAGCCGGAGCCGGCCCGGCCCGCAGCCACACCTGGCCAGCAGCTCCTTGGTCTGGTCGGTGAGGATGGCACTGTCCGCCTTCACCATGCAGGCCAGCGCCGAGATGACGCCGGCCTTCAGGAGCCGCTTCACCCGCATGTCCACGAAGTCCTTCTTGTCCTGGGGAGACAGAGGGGGGCAATGGGCAGGCGCCTGGGCGCCAGGCCAGTCCGGGGTGGTACCAAGATGGCACATTTCTGACTTCTTGGGGTACTTTCAATAATGGGCCCTCCAGGTGTCCGTGTCCTAATCGCCAGAACCCGTGAATGTGTTACCTTACATGGCGCTTTGCAGATAGGATTAAGTTACGGACCTTGAGCTGGGGAGATAGGCCTGGATTATCTGGGCAGGCCCACTGTCATCATCAGGGACTTTATTTATTTATTTACTTTGCTTTAAAAAAAACACATACTGTATTAATTTTTTTTATAGACAGGAAGGGAGAGGGATAGAGAGTTAGAAGCATCGATGAGAGAGAAACATCGGTCAGCTGCCTCCTGCACCCCCCCCACCGGGTACGTGCCCGCAACCAAGATACATGCCCCTGGCCAGAATCGAACCCGGGACCCTTCAGTCTGCAGGCCGACGCTCTATCCACGGAGCCACACGGGTTGGGGCCTTCATCAGGGACATTAAAAAGGGAGGCAGAGGGGCAAAGGCAGCGGTGACCGCAGAAGCAAAAGGCTGACGTAATTCAAGGTCACGAGCCAAGGAAGGTGGCTTTCAGAAGGTGAAAAAGACAAGAAAACAGATCGTGCCCTGGAGCCTTCCAGAACCCACCCTACGGATTCCTTGACTTTGACCCGGTGAAATCGATTTTAGAGGTCAGACCTCCAGACCGGGAAGGTAATGACTGTGTGTTATTTGGGGCAATGGTGCTTGTGGCCATTGGTTACAGTAGTAATGGAAACCAATAGCTCCTCCAGGTTCCCACTGTGAGCGTCAGAACAGCCCCTCCTCCTCCGCTGCGCCCCCCACACACACACACACACAGAGCCTGGGGGTGGGGGGGGAGCTGATAGGGCCAGGAAATCAATCCCGAAGACTCTTCCTTCACAGAGGAGTGAAATGAAAGAACGGTGATCCAAAGCACTGCACGACCCACGTGCCAGTTGTCTTGCAAGCGGTTGACGTGCCATTAGGGAAGGTGGCAGGTGCGGGGGTATGGGATGTAGGCAGTTAGACAGACAGACAGAGCAAGGACGATGGGCCCGGTACAGAGGTCACCAGGGTGCAACGTCCAAGGTGCCCAGCAATGGACAACCAACGGTAGGGCGGGTCCTCCCCTAGCATATTGCCGGTCATGAGGCTCGGACCCCTGACCTCTCCTCCCCAGAGATGACCTCTAGGCCTCAGGTGTGTTTCAGCTCCAGGCCCGGATACACAGCACAACCAGCCCGGCGGACCTCCGGACCAGCTGCCCTGGACAATGACCTGCTGCCCTGGTGCCGGCCAGTCCGTCCTGACTGGACACACCTGGAAGACTGCTGCACGTTCTACTGAGATCTTCTCCTGGGACCTCCTCCCAGATCTCCACCCTTAAAACGCTTAGGAGGGAGGACCCAGTGCACTATCCCCCCTCCCTTTCCCCTCCTCCCCCGCCCCCAGCACACTCTGGTTTTTTCCTTCTCCTTTCCCTTCCCTCTCTCTCCCTTCCTTCCAGGCACGTTGCCATTAGCTTCCTCATTCCCAAGCTCCAAGGCCCTTCCTTTACCTCCACAACTTGTTCCCTAAGCCCATTTCCTCCAGGAATCACTTTTACTTGCCTCTGTAACTTACCCAGTAAGCGTGCTCTTACAGTTTGGGTCTTGGCTCTGAATTCTTCCCTAGCCAGAACCCAAAAATATTGAAGTTGCTGAAGCCAGGTTTGCTCCAACTCCCGCCCCCCACCACCCACCAGTCTGACACATGGTGCCTTTCTGCCGCCTACAGTGGGGAATTCAGGCAGGCGTGAGGGGATATGGCAGGCAAAACGGACATAGCAATGCATTGGGTTTTGCTGGGGACCCAAAGTCGGCCGCAGGGTTGAATAGTCTTTACAGAGAACCCGCAGAGTAGCTGGCGGGAGGCTGACAGCCAGTCCCTAAAAGCCACCTTTGAGCTTCACAGCAGCGGTGTATGCTCTGCACTCTGGCCTGCGTGAAATACCATGCAGCTTTGAAAAACGATTCAGAGAATGACACAGCCACGAGGACGCCCAAAGGGAGTACGAAATTATAACTACATTCTGATTATAACCGTGAAAAGGAACGAAAAAAGGTGCATAGAAAAAAACAGAGCCTCTGGTAGGTAAAGTAACATACCAAATGCCAAGGGTTGGGGGGATGGTGTCATTGTGAGTTCTTAATTTCCTTTGTCTGCTCTCCACTTTTTTTGTGTTGCAACACGGTTATATTACTTTGATACTTTAAAAAGTCTACTTTTTTTCTGGTGGGAAATAGAATGCACATATATTCATATGCAAACCACGAGCAAAGTATACGATTGTGTGCAGGTAATCATGGGGGGTGTAAAGGGGGGGGGCGGGTTGGGGATCGCTGGGAAGAGGGCCTCAAGGGAATTTGTGACATCTTGGCTACTGCTGATCCATGTCTCTCCTCTCATTTTTCCTACTCAGCACCCATATCCCTAAATCCAAATAGCCCAGAAAATAATTTTGTGTGTGTGTTGGGAACATAAAATGCAACTGTCTGATGTCCATCAAATCAACCACATACATGGCAAACCGTTCATCGTGGCTGTTAGTTTTCTCAGGCTACGGATTGCATTCCTAACCCTCCCCCAAACCGCTCCCACCTCGCCCAGACAGAACATTAAAACTAAGAAAAGGCACGAGCGCCACCTCGTGGGAGAAACGTGCCATGATCCTCTTCGGTTTACCTTATGCCAAATTCTCCCAAACATACCCAAGCAACACCCAGACACCACTATCTTTCCTTTCCACCGCTCTGGAGGACGGGTGGGTGGCACAGACCCCTGCCTGGGCCGTCCCCGTTCCCCATCCCCACCTTGGGGTGCTCCTCGGGCACGTGCTGCTTGGAGAACTTGGCGAGCTGGACGAGCTCGGGGATGACCTCCTTGACGTCGTAGCTGTTGGTGCAGTTCACCAGGATGGTGGCCACCGAGTACAGGATGGTCTTGTCAGAGGTCTGGAGGCACCGGGGAGGGGCGAGGCGGGAAAAGGCAGAGAGAACACTTCAGAACAAACTTCTGCTTCCAAGAAGGCCCCCTGTCCCCCTCCCCGCCATGGCCACAGGTTGGTTTGGGCGGACGGAGTGGTGGCTGGTGCAGTTCATTCAGCTCGGAGAAGTGCCAGCGGCAGAGAGGGAAGGTGCTGGCTCCCCTGGAACAGGGGGCACCCTCAACAGCACCCCCGAAAACATGGGAGGAAGTCCTCTGAGAACACCCCTCGCTTTGTGCCTCCTTGAAAAGTCCAGGCCAAAACACACTTTCACATAGTGGGACGACGTCCCCTGGGCTGGGTGGGGGTGGGATGGGCGGTGTACACCCTCTGGTCTGGCCCCGGGGGAAACTCCCCCACATTTCCCCCTTCAGTGGTGAAAAGGAGGAGGAACTGAGTTGAGAGGAGCTCGGAAGGGGAGAGAGGGCCCAGAAGAGGCTTCAGGGGTGGGCAAACTCTTTGACTCGAGGGCCACAATGGGTTCTTAAACTGGACCGGAGGGCCGGAACGAAAGCATGGATGGCGTGTGTGTGTGAACTAATATAAATTCAAAGTAAACATCATTACATAAAAGGTTACGGTCTTTTTTTTTAAAAAATTTTTAATTTCAAGAGTTTAGAACAGCCATCCGGCCCGAGGGCCGTAGTTTGCCCACGCCTGGTACTGCCTCTTGGTCCTTCAGACCTCACTTCCTGAGGCTCCCAGGGGGGAAAATACCATCCTCTTGTTCATCCCCCCACTGCCAGGAAGGCGTGGAGAGAGCTGAGAGCCCGTTTTATGGCCAGGTTAAATGAGGCCGAGAAAGAGGCCAAGGACTGGTCCAGGTGCCCAGGGAGCAGAGGGGACAGCCGGGCTGAGGACACAGGGTCCTGCCCCAGGCTCAGCGGGAGGCCCCGTGAGCCGGCATCTCACGATCTCTCCTGGGGCCAGAGGCCGGGGTTCCGCTTGCCTTGGCCATCTCAAACATGGCCTGCAGGGCAGGGATGTCCTGCACAAAGTCGTCCTTCACGTCCGCATCCAGCGTCAGGTAGGCCATGCCCTCCACTGCCCAGCGCCGGGTCCGCGTGTCTATGGACGCATTGCACAGCCACCTGGGAGCGGGAGGGGGAGACGCCGGGGAGGGCGCCAGGCCCAGGTCAGGGCGGAGGAGCCACTTCATGCAGTGGGGAGCAGGTGGGGCCTTTCCCAGTGTGGTGGGCACTAGGGAACCCCCACTCCCACCCCCACCCCGGGGAGGAGAGGGCCGGCCTGGGGGACATGGGACCCCCTTACTTGCGACACTGTTTGGCCAGCTTCTCCGTGGACCCTTCGGCAAACTGCCTGAGGCCGTAGTCTGTGCCACCTGCGGAGCCGAGCTTACAGAGTCCCTGCGGGGGGGGGGGGGGGTGGCGGACATCTGGAGGACCAGAGGCACCAAAGCTCGGGGGCAATGCCCTATTCAAACAGGTCCCTGTGGCTGGAACACTTTGTCCCTTGCTCTTTGCCCGGATAAACCTCTATTCATACTGCAAAACTCAGCTCGGGCGTCACCTCTTCTGAGATGCCATCCAGGTGAAGAAAGGAAAAAGCTGGATATATATATATATATATATATATATATATATATATATATATATATTTGATTGGTTTTAGAGAGAGGAAGGGAGAGGGACAGAATCATCAATGATAAAAGAAAATCTTTGGTTGGCTGCCTCCTGCACACCCCCTACTGGGGATCAAGCTCACAACCCGGGCATGTGCCCTGACCAGGAATCGGAACCCTGATCTCCTGGTTCGTGGGTCGATGCTCAACCACTGAGCTACACCAGCCAGGCAAGCTGGAGGTTTTTACCCGAACCTTTTCCTCCACCATTTGCCCCCACAGATGTTTGGAATGCCATTTTGAAAAATCAGCACTAGATAATACTAATCCTATCTGAGATTGCCGTGGTGAGACTTGTCAGAGCACAGAAACCGGCCCAGAGATCCTATCTTATGGGTAACAGATTCAGATGTGCAGAATTTTGCTCAGGAAATTTGGATTTATTTTAGAAAAAAAAAAAATCTTCTCTAAGAGAAAACTCACAGTGCCGGAACTAATGTAAAATTCTTTTCTTTTTTTTTCTAAATTGATACAAACAAAAGAAGACAAATGACTCACATCCTCACTGTAATTGTTCACGAGGAAAAGGTCAATGAAAACAACTTCTGTAAAATGAAGATGGAAGAAATAAAGCGGGTTTGACTGTGCTGTATAGAAACTGATTAATCAAATAAACCGACTTTCCAGAGTTTGCTCTAAAAATATTTGCTGGGGCCAAAACCGGTTTGGTAATAAAAAAATAATAATAATAAACAAAACCGGTTTGGCTCAGTGGTAGAGCGTCAGTCTGTGGACTGAAGGGTCCCGGTTTCGATTCCAGTCAGGGGCATATACATTGGTTGTGGGCACATCCCCGGTGGGGGGTGTGTGCAGGAGGCAGCTGGTCGATGTTTCTAGCTCTCTATCTCTCGCCCTTCCTCTCTGTAAAATATCAATAAAATATATTTAAAAACATTTGCTGGGTAAAACTCATCAGTGTTCGTGCCTTTCAGAAGCATGAAGGAGGTAAAAAGATGAAGGGATTAAGAAAAAAAATCTAAAAAAAAGAAAAAAAATCATTTGGTCACACCGCCTTGTGTGTTTGCAGGTACCTGAAAAATATACCTCCAAGTGGGGGGTAGTCTTATAAGGCGAGTATATAACAAACTCTGTATTTTGAGTGGAAATGTTAGGGGGTTGTCTTATACGCCCAGTCTCTTATACGCCGGCAAATACGGTATTTTTCAGGGCCAAAAAATCATCTTATACGCCGGCAAATACGGTAATACTTTGTGGTCCTGCGGGAACCGGTTTGGCTCAGTGGATGGAGCGTCGGCCAGTGAGTGGACTGAAGGGTCCCGGGTTCAATTCCGGTCAAGGGCATGTGCCTTGGTTGTGGGCACATCCCTGGTGAGAGGTGTGTAGGAGGCAGCTGATTGATGTATCTCTCTCATCGATGTTTCTGGCTCTTTATCCCTCTCCCTTCCTCTCTGTAAAAAAATCAACAAAATATATATATTTTTTAAAATACTTTGTGGTCCTGTGGGTGACTTCAGGAAAATCACAGTGACTTATGGGAGTTTCACAAGTTATTTTAAATTATTTTTCCTGCTTATAAAAGTCATGTGCACATATTATTAAAACTTGAACTCTACTGAAAGAATAAAGAAGGAAAATAAATCCCCCATAATTCTAATGCCAAAAAAATAAATAAAATAAAACCCGCAACTCTTAGACCAACAACAGTATGGTGATAACCAGAGAGGAAGGAGGGAGCGGGGAGGTAGGAAAAGGTGACAAGGAAAAAGAAAGCACGGAGGTGTCAGAGGTTAAATGTACCGTATTTGCCGGCGTATAAGAGTATTTTTTGGCCCTGAAAAATACGTATTTGCCGGCGTATAAGACGACCCCCTAACATTTCCACTAAAAATACAGAGTTTGTTATATACTCGCCGTATAAGACTACCCCCCACTTGGAGGCATATTTTTCAGGGCCAAAAAATCGTCTTATATGCCGGCAAATACGGTAGGTTCGCCGTTCTGAGTCTACACTCTCACAGCCTCCTGCCTATCACACTGCTCGGCAGGGTCCCGTGATGCCCTCAGACGGGGACCTCCCCCAGGACAGGGGCTCAGCCTCCTTCATCCTGATGTCCCTGGTGCCTGGGGCGGTGTCGGGCGCCGAGCCCACTTACCACCAGGGTGCGGATCTTGATCTTCTCGTTCTTGGTGGTCTTGTAGATCTGCTTGAGCAGCGACACGCCGTTGGTGATGATGAAGGTGGCGCGGCTGAGCTTGGTAGAGGCATGGATGAGGGCCTCCACGGCCACCAGCTGGTCTACCTCCCGGTCCGAGCCACACAGCGCTACCATCATCTCCATCACACCTTTCAGCCCCAGCAGCTGATTGCCCAGGTCAAAGGGGCCTTGCAGGACTCCTGACACTGTCTGGATGGCAATCACATTCTTGTCCATGTTCTGGGGGTCAAACTTGCCCCTATAAAAGAGAAGGCGAGGGGGGTAGAAAGTCTGAGATTGGGGGGCAGACACGGTTGGATTTGCACCCTGGATTCACCACGCATATGCTGGGTGACCTCGGGCAATTCACTGAACCTCTCTGAGTCTCAGCTTCTTTTTTTTTAAATATATTTTATTGAATTTTTACAGAGAGGATGAGAGAGGGATAGAGGGCTAGAAACATTGATGAGAGAGAAACATCGATCAGCTGCCTATTGCACACCCCCTACTGGGGATGTGCCCGCAACCAAGGTATATGCCCTTGACCGGAATCGAACCTGGGACCTTTCAGTCCACAGACCAACGCTCTATCCACTGAGCCAAACCAGTTTTGGCAGTCAGAGCTTCTTGATCTGGAAACTAAGGATAGTACTACTACTTCACAGACTTACGATGAGGATAGAGGACATAACAGATCTGTCGGGGGGGGGGGGTTGTTCCCCAAGAAGCACACTCTGAGACGAGGATGGACATGTAGGAAGATGTTCCCCCAGGGAAGAATAGAGATCTCCCATCAACAGCCAGAACCTATGTGCCAGCCATGTGAGTGCACCATCTTGGAAGCAGATCTGCCAGCCTCAGTCGAGCCTTCAGATGACTGCGGCCCAGGCCAAGAGAACCCAACGCCAGAACCACCCAGCAAGCCATTCCCAAATGGCTGTCTTTTTTATAAGAAATGGTTGATTATTATTGTTTTAAGCTGCTACTTTTAGGGGTAATTTGGTACACGGCTATTGATTACTAACACAGAGGCCGACCCGTGAGGCCCTCCAGGAAACTCACGTGATGTACTCCTCACAGATCTTGCGGAAGTGATCGCGTTCAGGATCGCAGCGCAGGTCGTCGTAGAGCTTGTTGATGAGGATAGAGGCCAGCATGCGGGTGTTGTCGGTCAGCGGCAGGCAGGACGGCAGATCTGGAACCTGCCCCACCACCTTCAGGATCTTCCTGAGGCCTGCAGGCCGGGTGGCAGCGGCAAGTGTAAGACCCCTGCTGGGCTCCGTCCAGCCCAGTTTGCAAGACATACAACCTCAACATTGCAGCTTTTCATCAGCGTGCCAGGAATTTAAGTCCACGTGATTTTTACACAAGTGCTGGTCATTTTGGTGCCTGGAACAATACTATGGCTCGCCACCCATCCTACACCATAAACCGGGGGGCTGGGCCTAGATCCTCTCACAGAGAGACGAGGTCTGCTGTTGGCGCTCAGCCTTTGTAATATATGCAGAGAAGACCAGAACTGGGACCAGAGTGTTGGGGGTGAAGCTTAAGCACTAGAGTAATTCGTTAAGGTGCACTTTGCGGAGATCTGTGAAAACCAAACAAGGGAACTGCAATATCAAAGTAGAATGAATTTCAAGCTGGTAAAGCTGACTCGAACCTTTAAAAACAACGACTATGTAAATGCCAATAAATGTGCGAGAGGATTTATTGTAGCAGATTATACAGCCACAATAAGAGACGCTAATTCAGGAGAGGATAACACCCTGGAGCTAACAAATTCCTCGACTATCTCTTACAACAGTGGTTGGCAAACTCATCAGTCAGCAGAGCGGCAGCCCCTTGAGTGTGGCTCTTCCACAAATCACACCACGGCCTGGGCGAGTCTATTTGGAAGAAGTGGCGGTGGAAGGAGTTTACGTTTAAAAAATTTGGCTCTCAAAAGAAATTTCAATCGTTGTCCTGTTGATATTTGACTCTGTTGACTAATGAGTTTGCCGACCACTGTGCTGGAACATTCTCCCTGGGCTTGATATCACGTGCAGGTGATGCCATCTCTCCCTCCTAGAAGGCCTTGCCAACCATGAGACTTCGGGAGCGTGACCCTGTGGTTGGTGGAATCCTGTTTGTCCTTTAACACTTACCCCCGTCTGTTGGGACACTTCACCCAGATAAGATGTGTTTGGGTGTATTAGAAAATATACATTTTTCTGGGTATGGCCAGGCCCGTAATTCAGAGACTTGACCTGTACCCTCGCCAGCCCGCTAGTGGGTCCTAGCATGCTGATGATTTTTCCTGGCTTTTCCTTTGGGATTGAAGACTTCTTCCACTTTCTGCCCAGGGCAAGGGACCCTGGTGCCCACGGGGAATGCTGGGGTGAGCCCAGACCCGCCCACCTCCTCACCGTTGTCCACCACGTAGATGGTGCGTGAGTTGTCGTGAACGGAGAGGTTCTTCCGGGGGACGTTCTTGTTGAGCAGGTTCAGGGCCTGGTCCCTGCCCTGGCCGGACACCTTCTTGCTGACCAGCATGTCCAGCAGGTGGTTGGTGATCTGCTTCAGGTCCTTCTTGGAGTCTGAGGAGCAGAGAGCAGGGGTAGAGAGAGAGGACCAGGGAGCCTCCGGTATTTAGGACCAGGAATGGAAGAGGCTTCTAGAAGGACCCTAGAAATATCAAATCGACTGCTTCCTGGCTGTTGGGATTCCCCAGGAGAACACAATGTTGTCCATCACAACCCCCCAAAAGGAGGGACATCCCTAGACAACACTTGGGGGTCCTCCAGCCATTCTGAGCATTGACTTCCATCACAGCCCATTCCATCCTTGGACAGCCATTTCTTCCTTCCATGCCATGACTGGCAGGGACCCAGGGGTGCTTTGTGTGGTTTTTAATGAACTGACTTAATAAAACGTTTTCCCAGGAAGGAAATGTGTGCTCCTAACAGACATCTCACTCCGCACAGAGTCAGGCAGGCGGGGCGCCCGAATGCGAGCCTATGTCTGGGGCGCCCGGTCCTCCCTGCCCGCTGGGAATCTCAGAAGGCAAATGCCTTGTCCTGCTCTGCCCCGTCTGACCTCTGGGACTTGGAGACTTTTGTTCCCATTCTAGGTTGGAGCCCAAAGGCAGGCGGGCAGGGAAGGAGGGAGGGAGCTTTCCAAACCGTGTCATGCAAACAAGCAATGAAGGAACGAGGCTCTCTGGCTAGAGAAGGAAAGATGAGAGTGGCCATGGCAGCCCGCTTTCAGACAGATATTTGTCACGAGGGTGAGATAACAAACAGATGTACTTTGTAAGGCCGCGGAGAGCAAAATTGGGACCTGAGGTGGGTGTAAATCAATATATAAAATATATATATATATATAAGATATAAGATATTTTGTCAAATAGATATTTATATGGATGGATATAAAAAAAGGTTAACAGGATGGTTGTGGTTGTTTTTTTTATGTTTACATATTTCTAAATTTCTCCAATGAGCCTCTGTTTACTTTTTAAAGTTGTGGTAAAGTAGTATATATAAAATGAACATCGTTGTGTTTTTAAGCACCGAGTTCCGTGGCGTTAAGCGCATTCACACTGATGCGCAGCCATCACCACCGTCCATGCCCCACGCTTTTCCATCTTGCAGAACTGAGACTCTGTGCCCATGAAGTAACTGCTCCTCCCCCTCCCCATCCCTGGCCTCGCCGGTCTGCTTTCTGCCTCTAAGAGTATGACCATGTCAGAAGCTTGCATCTACATGGGATCCTACCAAATTTGTCTTTTTTGAGAATGGCTTATGTCACTTAGCATAATGTCCACAAGGTTCGTCCATGTTGTATCATGTGTCACAATTTCCTTCCTTTTTAAAGCTGAGTAAATATTCCAGTGTGTGTGTGTGTGTGTGTGTGTGTGTGTGTGTGTGTGTGTATTGTTGTTTTTGTTGTTATTGTTTATCCACTCATCTGTCGATGGACACTCGATTTGCTTCTACCTTTAAGTTATTGTCCATAATGCTGCTCTGCATCTGTTACTTTTACCACCGGAGGATAAGTATGACGTCCACCCACAGGAAACTCCCCGTCTGAGGTGGTAACAGACTCTCCCTCGCCCCCAACCTCCGGAACCAACACTGAAGACCGTCTCCTACCCAGGACCAGGGCCTCCTCCTTCCCCCGGTGCTCCCGCGTGTCCTCCCCGGACAGAGCGTCGATGACGGCCTGGAGCAGGTTGCAGACGGCCAGGGACATCTCCTCGTTCTCCGCCGCCATGAGGCCGCAGAGCCGGTCTATGCGGACTGCGTGGAGAAGCACCGTGGCCTACGCCCCGGAAAACCACAGTCAGCCGTGGGTCCCGCCCTCCCAGCTCCGTGCGGTTCGGGAGTGGGAGGTCGCCACCCCACGCAGGGGGGAAATCAGCCCGTGCCTCCTGGCCCGGGGTCTGGGGATGCCCTGACACAAGCCACGGCCCTTCCCAGAGGTTCAGAACCCCTGGCCGCCTGAAGTCATTGAGCACGAGTGCTGGGGCCATTCACGTTGAGAGAGGTGCTGTGAGTGTAAATTATGCAGTGGATGTTGAGGATTTAGCATGAAAAAATGGAAACTGTCATAGTTCTTGCATTCAGCTCTTCCTCACAGATGACTTTCAATAGGCTTAGGTTCTCATAGACCCATCTCCAGCTCTGAGGAAAAACAGAGGAGTAGCCGAAACTGGTTTGGCCCAGTGGATAGAGCGTCGGCCTGCGGACTCAAGGGTCCCAGGTTTGATTCCGTTCAAGGGCATGTACCTTGGTTGCGGGCACATCCCCAGTGAAGGGTGTGCAGGAGGCGGCTGATCAATGTTTCTAACTTTCTACTCCTCTCCCTTCCTCTCTATAAAAAAAAAAAAAATCAATAAAATATACTAGAAAAGAAGCAGAGGAGTGGTCTCTGTTGAATCCGGGACCGTACAACCAAAGTTGGAGGGGACACTTCAGATTTCGTATCAGGGCCCATTTAGGCCAGCCACACCCTGCGCTCAGGTCACCCTTCCAGGTCCTTGGCCGGGCAGCCATTCATGCCAAGCCCCCAGGCCCTCACCCTCGCTCGGTGGCCACTGCACATGCCCGACAGGGTCCGCACTGCGGCCAGCACCAGCTCAGGCCTCTTCGTGTCCATGAGCTGCAGAAGCAGGGCCACGCCGTTGTTCTGGAAGATCCTCTCAGCCCCTGCTTCCTCACGGCCCAGTACGATGAGGTTGTTGGCAGCCTGGAAGAGGGAAGAGGAAGGGACGGCCCGGAGGAAGGTTTGGCCGCGGAGGCCTCGGCCCTCGGCCAAATGCAGGGTCTGGCTCAAGAACTGGGTCTTCAGAACATCTTTCTGTTCTTCCCCCCTATAATCTTACTTCCTGGACACATAGCCCACGAATATAATTCAAAAGAAAGACACGGTAACTTGCATAAAGACCAACTCGATGAGCTATATTGCAATCATGAAGGACATACATAAAAAGACTACCAAGCAACTTGTAAAATAAACAATGCTTAGCAGAATCAGAATCATAGACTCAACTCTGATTGCACTAATGTTAAAATAAAACTGGGTAGCCCTAACCAGTTTGGCTCAGTGGATAGAGTGTCAGCCCACGGACTGTAGAGTCCTGGGTTCAATTCTAGTCAAGGGCACATGCCTCGGTTACAGGCTCGATCCCCAGCCCTGGTCAGGACGCATATGGGAGGCAACCGATCGATGTGTCTCTCTGTGTGTCTCTCCCTCTCCCTTCAACTCTAAAAAAATCAACGGAAAAATATCCTCTGGTGAGAATTAACAAAAATAAATAAATAAACTAACAAACAAATAAATAGGTAGATCCTATATAATAAAAGGCTAATATGCAAACTGTGTCCCCGGGTGTTCAAACAACCAGGAATTTGACCACTCGCTATGACATGCACGGACCACGAGGGGGCGGCATGGAATGCAGGAAGGCCCCTGCCAGCAGCTGGCAGCCAGCAGCTGAGGGAAGGAAGGCCCTGATCCATCAGCCCTGGGTGCTGGCCAGGCCTAAGGACCTTACCCGTGCAAGAATTTCATGCACCGGGCCTCTAATAAATGAATAAATAAATAATACAACATTTCTGCTTATGGGTAAGGACTCTAAAAAGGAAAAGAAGAGTTAAATTAATTAAACAAGGCCAGCGCTCACCTTCTCCAGCCTATCAGCATCACTCTTTTCGTCCAGGAGGATATCAAACATGTTCTGTACCCTCGAGTCTGTGGAGAACTGCACGTGCAGCTGAGGAAGGAAACAGGCAGAGGTCCGTATTTCAGCCTGCTCCATGCGAAGTTCCTCTCAGTGAATATTAGGGTATCTACTCTGCCCCCCCATGCCCCCCCGCACTGTCATTCATTCATTTATTCATTCATTCAACCAACATTTCCTGGACAACTGCTACGTGCCAGACGCTGTTGCGGGTGCTCAGATGCTAGGGAGAGAACGGTGGACAGAAGCAGGTCTTTGCCCCACAAAGCTCACCATCCAGCTACATCCGCTCTCCCATTTGGTCATCACACATCTTGGAAGGCAAGGGATCACCACCCCACTTTTGGAGTCTAGTAAACGGTGAGCTATTAGACATTTCAAGATGGGCTAAAACAGAAACATGCCTCCAGGATCAGAAGCCTGAAGCAGTTTTAGAGTGGCTCCTCAAGCAATGGGAAACATTATGTTTAGATGCCTCATCCCTCACAACCCCAACCCCAACCCCAACTCCAACCCCAACTTCTATGCTCTGAGGCTTTCATAAAATGACCAAACTGATCATCATCCCCATCTCACCTGCTCCTTCTGTACCTCCCACTGCGCGGTCGGGCTGGTCCACACCCCCCTCTGTTTCCATCCTGGCCGTCAGGGCGGGGAGGGTCTCCCACGAATGGCCCTTTCTTTGGTCCCTCCTTAGTTCATATTCCCTCGGCTCTGAGTCTACACTCTGGACAGTGGACCCACCATGGGGTCCCACTGTGGGGTTGCCCCAGGCCCAAAGGAGTTACTGAGTCCAGGAGCCGGGAGCTGAGTGACTCATTACCCTCCTGGTCCTACAGAGGAGAAACTGCCACCCCAAGAGGCCCTCAGAAAGTTGGTAGCTAAGGCAGGACTAGGGTTCAGGAGCTCTCATCTCTGGTCCAAGTTCTCCTCGCTGCATCCATCTTCCTAGAAAAGATGTCCTATTCCTACTGGCTCCTGACTCTACTCCATCTGCCACCGATTACCCCCTCCCCCATTCCCAGGTATCTCATGCTGCCTTTATCCTCCTAGAAATAGGGGAAGAGTTGCAGTTATACTGATGCAATTAAAAAACAACAATAACCACCACCAAAACCTCCGTCTGGGGTGTAAAAGACCCGTGGTCTAGGCGTGCGGGCTTGAACCCTTAAACAAGCATCCCCGCATCTCTGGTCACTCACACATGGGGCAGCTGTTCAGCTGCTCTGAGGTGCCCGCCTGTGCCACGTGTTCACAAGGACTAGCCTTGGCCTAACATCCTGCTTCTCTAACACACCCCTGCTGGGATGGGGGAGGTAGGGAGGTAGCCAAGACTTGTGGGCCGAGGTCGGGCTCACCTTCTCCTGAATGCTAGCATTGAGCCTCCTCAGGGTCTCCTGGAAGTTCTGGTTCCGGGGCTCAAGGGTGGCACAGCGCTGCACGTCCTTGAAGGCCTGGTCCAGCTTCCCCAGGTGCTCCAGCGCCTGGCATCGCCGGAACAGGGCCTTGATGTCCGAGGAGTTGATGTCGATGGCTGGCGAGGGTGGCAGACAGGGCCTTAGGGGGCCGAGCTACAGACCGCCTTTTTCCCTCCCCCTGCCATGGCCCCAATCCCTTCCTTTGAGATTACCTACCCATGCAGAGGATTGACCCAGAGCTCCCTTTGTTAAGGAGAGAGTAAAAATCATAGTTTTGCCGAAACCGGTTTGGCTCAGTGGATAAGATCATCAGCCTTCGGACTTAAGGGTCCCAGGTTCGGTTCCGGTCAAGGGCATGTACCTTGGTTGCGGGCACATCCCCGGTAGGGGGTGTGCAGGAGGCAGCTGGTCGATGTTTCTCTCTCATTGACGTTTCTGGCTCTCTATCTCTCTCTCTTCCTCTCTGTAAAATATCAATAAAATATATTTATATATATATATATATATATATGTAAAATATCAATAAAATATATTTATATATATATATATATATGTATGTATTTTATTGATATTTTACAGAGAGGAAGGGAGAGGGATAGAGAGTTAGAAACATCGATGAGAGAGAAACATCCATCAGCTGCCTCTTGCACACCCCCCATGGGGACGTGCCCGCAACCAAGGTACATGCCCTTGACCGGAATCGAACCCGGGACCTTCCAGTCCGCAGACCGACGCTCTACCACTGAGCCAAACCGGTTTCGGCATATACTATATTTTTTTCTATATATTTTTTAAATCGTACTCTCAAGGCTGGGAGGAAGTTTGAGGGTCATCTTGCCCAGCCCCTGATGCTCCGGAATCTGCTGCACGATGACCCCTGCCAAGCACCCCTCATCCCTCCGGTGCGTGCATCCCTCGGGCAGTGGGGAGCTTTCTCCTTCGCCAGGCAGCCCGGCAGTCCCCCCACCAAGCCCGTCCCCTTTCCTCCCTGAGACCTGTCCCTCTCTAACTTGGCCCTTTTGTCCTGCAGGCAGCCCTGGGAACCCCGAGGTGAAACCCAATCTCTCTTCCTCATGACAGCATTTGCTTTTTGGGGGGTTGAAGGCAGCGCGCCGTCCCACCTGGGAGTTGGCTTCTCTGAGCTAAATATGGCCACTCCCCTTGACTGCTGTCACAGGATGTTCCCAGGCCCTCTCCAGCGGGTCCCCCACCTTCTGACCTCACCCCCAGGCTCTCTGTTTCCCCTCCAAGAATGGTGACCGGCTCGAAGCCCAGCACAGACCTGCAGCCCAGAGAAGCCTTCCCATTCTGATCATGCCCGTACGCCAACGTTGACGTATGTTTATTTTGTTATGTTTATTTCTCCCCGTGGTCGTGGCACAGGCTAGGGGTTCCCTCTTCCCCAGAGGAAGCCTGACGCCCCCGGCAGAGGACGGGGCCGATGTACCCGGTTCTGGGGGTCCCCCAAGGCAATATCCTAATTCTCAACAAACGGGGTGTGTGCCTCACCGTGAAAAAGATCTCCAAAAGCTTCTCTTAAGCAAGAAAGAGGCCACGGCACCATTTTTAACATGCAACTCCATTTGCCAAAAATGTGACCGAGACACAGATGGCACATGAGAAGCCCCGCCTACAAGGCCTGCGATGAGGTTCACACAATTGGTAATTCCTTGGAGCAGAGGTCGGCAAACTGCGGCTCTTTGGCCCCTTGAGTTTTTAGCAAAGGCCAGCTTAGGAGTCCCCTAATTAAGTTAATAACAATGTACCTACCTATATAGTTTACGTTTAAAAAATTTGGCTCTCGCCGAAACCGGTTTGGCTCAGTCGTAGAGCGTCGGTCTGCGGACTGAAAGGTCCCGGGTTCGATTCCGGTCGAGGGTCATGTACATTGGTTGCGGGCACATCCCCAGTGGGGGGTGTGTAGGAGGCAGCTGGTCGATGTTTCTCTCTCATCGACGTTTCTAACTCTCTATCCCTATCCCTCTCTCTTCCTCTCTGTAAAATATCAATAAAATATATTTAAAAAAAAAAAAAAATTTGGCTCTCGCCGAAACCGGTTTGGCTCAGTGGTAGAGCGTCGGTCTGCGGACTGAAAGGTCCCGGGTTCGATTCAGGTCGAGGGTCATGTACATTGGTTGCGGGCACATCCCCGGTAGGGGGTGTGCAAGAGGCAGCTGGTCGATGTTTCTCTCTCATCGACGTTTCTAGCTCTCTATCTCTCTCCCTTTCTCTCTGTAAAATATCAATAAAATATGTTTTAAAAAATGTGGCTCTCAAAAGAAATTTCAGTCGTTGTGCTGTTGCTACTTGGCTCTGTTGACTAATGGGTTTGCCGACCCCTGCCTTGGAATGTCAAGAGCCTCTCAGACAAAACAGAGGGGGCTGGGGCCAGGGGCAAGGGGGGTGGCTCACCTCTGGAGGCATCTGAAGCGGCCTGCGCATAGTTCTCCTGAGAAAGAGAGGGAGGAGACTTGGTTAATGTGGGCCCGGTGCAGAGACAGCCTGAGAGGGTCCCCACGGGCAGGGGGCCCGGGCGGTGGCTGGGAGCTTCGGGCTGTCAGAGGCCTCGGGGGGAGGGCCCCCCTCGCTGGTTGTGGAGAAGTGGGTGAGCGTTGGCGTCAGGCAAACCGGGGTTTGCGTTCGGGCTCTGCTACTAACGCCCTGGGAAATCTTCGGCAAGTCGCCGAGCCCTCTGAGCCTTGGGATTCTCATCCACAGGGCGGGCAGCTGCCTCCCCGGGCTGGGGTGAAGATGCCCCAAAACAACCTAAGGGGAGCCCCTGGCTGGTTTGGATCTGGGGGAGCTGCTGTCCCCCAGAGGAGTGGGTCGGGCCGGTGGGTCTAGGAAAGCAGCGAGAGGTGCCCCTCTCCACCCTGAAGGGCCCAGGGGAGAGGGCTGGCATGGTGGAGGATGGATAATGCCTACGTCCCAGCCCTCTTCTCCCCCTGCCCTTCCCGGCCCCCCGCCCCCCGGCCTCCCGCCCGGCTCCACACCGTTTTCAGGCCACAGGCCGCCCGGTTCCGGTAGAGCGTGGCCAGCAGCGCCTTGTCCTTGGCCAGCTTGAGGGCCTGGCTGTAGCTCCTGGTGGCCGCCTTGTAGTCCTGGAGCTGGAAGTGCCGGTTCCCCTCCTCCTTCAGCTGCACAGCTTCTGCCTCCGCCATCTGTCGGGAAAGGGCGGCTCTGGGCGGCCAGCTACTCCCCCCGGACCCAGGGCTGGACTCCGGGCTGGACGGTGAGGATTCTGTCCGGAAGAGACCTAGGCCCAGCCTCCCCCCTGAGGCCACGGCCCACAAGAACACGACAGCCTCTTTGGACCGTGGGCCGCGATCAGAGGGATCTCCGCGTCCCTGTGCCCCCCTCCCAGCTGGGCAGGTGAAGTCACAGCGACAAAGGCCTGACCTCTCCCCGCAGACCCTAAAGGTCCGTGTCAGCCCCCCCTCCTCCTCCCCGTCCCGGGAACAGCCCGATGGCTCACTCTCTCACACGGACAACGCTCTGGGCCTGCTCTCCTGCGACACTGCTCCTCTGAGCTCCGCCGTGAACCCCAGCCCAGCCCGTCCGCCTCGGGCTGCCCCTCCCCGGAGACTCTATCGCCCCTGCCAGAGGCTCCAGACCATATTTGGACACAGGGGCAGGTGCCCCTGGAGCCTGTCACCAATACCCAGGCCCTCCCCCGCCCCAGACTGGACAGTCAGTGCCACGTGGAGGTGGGTGCTGGCGGACGCCGGCCCGGCACCTCGCTCAGGGGCTGTCCTAGGGGCTCCGGCAACTCCTACCCCAAAGAGTGAGAGAGAAACCCAGAAGGTACAGGAACCCTCCCCCCCCAAAGCCGATCTGCTTCTCTGATACCCCTTCTCCACCTCCACCCCAAATAAACAACCCCTCCCCCCTTCCCCCTCCCCCCGCCACAGCTATTTTGGGAGCAGAGTGACAGCTGAGGGGCTGACAGACGGGGAAGCACAGGGCAGCTGCCCAGATTCCGGAGGAGCGGGAGGCTTCCAGAAATGCCCTCTGGAGGGAGGAGGGAAGACACGGGGGGAGTTCCTTCCCCTGACCCGCTTGTGCACAACGTTCCTACCCTCTGGCACCCACGTGTTGGAAATGCCCTTGCTTTGCAGGAAGACCAGCCGACTTGCTCACTCTGTTGAATGTGAGTAGGCTCGGAGGGCAGGGGAGGTGGGGGAGGGAGGAGAAGGTAAGGAGGAGGTAAGTGGTGATGGGAGGAGACTTGCGTTGGGGTGGTGAACACACAATACAGTATGTACAGATGACGTAGTGTAGAGTTGCATACCTGAAACCTGTATCATTGTATCAACTAATGTCATCCCAATCCTATCTAATACAAGGCTAATATGCAAATCAACCAAATGGCAGAACAACCGGTGGCTATGAGGTGCACTGACCATCAGGGGGCAGACCCTCAATGCAGGAACTGCCCCCTGGTGGTTAGTGCATGCCCACAAGGGGAGCACTGCTCAGCCAGAAGCCTGGCTCACTGCTGGCGAGCGCAGCGGCAGTGGCGGGAGCTTCTCCTGTCTACGTGGCAGCGCTAAGGATGTCCGACTGATGGCTTAGGCCCACTTCCTGTGGATATCCCCATCAGTTGGACACCCCCCAAGGGCTCCCGGACTGTGAGAGGGTACAGGCCGGGCCGAGGGACACCCCCCCTTAAGTACATGAGTTTTGTGCCCTGAGCCTCTAGACCAGGGGTGGGCAAACTTTTTGACTCGAGGGCCACCATGGGTTCTTAAACTGGGCCGGAGGGCCGGAACAAAAGCAAACCTGACCATGCTGGCTCTCTCATCTTGGGCTGCTGGTGAAGGAGTGGAGGGGAGAGCAAGAGAACCCTCCGCTCTTTCGGCTCCAGGGACTGGATAGAACAGACGAACGGGCAGGATCCGGCCTGCGGGCCATATTTTGCCCACAGCTGCTCTAGTCTATAATACGGGCAGAAAAAGGTTGTTATGAGGATTAAGAGTTATATGTGTAAAGCACTTAGAACAATTGCTATCATTGTCATTATTATTGTTATTGCTTGACAGTAATGAGAACTATAGACATTTTCTGCTTTTGTACTCATCAATTATTAATTGATTTGATCAATTTAAAAAATAATAAGGCGAAGGGAGTCAGGGGAGGTTGAAGAGGGTAAAGGAGGTCAAATTTACGGTGACAGAAGGAGACAGTATATGTGGGTGATGAGCACACGATGCAATATGCGGATGATGTATTAGAACACTGTGCCTTTGAAACTTATTAACCAATGTCATCCCAATAAATGTACATGTTTTTAAAGAGTGACTTATTTCTGAGTGTGTGAAGTTATAGTGATTTTTTATTTTATTTTTTTCTTATCCGTATATTTTAACTTTTCTAAATAAACACGTATAATAAAAAATACAATAAAAGTCACGTTTTTTTAATAAAAAAGAAGAGAACAATAATGTCTGCCCTCAACCCAATAGCCTCTGGCCTTATAAGTAAGTCATCCCCTACAGGGCTGCTTGCCGCCTGGAGCCCGCTCAGTCTTCTGTCACTTCCTATCTCGGTGACCTTTGGGGAAATACACCGCCCAGAGCCTCGATTTTTCCCCATCTATAAAGTGGGCAAGTATCCCTGTTCTGGAGACAGACAAGTCTGCATCCTGCAATGCACCGGGAGGGACTGAGCGGGGCTGCAGCCAGCGAGCTGTCCAAGGGAGGTCCTGGGTACCAGGCCTGGGGCGGCGGCGTGGCACTTCCCCTCCGCAACACCAGAGGGCGATGTGGCGAGCGGCGGCACCCACCCGCCCGCGGGGGCGGCGCTCCGTCCCTCCCGCGTCTTTCTCCTCCTCCACGTGGGGACGCAGGATGGCGGCGGCCGTCGCGGTGGGTGTGCGTGGATGGGGGCGGGGGCGCTGGCGCCCGAGGTCCGCGGTGAGGGAGGCGGGAGGCGGGAGGGGGGACCCTTCCCTCCCGGGCGCGGGGCTGACGCCCGCCGCGCGTGTCGGCGCAGGACGAGGCGGCGGCGCGCGGCGCGCAGCGGCTGCTGGTGCAGTTCCAGGATGAGGGCGGGCAGCTGCTGGGCTCCCCGTTCGACGTGCCCGTGGACATCACCCCGGACAAGCTGCAGCTCATCTGCAACGCGCTGCTGGCCCAGGTGAGCGGCGGGCGGCGCCTCCGGGGGGCGGGCCCGCCGGGCATCCAGAGACCTAAGATCGGGGGGCTCCCGGGCCCCCGCCGCGGGTGACACGCCCCTGCGCGAGCCCGTGGGGTGCCGCCCACCCCCGGGGGAGAGGGTCAGACGGAGACGTCGGGGTGGGAGCCGATTACATGCCGGACAGACCATCGCGGTCCACCGGCGGAGGGAGACTGCGCTTGGAAGGCATCGGATGGATGCCTCGTCCAAAGCCCGAGTCCTCGCCTCGGCCCCGCCCGGATTCGCCCCTTGGTACCCGGGAGCCCGGAGGCATTGTCGGAGGCATTGTTAGTTATTCGCACGATGATGCTAACGGGGTAGACGACGGTGGTTTGGAACCGGGATCCCAATGTGTCAAACCCGAAGCCCACGCTCTTTTAGCTCCCAAGCCCGTGTTTTTCTAAGTGCTGCCCTCTGTTGGGGGTGGGAGGTGCTTACAGATGCAGAATTTGGGCTCCACCCCAGGCTTACTACCCCGTTTCCCCGAAAATAAGACAGTGTCTTATATTCATTTTTTGCTCCCAAAGGTGCGCTAGGTCTTATTTTCAGGGGGGATGTCTTTTGTTTCCGTGAAGTAGGTCTTATTTTCGGAGGATGTCTTATTTTCGGGGAAACACGGGTACATCAGAGTGGGGGGCGGGGGGTGAAGCAGAGCCTGCATTTCCAAGCAGCTTTTTGGATGCTGCTTACACATTATACAGCGAGGTGTGGTGGTTTGGAAAACACCGCATGATGGGGGGTATCCAGTGGTCGGCAAACTCATTAGTCCACAGAGCCAAGTATCAACAGGACAAACGATTGAAATTTCTTTTGAGAGCCAAATTTTTTAAACTTAAACTTCTCCTAACGCCAGGTCTTCAAAATAGAAGACCAGGCCGTGGTATTTTGTGGAAGAGCCACACTCAAGGGGCCAAAGAGCCACAGTTTGCCAACCACGTATACTAATCCTGGATTTGAGTGTTCTTAAAGAACCCTAACGAGTCTGAATTAGTCATTAGTAATAGGATGTTGTTGGGCTAATTTCTTCTTTCTTTTTTTAAAAAAAATATTTTATTGATTATTAACAGAGAGGAAGGGAGAGGGATAGAGAGTTAGAAACATTAATGAGAGAGAAACATCGATCAGCTGCCTCCTGCACACCCCCTACTGGGGATGTGCCTGCAACCAAGGTATATGTCCTTGACCAGAATCGAACCTGAGACTCTTGAATCCACAGGCCAACGCTCTATCCACTGAGCCAAACCGGTTAGAACTGAGCTAAATTCTTAGTTGCTGGAGCCTCAGGTTTTTTGGGTTTTTTTTTCATCTTTCAAGGGGGACTATGAATGCCTACCTCCCAGAGTTGTGGGGTGCAGAGAAAGGGTTTTAAAGTGCTCTGTACGCCTTCCCGTTCTTCAAGGATTATGAAGGTCTAACTGGGGAATGGTGGGGGCGGCTGGAAAGAAGGAAGTGTTACCTCCCACCGCTCTGTGGGAGCCTCCCCGGTGCAGGGGCCCCTGCCCAGCATTTGGTGGGAGAGTCGCCCTTTGCCCTCCAGGAGGATCCCCTGCCACTGGCTTTCTACGTCCACGATGCTGAGATCACCTCCTCCCTGGGGAGGACGCTGGAGTCGCAGGCGGTGGAGACGGAGAAGGTCCTCGACATCATCTACCAGCCACAGGCCATCTTCAAGGTCCGCGCTGTGACCCGCTGCACCAGCTCCCTGGAGGGCCACAGCGAGGCGGTCATTTCTGTGGCCTTCAGCCCCACAGGAAAGTAAGGACAGCTGCCGAACTATGGAGGGGACTGTAGGAGTGCCGCCTCTGGGTGGGGTGAGGAGTGGACCCCCCAAGTGATGGTCAATGTGGCCTCGGGCGGCCTATCCTAGACCCAGGCTCTGGGCTCAGGTTGCAAGTAGGATTTCCCAAGGGAGGTTTGCCCCACAAAGACCAAGAGGCCTTCCTGGACTTGATCTCGGGAGACTGAGCCGCACGCTCAGCTCTATCCTTTCTGGCTGTGACCTGGGCAGGTCACATGACCTTTCTGAGTTACTTCCTCCTCATCTTCTGAACTGGGTTTCGTTGCTCCTCACGGTCCTTCGAGGATAGTGAGAAGCTTTATTTCTCTCTCTCTCTCTCGATGTTTCTTCTTTAAAAAATATTTTTTATTAAATTATTATCTGTGTACATATATTACCATTGGCTCCCCTCCCTTACATGCCCTCCCTCCCCAGAGTTTTGTGTCCATTGGTTGTACTTATGTGCATGCATACCCGTCCTTCGGTTGATCTCTTATCTCCCCCAGATCTCCCTACCCTCCCCGCTGTCATTTGACAGTCTGCTTGTTGCTTTACTGTCTCTATATCTATCTTTCGGTTCATCAGTTTATAATGTTCTTTATTATCCGTAAATGAGTGAGGTCATGTGGTGTTCCTCTTTCATTGACTGGCTTATTTCACTCAGCATGGTGGTCTCCAGTTCCATCCAGGTCGCTGCAGGAGAGTGAGAAGCTTTAGAGCTGGTTACAGCGGTGGCCATTCCCTTTGGGAAGGAAGAGAAGCGAAATGACCTCTTGGGGGTCTTCTCCCAGGTGGCAGCAGGGTTGCGTGTCCCCTCCTCGCGGGAGAGGAAAGTCCAGTCCCAGACTCTAGTCCCAGGAGACAGTGGCACGGGCAGCAGAAATGGGCAGTGTCGCGGGGTCAGGGGTCAGGCCGCCTCTCTCTTCTCCAGGTACCTGGCCAGCGGCTCCGGAGACACCACCGTGCGCTTCTGGGACCTCAGCACCGAGACACCGCATTTCACGTGCCAGGGTCGGTATGCAGTCAGCCGTTCAGGGGGTCTGACGCAGGGGGGGTGGGAGGGCGCTCGGCGCCGGGTGACCAGCTCAAGGTCTAATTCCTGAGGAGGCGGATTCCAACTCCTTCATGTCCACTTAGTGACTTACCTGTTTCTGAGTAGAGACAGGAACAAGCAGGCTAGCCCAGTGGTCGGCAAACTCACTAGTCAACAGAGCCAGGTATCAACAGTACAACGACTGAAATTTCTTTTGAGAGCCGAAAACCGACTTCTGCGCACGGGCCACGAAGTTTCAGTCGCTCTGTACGTGCGTGCCCGCACGTGGTATTTTGTGGAAGAGCCACACTCAAGGGGCCAAAGAGCCGCAGGTAGCTCGTGAGCCGCGGTTTGCCAACCGCTGGGCTAGACCAAAGAGGAAGTGAGGGGGTGTGGGGAGGGGCTGACTGGCTGGTAGCAAGGAGGGCCTGGCTTACATCCAGCCTCTGCCATAGTGGTTCTCAAACTTAGACCCTCATCGGGATCACCTCTCAGTGCTGATGATGCTAGTCTGGGGACCACACTGCTGGGCAAGGACCTTGTGTGTGTGGAGAGTGTACGCCCTTTATTTTTTTTTTTAATTAATTTTTTACAGAGAGGAAGGGAGAGGGACAGAGAGCTAGAAATATCGATGAGAGAGAAACATCGATCAGCTGCCTCTTGCACACCCCACACCGGGGATGTGCCTGCAACCAATGCACATGCGTTTGACCAGAATCGAACCCGGGACCTTTCAGTCCTCAGGCTGACGCTCTACCCACTAAGCCAAACTGGCTTTGGTGCATACGCCCTTTTTAAGCTTCTGTTATCTCTTCTGGAAAAGGGGGGTGATCCTTCTCGCTCATACCTTAGTGCTAGTGTGAGGATTCCAAGGGATGACATGTATGAACATATATCACCTGTCGTGTGAGGACTTATTGGAAAGTGGTGGTGGTGTCTGTACAGCAAGACGCATGGTTCTAGCACGTGGCGTGCCTCCTCCTGCTGCCTAGGACACCTGGTCTCCCCTTTTGTCCGACCGCCCACTTACTCAGCAACGAGCTCGGGAGCTCCTGCTGGGAACGGGGGTAAGAACGGGTGTCCCTCCTTTCTCCCGTCCCTTCTTTCCCAGGACACAGACACTGGGTCCTCAGCATCGCCTGGTCACCCGACGGCAAGAAGCTGGCCTCAGGCTGCAAGAATGGCCAGGTAGATGGTGGTCAGGGTGACTGGGCAGGGACCCCGGGCTGCCCTCCTGGGGCTGGGTCGCAGTCGGGTTCTGGGTGTTGAGGGGGGTGGGTGGGTGGGTGGGAGGCTTATTATGTGAGCTCCTGTCTTTCAGATTCTCCTGTGGGACCCAAGCACAGGGAAGCAGGCGGGCAGGACCCTCGCCGGCCACAGCAAGTGGATCACGGGCCTGAGCTGGGAGCCCCTCCACGTGTGAGTGATACTGACAGGCCGGGGTAACGAGGAACAAGGGGTTCAAAGCTCCCCCCCTGCGCACCTGATGCAGTCGGGGCCGGGAGCCGCCTGCAGGTGCCGCTGAGTCTTGGGGTCGAGAAGCTGGGCAGACGTTGTCCTGACCCTTGACTTGGGGATGGGGAGGCGCCACGGGAAGACGGGTCCAAAGTGAGGTCGCCTCTCCCTTCCCCTCCCTCCCAGGAACCCCGAGTGCCGCTACGTGGCCAGCAGCTCCAAGGACGGCAGCGTGCGGGTGTGGGACACGACCTCAGGCCGCTGCGAGCGCATCCTCACGGGGCACACGCAGTCCGTGACCTGCCTCCGCTGGGGCGGAGACGGGCTGCTCTACTCGGCCTCGCAGGACCGCACCGTCAAAGCCTGGCGGGCTCACGACGTGAGAGCGGGGCGGGTGCCGAAGCCGGTCTGGGCGGGTCAGGCCCCGGGTGCCAGCGCGGGGGGACATTGGCGGGTGTCTGCGGGGCACATCCCGAGAGCCGGAAGAGGAGACACGTTGGGAACGCGGGGCCCTGTGGCTGGTGCTGCGCCGGGAGGGAGGCTGCCGTGTCTGTGAGCGTAGGCGGGCTCTGGGAATCCCCGGGGTAGGAGGCCTGTTTCTTTCTTTCTTTCTTTCTTTCTTTCTTTCTTTCTTTCTTTCTTTCTTTATATATTTTATTGATATTTTACAGAGAGGAAGGGAGAGGGATAGAGAGCTAGAAACACCGATGAGAGAGAAACATCAACCAGCTGCCTCCTGCACACTCCCTACCGGGGATGTGCCCGCAACCAAGGAACATGCCCTTGACCGGAATCGAACCTGGAACCTTTCAGTCCAGAAGCCGACACTCTACCACTGAGCCAAACCGGTTTCAGCAGGAGGCTTGTTTCACTTTATTCTAACCTTACTTGACCGGAGCCTTTTCATTCTGACATATTCCTTCCACGAGACATACTTTCAGAAACGTTGCTCTGGGCTCGTGCTCTCTTTTTACCAACGAGGAGAGACTTGGGGCCGTGAGGGTGGTTTGACTAGGATCACAATGGAGGAGGGTCCTGCCTTTGAGTGCCCTGGGCTAATCTGGAGGTGAGTTTCCCCAGGGTAGAGAGTGGTCTGTGCGTCTGACCCGTCCGACCTTTCTCCTCCTCCCCAGGGTGTGCTCTGCCGGACCCTGCAAGGCCACGGCCACTGGGTGAACACCATGGCCCTCAGCACCGACTACGCCCTGCGCACAGGGGCCTTTGAGCCCGCGGAGGCCTCGGTGAACCCCCAAGACCTGCAGGGGTCCTGTGAGTGAGCGGGCGAAGGAGGGGCGAGAGCGGCCGGGTGAAGAGCCAGCTCTCTAGCTTAACGAGTGAGAGCTGGGCCTGGGCTGGGGGCGTTCGCGTTGGTGTTGGGTTTTCTAATCGGCCTCCTGCCTCACCTTCTCTCCCCTCCGGTGCATGGACACAGTGCAGGAGTTAAAGGAGAGGGCTCTGAACCGGTACAACGCCGTGCGGGTGAGTGTGCCAGCCGCTGCCACCGCCTCCCCTGTGCTCGCCCGGCTTGGTCCCTGCAGCCCTCTGCGGACGCTCGGCCCCGCTGCCGCGAGCCCCGCCTCGGAAAGTGCTTTTTCTGGAAAGCTGTTCTTGAAAATCCTAGTCTGTGCTTCTAAGGTCTTCATGTGCTGGGGATCGTTTTATTTTATTTCTCTGTTCTGTGCTTTCCCAAGATGCCTCTTTTTAAAAAATTTTTATTTAGTTTAAATAACACATCCACATGGTCGGCCCTGGCCGCCGTGCTGGCTGGAGTAATCAGCAGCGCGTTTGCTGCCGAGGTCGGAGTCTCCCGCCTGAGACGGTGCCTAACGCTGTCTTTCCGCCGCTCCCCCAGGGCCAGGGCCCAGAGAGGCTGGTGTCCGGCTCCGACGACTTCACCTTGTTCCTGTGGTCCCCGGCAGAGGACAAGAAGCCCCTCGCGCGGATGACGGGCCACCAGGCCCTCATCAACCAGGTGCTCTTCTCCCCCGACTCCCGCCTGGTGGCCAGCGCCTCCTTCGACAAGTCCATCAAGCTGTGGGACGGCAGGACGGGCAGGTGAGTGAGGGGGGAGGGGGGAGAGGCCGCTGCTGCTCGGGGGGGCCCGCTTCCGCTGCTGACCAGGGTGGCAGGCGTCTGGGTCTCCCCGCCGCTGTGTCCTCTTCTTTCGCGAGAAGACACCTGACCCGCCAGCCTCGTTACAAGCGTTGAATGAGAGGGTGTATTTAGCAGCGGCGCTAACATAGGTCCATTTCACATCTGAGGAGAGAAGTGATTTTGACACTGGCCTTCTCCAAGTGTGGTCCAGAGACTAGTAGTGGCAGCAGTAACATCTGGGAATTTGACACAAGTTCAGAATCTCGGGATTTCATCCATCAGAATTTTAGATTAATTTTCCAATTATATCTGGCATACAATATTATATTAGTTTCAGGTGTACGGCATAGTGATTAGACATTTAGATGCCTTGTGAAGTAACCACCCAGGAAGTCTGGAACCCACCTGACACCATACGTGGTTATTACATTCCCGTTGCTATACTTTGCATCCCCAGGACTGTTTTGTAAATCAGTTTGTTCCCTGACTGAATTGGTTTTGTTTGTTCATTTATTGTGTTTTTTAGGTCCCACATATAAGTGAAATCATATGATATTTGTCTCTCCCTGACTTATTTCACTTGGCATAACACCCTCCTGGTCCTTCCATGTTGTCACAAATTTCAAGATTTCATTCTTTTTTTATGGCTGCATAGTATTCCATCGTATATATGCACCCCATTTTCTTTACTGGATGTTGAAGTTGTTTCTATGTCTTGGCTATTGTAAACGGTGCTGCAGTGAGCACGGAGGTGCGTCCATCTTTTAGAGTTCGTGTTTTGGATTTCTTTGGATAAAAACTCAGCCGTGGAAATACTGGGTCACACGGCAGTTCTATTTGCAGTTGTTCGAAGAACCTTCGTACGGGTTCCTGTGGCGGCTGAACCAATCTACATTCCCACCAGCCGCGCCTGAGCGTTGCCTTCTCCCCACACCCTCCCCACGCTCGTTTGTTGATTTATTGATGATCGCCACAGCGTCTGCGTTTTAATAAGGCCACCAAGTGATTCTGCTGGTCGCTAAGTGTGAGAAGCCCCGTGTCGTGAGTGAGGCGCGTGCCCTTGGGGCTGATTAGTTTGGAGGAGAGGCGAGGGCGCGGGCGGGAAGGAGCAGAGAACCCTGGGCACCCATGTGCCAGTTGTGTAAACACACAGCAGCCCTTTGGAACAGGCCACTCGGCTCCTTTGTAAGGCAGGAACACCGAGTGTGAGAGATGCCAGATAACTTGTCCCCGTGGACACAGTTAGGCTGTTTTGGTCTGAAAGTTCCAGGTGGGCCTGGCCCAGTTTCCCTCCACGCCACCTGCCCGCAAGCAGCTGTCCTACTGGGGGGATGCCGGGCAGATGGGCTAAGCAGATGGCGGCATTGGATTCTACGGCATCCAAAGCCGAGTGGGTATGGAGGCCTGGCAAGAGGCACCCTAGAAGCAGCTCATTTGGAGAAGGTTGCAGAACGCAGGATGGGCAGTGATGGCTCCATTGGCCTGGGGCGAGGGATTTTGTAGAAGTTCCCCGGTCATTCTACCATACAGCCAAGGTTGAAAGCTACAGCGATGGGCGTAGAGGACCCTTCAGACGTGCTTGATGATCTGGTCTCCACCATCCTCCTCTTCCCGTGGCCCAGGTACCTGGCTTCCCTGCGTGGCCACGTGGCTGCCGTGTACCAGATTGCGTGGTCAGCCGACAGCCGGCTCCTGGTCAGTGGCAGCAGTGACAGCACGTTGAAGGTGTGGGACGTGAAGGCCCAGAAGCTGGCCGCAGACTTGCCAGGCCATGCGGACGAGGTACCGCCGACCCCGCGGGGATGGAATGGACGCCCGGGCCTTCTCCCTCACCTCCTCACCGGCCCGCTCTCCTTCCTCCTCCTCGGTCTAGGTGTACGCCGTCGACTGGAGTCCAGATGGCCAGAGAGTGGCAAGTGGTGGGAAGGACAAATGCCTCCGCATGTGAGTTGGGGGAGGTGGGGATGGGTGTGCTGGGCTTTGCTGTCACCCTGTGACTGTCCCTTCTGGCGTAGAATTCGGAGGGTTTGCCGGGTTCCCAGGACGGGGCATTGTGGGGATTATGGGAGGCCCGGACAGTTCTGAGGCTGCTCTGTGGAGCGGGGTCCAGGGCCGCTCCAGCACGAGGCAATAGTTTTTTTGTGATCACTGAACCTGGGAGTCTTAAGAACTCGTTCAAATCCTGGTTCTCCCTTCAGTGTGCAGTCTTGGAGGCCTTGTCTAGCTGTCTCTTGGGGGTTATCAAACCTTAGCAGACAGGAAGAGCAAAGGTAGGCGGTGAACACGCGTTGGAACCAGGAGCATTGTGTGCACGTAAAGGACTGTCACTGCCATAGGACAACCTGCTGGGCACCCCGGGGCCCGGTCTGAGGCCCGGGTGAGGCGGGCGGCGGGTGCCCAGCCTCAGTGAGGCTGAGACGGTGGCCAGGCTCTGGGTGACGGAGGGGGAACCACAGGTTCTCCCTGTGGCGGGCTCCTGGGATCGCATGGCCGCCTCCCTTCCCTGCGGGTCACTCCCCAGCTGTCCCTCCCCTCTCCACAGATGGAGGAGATGACCCCGCCCGGAGTTGGCCTGTGCCAGCTGCCTGCCCTGACAGACCAGAGGCCGGGGTGGTGACCCGGAGAGCAAGTGTGGCCTGCTGTCCTCGCACAGACCCGGGAGCAGGAGACTGGATGTCACGGGAGGGGACCACAGGGCTCAGCTCTGGGCCGTCCGTCACTCTGTACCTTCCCGGTACCATCGGGGGCGACAGGAGCCCGGGCTGCCGCCCCTGCCTCCTTCCCCAGCCGCCGGCTCTATTCAGAGTCAGACCCCAGGTTCTGTGACCAAATAAATAACTTATGTTTTGTGTGTTTGGGTTATAATCCCTTGTCTGGAATCCCCGGGCTCAACCAAGGTCTGTGCTGAGTCCGTTGGGTTAGCCTCCTCTGCACTGGGCCAGGAAGTCACCTTTCCTCTCTCCCACCCCTAGTGAGACCCACAGGTTGAGAACCACTAGCAGGGTGGCCTAAGACCATCGGGAAACACAGATACCTACATCACGATTCATAACTAGCAAAATTACAGTTATGAAGTAGCAACGAAAATAACTGTATGGTTGGGGATCACCACAACATGGGGAACGGTATTAAAGGGTCACGGCATTAGAACGGTTGAGAACCACTTGCCCTCATGCCTATAAGAGAGAGGCTGGGCGTGTGCCCCAGGGTGACCGTGTGTCCCAGGAGAGCCGTGTGCCCCGGGGAAGCAGTGGGACCCAGAGGGAGGTGCCGTGTGAACCAGAGGAGGAGCGGATTCTATTCGTGTGGTCCTGAGATAGTCACCATAAAACAAGCAGAGTGCCAAATGAGGAGCGGATTCTATTCATGTGATCCTGAGATAGTCACCATAAACAAGCAGATTGTCAAATGACAGCGGGGAGGGGAAGGAGACCTGGGGAGAGATAAGAGATCAACCGAAGGACTGGTATGCATGCATATAAGTACAACAAATGAACACAGAACTCTGGGGAGGGAGGGCATGAATTGGGGGGGGGGGGGGAGCAATGGTAAACTATGTACACATATAATACCTTAATAAATTTTTTTTAATGAAAAAAAAAGAAGAGGCTGGGGAGGCTGGCTGAATCCCGTGATGGTGGCCAGAGGGTGGGCCGAGGCTGAGCTGGCTGATGTGTCTGCACCAGCCGCATGTGGCTCTTCCCATTCACCAGCGTTCCCTGCGGTCAGAGATGCTGTTCTCAGTAGCTCCGGCTCCAGGCCGCAGACTGTTACACAGCGCTGTCGTCACCACGGAGTGCTTCGGGCCGTGCTGCTCTCTGGGGCGCCCTCCTCAGCCCTCACCAGCACTTCTCGGGGCCTTGCCACCCCTGAGCGCTGGGCCCGGCTCTCGGGATACAGACAGGTGCCGGCTGCCCGGAGGATTCTCTGATGGGGGGTGCAGGGGCGAGACCTCCGACAGAGGTGGGCGAAGTGTGTCACGGGAAGATGGTTCTCTGTCCCCTGAGGGCTTCAGGTATGAAGGGAGCCCGCAGACCCTTGGCCAAGATCTTGCCCTCCATGCATCCTGCCTCCACTTTCTCCTGCTCCAGCGCTAAGGCAGGTTGCTGAGGTTGAACTTCTAAACCATCCTTTTATGTTCTGCTCAAAGTCACAGCATTTCTAATCTAGTGTTTCCTCACCTGCCCCCACCCTATATATGTGTTTTTTTAATCCTCACCCGAGGATATTTTCTCCATTGATCTCCCTCCAAGAGGCTGGGGGAGGCGGGAGGAGAGGGAGAAAGAAACATCGATTGATTTGCCCCTACCAGGGCTGGGGATCAAGCCTGCCCTGAGGTATGTGTCCTTGACCGGGAATTGAAGCCAAGTCCCTTTGGTCCGCAGGCCAACACTAACCCAGCCATGGGCAAACTACGGCCCTCGGGCCGGATCTGGCCCGTTCGGCTGTTCTATCCGGCCCGCGGAGCAGAAAGAGCGGAGGGTTCTCTTGCTCTCCCCTCTGCTCCTTCACCAGCAGCCCAAGATGAGAGTGCCAGCATGGTCAGGTTGCTTTTGTTCCAGCCCTCCGGTCCAGTGTAAGAACCCATGTGGCCCTCGAGTCAAAAAGTTTGCAACCCCTGCTCTAACCACTGGGAAAAACGGGCCAGGGCACACCCCCATATTTTTTTATAAGGAAACAGCCCAGGTAGCTTACATGGTTTGCCCATGCTCCCACATCCAACAAGAGCCAGAACTGAATCTGACGCTGCCTCAGAGATGACACAGAGACGGCGCAATTTGCACCACGTCCCTCCAGAGCTCGTCTGGTGCTGATGGTGCGCGGACTGCCGCCACCTCTGCCCAACGTTGCCGTTTTTTCCTGTCACGTGTTTTAGTCTGGGTACCAGTCTCTTCCTCCCTGGGGGAGAGAGAGGGTGGTGCTGGCAGAGCCAGGCGGAGGAGGCGGCGGCTGGGCACAGCATGACGCGGAAGGGAGAGGTGCTGCTGAGTGACCTGCAGTTCTTTAATGAGGGGTCTGGGCTTAGCCTGGACCCGGGGAGGGGGTGCCTCCAGCTGTGGGCAGTGGCTGGCCTGGCCTGCAGCGCCCTGGGGCCCTCTCCCTCAGTAGGGAAACACGTTCTCCAGGTCTTCCATCCTCCGCATCTCGGCCTGCCTCATGGTCACCGTCTTCCTCTGCGATTCCCTGCGCCGCACGGTGATCTGGATGGGGTTGTTCTCGGGGAAGCTGGTCAGGTCGTTGGCCAAGGTCGCGAACTGAAACCACGCGAGAGAACCCCTCAGACTTATCTTCCCAGACCTGACCTCTCTGTCTTGGCCACCCCCCGGTGTTGGTTTGTTGAGTGGGATCTTGGTAGCATGACCAACCTCCCTAGCAACACCAGAAATGGTACAAGGAGGCGTGATTCAAACCTGTGGTCTTTCCAACCACAGGTGGACATGGGCCTCTCCCTGACCCCATGCCCCCTACCCTCCCCCAGGCTGCTCCCTGCTCTGTCCCCCTTCAGCCCAGCCTCTGTCCTCTGCCTGGCAATGCCCTGGGCTTCCTGACCCATTCACAGTCATTGGTACCGAGGTGCAAGATGAACGTTAGAGGGATGAGTACATCAGTTTGCATTCCCGGTGGCTTAATCCTTAAGCCTCCCAGAAGAGAGCAACTCGGAGTTGAAGTGTGTTTGCGCAGGGAGAGGGAAAGCAAGCAGGGAGATGTCGTGGGGGCATGGGGTGCCCCCAACCTCCAAAGCCCCCGGTGTAGACCCCTCCCTGACCCCGGGGGCCCCCCCATCTTTGAGGGCTCACTTTGTAGGGCTTGCACCACTTCCCCGCCCCCGCCGTGTTGATGGCGCGGACGATGAGGCAGTAGCTGGTGTTGGGCTTCAGCTCCATCAGCTTGACGGTGGTGCCCAAGATCTTGTGGAAGATCCATGGGCAATTCTTGGTCTTGGGAGCCTCGTCGTTTTTCTTGGCCATCTCCTGCAACAGCACCTGGTAGAAGCTGACCGGCTGCCTGCTCAAGGCATAGGTCCAGGAGATCTAGTGGGGAAGAGAGCGCCCCGAAGCTTCCTCAGACCTGGCCCGGGCTGTCCTCCCATCACCCCGACTCGCACCCCCCACCCCCACATGGGTGGGAATGCCCCTCTCCCGTCCCCTGTCCCTGCTGGAGCTGCGGCAAGTCTGATGGGAGGTGCAAGGTGCCCCAACCGGATGCGGAACCACCTGCACGAAGCGTACGCGGCTCTCCCTGCCCAGCCCCGCTTACCATGGAGTGTGCCTTCACCCCATTTCTTCTAGACCAGCGCTTTTCAACCAGTGTGCCCCAAGAATCGCTAAAACATGCCACACCTGACACTAAATAGTCAACCGATACCGCGGCACATGCATGCTTTGAAAATTCTTGCAGCACGTCGGGGTTGCGAATCTCTGTTCTAGACTACGTCAGTTGAGAGGGACCTTAAGAGATGGTCTTGTCCACCTCACTCATTGCATACGGGTTCAGAGGGTAGGTGGCTGGCCCAGGGTCACATAGCAGTTAAGTGACATGGGTCAAACCCGTAGCTCCAGATCCCATGTGCTCTGTATACAGCAGTAGGTGCCAAGCTAGCCTGGAGTGTTAGTAACTGCAGATCCCTGGCCTGCTGTCTCCCGGCTGGTCTCCACTTACAGTTCCTCCCCTGTCTAGGCCAAGTAGTTCCCAAACTGGGGTGCACCAGAGAACCCTGGAGGACTTGTTCAAACAGAGGGCTGGTCCCTGTCCTGGACAGTCTGGGGGGCAGTCGGGCGGGAGGGGGAGCGAGATCTGTAACTAGCCTCCAGGGGATGCTGGCCCAGGTGGTGGTCCCGGAACCCCACTTCTGAGAAATGCTGCTCTAGGCCTTCCCACAATGGAGCTTCCGGATTTATCTTCCTAAAGCACAGCTCGGATTGCTTCCATCACCAGAAACCGAGCTCTGCAAAAAGCGGGTCTCTGCTGCTTACAGAAACACCTTTAAAGGAGCCTGACTCCGGCCGAAACCGGTTTGGCTCAGTGGTAGAGCGTCGGTCTGCGGACTGAAAGGTCCCGGGTTCGATTCCGGTCAAGGGCATGTACCTTGGTTGCGGGCACATCCCCGGTAGGGGGTGTGCAGGAGGCAGCTGGTCGATGTTTCTCTCTCATCAACATTTCTAGCTCTCTATCTCTCTCCCTTCCTCTCTGTAAAATATCAAGGAGCCTGACTACGGAGGACTTCTGGAAAATGACCCCCGCTAGCTTTCCCCATTCGTTCCCGTAGGACAGCGCTCCTCAACCCGGGGTCCGGGGCCCTCCGCTTCACCTGGGGATTTGGTAGCAGTACATCCTCACCCCCACCCCAGGCCTCCTGAGCCAACCAGATGAGGACCGGGACTCTTGTCTTTAACCAGATGATCCGATCCGCAGGCACAGGAAAGTTTGCATTGAGGCCTGGGTGTTTCCCCCACCCCCCACCCCACATTCCCACCCATGAGCCTTTGCTAGTGTCAGCCCTCCAGGCAATGCCTTTCCCCCATCTCTACCCGCGCTTCCCCGAAAATAAGACATCCTCCGAAAATAAGACCTACTTCATGGAAACATCATACATCCCCTGAAAACAAGACCTAGCGCATCTTTGGGAGCAAAAATTAATATTAGGCACTGTCTTATTTTCGGGGAAACGGGGCGGGGCAGATGTTTAAATCCTACCTCCACCCCAGTGTTACCAAGAGCTAGTTCCTGCCCCTGGAGGTAATGCGTCCCTCCCTCTGACTTCCTGGTGGGCTCGACCTGAACTCTGCCCACAGCAACGAGCCCTTTCCCGGCTTGCACTGGAGTTCCTTACCAACATGCCCTCCCCCCTGACCTATGAACTCGAGGTCAGGATGCAGGGGGTCAGGCATCCTCACACTACCCACAGAGCTCTCAGCTCAGTGCCTGGCACACTGCAGGTAGACCGTAAGCCTCTGCCACACGCAGGAGGAGGAGGAGGAGGAGGAGGAGAACGCACCACGGCCGTGTAATCGCTGACCGTGTGTTCACAGATAAAGGGCGCCTCCGGCACGTTGGTGACCACAGAGGACTTGGAGGAGGTGGAGGTGGTGTCCGTGTCCAGCTCAGGGTTGTCGAGGTCCAGCAGGCCCGCGGAGGCTAGTTGGGACGTGGACGGGTGGGGGCAGAGGGCCAGGTCCTCCTTGTCTTTATTCTTGGCCACCGAGGTGACGCTGAGCTTGTGCAGCTCGCCTTCCAGCAACCCTGCAAAGAAGCTGCTGTTGGGCTGGGTCACGGCCAGTTTGATGGGGTTCAACAAGGTCGACGAGATGGGGGAGATGCTGCTGTCGTCGGAGCTGCAATCAGATTCCTCCCCTGGCATCGCCTTCCTGGAGTGCGAGGGGAGACAGGTGAGCGCCCGGCCCGCCCAGGAGGCCTGGAAGCTCCTGGGCCTGACTTGCAAGGGTCCCCGCTGCTTCTGAGACACCCTTCCTGCCGTGCGGCATGCACCTGCCCACCGGGGCACGCGTGGGCACTGTGGGTTCCCCGCCCCTGGTTGGGATAGCACTGGGGACACTGCCAAAGCTAATAGGAATCCTCAGACCATTCTGGGGCAGGTGTTCTGAGAACCACAGTTTGAGAAACGGCTAAAACGTTAAGGGTTCCCTCCACAGCAGGGGGCCAAGTCCCAGGGAAGGATCACAGTGACCTACTGAGGTGTGGGAGAGTATCTAAAAGAAAAATAAATCAGCCGAAACCGGTTTGGCTCAGCAGATAGAGCATCGGCCTGCGGACAGAAAGGTCCCAGGTTCGATTCCGGTCAAGGGCATGTACCTTGGTTGCGGGCACATCCCCAGTAGGGGGTGTACAAGAGGCAGCTGGTCGATGATTCTCTCTCGTCAATGTTTCTAACTCTTTATCTCTCTCTCTTCTTCTCTGCTAAAAATCATATATATATATATATATATATATATATATATATATATATATATATATTAAAAATAATTTTAAAAAAAGAATATCCAGAGAATGACAGCAGGACATTCAACTAAGCACAGGGCCCTTGTAAATGTGGGGCTGTGTGTGGCTATAAAGCTCACACACCATGAAACTGCCCTGCAGATAACTTCCTCAGGCCGTATCCACCCCCTTCACTACCGTCATATCCACACCACTACCACCCTTCCCGGCTCCCTTCCTAGACACTCAGCTCACATATCACTTCCTCCAAGCAGCCTGCCTCAACTGCACCCTCTCCCAAGCTATACTAAGCCTCCTTCATTTTCTCAAGGTGCCGGGTCACATAGCACAGACCATGCTGTATTGTTCTTGATTTTTGACATATGCGCGTGCACGCACACGCACGTGTACACACACACACACACACACACACACACACACACACAGCTTCTTAAATCCTGGGCCAGACACCTTAACAGGAGCTCAAAGAGCTTTGTGGAATGAAGTACAGGGATCCCAGAACCCCCAAGGAGAAGCAGTTAACCTCCGTCTGAAGACAGACAGGTGATTGGGGGGACACATAATCAGGAAGGGGAAGGCATCCAAAGGGAGGACCGAGAGAAGGGAGCCACGGAAGAGTGTAAGAGGCAGGGGTGTCTGTGGGGTTGGGGGGGAGGACCCTAACTAGACTAAAGGGATGAGGAGTCCTGTCAACAAATCTCCTGGAGCGGGAGGCCTCCGTGCGTCTAAGACCGGACGTGGGCCCAGGAACCCGTGGGGCAACCTGCACCCGTGCCCTCCCCTGGCAGCCTGGGCCCAGGCTGTGACAGGTCCAGGAAGCACCCCTTCTTCAAGCCTCCCCCCCCCCCCACCCGCAGCTCCAGCCTCAGCAAGGAGGCCAGAACCCGACTCGTCTCTTACGGGAGGTTGGGCAGGTCGATGGTGTCGTTCTCCGCGAAGCTGAGCAAGCTGCCCCGCGAGGAAAGGGGGAGGCCTTTGGTGGCAACCATCCTGTTCATGGACTTGGGGTTGAGAAAGGGCGTCAGCGTCTGATCCAAAACGAGGGTTTCCCTTTTCATCGTGTTCTCCTCCCCGTCTCCCACTCTGCAGAACACCTCTGATGCCATCGGGCTAGTTTGGGACCACAGCCGACGACCACGCTGACAGGAAGTAAAGAGAAACCGGGAGGGGGGCAGGGGCGTTTGGCTGGCGCCATGAGTTTGGGGGTGGCAATGAGCTGACTTCATAATCATCGCAGGGTGTAACAATTAGGGGACAGCCTGCCCCTTGACCTGAGGCTGCTGCTACCCAGGGCCAGGGAACAGACTGCATCCCCCTTCCAGCTCGAATGCTCGGTGGTTCAGCGGCCCTGCCCTTCTGCAAAGGTCTCTGAGGCTCGCTGCCCAGGATGCCCTGTGGGGCTGCCCCGGGAAGAGGAGAATGGTGGTAGGAGAAAGGCTCCCCGGCAGGGAGAGAGGAGACACCGGACCGGGTCTTCGGGACTGGGGGACCGTGGAACGTGGGGGCACCATGTCCAGACATTTGAGGCAGCGAACCCTCACCGTGTCCAGTGTGGAGGCAGAGGGAAAGCAGAGCTGGCCCATGGGTTCGTGGTTCACGTATACCCGGTTTTACTGCCAGAACTCTCACCGTGTCACATGAGTCTTCCTGGGTTGAGTGACGGTGGAGGAGGCTGCAGAGGGACACAAAGGCGGACCAGACATTATTTCTGTTCTCAGGGGAACCACTCTACGGTAAGAAAACACACACACATGCCGAAGCCGGTTTGGCTCAGTGGATGGAGCATCAGCCTGCGGACTGAAAGGTCCCGGGTTCGATTCCGGTCTAGGGCATGTACCTGGGTTGCAGGCTCATCCCCAGTAGGGGGTGTGCAAGAGGCAGCTGGTTGTGATTCTCTCTCACTGATGTTTCTAACTCTCTGTCCCTCTCCTTTCCTCTCTGTAAAAAAAAAAAAAAAAAAAAAAAAAAAATCAATAAAATGTATTTTTTTTTTAAAAAGAAAACACACAACTTAGGGGGTGGGAAGAAAAACTGTTAAAGCAGCACAGGCTTTGCACTTAGAGGTGAATTTGCCGCTTTCAGTCCAGTTCTGCCCTTACAGGCTCTGTTACCTTTGGTCCTTGACTTCACCTCCCCCAGCCTCATCATCTGAGAACTAGGGATAAAAATAGCACCTAATGCCAAAACCGGTTTGGCTCAGTGAATAGAGCATCGGCCTGGGGACTGAAAGGTCCCGGGTTCGATTCCGGTCAAGGGCACGTACCTTGGTTGCGGGCACATCCCCAGTGGGGGACTGCAAGAGGCAGCTGATCAGTGATTCTCTCTCATCGATGTTTCTAACTCTCTATTCCTCTCTCTTCCTCTCTGTGAAAAATCAATAAAATATATATATTTTTTAAAAATAGCACCTATCTCACGGAGTTATGAGGAGATAACCCTGTAAGGTTCTTTTGTTTCTTCTAGAGGATGAGGCAAAAGCAAAGGACATTCGGAATAACAAATCCTATGCTTTGTGTTATTATATACTCGGGGTTTTTGTTATTTTTTTTCCAAATGGTATTTATTAAAAAAAAAACGTGAAAGCCCTGGCCGGTGTGGCTGTCCTAGTTGGCCAAAAGGTTGCGGGTTCCATTCCTGGTCAGGGCACATAGCCGGGTTGCAGTTTGATCCCTGGTCAGAGAATGTCCGGAAGGCAACCCGTGTTTCTCTCTCACATTGATGTTTCTCTCTCTCTCTCTCCCCCTTTCTCTAAAAATAAAGTAAGTACAGAGACTCAGGTGTCGTCTGTGTCCTCTGCTGTTTCCTAGCGCCCATCATAGACTCTGTCATATCCTACCTGGTTGATTTCATTCCTCCTCCTCACTGTCCTGCCCTCACTAACGGGTAGCTCAGTCCCTGAGCACAGGGACTGGTGGAACTTTCTGGCCTAGCGTTTAGCACAGAGGCACCTAGCTTCGTGCCTGTTTGGGAAAAGGGTGCCAAATGCAGATGCCAAAGTGTGCACAGGGCTTGCGGGTGCAGGAGCTTGTGCGGATCCGCGGGGTTTGCAGGGCCCCAGCCGGCGGGCCGCGGGAGGGCGCGCATCCGCCCCGCACGGCCAGCAGGTGGCGCTGCCCGCCGGCCCCGGAGCCTGGAAGCCGGAAGAGGCGGTGCGGCCCGGGCTGGCGGGCCCTGCGCGCGGGAGACCCGGCCCCCTCGGCGCCGCGCGTCCCGGCTCCGGAAAAGCGCGTCCGGACGGGGCCCTGCGGCTGCCCACGCCGGGCCCCTGGGAGCATGGGCGTGCTCAGGGCCGGGCTGTGCCCAGGCCTCACCCAGGACATGGTCCAGCTGCTGAGGAGCCACGGAATCAAGACAGGTGACCGCGTGCGCGCGCCACCGGCTGGGCGCCCCCCGCCCTGCAGACCCGGGCGGGGCCGGCACCTCCCTCCCTCCTCCGCCCCCGCCCTCCTGGGAGCCAGGCCTCCCTCCGACGGGGCGGGACCCCGGAGCGAGTTCCCTGGGCTTCCTCAGAGAGCCCGCCTCGGGGTGGGGACGGTCGCCCCACTTTGCAGAGGGGGAAGAGCCACCACGCAGGGGCGGCCGCGCCCTTCGCGCCCGCCAACCACGCGTGTCCGGGTTGCAGTGGTGGACCTGGTTTCCGCGGACCTGGAGGAGGTCGCCCGGACGTGCGGCTTGTCTTACAAGGTGAGCTGATGGGTGACCCGCCCCCTCCGGACCGGGGTGCCTCGTCTGAAGGCCTGTCCCCGAACCAGAGGTGCAAAGGGTGCTCGGAGTTTCATCAGGAGGGGAGGGGGGCATGGGGGACCCGGGGTGCCCCTCCCTCGCCTGCTCCTTGCTCCTTGCAGAGAACTCTGGTCCTGGGGTGCCGGAGGTGGGGTGGGGGTGCCCCGCCCACCCTGAGCTGCCCCCCCCCTCCCCTCCTGCAGGCCTTGGTCGCCCTGAGGCGGGTGCTGCTGGCTCAGTTCTCAGCCTTCCCCTGCAACGGCGCCGACCTCTACGAGGAACTGAAGACCTCCACTGCCATCCTGTCCACGGGCGTTGGAAGGTGTGTATGTGCCCGCAGGGAAGGAGCATGTGGATGCTTCCGGCTCGGCTTTTGACGCTGGAGTCTACTAGACCAAGCATGTCAAACTCTTGGCGGCCCGTGGGCCTCACACTTGGCTGATTTGGCCCGAGTTAGCCTCTGAGTTTGACACGCTTGGTCCAGAGAGCAGCGTGTTTCAAGCAGGGGCGAGGGCAGCAGGGACTGATGGTCGGGGCTCCTGAGTTCTCTTACCTTCTACCAGGGTTTCTCAGCCTCGCACTCCTGGCATTGGTTTGGTGCATCTTATTTAGTGGCGGGGGGACATCTCATGAGCTAGAGGATGTTTGGCTGAAGAATTCCTCACCTCTGTCTGCTAGGTGCTAGGAGCAATCAAACACATCTCCAGAGCCCTGTCAGGCGTGGCTAGGTTGGTTGGAGTGCCCTCCCGGACACCAGAAGGTGGTGGGTTCTATTCCCTGTCAGGGCACATAAGCAGGTTGCAGGTTCTATTCCCGGTCCGGGCATCGGCGTGCAGGAGGCCGCTGGTCCATGTTTCTCTCTAACATCTATGTGTTTTTTTCTCTCTCTTTTTCTCTCTCTCCCTTCCTCTCTATAAAATCCATTTTTTTAAATGTCTCCAGACATTGCCAAATGACACCCGAGGAACAAAATTGCCCCGATTGACAATTGCTGTCATATAACACAAGAGGTCAGTATTTCGTTACTATTCAGCAGATTAGAGCAACTCTTCTTGGGCCCTATGTCCTATTTCAATTAAGAACAGGACAAGAAAGAACATACAGGACTAAACTTTATTGAGTGCCTACTATATGCCAGCCATTGTATACAGGAAAAGAGAGAGAAGAATGGATCGGCTGCATTCTGCATGCCCCCCAGGTGGGATCAAGCCCAAAATCAGGTCATGTGCCCAGACCAGGATTTGAACGAGTGACTCCTGATGTGTGGGATAACGCTCAAGCAACTAAGCCACACCAGCCGGGCAATACCTGCCTCTCGCTCTCTTTTAATATATTTTATTGATTTTTTTACAGAGAGGAAGGGAGAAGGATAGAGAGTCAGAAACATTGATGAGAGAGAAACATCAATCAGCTGCCTCCTGCACACCTCCTACTGGGCATGTACCTGCAACCCAGGTACATACCCTTGACCGGAATCGAACCTGGGACCTTTCAATCCACAGGCTGATGCTCTATCCACTGAGCCAAACCGGTTAGGGCAACCTGCCTCTTTTTAAAAACTCCTTTGGTGCCCTGGCAGATGTGGCTCAGGTGGGGGGTCACGCCAGGAGAAGCACTGCTGTGATGAGATTGGGGTTCTCTGATCTCAGTGGAGGAATGGGATCCAGGAATTGCAGAGCCTGGATGCCTTTTTAAACAGAGTCAGGGCCAAAACCAGTTTGGCTCAATGAATAGAGCGTCAGCCTGCAGACTGAAAGGTCCCAGGTTCGATTTTAGTCAAGGGCACGTACCTTGGTTGCGGGCACATCCCCAGTAGGGGGTGTGCAAGAGGCAGCTGTTCGATGACTCATCAATGTTTCTAACTCTCTTATCTCTCTCCCTTCTTCTCTGTAAAAAATCAATAAAATATATTTAAAAAAATAAAAATATATTTTAAAAAATAAACAGAGTCAGGGGCAGCTGTCCTAAGATGCTACAGGGCTGCAGTGTTTTGACTGGCAGGGCTCTGTGGTTATAACCACGGGGCCCCAGGGATTGAAATAGATGGGGTGCGTACAAATAGATGCTACTTGGCATAGTCAGAGGGGTCACGGGAGGTCTCAGGGACTGTTTCTGAGGACTGGCACCGGTGAAGGTGACTGTGGGATGAGCTAAGGGATGCCTGTGGACACGGAGGCATTGGTGAGGGCTCTGGCGTAGGGGAATCCAACCGGCAGGTTGGGCGGGGGACACGGAGGGTGGTCAGTTATTTGTTTCGTGGTGGTTCGAGGGCAGAGCTCAGATTGGGAATTGGCCGTGTCCCGAGTTTCATCCCAAGGCTTCCACAGCCACAGTGCCAATAATAATAGGACTAACTGGCATGCCCTATAGCTTATTTCTCTGGGAATGTTTGTTGTGGGTCTCTGTGTTTCAGGCCCGGTGCCAGTGTTGCCTGGGTATAATACTGAACAAGGGCCAGTTCTGCCCCAGGGTGCTCGGGGCCACATGGGGAAGACAGACAAAACCAAGTGAATAGGAAATAATTCAAAACCCCCGGAATTAATACGTCAATTCGGCAAGGTTGCAGGACATACGGGTAACACATAAAAATCAATTGCATGTCTATATACGCAAAATGAACCTGTGTAAATGGAAATTAAAAACACAATACCAAAAAAAAAAAAAAACACAAAAAAAAATCACAATACCATTTAAAATTGCTTCCAAGAAAATGAAATGCTTAGGTCTGAATCTAACAAACCAGATATAAGATCTGTATACTAAAAATTAAAAATTGCCGGTGAGCCCTGGCCAGGTGGCTTAGTCGGTTAACGCATCGTCCCAAGACACCAAGGTTGTGGTTTCGATCCTCAGTCAGGGCACATACTGAAACATAAATAAGTGGCACAACAAATTAATGTTTCTCTGTCTTTCTTCCTCCCCCTCCCTCCCTCTCTCTCTAAAAAATCCATCAATTGTATTTTTTTTAATTGCTGATAAAATAAATCAAAGAGGACCCAAATAAAGAGGGGCATATTATATTTGTGGATTGGGAGACTGAACCTAGCAAAGATATCAATTCTTCCCAATGTGATCTACAGATTTAATGCAGTTCTGACCAAAAATTCCAGCAAGGTTGTTTGTAGAAATAGGCTTCTTCTAATAATTTTATGGAAGAGTCAATGGCCTAGAACAGCTAAAACAATTTTGAAAAAGAAGAATAAAGTTGGAGGAACCATTCTAGCAAATGTTAAAGCTTACTATATAGCTGCAGTAATCAAGACAAATGTGATACTGGCAGAGATATAGGCATACAGATCAACGGAGCGGAATAGAGAACCCAGAAATAGACCCCAGAGGTGTCCGGTTGGTTTTCTACAAAGATGCAGAAACACGTCAGTGGAGGAGGAATATAGCCTTTTGAACAAATGGTGTTGGAGCTATTGAACATCACAGGTAATAAATAAATAAACCTAAAATTGAAAATGGATCATGGACTTAAATGTGAAACTTAAAAAAAACTATCCATCTTTTAGAACAAAGCAGGAGAAAATCTTTGGTAACTAGGACTAGACATAGAATTCTTAGACTTGACATGAAAGGATGAGCAATAAAAAAAAATTGGTAATATGTTTTTTTTTAAAAAGTCAAAATGAAAAACTTCAAAATTTAAAACTTCCTCTGCAAAAGCGGATGAAAAGGTAATCTATAAAGCGGGGAAAATATTTTAAAGCCACATACTCAACAAGGGACTCGCATCTAGAATACATAAAGAATTCTTAAACCTCAACAGTGGCACAAACAGTCCAATTAGAAAATGGGGCTTTAGCTGGCTTGGCCCAGTGGATAGAGCATCCGCCTGCGGACTGAAGGGTCCCAGGTTCGATTCCAGCCAAGGGCACATGCCTGGGTTGCGGGTTCGATCCCCCGTGGGGAGCGTGCGGGAGGCAGCTAATTAATGATTCTCTCTCATCATTGATGTTTCTATCCCTCCTTCTCCCTTCCTCTCCGAATTCAATAAAGAAATATATATTTTTTTAAATAGCAAAGAAAAAGGAAAATGGTCAAAAGACAAGAACAGACACTTCACCAAAGAGGACATACAGGGGGCAAATAGTCACATAAAAGGATGTTCGACATCATTGTTCCTTAGGGAAATGTAAATTAAGACACGCTGAGATACTACTACACACTTACCAGAATAAGTAAAGTAAAAATGGTGAGCTCTGGCTGGTCTTGCTCAGTTGTTAGAGCAAACTGTGACCTCCTGGTTCATAGGTGGACGCTCAACCACTGAGCCACGCCGGCCTGTCTGGAGAGATGATTTTTTTTTCCTTTTTTTCTCTTTTTTTTATTTTTTCTGGGAGAGATGGGGTTTTTTTTTGTGTGTGTGTGTTTTTTTAAGTATGTGATGGCTTGAACCAATTGCATTGCCATTTCCCTCCACATACCTTCAATATTTTTTTATATATATAAAATATTTTTTTACAGAGAGAAAGAGGGAGAGTTAGAAACATCGATGAGAGAGAATCATTGATCAGCTGCCTCTTGCACCACTCCCCACTAAGGATGTGTCCACAACCAAGGCACATGCCCTTGATCAGAATCGAACCTGGGACCTTTCAGTCCACAGGCTGACGCTCTATCCACTGAGCCAAAGCGGTTTCGGCTGGGAGAGATGATTTTTAACTGCGAGCGAAAGGATGAGGAGGGCTCTGGGAGGAGCATTTAGCCACGCCCTTTCCCTGAAGGAAACTTCCTAGAGAAACCTCCTGCTCAGAGACGCTGAGAGCATCTCCAGACAGAACCCATGTCTTGCTTTTCTTCTTGGCTACTACTCCCCTCCCGACGCTCCAGGACCCTGGGTTGATGCTCTTCCCTCCTCTTCTGCCACCAGCCTAGACAAACTGCTCGACGCTGGTCTCTACACTGGAGAAGTGACCGAAATCGCCGGAGTCCCAGGTAGCGGCAAAACCCAGGTAACACATGCAGCCGGGAGCCAGAGGATTGGGAGAGGTAGGGGTATAGGATCCTGGATCCCCAGGGAAGCGTCTGCCAGTACATTGTGATTCCCAGCGTGGCAGAGAGACGATGGGTGATGAGGAGTGGGCCTTGAACTTGACCCATTCATGACACGGGGCTCTGAGTAGATTTGGTGGGAAGCTCCCATCCTGGGCAGTCTTTGAGGGCTCAAGTTCACCCAGTGCCCGGTCTCTACTCAGATATGTCTTTGTGTGGCTGCAAACGTGGCCCATGGCCTGCAGCAGAACGTCCTGTACGTGGATTCCAACGGAGGGCTGACAGCCTCCCGCATCCTCCAGCTACTTCAGGCCAGAACCCCGGACGAGGAAGAGCAGGTAAGGGGTAGGAGGGCTGGCTTCCTTTAAAGCCGTGACACGAAGACCCCACGATCCCTTCCGTTATAAGGATGTTGGCCACCTGGATGAGTAGCTCTTTTTTTTTTTTTTTTTTTTTTTAATATATATTTTATTGATTTTTTACAGAGAGAAAGAGAGAGGGATAGAGAGTTAGAAACATCGATGAGAGAGAATCATCGATCAGCTGCCTCTTGCACACCCCCTACTGGGGATGTGCCCGCAACCAAGGTACATGCCCTTGACCGGAATCGAACCCGGGACCTTTCAGTCCGCAGGCTGACGCTCTATCCACTGAGCCAAACCGGTTTCGGCAGTAGCTCTTTTTTTTGAAACTTGCTGTTCTGCGAATGCTTCCTGTATTCTCCCCGTCTCCCTGTTATAGCATCATCCCAACGTGGGTGCTGTTCACACACCATCCCCCAGCTCCTTGCACACCTTCATTCAGGGCTGGCAAATACCCAGCATCAGTGTTCCCATCCCGTTTCTTGCCCAGGGCAAACACCTCCCATCAGTCCCATCACTCTTCCCCGCCATGCTCTGACTTAGCTGTGCAGCTCGGCACCCCGGCAGCCACCACCGTGAGAACTGGCCCGCTAGGCAAAGCGTACTGAGTCCTTGTGTCCACATGCCTCTTCCTGCTCAGCCTTAAAATCCCCCTTCGTCTTGCTGGACCCTGCTCCCTCTTTTTTTTTTTTTTTTTAAATATATTTTATTGATATTTTGCAGGGAGGAAGGGAGAGAGATAGAGAGCTAGAAATGCCGATGAGAGAGAAACATCCACCAGCCGCCTCTTGCACACCCCCTACCGGTGATGTGCCCGCAACCAATGTACTTGTCCTTGACCAGAATCGAACCCGGGACCTTTCAGCCCGCAGACCAGCGCTCTACCCCTGAGCCAAACCGGTTCCGGCTCCCTCTTTTTTTTTTTTTTTTAAATATATTTTATTGATATTTTACAGAGAGGAAAGGAGAGGGAGAGAGTTGGAAACACTGATCAGCGGCCTCCTGCACTCCTCCCGCTGGGGATGTGCCCGCAACCAAGGTGCATGCCCTTGACTGTCCACAGGCCGGCACTCTGTCCACCAAGCCAAACCGGCTAGGGCAGACCCTGCTCCCTCTTATCCAAAGCCCCCCTTCTCTCCCCACCCCTTCAGGCAGGAGCCCTCCAGAGGATCCAGGTGGTGCGTGCCTTTGACATCTTCCAGATGCTGGATGTGCTGCAGGACCTGCGAGGTGCGGTGGCCCAGCAGGTGGGTGCGCGGTCCCGCTCCTCCCAGCTCCTCCCAGCTCCTCCCAGCTCCTCCCAGCTTGCCGGGCGCCGTCTGTTTGTGGGCAGGTGTCCCGCCGCAGACTCTCCGGGAAAGCAGATGTGCAATCTGGTGCCTCCAGCTGGGCTCGCCACTCCCAGGATGGGGCTCTGAGTGCTTCGTTCCTTCCTGAGTGCCTCGTTGTGTACACACTCATCTTCCCCACTAAACAGTAAGCCCCTTGAGTGCAAGGAGCAGGCCACACTCATCTCTGCGTTCCCCCCGATGGATCAGTTTTCAGCTGCGCGTAATCGATTATGACTGGCAGACACTTAAACTTTGAGGACATTTAATTATCTCACAGGAGTCTGGAGGTTGGCAGGGCCACCTTATTAGGGCTTTGGGCTGGTGTGTGTGTGTGTGTGTGTGTGTGTGTGTGTGTGTGTCTTGTGTTTTCCCCTTGTGATTGCAAAGTGGCTGCTATTGATCTAAGCCTCGTATTTTTATTTATAAAAATACTTTTTTTTAAATTGATTTCAGAGAGGAAAGGAGAGGGAGAGAGAGATAAAAATATCAATGATGAGAGTCATTAATTGGTTGCCTCCTGCAACACCCCACACTGGGGATCATGCCCCAGACCCTGGGCATGTGCCCTGACTGGGAATCAAACTGTGATCTCCTGGTTCATAGGTCAGTGCCCAACTACTGAGCCACACTGGCCGGAGTAAGCCTCATATTTTTTAAACATCACATCCACATTCAGGGCAGTGAAAGTAGAAGCCTCTATTTTTGTACTTCTCCCCCTTTTATCAGGGGAGAAAATCTTTCTCCAAAACCTGCTAGCAGACTGACCATTTCCCCTTACATCTAATTGGGGAAACTGAGTTATACGTGTGTCTAACTAGCACATTGCGCTTTTATTATTATAGATAACAATCTTGGGAGTGATGTCTCATTACCTTCGCCATGTAGCATAGCCTAATTAGGAGAGTGATACTCCACCACCTTTGCCATTTTAGTCAGAAGTAAGTCACAGGACACATCCATGGTCAGGGGGAGGGGATTATACAAGGGCAGGAGAACCTAAAGGTTGGGACCGCGCGGGCCACTTAAGGCTCTGCCTGCACAGATGAGCTGGAAGGGGCGAACAGGACAGAACAAGGCTTGCTGTCCCGTTTTAACCAGAGGTTTCAACCTGCTCCCCCAGAGAGTAAGGAAGGGCCAAGCCAGTTTCAGTTTTAGCTTCTCTCTTTTCTGCCACCCTCTCTCAGATAAGCTGGTGACTGGCCAAGAGTCAGTCAGTGGAAGACGAAGGAAGACGTGCCAGAGACAGAGCAGATAATGCGGAATATCTACTAGTAAGACTCAGCTCACGTGAAGTGGAAAAAAAAATTGAGAAAATAGTCAGCAAATGACTTGGATATAAGGAGTAAGGGAGAAGAGAAGCATCAAAGATAGATTAAAACAACAACAACAAGAGGGGAAAAAAAAACCAGGAAAATGCTAATGCTTGTGTAGAGACAAAAAATTATGTTTTTACAGACGGCTGTCTGTATAGCCCCTATTTGGAACCATTTAGATACAGAAAATGAGCCCTAGGGGCATGATCTGGAAGGCGACAGTGAAGTGGAGAGAAAGTAAACTGGAAGGAAGTTAGGGCTCTGGAAAGTGAGCAGGAGAGGGAAAGAGGGGCCTCCCAGGCTGGTCGGGGGTTGGCCATGAGGAGAAAGGTGGCCCCTAAGAAAACTCCTGACTGGGAGCCACAACGCCGAGCAGGGATTTCTCAAATGTCATTATTTTAGGGTATCTGGGATGTCCCGATTTAAACCTTCTCTATCCGCCCAATCTTCAGTAAAATCTCTTATACGTTACAAATGGAGTTGAGGGGGAAAGACATTGATGAAATTGGGTGATACCTGCACAACTGTATTTGGTCAGGGAAGGTTCTTACCAGTTCCTTTAAAAAAATGTTTTTATTGATTTCAGAGAGTAAGGGAGAGGGAGAGAGGGATAGAAACACCAATGATGAGAATCATTGATCAGCTGCCTCCTGCATGCCCCCTGCTGGGGATTGAGCCCGCAACCAGGGCATGTGCCTGACAGGATCGGTCTTGACCTCCTGGTTCATGGGGTGGTTGCTCCATCCCTGAGCCCCACACCGTTGGGGCTCTTCCCAGTTTATATTAGAATCAAGCTTGGGTTGTAATGGGCGCCCCCTAGAGGCCAGGTGGTTCATGACACCTGCTTCCCCCCAACCCCTTAGGTGAGCCATTCTTCAGGAACTGTGAAGGTGGTCATTGTGGACTCTGTCACCGCCGTGGTCTCCCCACTTCTGGGAGGCCAGCAGAGGGAAGGTGAGTGATGTGTGTGGCGGAGGCCAGGGTCAGAGGTGTGACCTTGTCTCCCAGCTCTGGAGTCCAGTCTCCAGCCAGCCCAGTCCCTAACGCCCTGCTCCCTCCCGCCCTGCTCCTCCTCCATCCAGGCTTGGCCTTGATGATGCAGCTGGCCCTGGAGCTGAAGACGCTGGCCCGGGACCTCGGCGTGGCGGTGGTGGTGAGGAAGGGCGCTGGGCCAGCGCGCTTGTCCTACCTCTGACCCCTGGGCTTCACCAAGAGGGACGATGACCCTGATTCCTAGCTGTAGCTAGAAGTTTATTTCCCTTAAACGGCAGTTTCTTTATTGCCCTTATACGGCAGCTTCTGGGCCCCCCAAATGGCCCTTTAGGGAAGGGTCACAGCCCAACCTCCCTGGGTCGTCCAGAGCACTGGGCCCTGAGGGGATCCACCGATAAGTAGCTAAGGGGTCAGAGGTCTTGCTTTTCTTATTTTCTTTCTTGAAGTTAAGTAAATTCACGTAGAGTAACTTTCTTCTCGTTTCAAGTTTGACTAACAGCCTTATTTCCTGTCTAGACTGCAATCAAGAGACAGAATATCCATTTCTATCACCTCAGAAAGGTGCCTGTGGGCATGTGCCCTGCCTGGAAATGAAACCCTGACTTCCTGGTTCATAGTTCCATACTCAGCCACACTTGCAGGGCAAGAATGCCATTTTTAGCAGTTATATATTATCTTTTTTAATGTCTATGTTACAGGGGTCAGCAAACCTTTTCTATTAAGGGTCAGGTAGTAAATAGTTGAGGCTTTATGACTATTCTAGAGGCCTGGTGCACAAAATTCATGCACAGATAGGGTCCCCAGGCCCGGCAGGCGATCAGGGCCAATGGGGGCCTTCTGGTTGCCGGCCGGGGACTCCCTTCCCCAGCTGCCAGCTGCTGGCCAGGGCCTTCCTTCATTCCGTGCCGCCCCCTTGTGGTCAGCGCACATCATAGTAAGCGGTTGAACTCCTGGTTGGTCGAACTCCCGACTGCATATGCTTTTATATACAAACTAGAGGCCCGGCGCATGAAATTCGTGCATGGGTATGGTCCCTAGGCCTGGTCTGTGTTCAGAGCCATCTTCCCTGGCTGCCCGCAGCCAGCCCCACCCCCACCCCCACCCACCCCCTGGTTCCCCAATCTTCTGTTCTTATCCTGGGTTCCAGGGCCTCCGGCTCCTGACTGTAGGTTATATGTGATCACCTGCTGGCTGCTGTGCTCTGGACTAGGCAGTGGGGATTCAGTGATGAACCAGTCTTAACCCTTGCCCTGGGGCTGGGGGAGGGGCGTGGGGGAGGGGGAGGAAAACCTGATCAAGAGAATGCCGTGAGGCTTGGTTTGCTTGCCTATGAGCCTGGGCAGAGTAGAGCTGGCCAATCAGATTAGGAACCCCTTTCCCAAACTCCTCCCCACTCCATGTACAGAGATGCACCCCCTGACACCAAGGGCTGACTGGACACGGTCTCAGGATGCCTGTCTGCTGGGTTGGGGGTCGGGGTAGTGGGCTCAGGACCACCACTGGCCTCCCTTCAGCAAAGTGCAGACAGCACCGCTTGTTCCTGGACACCTGCCCCACCCCCTTTGTTGGAGTCCAGCCTGAGGCATTGCGGATTAGTGGAAAGAGCTGTGGGGTCTGGTTCAGGGCCTGTGTGGCTAAGTTATGGAGTCCTGGGGAAGGAGTGTCTCCACGCTAGGCCTCCGCGTTCCCATCTGTACAGCGAAGGAGTCAGAACAGGTGTCCTCCCTGCTGGCATTATGGATCTGTACGTCTTTGATTCTTCCCGCCACAGGTGACCAACCACATGACCCGAGACAGGGACAGCGGGAAGCTTAAGCCGGCCTTGGGCCGCTCCTGGAGCTCTGTGCCCAGCACCCGCATTGTGCTGGCCGCCGGCGAGGGAGCGGGGGCCCCGGGCAGTGAGCGCACGGCGTGTCTGGCTAAATCTCCCCGTCTGGTGAGTCAGCCCGGGGGGGGGGAATAAAACTAATAATAACAGTAAATAAAAATGAAACTAATAACAATAAAACAAAAACGAATCATCCGGGCCTTTGAGGGTAGTCTCTCTGCCCATGGATGTCTTAGAGAGGAATTCTTGGATGCTGAGAACCTGCAACCAAAACCTTGGGTTGCTTAACTCAAATTTTTATTTTTTTTTTTTTTAGTTTATAAATATATTTTATTGATATTTTTTACAGAGAGGAAGGGAGAGAGAGAGAGAGCTAGAAACGTCGATGAGAGAGAAACATCGACCAGCTGCCTCTTGCACACCCCCTACCAGGGATGTGCCCACAACCAATGTACATGCCCTTGACCGGAATCGAACCCGGGACCTTTCAGTCCGCAGACCGACGCTCTACCCACTGAGCCAAACCGGTTTCGGCTTAACTCAAAATCTTACCCGTCCCTTCTGTCTTCTTCCAGCCAACAGGATCCCAGGAGACGGTGGACATTGGGGCCTGGGGGGCTCTGGAGCAGAGCCCATTGTCACAGGGAGAGCAGGCGTGACTGTGCAGCTCAATGGGAAGGGAGAGGCCTCAAGGCCCCCGACTCTCCTGTGCAGGAACGCCTGCCAGCTCGGGCTGAGCAGAAGGGAATCTCGGGTTCTTCAGTGGCTCTCTCTGTGGAAGCATTTAGAACTACTGGCAAGAGGGGATGCTGCAGTGGAGGACCCAGATACTCATGCCGGAGCCAAGTGTTCTTCCTTTGTTTCTGCCACGCGTGTGTCTGCTGGAGCCAAGTTCATTCACCCTGGCTTGGGGCATCGCTGAAGAGGCGCGCTTAGTGACTGGGTGGATAACCCTCCCACGCATCACCAGTGTGCCTGCACTCACGCCTAATACAGCGACTGAACCATGAAACTTGCCTTTGCTTCACCTTTTTTTTTGTGTTGTGTTTTTTTGGCCTTTGTTTTTTTCATCTGTAAATAAGGCTTTCTTCCCCTTAGCTCTGTTTTTTTTATATATATATATATTTTTTAATTTATTTTCCACAGAGAGGAAGGGATAGAGAGCTAGAAATGTCGATGAGAGAGAAACATCGATCAGCTGCCTCCTGCACACCTCCCACTGGGGATGTGCCCGCAACCAAGGTACATGCCCTTGACCGGAATCAAACCCGGGAGGGACCCTTCAGTCCGCAGACCGACGCTCTATCCACTGAGCCAAACCGGTTTCGGCTCTGTTTTTGAGTTACTGAGTTGAAGTACATGCAAAACTCTTCTTCATTTATGTCCTGCTCTTAAAAATATAAAAAGGAAATTTCCTGAACCCCAGATCCACCTAATTTCCCCCCAGGATATTGTGTCATCGTGTCCTCCCACCCCCACCCCCGTTTCCACCAGTGAGGACCCAAAGAACAGTTATTGATTTGGTGTCACACACCAGCGTGCGTCCCCAGGCCCAGGTGAGACGGAGCTCGCTGCAGTCCCGGCGCCATCATCGGATGAAGGGAGGAAGAGACCTGCTCCTAGTGAACCCAGACACCTGTGTAATATGCACGATGCCCTGTGGGGCCCCCCATAGCACAGAGTACCCCAAGGTGCTGAGCCATGCACGGCCTTGCCCATAAACAGACAGAGGAGAATTTGCTCAGTAAATAGAGCCAGCTGGGAAAATTGATGCTGGCATAAATAATACATGGCAAATCTAGTCTTCATGCAGAAATTCATTGCCGGTGGCTCCGCGATGCAATATAATTACCCTTCTCTCCCAGCCAGCTGTACCAGGGCGCAGTGCCCTAGCAGCGTTTAAAATCCCCCCCCCCCCGCCCCCCAACACACACACACCCCTGTCTGCTACCAGCACGGGAGCCATCCGTCTGAGAGCCGTCACCCTGGCTGGGAGGACAGGAGGACGCTGGCGACGGGAAAACAAAAGGCAAAGCAGAGAAATGATCAGGTTGTTTACTGAACACATTTTTTTAAAAGGAGGACTGCCTTTCCCAGAGCGCCTGTTGGGTAATTAATTAGTTGTGTCTCGGCTGCAGAAAAAGGGGTGCCAGAATCATAGACCGATGGGTGATCTGACAGTTAGAGATGATAAACACAGCAGGGATCGCAGCAAGAAGCAGGGTGCGCCCTGGCCGGTTTGGCTCAGTGGATAGAGCATCGGCCTGGGGACCCAAGGGTCCCAGGTTCGATTCCGGTCAAGGGCATGTACCTTGGTTGCGGGCACATCCCCAGTAGGGGGTGTGCAGGAGGCAGCTGATCGATGCTTCTCTCTCATCGATGTTTCTAACTCTTTATCCCTCTCCCTTCCTTTCTGTAAAAAAACCAATAAAATATATTTTAAAAACACGAAAAGAAGAAGCATGGTGTGTTGGGAGTGCATGGGACACTGGCTCGAGGGTATCTGCCTGGGTGAGGACAGGGTTGGTGAGGCCGAGGGAACCCTGGGGCGGCTGCTCTCACAGAACACCACGGGAGGAGTTGACCTGTATCCTTTTGAAAGAATATATATTTTTGCCCTGACTGGTTTGGCTCAGTGGATAGAGCGTCAGCCTGCGGACTCAAGGGTCCCAGATTCGATTCTGGTCGGGGGCATGTGCCTTGGTTGCGGGCACATCCCCAGTGGGAGGTGTGCAGGAGGCGGCTGGTGGATGTTTCTATCTCATCAATGTTTCTGGCTCTCTATCCCTCTCCCTTCCTCTCTGTAAAAAATCAATAAAATATATATATTTTTTAAAAGTATATATTTTTACTGATTTCAGAGGGAAGGGATAGGGAAAGATAGAAACATTAATGAGAGAGAAGCATTGACCGGCTGATTCCTGCACGCCCCCTACTGGGGATCAAGCCTGCAACTTGGGTATGTACCCTTGACCAGAATTGAACCCAGGACCCTTCAGTCTGAAGGCCGATGCTCTATCCACTGAGCCACATCAGCTAGGGCTTTTCAGTATCCTTATCCTGTGAGCGGTTGGCACATTTCTGTAGCCGTGGTAGGAAACGGTACTTGAAGCTAGGAATGACAACTCCCTGCCACTCCTACCATGTGGGCATCCTGAGCCCACGCAGACATCACCAACCAATCAAGCGTTCTTTTTTGCCAGCTCATGGTGGTTTTTTCTCCAGATAGCACTCCAGGTAACCTCAGCCAACCAGCTGGACAAGGTACATGCCCTTGACCGGAATCCAACCTGGGACCCTTCAGTCCACAGGCCGACGCTCTATCCACTGAGCCAAACCGGTTTCGGCTATTTTTTTTTTTTTAAGAGAGTGGAAGAGAAAGGGAAAGATGGAGAGAAACATCAATGTGAAAGAAACACATCAATTGGTTGTCTCTTGCACGTGCACCAACCAGGGCCTGGGCCAGGAAGGAGTCTGCAACCAAGGCATGTGCCCTTGATAGGAATCGAACCCAGGACCCTTTGATCTGCAGGCCGATGCCCTATCCCCTGAGCCAAACCGGCTAGCCCCACCATCGATTTCTTAGGGAATAACTTCCCCCAGAGAGTAACCTCTCATAGAAAAACTGGGCTTAGCATCCTGTGTCTCTTTACTCCTAACTGTTCCATTCTGGGGAAACCTATGCAGACTCTCCTGGAAAGGAGTATTTTATATTGTACAGACATTATATTTAGGCTTTTGGAATCAAGATCTAGGTTCAAAACCCTGCTGGGCTTTTCATGGCTGAGTTACTTAAGCAAGATGAATTCTCTGTCTTAGTGGTAAAATCTATATCTCAGGCAAATGAAACAGCTAATCGACGTGAAGAGCCTTTCACGGGCACACAGTAGGTGTGTCGTCGTCACCATGAATTCTTCCGGTTCTTGCCAGAACACACAAAAACTAGGGCACTAGGACTTGTAAGCCATGCTGCTGCTAATAAAAGAAATAGTATGATTTATTATTTCTCTACTGTTCGGGGAAAGGCATGGGCTTCATAAATATGTATTGGAAAGTACTTAGCAAATGAGTAGAAATCATAAAAATATGGCAAAGTAAATAGCTCCTATAAATATGTCACTTGGCGGACAAATTAGTGTTTCATTACTACTAAATACGACTGCTCACTGAAAAGGATTCCGGATTACTTAAACAATGGGTACATTATTGAGCGCCTCTCTGGAGGCGTAGGATAAAGATGAAGAATCGCGATGGCGCTAATGCTGAGGGTGGAGAAAGGAGGCGTGTGGGCAGACCAGCTCCCTCCGAGGCCTCCCGCTCCAGTGACAGGCACGTTGATTAGCAGCGTTCCTCAGTTTTAGCTGTGATATGGGCCCGAGGACGCAGGAAGCTGATTTCTACAGGAAGTCTCGCATCCCGGCGTCAATGACTGGGTTCAACAGCTGATGAAGCACACTCCCTATGGGAGGCATGCACTCAGCTTGGTCCCACCCACTCTTTATTTCTTTTTTATTTTTTATTTTATTTGATTTTTTACAGAGAGGAAGAGAGAGGGATAGAGAGTTAGACACATCAATGAGGGAGAAACATCATCAGGTGCCTCCTGCACTCACCCTATTGGGGATGTGCCTGCAACCCAAGGTAGATGCCCTTGATTGGAATCGAATCCAGGACCCTTCGGTCCACAGGCCAACACTCTATCCACTGAGCCAAACGGGTTTCGGCGGTCCCGCCCACTCTTGGCTGAGACCTGTTAACATAAAAACATTCAAACCTGTAAAGAATTTTTGTGAGTTTACTTGAGCTAAACTCTCGACAATTGCACGGAAGCAGAACCTCAACGGATTGAGATGATGCTCCAGAGAATAGCGGGTTACATTTGTATTTATACGTTGTAATCAAAGGAAGGGATGTAGGTGGGTTACTTGAAATCCATTGGTATAGACTAGAGAGGTGGGAGAAAGAAAAGCCGGGGTGGGGGTGGGGCAAGGAAGAGGGGGACCAGTGGCATTGGATAAAAAGTAAAATGATAGACACATACTTGGGTGGGTGCAGGAACAATTAACATCATAATTTGTGTTGTCTGTCCATCCTGGCACCCAAGCACATTAGCTTGTGCCTCAAGGGGTTCAGAAAAAGGGAAATTTCAAGGGTATGTTACCATAGATGCAAAAAGACAGGTTCAGTTAAGGTAAAGGTTGATCTTGTCAGTGAAGGTCAGATGTAACTACCGTATTTGCCGGCGTATAAGACGATTTTTTGGCCCTGAAAAATATGCCTCCAAGTGGGGGGTAGTCTTATACGGCGAGTATATAACAAACTCTGTATTTTGAGTGGAAATGTTAGGGGTCGTCTTATACGCTCAGTCTCTTATACGCTGGCAAATACGGTATTTTTCAGGGCCAAAAAATCGTCTTATACGCCGGCAAATACGGTACCCACCATAGCTGCTTTTATTTAACGTTTAATTTCAGAACACTCTTTGTGGTGACTTTTGGTTTCTGAGTTTGCCAGACCGCCATGCAGGCCTCCCCTGAGCCTGTCAGGTCAGCATGTGGCCCCTTTGGTCCACAGGCCTACTGTGTTTTCCCGAAAATAAGACATCCTCCGAAAATAAGACCTACTTACAGGTTTCCTTCTGAGTGAAATATAAGGCATCCCCCCGAAAATAAGGCCCCCAGGGTCTGTCTCAGAATGAAAATTAATTTACCGTAAACTGGTCGCTAGGGCCGCCCCGACTGGCGTCTAGCAACCAGTGACCTTCCGCGGAGACTTGACATTACTGCTGTGTGAATGGAGAGAAATCAGCGTGGAAACTTTGTGAAACCTAAACTGCAAGAAGTTGTGACTTGGGTGAAGAATTCATGAAAGAAAATCACTGACAGTTGCATTGCAAATGCACTGCAAGCAGGCTACCTTGACAAGAAGTAATCATTTAAAGACAGTGCTATTGCTAAACATGAGAGATTTGGACCACTGATTCTGAAAGAAATGGAGTCACAAGAAATTCACCAGGAAATGCAGGAATTGGATTGTTATGATGATGTTCCAGAAGATGATGACATGATTGTCATTGAATAAGTGAGTACATTCTTGATACTGTAGGATTCACAGTGTGTCTGGTTTGTGTTGACAATTACCGTACTACCGTACCGTATACAGGTAATAAATTTCCTTTATTTTCATTTAACAATAAATGCGTACCGTATTCTTCTTCATGGAAAAATAAGACATCCCCTGAAAATAAGACCTAGCGCATCTTTGGGAGCAAAAATTAATATAAGACACTGTCTTATTTTCGGGGAAACAGGGTATGAACGCTCTATGACTATATTAGCATGGAGAGAAGGACAGAGCCAAAGAGAGCAGGTAGAGAGTGCTGTGTCTTAATCACAGATCACAAATCCATTTCAGCAATAAGAGAGGCTGCACAAGGCCCCGGCATCTCAAGAGACAAGGAACCAGAGAGGGGGAAAGAGGAGACAAATGCCTTCACGTGGGAAAATAAAACCCCGGAGAGAAGCAGAGAGGGCAGGGAATTGCATCAAGGAAAGTTACCAAAGTAGCCAGGTAGGGAAAAGATGGGCGGGCACATTTATTTCCCGTGCGGAGGCGGCTAGGAGGCCAGTCCTTCCCTCAGTTTCTGGTGGTGGAAAGACCCAGTTTCAAAATCCAGCTCTGCTTTTTCCTGTGTGGCTTTGGGTCAATATTTAATCTGCAGATCTTCATTAATGACCCGGGTTATACACTACTCCGTTTGCTGGGTTCTGGGGAAGACTGTACATGATATTTGTAAAGTGGCAGTCTGCACGTGAAATATTTTTCACTTTTCCTTGTTAATGTTTTTTAAAATATATATATTTTATTGAATGTACAGAGAGGAAGAGAGAGGGATAGAGAATCAGAAACATCAATCTTGCACACCTCTTACACACCTCCTACTGGGGATGTGCCCGCAACCAAGGTACATGCCCTTGCCCGGAATCAAACCTGGGACCCTTCAGTCCGCAGGCCGACCTTCTATCCACTGAGCCAAACCAGTTTCGGCTCACTTTTCCTTGTGATAATCCTTATTTAAAATGCAAACAAACAAACAAAACAAAAACACAACAACCAACAAACACACTCAAAAAAAAACTTGCTCAGAAGACCTCTGGGAGGTTTCCATAGGAACCTAAAGCATAAGAAAATTAAATGTCAATAGGCTCAAATCCTTTAATCAGAGGATTCAGGTTTATATTATTTTCATGATAGGTTTTTTTTTTTAACCCATGCTGGCTAATGATTACCCACACAATGTTGGTGTTTTACAGTTTTACTGAATCTCCTGTGCATTAGCCCTTTTAAATCTTCCTACCAAGCATGGAACAGAGTGTGGAATCTCAGAGGGAAGGAGGGGGAAGGCGGGAGATAATCATCCAAAGACCCGGTATGCATGCATATCTGCGGAACCCCTGCACATAGACAATAGGGTGCTAATGGCCTGGGCCGGGGGTGGAGGCGGTCTGGAGGGGGTCAATGGGGGAAAAGGGAGACACGTATTACTTTCAACAGTAAAGAATTATATATATATATTTTTAAAATCTTCCTACCAACCTGCATTTCAGGGATGAGGAGACTTGTTCAGAAAGACGAAACACCCCACAGAAAAGGTACAGCCGGTGAAGGGCCAGGGTGGGCTCTCGGCACCAGCCCTTTTCACTGCACCGCCAGCTTCCCTGGGACAATGTCCTCCCCTTCCTGAGGTGAAACGAGCTAGTTCTGGGGGTTAGACAGGGAAAGGCTAGTTGAGAGGTGCCACAGAGCAAGGGGAACGAGCGAGGGTTTTGATATTGACAAGAACAAACATTCTGAAATGTTTTGAATTAAATTACAGCGGGCTGGAGAATAGGAGAAGGACAGGACAGTTTAGCCTGGTCATAGCTGGGGGCCAGGTGACAGACGGCTCACATTCCTGAATATGTATTGGAGCTCCGAATCCACATCCAGATGGCTATTAGCCCACTACTAGCTGGGCATCCGATCTTGCATGGGCATAAACTTTCAGGACTATTGCCTGTAACCAGTCAAAAGCAGTAAATAGTTCTTTCTTACAGAGGCTGCCGGCATAGAACTGCTCCCCCACTTGTCGCACCACCCTTACCTGTAGCCGATGTAAATTCTTTCCAGACATCTTACATCCTCCCTCATCCCCCCCTCCATGAGATATAAGTAGGAAGCCTGTCAACGCCAGGACCACGGGACATGTTGCCTTTCCCACCGAGGCTGCTGCTGCTAAACCCTTTCTTTTGAAAAGGCTTTCAGCCCTGGCTGGTTTGGCTCAGTGGATAGAGCATCCGCCTGCAGACTGAAGGGTCCCAGATCCAATTCCCGCCAAGGACACATGCCTGGGTTGGGGACTCCATTCCCAGTTGGGGGGCGTGCAGGAGGCAACCAATCAATGATTCTCTCTCATTGATGTTTCTCTCTCTAGATCTCTCAAATCAATAAAACATAAAAAAATAAAAAGGCTTTCAGCCTTGGAAGTTAAGTTTTTATTTAACAGTGCCCTTACAGGTCTGGCTAATAATACCTTCCAGCTGTGGGACCTTGAAAAGGCTAGTGAGCCCCGATGGGCCTGGGTTTCCTCCAGTGTAACTTGGGAGCCATCACCTGCTTACAGCATCGCGAGGAACAAGGACATACGAAGGTGTGGCAACTTTCCAACTTTTTTTTTTTTTTTTTTAGAAAATTGGAATTTATTCTGTTTTTTTAAAAAAATATATATTTTTTATTTTTATTGATTTTAGAGAGGAAGGGAGAGGGAGGGAGAGAGAAACATCAATAATGAGAGAGAATCATGGATTGACTGCCTCCTGCATGCCACTGGGGATCGGGCCTGCAACCCAGGCATGTTGCCCTTAATCGGAATGGAACACGGAACCCTTCAGTCCACAGGTCGACGACGCTCTACCCACTGAGCCAAACCAGCCAGGGCGTTTCCAACTTTCATTATGCAACGAGTTCAAAAGAGGTATAAGGGACTCGCCCACGGTCACCAAGCTGGACAGTGGCCCAGCGGAGACTCTGACCTGGACCCTCCTCTCTCCGCGTGGAGCGCAGATAGATGATGCCCTGACACCACCCTTGGGGAACCCACGCCTGGCCCGGCGGGCTCGGGCTCCGGCAGCTGGGCTCCGCCAGGGGGCGCGCGCGCGCGGGGCGGAGGCCGCGCTGCACGGGCGGCGCGCGCCCCTCTCTATGGTGCCCGGGCGCGGCGGGGCGGGGCGGGGGCGCGCTCCCGAGAGGGGGCCGGTCCCGCCGGGGGGGGGCGGGGCCGCGCGGGGGGCGGGACCAGCCCGGCCGGCCGGCCGGGGACGGCTCAGGGGGGGGCCCACTTCCTGGGGCCGCCGGCGAGGATGTCGCGACTGCCCCCCGCTCCCCCTCAGCCCCGGAGACGCGGCCGCGGCGGAGCCTGGAGCCCCCCCGCCTGAGGCGTCCGGCGCCCGGACCCGGGCCCCACGCCTCCCCTCCCAGGTGCGGGCCGAGCCGGCGGCAGGTGAGGAAGAGGCGGCGGCGGGATGGGGTCCCGGGGGGAGGCTGGAGCGGGCGCGCGGCTCGGTCTGGGGGTCCGGTCTGGGGCGCCCTCTCCGTGCGGGACGCGGCCTGGGACGCCCCCGCCCGCCCGCCCCGGCCCGGCCCGGCCCGGGATGGGGAGCGCCTGCCTCGCCGGGCGTCTCGTGCCGGGAGCCCGCACCTGTGCCCGGACCAGTCCCTCCGGGCGCCACGGGGCCGGGGAACCTCCGCTCCCCCCGGCCGCCGCCGAGCGGACAGACTGGCCGGCGGGTCGGGCTGGCGGTGCGGGGAAGAGAGTGCTGTACGGCGGAGTAAACTGAGTCCGAGGAGAGGAGCCGGTGCCGCTGCCCCGGGAGGAGGCCTGCGGGCCGCGCGGCCGGGAGGGCGGCCGGCGGGGGGGGAGGGCAGGCTGGCTGGGTGGATGGAGAAGTTTGGGGAGTTGTCCGGGGCGCGTGGGGGACCCTGTGAGTGAGGTCCCCGGGGCCCAGGCGGAGCGGGACGCGGGGCCTGCCTGCGGCTCGCCGCCCCGGGGACGTCTGGCCGGGGATGGGGAGGTAGCGGGACCCGGGAGCCCGCGCCGGGCCCGCAGCTGTCTGTCTGTCTGTCTGTCTACCCAGAGCTCGGTTTCAGGCCGGCAGGAGATGAGAACAGCACATTTTCTCCTCTCTGTGGGCCTGTCATTCGTTCTAGGGGGGGAACACACACACACACACACACACACACACACACTCACACTCTGCTCACTGTGTAATCAAGGAAGCGTGTTCCACTCTCTCCCCGTCCAACACACACACACACACACACACACACACACACACGCGGCAGGCAGGAGTGTTGTTAGCTTGGAAGTGGAGTTTCACCCACAGCCGTCACTTTGCACCCTGGCAGGAGGCCAGATGAACAAACATCCCAGGTGCATGTGACCTTCCAAGAAAACAGTAAGGACCGTATTCCATCCCGTGTGCAAGTGGCTGGGAGGACGGGGAGGACTTCCGGTCACCCCCGTCGCTTACGCCCCTTTGGAGGAGCTTGTGGTTTTTCCCAGTGACAGACAGTTCAAGTTACTGAAATGTGGTCAAGGCTGTTTGTTGTATGGAACCCATTTTTCTAGGAATAGTAGCGAGGGGCCGTGGAGCTGGGCTGTGTTTGTGTACACAGAGTTCTAGGGGTGGGAGTTGGCAGGAAAACTTATGTTCAGGGGATTTCAGGTGGGACAACTCATCCTTTTTTCCTCGTTGCATTCTTTTTCACATTCAAGGAAATAGATAGTGCCGTGTGTTTCTGAAACGTTGCCAAATTTTTAAATAATTCTAGGCTTCAGAATACAATTCAAAAAATTGCAGTTTATTTATAGCGGCGTTAAGTTTGGAAATTGTATATAACAATTGCAAATGGACGTGGAAGAGCTAGCTTCCTAGTAACTTGACTGTGTTTGAAGAAGATTCCCGTGTAATCTAGGACATCCCCTTTTTAATGTCTGTGTCTAATTATGAAGACCAGTTCACGAAAAACGTTCATATCGATCAGGTAGAAGACAGCTGTTAACCTGACTGTTTACGCTGGGGTCAAGGGTTGTAAACTCTTAAGTTGACTCAATGTAACCAGTTGCTAAAATAATACACACAAAAAGAGAGAGCCCTTCTCCGGATGCTTAGGAATTAGTTTTCAAACTTTTCCCCAGCCCAAGTCCATTAACATAACTCTGCTTAGCACACCATCGAATGGGAATATCCTTTTAAGAGTTTTAAAGTAGCAGTGGAAAAGGTGTTTTCAGTTACCAGCATTTAAGAAGAGAAAACAGCAACAATACCAACAAAAAAAGGACCATTTCCCCCCTAATTACTTGTTTAATGTGGAGTTTAATACAGCCACACCCATCTATAAGAGCTTGGTGCCTAGGACTTTTTGAAAGCACTTACATACACCCAAGGTGTGTTAAGGGGGCTCATTCCAACTCGACTTTTTAAAAATTTATTTTTATTATTTTTTTGTATATATTTTTTAATTTTATTAAGGTATTATCTGTGTACATGGCTTACCATTGCCCCCCCCCCCTGACTTTTTTTTTTAATCCTTATAATAGAACCTTTACTACTACTGCTATTTTTTTTTTAATTTTTAAAAATTGATTTTAGAGAGGAAGGGAGAGGGAGAGATAGAGATAGAAACATCAGTGATGAGAATCATTGATCAGCTGCCTCCTGCACACTCCCTACTGGGAATCAAGCCCCCAGCCATGAGTCCCGACCAGAATTGAATGGTGACCTCTTGGTTCATAGGTCAGTGCTCAATCATTGAGTCATGCAGGCTGGGCTACTGCTAATATTTCACTGGTAGGTTAGAGACATCAAACTTGTGCTAGCCATAGTGCTGGTTTTGGGAGAAAAGATTTAAACTCTGCCTTGGAATTTCAATATTCCTGCAATTCAGAGCTAAGATACAATTTAGAATTTAATGGAAATGTATTCTTTAAATTGCTGTTGTAGTCTCAAGGGGTGAGCTGCTTCATCATCATCATTATTTGGTTGTGGTTACCTGATTATTATTTTTGTTTGGTTACTATGTATTGATAGTAGTTACTTGTGCTAATGTAAGAAAGAGCTTGGCAGTTGTAAGGACAATAGTTTTATATCCAAATGCACAGATTCCCATTCCTTCCGTAGGAACATGGTCTGGTCACTTTTATGTTTTGACTTTGTTATATTCATGGAGTTTAAAATCCTAAAACCAGTTGGGCTCTTTGTAGGAAATCGTATTTAGCTCGCATGAAAGCCATCCACGTAGGAATCCTCAGCCTCATGTGTTCAAGACCTCAGTTCTCCAGGTTCCAGGTTTTATCAGTCGCCATGGTCAGGACAGAGGTTCTATCTAATCCGCTAATGCCATTCTTAGTTCAAACTCATTGTCCTCTTTTCTCTCAGTTAAGACTGTCTAGAAGTTTCTCTGCTTTCTCTCATTCAGGTTGAATATTCCACATTTGTGATGCCGTTGGGCCTGTTAACATTCTAAATTGGAAGCTGAGCAGTTGGTTGAGAGGGTTCTGTACGTTTTTAAACATTTTCCTTTTTCAAAGCAAGCACAAAACCCACATTTCCTCCAGGGAAAACCAGCTCTTTGAATCTCATAGAAAAACAAAAGTTGTCTTTTCCAGCTTTCCACCAATATCAAATCTTCTCCTTTCTTTCTGGTTTTGCCAGTATGGTGATGAACTGGAGGCACTGGGAGAGCCTGCCGTCTCCTGAATCATCAAAAAAGGTCACATTGTATTCAGTGCAGCTTTAGCGTTTTTTTAGTATGTTTTATTGCAAGGAATTTTCAAAAGCCAGTGCTCTTTGAAAGATTCGGTGGTACCTGGCCCTTTGCAGCTGAGTCACTGAGGGGTTCCTTAAAAATACAGGTTTTGTAGGCCCACCTCCTGGAGATCTTGATTAGGTGATCTACATGATAAAAACCTCTCTGGCATCGGTCCCAAAAGCTCCACAGGTGATTCTGATTTGTAGCCAGCAGGTTTGGGAGCCACTGTTGTATTGCTTCGAGATTCTTTATAAATTGGTAGTCCCTTTTAAAAGCATCATGTTTTTCAGGATGTTTGATTTGCTGGAATAGCCCATTTCCCAGTCCTGACAGATAAAAAGGAGCTTTTATAACTTTTATGTAAATTGCTTTCCTGAGAGGCCCTCTCCGCTGTATTATGTGGCGGGAGTCATGAGGGAGGGTTGGGGAAAGTGGCTTCCTTTATTTCCTGAGTTGACAAATGAATGATAATGTGGAAACAGCTGGAAGTCTGAGAACTAGTCAATCTGGTTATGGTCAGTGTTGCAGAGGAGAGATGCCTGCGAATTCTCTGTATGCAGGGTTTTTAAATAAAGCCAACTTGCCAGATGTTTCACTTCTACACAGCTGGAGCGCTATTGGAAGTAGTAAGTTGCGTAGTGGTCAGTAAAATGTAGTCACAAGTACTTTGCTGAGTTCATGGAAGGAAGGAAAGTTACTGAAATACAGAACCATCTGAGTTAAAACAGAGTTGGGGGAACTAAATGTTAGAGAATTAAACTTGGGAAAAGTGAAACAATGTAGGAAACGGACAATTGTGGTTTTGAATCCCAGCTCCTCCGTCTCCTGGCCAAGCTCCTTTACACTTGTTACTTAACCTTGGTGAGCTTCAGCTTCTCTTCACCTGTAAGGTGAAAAAAAGATGCCTGGTAGGATCGTTATGTGGATTAAAAAAGGGAAATATTTTCTGTGTACGTTGTAGGCAAGCCAGTGAATGTTCTTTTCTCCTACTTTCTCAGAAGATTTTTATTCTGTAGGCTTAAGATGTCTACATCTTAAATCTAGCCTTCTCTCTATCTCTAGGAATATCTACTCAATCAGCTCTTATTTAATTTAAAAACTTTTTCAATTACAGTTTACATTCAATGTTATTTTGTATTAGTTTCAGGCGTACGCCATAGTGTTTAGAGTCTAAACAGTCATATACTTTACAGAGTGTGTCCCCCCCCCCCCCATATTTCCAGTACCACCTGGCCCCATACGTAGTCATTACAATACTGGAGGCCTGGTGCACAAATTTGTGCACAGGTAGGTGGGGGGACCAGGATGCAATTGACCTGCTGGGTAGGTGGTGGGACGCCCTTGCCTGCTGGCATCTGGATCCGTCCCACTGACGTTCGTGCTGGTTGTCGGGAGCCACCTGGTGGCTAGTTTTATATTGTTTCTTTCTTATGGAGCCTTTAGGGAGGGGAATTGGCGCTGTTGGAATATGCCAGCTTCGCAGGTCGGTCTGTGCCTGGCCCATTCTCCAGAGATTGGGCCTGCAGGCCTACGGAAGGAGTGAGTGGCTGCTGCTGGGCTGGTGGGCCACAGGGATGGGTGGGTCAGCTGAGTGGTCCTCCGGCTGTGGGAGTGCACTGACCACTAGGGGGCAGCTCCTGCGCTGAGTGTCTGCCCCCTGGTGGTCAGTGCTCATCATAGGTTGTTCAGTCGTTAGTCCCTTAGGCTTTTATGTATATAGACATAGATTATTAACTGTATCCCCAATGCTGTGCTTGACACCCCTTGACTTTTGTAACTACCAATTTGTACTTCTGAATCCCTTCACCTTTTTGTTTTATGTACTCACCAAAGACATGTCCATTGATTTTTGGAGAGAGAGATAGAGAGAAGTAGATTGATGTGTGTATGTGTGTGTGAGTGAGAGTGTAAGGGAGAGAGAGAAAGAGAGAGAGAAAGAGGGAGGGAGGGAGAGGTGAGAGAGAGACATTGATTGGTTGCCCCACAGATGGGAGGCTGGGATCAAACCTGAGACCTTTCACAGTTTACAGGATAATCTCCAACCAACCGAGCCACACCGGCTTGGGCTTCACCTTTTTCACCCAGTCCTTCACCCCCCCCCCCTCCCCTCTGACAACCATCTGTCTGTTCTCTATATTTGAGCCTGTTTCAGTTTTGTTTATTTTGTTCTTTAGATCCAACATTCAGGTGAAATCATATGGTATTAGTGGTATTTGTCTTTCATTCGGCTTTTTTAGAAGACGTATGAAAGAATGAGGAATACAGTTAAATGTTAGGGTTGCCGAAGGAGGAACACAAGAGGCCAGAGGGGTGAGGGAAGACGAATTTATTGGGTCTTCTGGAAATCCAGATGGGCTGAGCCCCCAAATGGTGCCAGCTCCCAAACACTGAGAGTCAGAGGTTTATATATATATATATATATATATATATATATATATATATATATGTATATATATATATTTTTAATTGATATTTTACAGAGAGGAAGGGAGAGAGAAAGAGAGTTAGAAATGTCGATGAGAAACATCGACCAGCTGCCTCCTGCACACCCCCTGCCGGGGATGTGCCCGCAACCAATGTACCTGCCCCTGACCGGAATCGAACCCGGGACCTTTTAGTCCGCAGACCGACGCTCTACCACTGAGCCAAACCGGTTTCGGCAAGAGAGTCAGAGGTTTTTAAAGGACAAGGCGGGCTTTTTCTGGGCTGAGAATTCTCCGTGCAGGGCCGGATTCTGGGGAACTCCAGAGAGGAGAGATAATGGTCTTAGCAGGTGGAATGTGATCTAAGCAAGTGGAATGTCCATTGTGAAGCGGCCTAAAGGCCAGTTCCCAGGGGAGGGGTATCGATTCAATTATTTGATCTGACCTCACATTAAGAACTAGAGATTGTGGGCAAGAATTTTTTTTTAGGTGTGGAATGTAGGCTTATATCCAGAGTTATTGTCTGCAGGAATAACTTAACACTGTCCACATCCTGCTTTGCGTGCCTGGGTGGTGGCCCAGGAGCTAGCTCAGTGTAGGCCAGGAGGCTTTGAGGGTGTCCCCTCTATTAGGTAGCACCTGACATCCATTTCTTTCTTCACCTCCCCTTTGGTCTTTGTTTCCTTTTCCCTCTCTCCTTCCTTTCCCTCTTTCACATTGGCCTTCCGTTATTGCTGGAAGGCCAGGCTGCGAAGAGAGGTTGCTGGTTGCTAACACCTGTCTGCCAGCTGGATGAATAGGCTCTTTTGTGGGCAGAATGCTAAAAAAGCTGATGAGTACAATATTGGTTTGAAGGACCTATTAAGGATACAGCATATGTAAATCACAGAGGGACTTAAAGCCCATTCTAAAGATTTGTTTCTTAACACTATACATTTTGTCTATTGAATTATGATGTTGGTTGAATTTTTACATCCCAACCACGAATTTTATTGCCCAAACAGACCATTTTCTGTCGTGTTGACTGGGAATCATTTATATTCTAAAGAAGTTCTGCCCTTAAGGGCCTTTTGTTGTATTCCACAAATGTCTAACGAGTGTGTAATACAATTAAAGTTTTGTTCACTGCGCTGCTGACATAATTAGTTTAATTTCTGCTCCTTATATATTTTTGTTGGCAGCTGGGAAATTAAAATACTAGACGTTGCATAAAACTGCTTTTTTTTGAGGGTGATTTTTACTGTCTGTTGGATGTGTGTAGGCCCCAGGGCACATTTTTAAAGATGTCTTATTCAACTTTACTGTAATAGTGTCTTTCTCTCTATAGAATGAATGTATTAAGACACATAATTGGCTATTTAAGCATTCAAAAGAGACAGTATTTGGCCTTTGCCCTGTGATTATATTATTTTCTACAGCTCTTGAGGAAATGTATGTAATTTTTGGGAACCCCTAAGCATATTCAGTTACATGAGCATGTGAACTTTTGCAAAGACTAGGGAATGGAGTGGTTTTCTCAGATAAGGTGTATTATTTAATTCCCTCCACAAATCACTGCTCTCTTCTTTTTAGATCATTGTGTTTGCAGACCTGATACGAAAGGCTGTGATGCCTGGCAGATCCACCTCACCAGTTTTCTATGATACCTTTCACGGGATTCTAGGCTCTCGTCTTCAGGAACAGAAGTTCTCAAGGAGACTTTACATTTAAAAACTAATCCACACTCAGCTCCCTACAGGATTGCGGAGAGATTCTCACCAGGCTGCTGATTTCTTGGAGTTAAGACCTACGCAGGATTTTATCTGTTGAGGCTGCTAACCTCCCCCCCACCTCCCCGGTTAATGAAAAGTGACCTTGGTCTGGTAATTTCTCCTTGTCCTCCTACAAAAAGAAACAGTGAAACCTTGCTCTCTCAGTGGCTACAAGTCCGTGTGCTGAATTTGAACTTAAAATTTTTCATTAAGCAAGAGTTACTTGACTTTTAAAATTTGCTCCTTCCCAGTGCTACGGGTTCACATACATCTCCTAGTTTAAGATGCACATGCCTTTTCTAGAATTGCATTAAAAACGTGGTTTCATTATGGCTTGCCTGTGGAGTGGTCAGGGCTCCCTGGGACAGCCCTTTGTGTCCACCAGGCCAGTTCTAAGAGTAGGGGAAGCCCATTCCCATTTGAACTGTTTGCAGCCAGAATGATTTGCTGACACCCTTTCACTGCCTTGATCCTCTTTAAAGAAATGCTGCCTAGTCATCCTGAAATTTATAGGAAGTTTGGCCAAGTGGAGGCTCTGCTAGCCTCTGAGTAGTTAAATGTAATTTGTTAGTAATCAGCACCATTGTTTATTTGTAACTGCTGGATTATGTTAACTGCTGGGGGGGGGGTTAGAAATAAAGAAAAGGAAAAAAAGGCTTTTCTTAAGTGAATGAAATGCTCTCACCAACGCCATCCTTCCTGCTTGTTTCATTCTTCATTTGCTTTGGAAAATCCAGTCTTAGTCCTGATCGCACAAACTTATGGCACAGGAAATCAATATTTTTATCCTAAATTATAGAGGAAATTGTGTAGTCCCTCCAGCATTTTCTTCAAATCTAACCTTTGTTTTTTTTTATTTTTAGTTATTTTTATTATTTTCATAATGATTAAGATGTCTGCTTGAGAAATAACCAAGCCTCCTCTGTTGACTCCCAACCTTTTCTTAGGCCTAGAGTGAATGGGCCCATAGCCAATTAATTATACCCTTCATGGCCAGGCTGAGTTATTATTTTACATGGCGTGGAAGAAGATTCACTAGAGCATAGCCTTTGTTTGAAAATCCTGGACAAAGGGAGCATTCTAATTTGGAGAACGAGGGCAGAATGTTTTCTAGGGCTTTAGTAGGAGTGGGTTTACTGAAGTTCAGCTAGTTTGAGAAATCCTTCGAAAAGGATGGTTCTGGAAGAGGGAGGAATTGTTTTTGCAGATTAGCAATCATTGGGCAATTTGGATTTGGTGGAGATGGAGAGGAACAGGGGCTAAGATTTCATGCAAGGGGCACGGGGTGGGAAGGAAAAACCAAGGGGCTAGGACTTGACCAGTCCACAGTGGAAAATTCTTAGTTCTGCATTTTCTACCTTGTGGGCATGACTAGATTCAGGTAATTTAAAAAAATATATATTTTTATAGATTTTTTACAGAGAGGAAGAGAGAGGAATAGAGTTGGAAACATCGACGAGAGAGAATCTTCTATCAGCTGCCTCTTGCACACCAACCAAGTGTGCATACCCTGGACTGGAATCGAACCCGGGACCTTTCAGTCTGCAGGCCTATGCTCCATCCACCGAGCCAAACCGGTTTTGTCTAGATTCAGGTCATTTTGAAACCGGACAACAAATGGGTCCCGGCTGCCTGTGACTACTTGAGCCTACTAAGCAGAGAAAGGGTTGAATAAATGTATGAGCGTTTATTCCAATAATGCGGGTAGGATGGGAAAGCATCAGGTCACCCATGAAAATCTGCTCTGCGCCCCTCCATAAACCAGCTGCTTAGGTGGCATCGGAGGACAAATATGACATGGAGAGGTAGGCAGAAGGAGTAAGAACGGGTATAACGGTTACACATTACAGGAAACGTGGGCCGGGGGTTTGCAAAGGGCTGGGGCCTATGGTGTCCACAACAAGGCTGTTCATCTCGCCGTGGTAATGGGCAGCTCTCAGACGAGGAGAACGGGCCGCATCCAGGTCTGGGGGCATACAACCCTCAGCCAGGTTGGAATGTGCTTTCTTTCATCAGAATGAAACAATCACGATTAACAGGGCATGGTTAATATTTTTTATAACTATAGCTATTCTCCACTCTCCTGTTTTCCCCTCCTGCCACTAGCAGTTTTACCATATATTGATGGGAGAGTTTGCAGAATCATTCTGTGTCAAAGCTGAAGTTTACTCTAGCCGGTGTTTGCCACAGAGCAGGTGGGGAGGGGCCCGCCATGGTATTTCCAGACAACTTGTCAAACAGGCACTCCACCTTCCTTCACCATATGGTTGGACCCAGCGCTCCAGGTGACGCTGAATCATCATGTCAGCAGCGCCCATTGATCTAGTTCTGCGTTCCCAGCTCTGACTTTTGGCAAAGTTGCAGACCAGTAGCTTGAATAGTGACAGTGAGTCAGCTGATTAAGGGGACACACAAATATGATAGACCTGCAGCTTCACCTCTAGATGGTCTTCATCAGATTCCTAAGTTTCATTTATTAAAAAAAAAATTTATACAGCACACCAACATGTCTCATGTACAACCAAAACAAATATTAGCCCGGCTGGTGTGGCTCAGCGGTTGAGCATCAACCCAGGAACCAAAGGTTGCTGGTTCAGTTCCTGGTCTGGGCACATGTCTCGGTTGTGTGCTCAGTCCCAAGTAGAGGGTGTGCAGGAGGCAGCTGATTGATGATGTTCCTCTCTCATTGATGTTTCTATCACTCTCCCTTCCTCTCTCTAAAAATCAATAAAGACATATTTAAAAAAAAAATTACATGACAACCGAAACCGGTTTGGCTCAGCGGTAGAGCGTCGGTCTGCGGACTGAAAGGTCCCGGGTTCGATTACGGTCAAGGGCATGTACATTGGTTGCTGGCATATCCCCGGTGGGGGCTGTGCAAGAGGCAGCTGGTCGATGTTTCTTTCTCATTGACATTTCTAGCTCTCTATCTCTCTCCCTTCCTCTCTGTAAAATATCAATAAAATATATATATATTTTAAAAAATTACATGACAATTATATCCAATTTGTTTTTTGTTTGAGATACAGGCTAGCCACACCTGCTCCGTTATTTGAGGAAACACTTGCAAATGACAGCCTTGTCTCATCTCATCTTTTTAGAAACAACAAACATTATAAAAATAAGCCATGAGTTTTGCTTAGGAGGGATTGGTACAAATTTTAAGAGTTCTGAATATCTTGTCAGGAAAGCAGTGTTTGATGCCAGAGCATGTAGTTAAATGTTTATGTATAATTTAATATATACATTTGATCTTCCCAAACAAACCATATTTTTAAAATGGGGAAAAGTTGAAATTTGTTATAATATATTACAAATTTGTAAAAGCATATTAATATATGTGTTCTGTTTTACTGTGCTTATTTAAAATATTTTTTACTTAAAACAATTTTTTAATCAAAGATTGCATACAAATTATGACCTTTTCTTTATTTATAAAGGCATAAATAAGATTACATATTACTGCAATAGATATCACATTTTAGTGTGTATAGTAATCTCCTGGCTCAGTGGATAGAGCATTAACCTATAGACTTAAGGGTTCTGGGTTCAACTCCAGTAAAGGACACATGCCAGGTTGTGGGCTCCCTCCCCAATGGGGGGCATGCAGGAAGCATCCGACCAATGATTTTTTTCTCATCATTGATGTTTCTCTCTCTCTCTCTCTCTCTCTCTCTCTCTCTCTCTCTCTCTCTCTGAAATCAATAAAAATATATTTTTTAAAAAGATAGATTCCTGGTTCCTAGCCCCTACTTACAGAATCAGTGTTTGGGAATGAAGCTGGGATTCTGATGTAGCATCTCTGCAGACCATCCTTGGAGAAAATATCACTATAAGAAGGAACCACAGATTTTTTTAAAAAAAGGTTGGTAAACATGGATCTTGGTGGGCTGTCTTTATTTTGCAGAGGAGAGAAGAGCCTCAGACTTACCAGGGTCTTCAGCTCACTGGTTGGCTCTTGCAGAAAAGCAAAGAGGTCTTTTGACTCTCGATTCAGTACTCTTTCCATGAGGTTATATCATGCTGTGTCCTTACTGGTTTCTGTAATTACCTTCAAATCAGAAGGTATAGAATAGAGAGGGCAAGGGTACTTTGATAACTTCAGAGCAATAAGTGACTGAATTGACATTCGATAAGTGAAATATTAGTGCTTCTCAAACTCTCCGTGGAAGGGCCTGCTTTGTAAAGTTTTTCCCAACCTGTTGCCAACGAATATTGTAAAGTACAAGAAGAATAAATTATCAGAAAAATCATGCTCTCAGAGCTCACAGCAATATCAAAGTGCTCTAAAAGTTTCTATACACTTACTATGATTTTTGTGTGTATTAATCTTGCCATGGACCTCCCTGGCAGGCTATGTGCCAACCTAAAGCACTTTGGTTCTTATAACTAGAGGCCTGGCGCATGAAATTTGTGCACAGGTGAGGTCCCTAGGCCTGGTGGGCGATCAGAGTTGATCTGTGGAGTGACTGCTAGGGTGATCGTGGAGGTGGGGGCTGCTGGCACCTGCCTTGGCTGGCCTGGCACCACCCGCTCACTGGCTTTGCTCCCCCCCACCAGTCATCTCCCTTTGCAGGGCAACCGGCAGGGCGATTGGGGGGACCCCCACTGGTACCCACCTTGGCTGGCATGGGGCCTGGGGCCTGTGGGCTGGGGGAAGCTCCTGTATTGAGTGTCTGCCCCTTGGTGGTTAGTGCACATTATAGCGACCGGTTGTTCAGCTGGTTGTTCAGTCATTCAGTTGATTTGCATATTATGCTTTTATTATTATTATACTAGAGGCCTGGTACATGAAAATTCATGCACTGGAGGGGGGTTGCTCAGTCCGGCTTGCCCTCTCTCACAGTCCAGGGGCCCTTAGGGGTGGGAGGCAACCTGGTGATAGGGGAAGGCGACACCCATCACACCTGCTGCTGCCACTGCTGGCAGTGCAAGCCTTGGCTGTCCCTGGTTACCCACACCTCGGGCTGGCCCTGGGCAGATGGGGGGTTGAGGGGTCCGGGGAACTCCGGAGGGACTGGGCACCGCCATCTTGTGGTTGTGGGAACTGCCATCTTTGAGGGCGGGGCATCAATTTGCATATTCCCTCCTTATTGGCTGTGGGCGCTGCCATCTTTGAGGAAAGGACAGTCAGTTAGCATATTTTCTCCTTATTGGCTGTAGGTGCTGCCATCTTTGCGATGGTGTGAGGGTCGATTAGCATATCCCCTCTTTATTAGATAGGATGGGAAACATGAGTGAGGGTACAGGTGTTTTTTAAATCTCCATGCCTGCTATGTGAAGTCTTGAATTTTCACTTTGAACATTACATTTGGTGAAGGATGCTATAAAACCACCTTTACACAACAGTCCCCTTTCCTATTGATATGTTGCCAAGCAGAGCTTGGGAGTGTTAAACATGCTCAACAGGCTTTACTTTTCTCATTGCATTGTGTAAAATGATACTTCTTTCTGAATGAAATTGTATGCATTTTTGTTGTTGTTAATCCTCACCTGAGGGTATTTTTCCATTGATTTTTAGAGAGTGGAAGGAAGGGGGAGAGACAGATTGATTGGTTGCCTCCTGTGTGTGTTCTTTGACTGGGGCTGGGGATTGAGCCTACAAACAAGGTATGTGTCTCTGACCTGAATTGAACTCGAGACCCTTTAGTCCTCAGAACGATGCTCTAACCACTGAAGAACCCAGCCAGGGTTATATGCATTCTTTAGTGGGAGTTAGAAGTGGAAGGCTTATTTATGTCTAAAAGTATGAGAGAATTTAGTGTAGGACTGATCAAAAGACTGACATGTATTTTCTTGTGTGATAGTTCTCTCTGTGCTATATTTCACTTGCACAAAAATTATCAGCAGTTAATGTGTGCTTACCATGTACCAGGGACTATGTGAACACATTTCATCTTCCCAACAATCCTGTGAGGTACAGGTGTATTATCTGTGTGCTTACAGATGTGAAAAGGCTGCACAGTGGGCCTAGGCCACAGTGTTTGAATCCACGTAGTCTGGCTATACAGGCCCCGCTCTCAGCCACCAGGCTAAGCCGCCTCCCTCCCTCCTTCATGTGCTAGCTTTGGGAACAGGCTCCATTTGGGATGGGCTGGAGTGGCTCAGATGGTTGTGTGTCATCCCATGACCTGAAAGATTCAGTTCCTGGTCAGGACACATGGTTAGGTTGCAGGCTCCAGCCCCAGTAGGGGGTGTGCAGGAGGCAGCCAGTCTATGTTCTCCCCCTCCCTCTCCCTCTCTCACCCCCTCATCCCCTCTCCTCCTTTTCCCCTCTCCTCCTTTTCCCCTCTCCCCCTCTTCCCCTCTCCCCCTCTTCTCCTCTCTCGTCCTCTCTAAAGTCAATACAAAAATATTTTTTTAAAAAAGAAAAGAAATAGGTTCCATTTCATATAATGTGGGCTTAAAATTATCTTTTTATACACGGGTCTCTTTGTTTGGAATGTGATTTAAAGATAATAAAGATAATAGCAATACTTGTTACTTATTTTACTAGTTTAGTTCTGTTTGTACTGAAGGATTGTTTTATAGTTTATTTCTAATTCTAAAATTTATAATTGTATTTGTTGTATAAACTAGTCACTTTAAAAGCACATTTGGCTAAACAGCATTGGGTTAGAGGAGAATTTATTGGTAGTTTTTGTTCCTTCCCTCTCTCCCTCTCCCTCTCTCCCTCTCTCCCTCTCTCCCTCCCTCCCCTCCCCTTCCCTCCCCTCCCCCCATTTGTCAATAGGCCATCTCAATAAATTGTCTTCTACATAAGATATAAAGATATTGGCATCCCATGATGCCTCCTGTTGTGAGTGATCGTGAACTAAATGGTGATAGACGATTTTTAGAAAGAAGCCCTGATCAGTAAGTATAGAAAGTAAAACTTTGAACACGTAGCCTGCTTTCAGTATGCGTGAGGCCCTGTGAGGACTGGGTGAGAGAATCACAGAGGAAGCATCATTTAAGTTTTTTCCACTGACCTCTCCCTCACATTTGAAGACAGCTACTGAGACTTTGGAGTAAGAAGAAAAGCTCTGCAGTAAGAAGCCTGTCACATGTGCGGTGCCCGACCCGGTAGCCACGGCTTTCACAATTATTTGTCATATTGGTGCAGGTTTTAGGTGCTTTTGATTTCAAGCGGATACTTTTTTGGCTGAATGTTGAGCTCAAATTGCAGTGAGTTCATTCAGCGTGGGTTACTTTTCCTGCCTTCTGATTTCGTTGTTCATGGCTCGAGGGCGGCTCAGATAAAAATACCTGAAGGGATGCTATAATTAATATAAAAATATTAAGTTATACCAGGTGCTATTATTTCTGTAGAAAATATTGGCATTTATGTTCTAAGGCAATATTAAAAATGATTACTGTTTAAAATTTTTTAAAAATTAGATTCCTTTATTTGGCTTACAATTTGTTCACTAGCTTAACTTGCCACAAAATGATAGATTATATAGAAAAAATATTCTCCACAAATGAAGTATTTAAGATATTGCAAAGAAACCAGTAACATATGAATAATTGGTTTGATTATTTCAGATTTATTGTTCTCTGTTCATTAAAGTGTCAATCCTAAGAGTTTATGCTAAAATCCAACCACGAACCAATTTGTCAGATTAGTTTAAATTACTGTATATACTTAAAAGAATATGACTTTCTTGAAGAAATAGCAGCTACTTCCTTAATCTGACCTTCTATCAGAGTCTGAATAATTGATATTTTACTACATTTATCACACATTAAATGTTCATGCACAAAATTGAGGAGCTATTATGGTGAATATTTTTTTAAATATTTCATTGATTTTTTACAGAGAGGAAGGGAGAGGGACAGAGAGTTAGAAACATCGATCAGCTGCCTCCTGCACACCCCCTACTGGGGATGTGCCCACAACCAAGGTACATGCCCTTGACCGGAATCGAACCTGGGACCCTTCAGTCGGCAGGCCGACGCTCTATCCACTGAGCCAAACCAGTTAGGGCAATGGTGAATATTTTTAAAAAATACTTTTATATTTTATTTTGGTAAGAGTTCAAGTTTTCTAAATGGGGGTTTTGCTTTAGCACTAAGAATTCCACTACATATTTTAAATTTTACTCTAGCTTCTGCTCGATAAAAAAAAACAACAACAACACACCAAAAAAACAAAAAACAAAAACCTGGAGGGATAGGGCACAAATAACACCTGAAATGTATTTCAGGTGGTTGGACCACTACCTGATCTATGTTTAAATACTTCTTTTCCACAGGAGGCACTGCCAAATAATATGAAATATGCTTTGCTTTACAAAGTTTTCACACTTCCTTAGTTCTCCCTAGTGGTTGGACAGTTGAATGTCACCCCTCCCCCCATCATCCTTAATCCTTGGCCACCAGTAATCTGTTCTCTGTCTATAATTTTGTCATTTTGAAATGTTATGGGAATGGAATCATAATAGTACATGACTTTCTGAAATGGGCATTTTCTCACTTAGCACTTCCATCAAGTAGTTGAGGGTAGCAATAATTCATTCCTCTTCATTTGCTTATCCTTCCATGGTATGGATGTACCACAGTTTAACCATTTATCTGTTGAAGGGCATTCTGGTGTTTCCAGTTTTTGGCTATTACAGATAAAGCGGTTATGAACTTTGTGTGGATACAAGTTTTCATTTCTCTGGGTTTAAGTGCCCAGCAATGCAATTGCTGCGTCTAATGGATTAGGATTTTAAAGAAACTGCCAAACTATTTTCTGGAGTGGCTATACCATTTTACAGTCCCACCAGCAATGGATGAGATCCAGTTTCTTTGCATCTTTGCCAGCATTTGATATTGTCACCATTTTTTATTTTAGCTTTTCTAATAGGCAGCATATCTGGTTTTAAAGTTAATCAGGTTACTTAGTAAAACTGATCTGACTGACAAAAAGCAAAGATTTTTGAGTTGAGGGTTGTTATCCTGTTGTGCCGAGATTCCGTGATCCCCAAGGACCACCAGGGAACCAAATCCGATGCAATTAGCAAGAGAGTCTCTTCCATGCTAGCATGGGCTCCGTCCCACTCACGCAGACTTACCGCATGGTAGAAAGAATGTAACATCTCAATGGATTTATACAGGGGGTGATGTGACCCTGATTGGTTGGGTTAGGGCTAGGGTCCGGCCACAAAACGGAGGATAGCTCCGCCCTGCCCCACAAGGAGGCAGGGTTCTAGCCTCGCCCTTTCATTCCCTCCATGTGGCTCTGCCTCTGCACAGTGCTCAGTGCTCTGTTGCCTTGCTTTTTAATTTCCTTGCTGTGGTTTCCTTAAGGGAAGACTAAGCAAGACTAGACTTAGAGAAAAGCAAGAAATGTGAGCATGAGACTCTCTTCCTTTACCTGGCAGTACCTAGCACAGCCCTGCTCCTAGCACAGTGCTCCCAGCCACGGTGAACAAACAATGCTACCCCCAAACTATGAAATTTTGCCTAATTCTTTATAAATGGATTAAATTTTTATAAATGCCTCAATGAATATAGCCTTAAGTATACTAAAATATGGCCCAGAATGGCCCTCAGAACTTGTTAAAATTGTTCTTTTTCTTATTATTTGTAAAGTGATCCTAGGTTCTTCCTTTCTGGTAATACTAATTAGCTCGAACTAATTTAAAAATACTAAAGTAGCCCTAGCTGGTTTGGCTCAGTGGATAAGCGTCAGCCTGCAGACTGAAGTGTCCTGGGTTTGATTCCGGTCAAGGGCACATGCCCGGGTTGTTGGCTCAATCCCCAATAGGGGGCGTGCAGGAGGCAGCCGATGGATGATTCTCATCATTGATTTTTAAAGAATGTTTTTATCTCTCTCTTCCTTTTCCTTCTTCTCTGAAATCAACCAGAATATGCTTTTAAAAAACCCCACGCAAAACAAACTAAAATAGCACAGAATTATATATATAAAGCAGAAGGCAAACCCCTATTCCTATTGGAAATGACCACTATTAAATGATTTTGGACATTTTAACTATATGTTTTTTTGTATCTTTTTCTCTATATATATGTGGGGCAGGCAAAAGTAAGTTTGCAGTTGTTCATGTGGAAAATAACACAATAATTAATAGATAATAATTCAAGAATAAACTGTTTCATGCACTCACAACTGTAAACCTACTTCTTTTGTCCATCCTCATATGTATGTATATATCTTGTGTATATATTTGTACGCGCGCGCGTGTGTGTGTGTGTGTGTGTGTGTGTGTGTATGTATTCCCCAGCTGCTGTTTTATAATGCCTTTTTTTTTTTTAACTCCAGTGGATAATGTATAATAGACATTTTCCCCTGCGCTTTTTTTTTTTTTTTTTTTAAAGCACTTAATGCCTGATACAGAGCTTTGGATTCCTTTCTCTAACCTTTTTTTTCTTTTTCTTCTTATAAAAGGGGTGAGAGAAACCTTTGAAAGACCTAACCAAAACATATTTTATTCCTGTTTCAGGGGTTTGGGTTGAAATAAGGTTGTAGTTTTATTTGCAAGAAAATCAGAATTCTGGATGTCAGTCTATATCTGTCCATTTTAAGAATGACGCATCTGACTTTATGACGTGATCTCTTGCAGAACCTTGCGGGAAGCGGGAACTGCGGGCACAGTGGTCTCTGGAGAATGTGCAGCCTTCGGGCATTTGCCTGCTCCTCAGGAGCTCAGTCAGGGGGGCTTTCTTAAGCGCTGCTCAAGTACAGTCCAGTCTTTATTTTGAAATCTGTCTTCCCTCCCTCTTCCATTACTTTGATTACCTTGATGGGACATTCAAGCTGCGCAGTCTTATCCTTTTATTGCCATAGCCTACACAAGTCAGTCTGCAGATTAACTGTGGGGGAGCAGTAATCTTATCTGCTTGGCGGGGCATCACCTGTCAAGATGAAACACATGTCAACAAAGGCCTCCTAGACTTGAGGACCTGAATGAAGGTAACTTAATCATTCGGATGATAATTTAGGAAATTTGACTGATTGCAGGCAGGGCATGAGTATGGAGTGAGGGATTGGAGAGGGAGAGAAAGGAAGAGAGAGAGAGAGGGAGGAAGAGAGAGAGAAAGTGTACGTGTGTGTGTCTGTCTGTATGTATTTGGGGGGGGAGAAGAATCTAGAGGTGTACAGTAAAGAATTCAGGGAGTCTTTGAAGTGGAATTCTAGAATCTTTGTTCTGAGAGGGTGGTTACTGAGAATAGGACAGGAGCTAACTAGTCATTTCATTATGAAGCTGTGTAGGTGAAGGAGTTGGATGACAAGGGCCTCTTCCCTGCCCCTTTTCTGCATTAGCAGCTCTGTACAGAAATTAGACCCAGCTAGCGGTGCCAAGATTTCTGCTGTCAGGTGTCGAAAGTGCGCTGGTCAAGATAGCGGTCTGGCCACATTGCTGCCTTCCTTCCTCCCAGTGTTGTCCTCGGGTCCTCAGACCGTCCTGACAGCTTTGGACTTTTCCTTTTCCTGCAAGCTTGCTGTGCTTTTAGTTCCCGGCATCAGGAGCCTAGTGTTTCACTGCACCTGAGGTGGGCAGTTGCTATCCCCTTGATATTGGATAGCCTTCTGAACTCTGAAGTATTATACCACAGTGGACAGTAAAGTGCCTGCAATCACATTACAGAGCGGATTCTGGTAACGGCTCCAGCACGGACGGCCCGGCCTGTGTGCCCTCACGCCGCTCCGGGTTGTTTTGCAGCAAAGCGCTGGGAAGCGGGTTGGACCTCACACCGTGCCAGCTCCGCATCTGAACGTGAAAGTGGCTCGTTAAAGATTAAAGGGACTGCCTGGTCCTCCTGGCCCCAAGATGGAACGATTTCCACCATGGCGACAGGCCTTGTCTCCCAGGAGAGGCCATTTTATACAGCAGGTTTGTGCTTCCAAATGTTACAGTGAGCCTGCGTTGGCTGATGCTGCGGCGATAAGTTGGCATTTGGGTACTCTCAGGACATATGAGCTATACAGCATCCCATGGTTTGAATTTCTGGGCAAAACTGCCTCATCAGGAAGTCAAAAGCCTCTGCTTTCAACCCCTGCCTTTGGGGAGCTTTTCTCCTTTGTTTTATTTTACTATTCTGTTGAGTCAAGTGAATTTTAATTTCCACAGGCATAAAAAATCCATTAAGCCCCTTGTATGCATCCCAGGTGTGGAAATGTCTCAGTATCGCTGCACTGTGGGTGACAGCCAGAATCCTTAAAAGTAGTTAGGATAATGGTCTCTGGAGGCTTGAGGAAAATAATGGCCCAACGGGCATAATAAATTCAGTTCAATTGTTATGTTCATGGCGGTTCTTGTGGGCGAGGGGACTAATGTCTAAGACGTGCTCAGTGAGACTACAGTTCAGTGGTGTTTCCACAAAAACTTCGTTTTGCTGGGAACAGTGCTTAGGGGATATACCTATGACCTTTCTCTCAACTCATGATCCAAAGCCCGTCTGCATCAGAATCACTTTGGAGAGGAGGATACTTATTAAAAATTTCAACTATGGGGCCTTCGTCCACTTTTGTGAATTCAGTGTCTGGGACTGAGATGGGCAAAGATAATTTTCAATAAGCACCCCTGTTGATTTTTAAAAATATATATATATTATTGATATTTTACAGAGAGGAAGGGAGAGGGAGAGTCAGAAACATAGATGAGAGAGAAACATTGATCAGCTGCCTCTTGCACACCCCCCACTGGAGATGTGCCCGCAACCAAGGCACATGCCCTTGACTGGAATCGAACCTGGGACCCTTGAGTCCATAGGTTGACGCTCTATCCACTGAGCAAAACTGGTTAGATTCTTAAGTATCCTTAGAGTTGATTCTCGAGTGTCCTAAAATTTACTTCATATTTCTTGTTTAATTTCTGTGTTTGGTTGACATGCATATTATCCTTTACCTTTTTAAAAAAAATCCTCACTGCAGGGTATGTTTTAGAGAGAGGAAAGGAGAGAGAAAGACATTGATGTGAGAGAGAAACATCAATCGGTTGCCTCCTGTATGTGCCCTGACTGGGGATCAAACTTCCAACCTAGGTATGTGTCCTGATGGGGAATTGAACCCTCAACTTTTTGGTGTACGGGACAACACTCAACCAACTGAGCTACACTGGCCAGGGCCATAATGTCCTTTTTGAAGACTAACTACACACTAATGTAAAAACAACAAGAACAAAAACAGTTATAAGATCCCAGAACACCAAAGATTAGAATTTGGCCATGTTCTGAGTTCTCAACATGGTGAGACAGCCACTGGTTTTTTGGTTTATCATCTCACTATCGTGAATCAGAAAAAGTATGTGGACACAGTTAAGATGAATTTTGTTATAAAGAAGAAATGTGCAGTATCGTTTAGGATGTTAGGAACAGGAAAGTAGGTAGGTATTGAGAAAGTGAGATGGGGACAAGATTACAGTAGTTTACAAATGGTAAAATAATTTTAAACTTTATCTGAATTTTAAATTACCAAGTAACATTTGGACATATGCTTGTTGTTTAAAAAATGTCAGCCCTAGCTGGTTTGGCTCAGTAGACGGAGCGTCGGCCTGTGGATTGAAGGGTCCCAGATTCCTTTCTTGTCAAGGACTCATGCCTGGGTTGTGGGCTCAATCCCCAGTAGGGGGCATGTTGGAGGCAGCTGATTAATGATTCTCTCTCATCATTGATATTTCTCTCTCTCTCTCTCTCTCTTTTTCTCTCTGAAATCAATAAAATAAAAAAATAAGATAATTTCAAATATTGATAAAGCCAAAAATACCTCTTTCAAATGCTCACATTGCAGTTCCCTCCCTGGCATGTGTATTCTTCCATATTTTTGGTATGTATTTGGTAATTTTCTATGGATTTGGAAGACTATATAATTCTGAGAAATGAATATTTTAATTCAAATTTAGCATCTTTTTAAAGCTATAAATGTGTAATTTTCAGCCTTTCCAGTTTAAAGAAGGGACTAGGATGGAGTAAGGTTCTATTTTGGGGAAATGGATTAGAACTGTACAGAATCCCCAACAGGGAAATGATAGTGTGCGCTAGCTAACCTCACCCCGCAAATGGTGTTTATCTTAGTATAGTTACAAAGGTCTGATATATTCTGGTCCTCATGTTGCTGTTCATATGATTTGCATTTATTTCCTGGGTTTTCTCTTCCTTATTTACTAATACAGAAGGAGTCAGGAGCGTCCAACAATAGACTGTTTCTTCCTTGTGGAGGTGCCATATTTGTATATACGTACGTGCCTTGAGAGTTGCTCCATCCTTGTTTGAATGTTTGTGACTTATCGTCCACTACAGCAATATTTTTTAAAGTGTGGTCCAGGAGATAATGGTTGTTAACTGCTGTAAGGATGCTTTTATCATTTGGAAAGGACTAATTAGCATACACTGTAGGAAAACTTTAAACACAGCCATTTTCTGAAAAGGGAAACACTGAAGGGGGAGAAAAGAGGGAACATAAAACCTTATATAAGCTCAGATTGGATGGCCTATTGGGATAATATAATTAAGGGGAATTAAGTGAGTTGCATAAAAAACACTTTTTAAAGTTGCTCCTTGAGAAGGAATAGAATTAAATAGCATCTTTTTTAAAACCCAAATTATGATGGTCTACATGTTTGTTTTTTTAATTGACCTAATAACATATATTGAATGACCATCGGGTTGGCAGCTGCGTCCAGCTTGAGGCTAGGTGTGGTGCCTCCAGTGACCGGGCTAAGAAATAGCTAATGACCGTGGGAAATTGTGAGCAAGGAATCGAAGGATCTGATGTGAACTTTAATTTCTTTTGTTAAATGAAAATACAAAGAAAGCAAGGACTTAGTCTTTTGTTTTCTTTGTATTGTGTAGCACCAACGCCAATTCTAGCCTGTCAGGGCAAATTAAATAATAATTGTTGTTGATGAGCCAGTCATTCTAGAATTGATTTTTAAAACTAAGCTAGCCAATAAGTGAGAATCAACAAAAATGTAGGGATTTTCCTTTTAAAAGCAAGTATTAATGCAGTTTTCACAGACTCCTATATTCTTTAAACATCTAGTAGCTGAAGGTAGGTAATTTAGCTTTAGTATAAGAGAATGTGACAGCTGATAAAAAAGAACCCTCCAGTATTTATCTTAATTAGAGAACTCGAGTTGTCTTAAAGAAATAGAGAGGTCAGAGAAGGCGGGGGGGGGGGGTGAGAGGGGGACCGACACGACAGCGAGCCTGGTTAGAGCTAAGAAAAACTCAGCCTGTGGTTTAAACAGCCCGTGATGACTGAGCAAGCTCCCCGGCCCTCTGACCTAGGCGTTCTAATTTGTAAATGCAAAGTGACTTTATCAGCCTCTTGGGGAAATCCTCAGAGCAGTGAACCTGCCACTGCAGTAATCTTGCTGTCCTGAGCCCCAGCTGCTCTCCGATGAAATTTCAGAAGGTGACCACCGGAGTACCACCGCAGTTTTCTGGGTAAAGGCTCCAGAGTCCACCGAGTGGCCAGCATTAGAGGAATGAGGTTTACCTGTCCCCGGCAATCAGCATTCGATTAAAAAAAAAAAATCAGCGGGGCACCTTTTCTCTTCTCGGTTGCAGTTGATTGCGGTTGGCTCAGGCGGAGTTGTTTGGGAAATGTGAGTTTTGCCTGGCGTGAGTCAGCACTGCCCCGGGTAACGGCCTGCCCTGCTGCAGCCTTGCTTACCAAAGATATGTCCCCAGGCGGCACCATTCACTGTGCCTGAAAGCGCCGCTGTTGGCTCCTGGGATGATCTCATCTGAATATGGCCCCAAGGCCTCAGCGGCAGGAACTGGCGGCAGCTTGCTTTCTGCAGAGGCGATGTTTTGAAACAGGCAAAATCAGGTAACCCAGACCGCTTCTCTTAGTTCCACCAGCTAGACTGAGCTGCAGTGGAAAATCCTTCTTCTTCAGAAGTGAGTCACTGCCTTATCTCTGGGTATCTTAAAGTTAATCCTTCAGCTCTTGGGGGCTTACTGGGGAGAGTTTTCATTTCATTCGGCATCTGGATGTGGTTTTAGACCTAATTAGACCATGTATTAGATCAAGCTTAGAGAAGTCAAACAGATTTACGGCTTTATCCATCTCTGCTCTTGGTTTCTGTTCTTTTTGTGTCTTGTGAGAAATGGTTTAGTCAAACGAAACTATTGTTAAAGAAAGGGAGAAGGCGAACATTTGCTTAACTACCTAGTGATCATGAATATTGAATCGTAGAGGATTCAGTCTGCCAGTGCGTTTCCATACTCTTTTCTGAGGTATTGGGAATGCTGTAGGCAGTTAGACGTGAGCAGAGTGAGGACAGTGGGTCAGGTACAGAGGTCACCAGGGTGGAAAGCCCCAGGTGTCTAGCAAAGGACAATTGTAGCGTGGGACCACACCCCCAGGGTGACTTTTCCTCCCCTATCATATTGCTGGTCAGGAGATTTGAACCCCTGACCTTTCCTCCCTAGAGATAACATTTAGGCCTCAGCTGCATTTCAGCTCCAAGGCCCAGAGAAGCAATGAAACCAGCCGTGTCTGGACCGGCCGCACTGAATAATAACGCCTTGCCCTGCGGCAGGCAGGCAGGCAGTGGAGACCACAGCCCTGAAAGGACACTCCTGGGAAACTGCTCAGTATGCAATTGAGATCTTCCCCAGGGACCTCCCCTAAAATGTTCACCCTTAAAACCCTCAGGCCAGGACCCTTTGTGCTCTCCCTCCTGGCAGCAAGCCCGAGGCCCCCCCCCCTTCCCCTCTCCCCCTTCTCCCACATTGTTGCCATGAGCTTCCCACTCCCAAGCTCCAAGGGCCCTTCCTTTACCTCTGTAACTTGTTCCCTAAACCATTTCTTTTAGGAATTGCTTTTTCTACCTCTATGATTTACCAAGCAAATGTTCTCTTACAGTTTGGGTCTTGGCTCTGAATTCTTTCCTAGCCGTAACCCAAACGTCCAGGTGGCTGAGCCCAGGTTTGGGACAACAGGAAGAACCTCCCACCATCCCTAATTCTGTTCAGGCTATTGCCCTATTGCCCCCTCTTCACCTTTAAACTTTTAACATCCTCAAACACTAGGTAATTGTCCCCTTTTGAAGTTTGCTCCTGCTCCTTACAATTGTCTCAAGTGTCCATGTTCTCTTTTGCCCCAGGCCTTTGGACAAGGAAGCCTCCTCTGAAACACCCTGCCCCAACTTCGCCCTAGTGAACCGGCTTCGGCCTGCAAGTCCTTCCTCTGAAGGCTCTTCTTACTCACCGAGACTGGGTGGGACTCAGGAAAGCCCTGTGTTTACTCCAGCCATACGATATATTGAGAATCAGCGTCTTTTGTTAAAATTATATCCAGGGTAGTTGGCAAACAGTAGGTTCTCAATAAGGGTAGAATGAGGAAGGGCCTGTACCAGTGGTCGGCAAACCGAGGCTCAAGAGCCACATGCAGCTCTTTGGACCCTTGAGTGTGGCTCTTCCACAAAATACCACATGCAGGCGGACACGTACAGTGAGATTGAAACTTGGTGGCCCGTGCACAGAAGTCGGTTTTCGGCCTGGGTGAGTCTATTTTGAAGAAGTGGCGTTAGAAGAAGTTTAAGTTTAAAAAATTTGGCTCTCAAAAGAAATTTCAATCGTACTGTTGATATTTGGCTCTGTTGACTAATGGGTTTGCCGACCACTAGCTTATACTCTACTTCCACAATTCTGATCCTCTTAGCAACCCTTTATTTTGGCTCCCACCCCCATTATCCTAGTGATGTTTCCCTGAAGATCACCAGTAAATTCCTAATTCCCAAACCCATGTTCTGGTGTTAGCCTTCCTTTTACTTAATCTCCAAAGCACTTGGCATTATTAAACCACTCTTTTTCCCAGCAACCCTCTTCATTGGCCTTGTCTTGAGTATGTTTTCATTCTTCCCCAACCCCTTCCTCTAAGGATCTCTATTACACCCATACATTCAGCTATGCTCAGTATTTCTTACCAGCTCAGCTATTTCTCCCAAACTTCAGATCCTTACTTCCAACTTCACAGATATTGACAAATTTTGTCTAATTCCACAAGCCTACTAGATTGTTTAAAAGGCACCTTCAATTCAGCACATGCACACCTTTATCTCCCCTACCCAGTATGTTATCTGCTTATATTGCTGTATGTTTGAACTCTGTTAATTATATCCAGAAAGTCTTCCTGTTTACTAGTACTCTCTGTATGCCTCACGTTCTGTAAGTATGGTAAACCCACAGTTACTAAATCCTTTTGTTTACTACTGTGTTGAAGTACTGCTTGATGTGTGTCTTTTTATTTTATTTTTATTAAATACATTTCTTTATTGATTTCATGGAGGGAGAGAGAGATAGAAACATCAATGATGAGAGAGAATCATTGATCGGCTGCCTTCTGCACCTCCCCTCCCCTCCCCACTAGGTATCGGGCTCACAACCCTTGCATATACCCTTGGCCAGAATTGAACCTGGACCCTTCAGTCCGCAGGCCAATGCTCTATCCACTGAGCCAAACCGGTTAGGACTGTGTGTCTTTTATTTTTAAAAATTTTTTATTTATTTATTTTTTATTATTTAAAAATATATTTTATTGAGAGGAAGGGAGAGGGATAGAAAGCTAGAAACATTGATGAGAGAGAAACATCGACTAGCTGCCTCCTGCACACCCCCCACTGGGGATGTGCCCGCAACCAAGGTACATGCCCTTGACCGGAATTGAACCTGGGACCTTTCAGTCCGCAGGTTGACGCTCTATCCCCTGAGCCAAACCAGTTTTGGCTGTGTCTTTTTTTTATTCCCTCTGTACTGCCTATATTTACCAGAGGTCGAAAGCTAGATGTTTTGTTTAACGAACCCAATGGCTTACAATTTGTGTGCGATTGCCTTTAGGCAGGGCCTGCGCTCTTCCAAGGTCACAGATACCGCCATTCTCCCAGGTCTTGCACACTAAAGACTTACTCACTCTGCCTCTAGGCATTTGAGTTTCTGACTTCTGGTGCAGACCTTAGCAAATCTTGACCTGACCTTGACTTGACTCTGAAAACTCCATAGGTCTTTCTCTGCTTCATCTTCATATTCTTGCCAAAGTTATTTTCCTAAAGGCCAAATCTAATCTTCAGTCTCCGGTCTTCAGAGTGGCATCAGTTCCTTATTTCCTGCTTAACTCTGATAGGTGAAGTCCTTCACGATTTGACCGTGCCCTACCTGTTACTGTTACCCGTCTATTTCCTCCTTCCCCAGCCATTTCTCTCCTGAACTTTGCATCTTTCTAGTTCCTGGTTATACAGTGTCCTTGTAGGACTCTGCACTTTCCCCGTGGCCTCCGCTTCTGTCACTGGCAAAGTGCTCACCACCTCCCCTCCTCCCCCCGCAACCCCATCAGGAGACTTAGTTCAGATGTTACACCTTTTCTCATATAGAGGCATTCTTTCTTATTTAGATTTCTGCAGCACTAGGAGTCTCTTCCACTAGTCTGTTGAGTTCCTGGCCCCTGACCTAGTTCCATCAGACAGTGGCTGACGTGGGTCTTCAGGGTCAAACCACTAGTCCAAATGTCTTTGTTACTCTTAGCAGTATAAGAAAATTTGTAAGTTCTCTTACGAGATGGCATGTTTCTGAGTTCTGTTTGATGAACGCGAGCCCATGGTACCTTGTTCTGTGTATGTCACTTGAAACCATTAGCTAATCATTCAAAGTCAGTTTGAAGATTTATAGGGCTTGCTAAAACTGAGTTACATAATGTCACTAACATTAAAAAATTTTTTTTCTTATTTATTTATTTATTTATTTATTTATTTATTTATTTGACTTCAGAGAGGAAGGGAGAGGGATAGAGAGCTGGAAACATCAATGATGAGAGAGAATCATTGATTGGTTGCCTTCTGCATGCTCCCTATTGGGAATCGAGCCCACAACCCAGGCATGTGCCCTTGGCTGGAATTGAACCTGGGACCCTTCAGTCTTCAGGCCAATGCGCTATCCACCGAGCCACACCAGCTAGGGCTCACTTCACATTTTTATAGTACTTTACAAAATTATTCCCTTCTATCATTTTATTTGACACCTATAATACCCTGTGCTGGGTAGGCTTTATTATTTCTACTTTACTGGTGATTATAAAGCTACTTCTGGCATCTAGGCATACATTCAGGTAAGACTCAGGGAGAAAATGTGTTTTTACATTACCTTACACGACTTGTTTGTCTCTTTGTAGTTAAGTGTTGGGTTGTACAGCAAAGGCACCTTTGCTCGGTATACAGGTGCTAAAACTCTTTCCTTTTCCAACACCCCTTTATTTCTGAGGTAGAAGGAGGAGGTACCCAGACCCTGCCTCACCTATGGAAAGGCCCTGGCAATGTTAAGAGACCTTGATGGAAATTGTTGGTGTGCCCACCCCAACCTCTTAAGCTTCAAATGTCTAGAATTTGTTAAAACCTACTGCAAAAATGGACTGTCAAACGAAGTTGGCCGAAACCGGTTTGGCTCAGTGGATAGAGCGTCGGCCTGCAGACTGAAAGGTCCTGGGTTCGATTCCGGTCAAGGGCATGTACCTTGGTTGCGGGCACATCCCCAGTAGGGGGTGTGCAAGAGGCAGCTGATCGATGTTTCTAACTCTATCCCTCTCTCTTCCTCTCTGTGAAATATTAATAAAAATATATTAAAAAAACAAAACAAAACACGAAGTTGATGAGTGAAGGGAGTCTTCAAAAATGGAGTAAGCCAAGTGTTTTAAAAAAAATTTATTTGTTCATTTTTGAGAGAGAAAGAGAGAGAAACATCATTTTGTTGTTTCACTTATTTATGCATTCATTGTTTGTTTCTTACATGTGCCAGGACACTAGGGACCTACAACCTTGGTCCCTAACCAAGGGATGACTCTAACCAAATGAGCTGCCTGGCCAGCTGGAGTAAGCTGAGTGTTAAGAGCAGAAAAGGTTTCACAGTAATTCTAGTAAGTGATTAAGGTTGTAGGGTAATTCACAACTGTGGGGTGCTAATATGCTGTATTTGGGACTATGTGAAATTTGATTATAGAAAGATGAACCATAAGGGCTAGGAAATAATCTGTTAGATACTGTTATGTGACATCTTAATTCTGGTCCCTGCATACTTAAGAGAGGATAAAGATGATTAAAAAGTAAAAATAAATAAATAAATAAATAAATAAGTCATCATTAGAAGTTTTTTTTTTTTTAAAAGGAGAGGTTTTAGCCTAGAGAAGAAAAAGTGAAGGCATGGCTTGATTTTCATCTACAAGTACAAGAATAGTTTCTGCCAGGGGGCCTTTGAGTAATTGTTCTTATGTACTTCAAAGACTTAAAAGGAAATGGGCTTAAATTGAAGGAGGAGTAATTTTAATGAATATGAAGAAGGGTTTCTAGAGCTTCAAAGTTGAGAAACGTTTGAATGACTGCTGAAACAGAGTGCCGAATTTCCGACTGTTTCAGTTAACTATTACTGGGTAACAAATCACCCTAAAACTTTTATGGCTTCAGATGACAACCATTTTATTGCTCATAATTCTGTGGGTTTAGTAGTTCAGGGAAGAGGGACATATTACTTTTGCTCTATGAGATATTGATTAGGCTGGAGGATTTATCATGGCTTCACTCAAATACCTGGGGACTCGGTGCTTGGCTGTTGGCTGGACATCTTGGTTCTCCTCCATGAGGCCCATTTCTGCCTTGGCCTCATCATTCATTAATTTAGATCAGGCTCCTTTTACATGATGGTTGGCTTCCAAGGGGCCATAATGGAAGCTGCAGGGCCTCTTAAGGCCTGGGCCTGAAGATCATACATCATCACTTTTGTCCCAGGCATTTGGTGTAAGTAAGTCACAAGTGCAGCCCACATCCAAGGGGAGGGGACACGGACAAGGGTAGAGGGTCAAAGTCATACTGCGCAAGGGCATGGAGTATGGTTGGGATTATTGGCACCAATTTTGGAAGCAATTTACCACACTGACCTGAGAGATGTTTAATGAGAGAATAAATCAATACATGTTTATTGCGTAGGTAGTTTGGGCATATGATTGGCTGCATATCAGAGTCATCTGAAAGTTTTTTACAGGCATGGACTCCTTAGGTACCATGCATGTGACCCTGAGGGGGTCTCCTGAGGGGGTTGGCACATAAGAGACACAGTGTCTTTTCCTTCAGGTAACTCAGTAAAATGACAATGGGGTTGGGAAAAGGGAACAAGACGGATAGATATAATATTTAAGACAGAACAGTAGATGCTTTAAGATAGGCCTGCTGGTCTCCTGCTTCCAGGGCTTGGCTGAACCCTCCACCTGGCATGCTCTACCTTCCAGTCAGCCTAGTATAAGCTACATCTCATTCAGTTAGCACGTCATCAAAGGGCTGTTTCTTTTCTTTCTTTCTTCCCTTTTCTTCCCTAGTTTCTAGCACTTTTTCCTTCATAGTATTTTTTAGTTTATAAATACATATTTGTCTGATTATTTGACTGATGTATGATAGACAAAATAGGTCTGCTTTGCTTTCCGGTACCTAACGTAGTGCCTGCCTCATAATAGGTACTCAGTAAGTATTTGTTGAATGAATAAGTGGCTGATTGAATGCATGAATGAATGCATAGTTTAATTCCGTTTTAAAGGGTGATTAGAATTTTGGACAGGTGGAGCAAATGAATGAAAAATCATAGTTCTGAAGCAGAATGTGTGGATTATATTGCTCATATAATTTCAGAATATTGAAGGAATCAGTTTCAGAAGAGATGAGGGTTTGGTTTTGAGTGTGCTTGGGATGTTAAATTTGGGGTCAGGATATCTAGCAGGCATTTAGAAATGAGGTACTGAAATTGAAGGGTGAGATTCATTCCACATATTTAGATTGGGAGTTATCTGAATGAAGACTATGCAACTTATTCATTCCGTGAATACTTATTTGAGCTTCCATAGTGTCAGACAACCGTGTTTGTAGGGAGGTGAGCTGCAGTCTGACTGATAAAGGAACCAGCTTCATGAAAAGAGCTGCGGACAGTGTTCCAGGAAGGAAAGGAACCCCACGGGTGTAGGCCTGGGGTCAGAAAATAATTTATTATTTTTGAGGAACTGAAAGGAGACCACCAAGGGCTTGGAGTGAGGTGCAGGTAGAGAGGAAGATCATTATGAGTTAAATTGAGGAAGGTAAGGTAGGCAAGGCCCTTAGCACATGGGGTCTTTGTGGGCCATATAGGGAGTCCAGGCTTTCCAAAAAAGCATATTGGGAAGCCACTGAAGGCTTTAAAGCAGGAGAGGGAAAAGCAGAGTATACGTTTTTTAAACAAAAGGTTACCCTGACTGCCGTGTAGCAAATAGAGCAGCAAAGAGGGGGCCACTACGGAGGTGTTTGCTGTAGTTCTTGAGAAAGAAAGTGGCATTTAAGGCAGGGTATGACCAAAACTGGTTTGGCTCAGTGGATAGAGCATCAACCTGTGGACTGAAGGGTCCCAGGTTCGATTCCGGTCAAGGGCATGTACATTGGTTGCGGGCACATCCCCAGTAGGGGGTGTGCAGGAGGCAGCTAGTCAATGTTTCTCTCTCATCAATGTTTCTAGTTCTCTATCCCTCTCCCTTCCTCTCTGTAAAAAATCAATAAAATATGTTAAAAAAAAAAAAAGACATATACCTTAAAAAAAAAAAAAGGCAGGGTATGGTAGTGGACATAGTGAGAATGGAATACAGATTTGCAGGATATGTTGAAAACGTGGGACCAATATAACTCACGAGTGAAGGGAAGGAAGAATGGTTAGCATGGGGCCCCAGGGGATATGTAGAGGACAAAAGGAGGAACCAGGGAAGAGGAGGAGGAAGATTGGTCTTTGAAGTCAAAGGAGAGTCAAGCTACTGCACTCTAAGTGGGAACTGAGGGGAAGGAGGAGCCTGTGAGAAAGACGGAAAAAACATAGGTCATTGGTGTAGGGGGAGGTCATGAAGGTTAAGGATTTAGGAAGAAGCCAGACATTTAGCTGTCAGAATATCATAGGTGTCCTTGGAGAAAGGCCTTTCAGTAGAGTGGAATGGAGTGAAAGAACAAGTGTCTGATGTGAAAGTGAGGCAGAGTACCAGCTACTCTGTTGGGGAATTAAAGAGAAGGGGAGGCAGAGCGGAGAGTTCACTTTGTGCAAACCTGCACAGAGAAGTATGTGCGAAGGAAGTCAGGGTTTATAAAACTGTAATGGACCAATATTTACTGAGCATCTACTCCGGGCTAGGAGCTATACCATGCCTATTCTATTTATCTTTGTCTTTGAACAGTTTGTCTGATAGTATAGGGACCTCCAAAATGGATTTCCAAATTATAGGGGAAGGTGAGACCTTCCTTTGGAGTATGGAAAGGAAATATTAAAAGTAAGTTCTGTATTTTTATCTTAACCCTTTGAAATTTCTTTTTAGTGTTATATTTTGGATAGAACACAGTATGTTTTGTATAGTAATACTTGTCTCCTTTGCTGTTATACATAGATATATTGGAGATGTGCTATTTAAAAAAAACTAAACTGATGGTCAAAAATGGTGGATTCTACTGGTCTAGTGAACAAAGGGGAGTTTTTGAAATGGAGAGAAAAAAGAAGGCAGAGAGAAGGATGGGGAATCAACATGCAAAGTAGCCTGCATATTGTTTAAACCCCTAATGAACCCCGTGAAGTTATTTCCCCCATTTTACAGACAAGAAACTGAGGACTGGAGAATTTAACTTGTCCAAGATCATACAAAGAATTAGTGGTAGAACTGGGATTTGAAATGTAGGTACCTTTAAAAACCTTATCACTTCACTAAATCTTTTCCCTCTTTATTTGCCTACTGCTTTTTCATATTTTCCAACTAATTACCATAGTGATTCTATAAGAAATATATTAAAATATCCATTTTGCTGTTGAATCTGACACAGATGAAAAAATCAGTGCAGGGCTACATATCTAGTATGTGACACCACTGGACCCCTGATTCCAGCGTGCTTTCCACTGTGCCACTGCTGCCTCAGAATAAATGGATGGAATTGGTTGTTGTGGTAAAGTAGGTGAGGAGGTTTCTAGTTATCTGACAAAGAAGTGGAAGAGGGAATAAGGGTTGGAAGATGACTTTAGATAAAGTAGAAGAGAGTAATAGTTCCCATTTGTGGAGCACTTGGTGTTATAAGGCTCCAGGTATTCTGCAGGTAATGAAGTTTAGGTAAGGTAAGCACTATGAATGAGGTCACTCACGAGTTTTGACTTCAGGCCCCATGTCCTAAACCCTCACAACACCAGTGCTCTTTGGAAAGTTGATGTGGAGACATCAACTAGAGGTGAAGAAAAGATTTTCAAGACCAGTGATTGCTTTCCCAGTGTATGAATTTGTTGGGAACCCCGTAAATAAAGTCTTCTGACTTTTCTGTAATACTTGGTAGTAGCTCAAGTGTTGGAACGATTGGGGAAGAAAGGGGAAGAAAAGCAGAATAATAGTTCAATAAATCAGAAAAAGGTTCCACGGTACAAGAATGGCAGATTGCAATTTGTATTTTACACTTTTTTTTGTTTTGTTTTGATTTTTTTAAAAAGTTATTGATTTTTAGAGTGAGAGAGCTATAAAAACATTGATGTGAAAAACATTGATTGGCTGCCTCCCACACCCTCACCAGGGTTCAAGCCTGCAACCCAGGCAATGTGCCCTGACTGGGAATTAAACCACCAACCTCTTGTTGCATGGGGTAGATGCTCAACCACTGAATCACACTGGCCGGGCTTTCATTCATTTCTTACAATAAACTCATTGTGGTTCTGTTTGATGCAAGGTATATTGGGATATGGAGGAAAGAATGCAAAGATGGAATCTTTGACCCCTAGAGTGGTAAGAGAGGGGATACAGTGCTTCGTAGCCCATGATTGAAGGATCTGAGAGAGGTGGAAGGTGGAGAAGTATTCGTATTGGCTTGTGGTGGGTTCAGAATGGCATTATGTAGGGCTGGCCTGGTGGGTGCAATCTAGCTTCTCAGGAAGACCCCTGAGGGCTTTGGTTACTACGCTTTAAGTCTGGTTCTCAGGGCACAAAATGTATTTTGTTTTGCACCTGAAAATGATAGGTCTTTTGGTGACAGGGTTCTATTTAGAATTGAGCGACTGTGCTGGGAAGGGAATGCCAATTTATTATTTTAGAGTGAAGGATTCCTTTCCTGTAACAGGATTCTGGATTTTGCTAGGATATCGCTTTTCAATATCAAGAGATCTGAGAAATGAAATTTAATGATATCAAGCTTCCTTGGTGAACATGGAATAATATGATAAAATAGTTTGTGGGAAGGATACAGTTACAAAAAGCTAAGATTATTGATTGCTTACTATATGCCAGGTATTGTACTAAGTGCTTTGCATACAGTAGGGCATTTAATTCTCCCAGTGGTCCTCCTGCAAAGTAGGCCCAATTATCCTCAATTTACAAATGAGGAAGCCAGGGCTGTTTCCAAGATGCTAAGAGGCTGCGCTGAAAGGGGTAATAAGTCCATCTGACTCAGTCCATATCCCGGCTGCTACTGTATGCTGCTCCCATTTAAGCTTCAGGGAAGCATCTTATCCCACTGCCGAGAAGATGGAGTGTCACCTACCTTCAGTATTTCTCTGCCTTGGGTGATTCTGGAGTTGAAATGGCCTCCTCTATTTATTTATTTATTTATTTTTTTGAGATTTTTCTAAGTTTCTTTGTTGACCACACTTTAATGTGGCCACATCTTTATTTAAATATACTAATACCATTGTCCTCCTCTCTTCTTATTTTTGGTTTGGAAGACATCGTATCTCCTTAGAGGACTTTACAATCTGTACACATTGCTTTTGTGTTGATTTTATTATCTTAATTTTATGGGTTAAGTTATGAGATTTCTCCAGCTCCTAACTTGTCCCCTGTTCCCTGCCTCCTTTTCCACTGGATTTAAATTCAAAGTCCGAGTTTGATTTTGCAGTACTCAGTCTGACTCCAATCCAGCTATTCAGTGTAGCCACGGCTCTCTGGATCACTGTTATTACCATCCCTCCCTTTGTGCCCACCTATTTCTCAAGTCAAATTTAGTTATTCACTGTACCTATATGTCCTTGGTTTTCCTACTTGGGTGTCCTTGGTAATGTGTGTTTTCTGCTTCGAATGTCATTCTTTCTATGAAGCCTCCTCGTCTGATCCCTCATTGGCAGTAATCACTTTCTCCTCAGGGTCTCATAGGAGAGGATTCTTTTCTGTCTCCTTTATGGCACAGTATGTACATGTCAGTTGTTTGCGTACATGCCTTTATCTCTTACTAGACCAGAGCCCCATTGTGCAGGTCTATCTGGTCGACCTTTGTGTCTCCCCTGGTGTCTAGTTCAGTTCCCTTCGCACAGCGGGCATTTGATCTCTGTTGGATGAGTGAATGAACAAACAGAATTTCAGATTTAAGTGTCTGCTTGTTGGTTTAGATTTCTTCTTCCTTTGCTTTCCTTACTCCTTTTCCATTTTCTTTTCTTTCTACCTTGCTGTGCTTTCTCTTGCACTGACTCACAGAAATTGCCTTCCCCACTCCCTTTTCTTACCCAGATTTTTCCTCATTCTTTCCCCATTAACAGTCACTGTGTGGGAGTGCCAGTGCTGCTGGTCAGATTTTCTCCATTCTTTTGTGGCTGCTCTATTCTCTCCAGGAATCATATGACCAGCGTGGTTGCATTAAGATCTTAACAAAAAGACCATATGTCAAGAACATAAGATTTACTAGCCTGTTGCTTTCAAGTGGGAAACCTTCTGATTGACAATTCTAGGGAAAGGGAAAAAATCCTTGGGTATTTGGAAGGTGGATGAATGCAGATAGCCACACCGTGGGACTGGGATGCTAGAGGCATCCTGTTTGGCCATAGAAACAATGCAGGAAGCCACAGAAGCTTCTGCTAACTGTTAGCGGTGAATCCCTGGATTTTTTCCCACAGCTGGAAGAAGCATTAAGAGATTGGTGTGATCCAACCCTTTCCAGATGAGAACACAGACCCAAAGAGGCTAAATGACAAGCCCATGAAACGGGGCTATTGGTTGCCTTGTGTTTACGCCCAGTGCTGAATGTGACATGGGGAACCACGACCTCTTTGAAAGCAATGGAAGTTTTGCTCGAAGTGGAGGCTTTGGTCTCTAGAACGGAAGGCTTTTGCAGTGCTGAAAAGTAGACTCAGGTTGGTAGCAGGTTGGATTACACTCGGAGTTTTGCTTCTAGCAATCTGCTCAGTGGGAACTGGCTGACAGAAAATTGTTCCCTCTCTACTTAAAAAGAGGCCAACATTTAATAATAAAAACACATTCATTATTCCTTGTTATTTTCCCCAACCCCCATATTCTAAGTTTTGTTTTAGGCTTAATTTTCTTAGCTCAGCACTTTCTGTGTTTTTATTGTTTACTCTAGGCCAGATGTTGGTAGAAGCATGGGAAATCCAGAAACTGCCTGAGAGGCCCCTCTTTGTTGGTGCTTTTCAGGTGACTCTTACTGACTCACAGAATCATATGTTTTATTGTCATTGAAATGCTGTCCAGTGAACCAGTTGTTGGTAGATATGAAAGTTTACCTACCTGTTTGTGGCTAGGGAGCAGCCGTGTAGAGAGACAGCTCAGAACAGGAAGTCAAGTGCAAACAGGATGTGCTTGTCTTTACTGTAAGTTGTGTGTCTGTGTTTTGAAACTTACTGTGGTTAAAAAGACTTCGAGTATCTGAGTGTGGCTGAAGAAATGTCTGCTTCTGGTTTGAAAAGGAGGTAAGGTACCTAGACACGTGGTCGGCAAACTGTGACTCACGGGCCACATGCGGCTCTTTGGCCCCTGGAGTGTGGCTCTTCCACAAAATACCACGGTCTGGGCGAGTCTATTTTGAAGAAGAGGTGTTAGAAGAAGTTTAAGTTTAAAAAATTTGGTTCTCAAAAGAAATTTCAGTGGTTGTACTGTTGATATTTGGCTTTGTTGACTAATGAGTTTGCCGACCACTGACCTAGACCATTACTGCCCTTGCTATTCTTTCTTCTAGGGATCAGGTCTTTCTTTCTGATGCTGAGGCTTTGGCATTGTGAGTTTCCTAGCTTACACCATTATTGCATATCTATCTATCTATCTATCTATCTATCTATCTATCTATCTATCTATCTATAAAAGCCTAACCGACCATTAGGACTGAACGACCAGAATGACCAGCCAACTGGTCACTATGATACCCACTGACCACCAGGGGGCAGGCGCTCAATGCAGGATCTGCCCCCTGGTGGTCAGTACGCTCCCCCACTGTTCAGCTAGAAGCTGGGTCACGACTGGTGCAGCCCACCCCTGTAACAGTGCTCTGAGCCGCGGCAGGTGCAGCAGACCCGGTTGGGCATCAGTGGAGCCGTGCCCACCCCAGCTTGGGCTCCTCCCCGGCCGCCTGCTGCTTTGGCACTGCTTTGCTTGGCTATTGTTTTTTAAATAATAGAAGATCGTGGCCTAGAATTCACCAGCCTTTCAAATGATAGGTTCCTTTTGTTGGATTCCAGGATTTCTAGCACATCTTTTAAAAATATATATTTTATTGTTTTTTTACAGAGAGGAAGGGAGAGGAATAGAGAGCTAGAAACATCGATGAGAGACATCCATAAGCTGCCTCCTGCATACCCCCTACTAGGGATGTGCCCACAACCAAGTTACATGCCCTTGACCGGAATCGAACCTGGGACCTTTCAGTCCACAGGCCAACGCTTTATCCACTGGGCCAAACCTGTTAGGGCTCTAGCACATCTTTTGAGTGCTTTCCCAGTTCCTAAGCTAGGTAGTTTAACAAATTAGTCTTTGAGTTGGAAATTTTTCTTTGAGGATTGAAGGCTGGATCTATTGCTTACTGCTGAATTGTTTTACCCCTAAGCAAGTTTCTGGAGAAGTGATTAAATAAGTAATCTGGTTGTGGGTCATTCAGCTGGTAAACAGCCTTAGCAACCCTGTTTTCTGAACTCCCCTTCCCACTCCTCCCACTGTGAAATCTGCTTCGTTATGTGCATCAGGGGGCTGGATTGGCTGTAAAATAACTAATTTTGAGATCTTTGTGGGTTATTATAACTGCTTGAGTTATTTCAGAACAGGTCCATTCTGATGGTCTCAAACCATAAACTAATGAATATGAGGCAGGAAAGGGTCTGGTCCTGCTTTTTGTGCATTCTGTGTCCTTGCCACATTGCCACTCACTTTTGTAATTCCGAGACCAAGTGGGCGAAGTAGTAGCACATTTCAGCATCGATGAGAATAGCATTACTTCCTGATATCAGCACAGGTGTCTTTTTTCTTTCTCTCTTCTTTACAGGTGTCTTTTTTTCTTAGGAAAAAAGGAGTAGAAAAGATGAGCCAGTTTGCACTTTGTTGGGGGACATATAGGCAAAGGGTAAAACCTGGAGACCGGGTTAAGCACGTGTCACCAGGAGCTAATACGGTGAGAGTACAGAGGTTTTCTTTGTGATGTTAGACAAACTAGAAATCTCCATTTCTGCTTCTTGGGATAGGCACTAGGCAGCACACATCCTGGCAGGAGCAGGAAACATTTTGGAAAGTCAGCATAACTTTCAGATTGAGATCAAACAGCAAACCAAGCCAAAGGGCTGTGGAAAGAAGGGGGCGGGGAGTCTGAATTCACCCTGGATTTATCACAAAATCCAATCTAAGGTTAGTGCAGTGCAAGCAGTTAAGGAGCCCCAGGTGGAGGGCAGAGGTGTATGTGTTCAATTCTTTGAACTTGGTGGATAGAAGGGGCGGAGGAGCTAAGGGAGAAAGTTTAAACAGGCTGGACTGTGGGAAAAGTGACCAACTCCTTAGCACTGGGGTAGAACTGGGAAGAAATGTAACAGCCTAGGGCTGCATCCAGGATAAACTAGTGACGGTCTCTGGGAGGAGTTCTTTGGGGATGAGAGAATTAAGAGCTGGTGGGAGGGACCTGGAGCCATTTAGTTCTTAGAACATCATTGGAAAACTAGATTGAGTCTGACTAACGGTATCAGCATGTCTAACAAAAAGATAGATGGGGGATATTAGCAGATAAACTTTGTAACTTTATTTTTATTTTTTTAATATATTTTATTGATTTTTTTACAGAGAGGAAAGGAGAGAGATAGAGAGTTAGAAACATCGATGAGAGAGAATCATCGATCAGCTGCCTCCTGCACACCCCCTACTGGGGATGTGCCTGCAACCCAGGTACATGCCCTTGACCGGAATCGAGTCCGCAGGCTGACGCTCTATCCACTGAGCCAAACTGGCTTTGGCTAAACTTTGTAACTTTAAAGAACCTTAAAGTTATTCATGAAATTATTTATAGCCAACTTTTATTGAGTATCTGTTATGCGCTAGGCTTTAAACACCACTAGAATCTAGAGTCTTTGTTCATTCTGTATACTACAGCTCATTTGGCTATAGAAGCTCGTGTAGTCCACTTTGGAAAGGTAAAATGCCTAATTCTGATACGAGACAGAATGCCTGTCTGGAAGGGCTGCCTTTTCTTGGGCAATTTTTATCCCGGTTACCCATTAGTCAGTCTCTGTGATAATATCTCGTGGAAGCAGCTTCTTCCCTCGGAAGGCCCATAAAAGCTGATCTAGTAAGTCCTTTTTCCTGCACAGAGAGTATTCGGGGGATTGCGTCTTTATTCGTGACGAGCTTTATCATCAGTTTTGATGGAAGAAGGATCCTGTGGTAATTAAACTGCAGGTCCGTTTACTCTGTTTTCAGCATTGTTAGGAGATTTTACTCTGAACTGCTTTCTTTTCCTGATTGACTCACCCTTTGGGGCAAAGCGCCTGGGCTGAAATGAAATGTGTAGTTTCTCTGCTGCAGTGTTCAATCTGTCATCTTCCCAAACTTCACACTAAGAAGCAGCCATTTAATTGGTCAGACCCCGAGGGTGATATTTTGGCACAACTCCATTGGTTAGAATTACTTTTCCCTGAACTTCATAGCAGATGCTGAGGCCCCTCTGCAGATATTTGTCATAAACTAGTTGAAACCAGGGAGTTTCCAAGAACATTTATAACTTGTGATTATTATGTATGTTTTTCTGTTGTTTACAGCAGTTACCACTTCAGGAAAAGAGCTCATTTATTACGAGTGGCAAGTGAAACCTCTCTCCTTTTCTTCCCCTATTCACAGCGTCACCTTAACACTTTATGCTCCACTACCCTCTGTTCCAGGTCATACATCCTTTTGTCATGTTTCTCTTTCCGCCTTGCTTGTGCTGTGCATAGCAATAGCAACAGGCAAAGCTCTGCTTAGACCTGGATGTATCTGGTAGAGGTCTGTCTCTTAGATTTCTAGGATTTCTTTTCTGTTACTTTACTTCTCCATTTGCTTTTTGTGCATTTCTATTTGTGTCCTTGGCAATTCTCATCACAGAGCCATTCCAAACCCAAGCCCCTGGAGGGCATTGAGGCCTGAAGTGATGGTCTGTTGTTTATCTTTGAGGCTCTTTCTGGTTTTCTAATGCTATATTAATCAGTTTTAATATTTTTCTGTTACTTTCAGAAAGTAGTGTGTTACTATTCTTTTATTTCTCAAGTAATCTTAGCAGACACTTAAAATTTATCTTCAGCATGTATGAGGTAGGCTTTTCCTTACAGGTATTTATGTGGTTATATGTGTTTAAACCCCTTAATTTTCTGATTACCCTAGAATCATGATTGGGGAGTTTTTCAAGCACCTCTTAAAGCTCTAATGCTGTTACCACTAATAATCTATACTAATAAAAGGGTGATTTAGATCGGGAGACCTTCCGGATGTCCTTCCATGGTGGCGGGGCCGAGACAAAGGTCGTTAGGGGCGATCAGGCCAAGAGGGGAGGGCAATTGGGGTTGAACAGGCCACAGTGGGGGGGGGGCAGTTGGGGGCAAGCAGGCCAGCAAACAGTGTGGTTAGAGGCCATCAAACAAGCAGGCAGGTGAGCGGTTAGGATCCAGTGGTCCCTAATTGTGAGAGAGATGTCCCAACTGTCGTGGGATCGGGCCTAAACCAGCAGTCAGACATCCCCCTAGGGATACCAGATTGGAGAGGGTACAGGCCGGGTTGAGGGACACTCCCTCCTCGCTGGTACATGAATTTCATGCACCAGGCCACTAGTACTTCAATAAATACCTGGTAATCACATTTACCCCGCACTAAGGCAGGGACTAATGCTGTAAAGTAGACTCACTCTTGTTTCCTGTTTCACCTTCCACACTTAACCATGGGAGATGAACACTTTAAAAAGAATTATACTTTGAGCATCAGCCCAAGGACTGAAGGATCACAGGTTCGATTCTAGTCAAGGGCATGTACCTCATTACCTCGGTTGCATGCTCAATCCCCAGTCCTGGTTGGTTACATGCAGGAGACAACCAATCAATGTGTCTCTGTCTCTGTCTCTGTCTCTTTCTGTCTCTCTCTCTCTCTCTCCCCTCCCTTCTATTCTCTCTAAAAATCAACGGAGCCCTGGCCTGGTTTGCTCAGTTGTTAGAGAGTTGGCCTGTGTACCAAAAGGGTCTCCGTTTTGATTCCTGGTAAGGTAATGTACATTGGTTGCAGGTAAGGGTGAGAGTAGGAGGTAACCAATCAGTGGATGTGTGTCTCTCATGTCAGTGCCCCTCCTCAACCTCCCCCCATTTCTCTCTAGAAATCAATGGAAAAAAATGTCCTGGGGTGAGGATTAACAACAAAAAGCAAAAAGAGAATTACACAGATTGTCAGGCAGTTGTTAAACAGTGCTCCTTAAATGTTCATCCCCTCCGAATGCAATGCAATCACCATGCAATGCAGAGACCGTGCCAGTTTTTGTTCTTGGAATGCTCAGCAACTGAAAGAAGGTTTGGCAGACAGCATTGCTAAATAATCAGATGAATGAATTGAAGTCATCGGGAGGTGTACAAGATGCTGTGAGAGCAGACAGGGCCAGAGGTTTTCCTGAGGAAATAAATGTCCCCTGCGGGAAGTAGGTGGAAGGCTGAGAAAATAACTCGAGAGGTTTCCGAAGCCAAAAGAAGCTTGGCATTTGAGGGACTGAAAGAATGGAAAGGTAGGGGAGCTGGAGCGGAGAGCAGGGCGAGCGAGGCCCTGAGCTCTGAGGATTTGCTTTCAGTCTTATTTAATGGTTACCAGTGAAAAATTTATTGAAAGGAGGGTATAGAGCATTAGTTGTAGTTGACACAATTAGGTCAAAACCCCTACTTAGCTGGAACAGAGATGGCCAGGATGGAAACTGAAACACGTCCTAAATGTCGATTAAGGGTTTTATCTTTAGAAAATTGGGGTCTATCTATAGCTCCTGTACCCTGAAGTTGAAAGTAGGAAATGCAGATGACTTCCTGGGGAAGTCATTTAAAAATTAAAATGCTGAGGGCTCCTAGGGTTGGTTTTTCTGTCCACTCCGAGTCTTGAAAGATTGGCTTGGTGGGTAGGTATCCCTTTTTGGTGTCCCTAGAAGGAAGTAGAAATTAGTATTAGATAATTCCTCCCCACTAGCCACTTTATGTGATTTCTGTTGCCCTCTCTCACAGGCAGTCCATTAACCTGCTCTCCCTGTGCACGGGCCCTTGGATTCCTAGTGCCAAGAGCAGGGAGTATGTAGTCCCCTCTTTCTGTAGGACTACAAATTAATGAAAACACTGGGCTTACATTCTGTCACTTTCTGTGTGACCCCGATCCAGTTACCCAATCTTCTTTATTTACAAAATGAGCATTTAAATTCTGATTTTTGCAGGGTTATTGTATTAAGTGAGAGAATAGATGCAAACATAACAACCCTCTTGGAACATGTTAGATGTCCTGTAGTGCTTTTACTTTTTTCTTAAAAACGGAAATTTTCTATGATCATTTGAGAAAGGGAGCACCTGAGTCTAAATAACGCCCCCAATTTTCTTCTTGTTGCTGGAAGAAATAGCACAGCAGACTCTCTCTCTCTCACCTAAAGCTTCTAAAGCTTTGGTAATTTTTATTGAAGTATTACTTGGGAAGTGGATAGAGGAGGCTGAGCCTGACCCTGAGCCTGAGCCCTCGCATGAAATCTTTACCATGTCAGTTTGTATAGAGGCTCTGGAAGCTGTTTTGGAGAGAGGCAAATGTTTAACACTAGAGGCTCAGTGCACGAAATTTGTGCACGGGTGGGGTCCCGGCTTGGCTGGTGATCAGGGCCTATTGGGGCTGGGCTGGCCAGGGTCTGCAGGACAGAGGGAGGATGGGACGCAGGCGGTTGGCCACCAGCCCCAAGGAGGGAGTGGCCCTTGGCCCCTCTGGGACAAAGGCCGTGTCCTCCACCACTTACCTTGTTTCCCTGTCCCAGCTTGGGGCCTGAAGGCCCTGGCGGGGTCGGGAGAAGAGGTGACAGTCACTGGGTTGGGCGTGGAAGGAACAGTCGCCCGATGCTGATGCCACTGGCCAGCCATGGGAGGTTGGCTGTGGGGGCACACTGACCACCAGGGGGCAGCTCCTGCATTGACTGTCTGCCCCCTGGTAGTCATAGTCAGTGCGTGTTATAGCGACTGGTTGACTGGTTGACTGGTCATTCTGTCCTAACGGTCGCTTAGGCTTTTATATATATAGATTAGCCCCATGTCTTATGATAATGCCTGCCATTTACTGAAGTACTGCCTTCTGCTCTTTCTGTAAGTTGAAAGCCTGGTAACCTGCCTCATGCCTTGACCAACAAAGCTGTGCTCTTTATACCGTTCACCTACTCTGTCTCCAGCTGTGGCAAATAGGTGTATCATTCATGTTATACTGAAGCTCAGAGAGGCGACTTTCTCAAGCTCATTCAGTTTCTGTGTTAGAGCCAGGATTTAAGGTCAGGTGTGACTGTCAGTTTAAAACCAAAGTAAAAGGATTATTTGGGAACTTTTTTTTTTTACTCATTTGTTTTCTAAAAATTTGAATGAAATAAAATTCTTATCTAGGAACTATGCAAACTGTCTGCTAGGTTTTAGAGCCTGGTGGACTGTTTTCCTCCTCCGTCCCAGCCTTGTGAGATACCCTTGTTTATGTCCTGCCCACCGACCACGTGAGCAGGGCTGTGGATCTCATTTAGGCCGTGGGTTCTAAAGTTCCACAGTATACTTGTCGCCTCTGTGACTTAGGTGTTCTGAATTCTTTATTCTCAAATAAATAGCTCAGAAATAATCTCAGTATCACAGAGAACATGCTTCATTGTCCCACACCCAGCAAGTGAGACCGGTCTGCAGTATGGTTTACTCCGTGGGTTGCTTACTTACAAACGCAACAGTTGCCCCATTTGATGCTCGTGTTGCCACCGGCATTGTAAATCTTCCCCTTCCGAGGTGGACACGTCAGGCAGGTTTACTGGAAAATTCCAACTGCGATTCTGAGATTCTGTATTGAATTAAACAGTTTCAAAGGGCATTCAAGTTTCTTTTCAGACAAACTTATTTTTTAAAGTAAGCAGCCTTCTACGTGGAGAGATGATTTTAAATTTCAGGTGAGTGCTCAGAATAATTATTGATTCTTTATTGTATGGGTGATGTGATCAACTGTGCTAGAGCTCCTACACAGGTCCCCCGGGTGGTAGGAAACTCAGACTGTAGGTAAACAGAGGGGGGGGGGGGAGGACACATAGCGCTTTCCAGCCAGTCATCTAGGCCAGTGTTTCCCAAAATGTGGTACGCGTACCCCCAGGGGTACGGGAAGAGTGTGGTGGGGGTACTCGTTGCACCGGAGTTTGGTGGGGATATGCACTGCACCGTGCTTAGCTGCGCCTAATTCTACGTTCTCATGAGTCAAGTCAAGACAGTCTTGTGAGGCGTGAGATGGTCCGGTGTGCAAATAAATGTTATTTATAATATAACTTTTATTTATATTTTATTATGAATAATTTTATTTTTCGTTTATTATTATTTTGTGTATGTACCAAAAAAATAAAAAATAAAAATATTTTGATTGTTATTAAAATACATCCCTTTTTTTTTTTTTGACGAGGGGTATTCAGTGTTACGAAAATTATAGAAGGGGTACACATATGTCAAAAGTTTGGGAAACACTGATCTAGGCTGTTGCTGTTTTAGCATCGTAACTTACAATTTAATGGTAATTTATTTTAATGAGCTATTTATGGAGCACTTACTATAGGTTAGGCACTTTATGTACATTACCTCTCATCCCTATAATTACCTTCCAGCAGGGGAGGTATTATCTCCCTTATGCAGGTGAGGAAGGAAACAGGCTTAAAAAGCTTACATAACGTGCCCAAGGTTAGCTCCCTTTTGCTTTTGATAAGGGATTTTTTTCATAGTCACTTTATGTCATATAAATATTGATGAAATGCTTCGGGCCCTAGGGAGAGATAACTAGTACTTGCTTCACCAGCTCGTATTGATAAAACACTGAGTGTTCTTTTGGGCTCAGTTTGTTCATTCCACAAAATATTTGAGTATCTGCTCTGAAGTGGCAGTGTGCTTAGATGATGCCAGTAAAAAAGTGAAGACAAAATAAATATAATTACAGACGATGATGGTTATCACGCAGGAAACGAAAGGTCAGTGAGAGTGTGTGTGACTGAGGAGGATCCTCTAAGTAGGCAATATTCAATTGAGACCTGAAGGATGCCAGGGAGCCAGGAGAAGCTTTTTAAGTCTGCAGGAAGACGCTTATATGCTCGAAGAACGGGAAGGGTACCATGGCTTGAAGCTTAATGAGCGGTGAGGAAAGGAGCATGTTGTGAGTTGGAGAGGTGGGCAGGGGTTGATGGCACACGCAAGGGCCTTCTACTCCTAAAGTGCAGTGGAAATCCATTAGAGAGCTTTAAGTGTGTGTTTTGGGGGGAGGAGGGAAGTGGATGATGCCAGCGGAGAAAGAATCGGAGAGGGGCAGGAACTGAAGCTGGGAATCTAGTAGGAGGCGGTTCTAGACTGGAAATACAGTAGAGCACAAAGTCCCGGCCCTCATGGATTTTTTTATTTCAGTTAGGTGACGCAGTTAACAAGCAAATAATATTAGCTGGTACTAAGTGTCATGTATGAGATTAGAAAGTGATATTTAGACTAAGGGGTGATTGATAAGAAGGAGCCAAACATGTGAAGGTCTGGAGATGAGTCTAGGCCAGGGGTGGGCAAACTACGGCCCGTGGGCCGTTCTATCCGGCCCGCGGAGCCGAAAGAGCGGAGGGTTCTCTTGCTCTCCCCTCCACTCCTTCACCAACAGCCCAAGATGAGAGTGCCAGCATGGTCAGGTTGCTTTTGTTCCGGCCCTCCGGTCCAGTTTAAGAACCCATTGTGGCCCTTGAGTCAAAAAGTTTGCCCACCCCTGGTCTAGGCAGAAGGACCAAATTGCAAGTTCAAAGGGGCTAAGGAGGGAAATGAAATAGACGAGAGATGGTGACTTAGGCCATTGTCAGGGGCAGGGAGATGGGAATTTAAGTCTTCAGCTTAAGCATGGTATTTAAAGCCACTGATTGGGGTCTCCTTGGGAGAGAGAGTGGGCACCAAAGACAGTCTAGGCACTCCCACCCAACATTTAAGAAAAGAGGGAGGGGAAAGAACCTGCAAAGAAGCTTTAAGGTAAGAGGGAAATTAGGAGTGCGGAGTTCTGGAGGCTCAGAAATGGTTAGCAGGGCTAGCGTTTCAGGAGGAGGGAAGGAGGGCCACTGGGTCCTGCAGGAGATCGGGAAGTGTCACTTGGAATTCCTTGGTGATCCTGCAGAGATTAGGTGCAGTGGTTAGGCCAAGCTAGATTGGAAAATATAGGTTGAGCGAATTATAGGTTGAGCAAGTGGAGTCAAATACCGAGAGAAATCTTGATGTAGAGGAGAGCGGAGGCAAGGGCCTTTACCAAGGAGTGGGGACATGGACTCGGAATGGTTTTCTTTGTTATTGTTTTTTTTTTTTTTTTTTTTTACAAATTACAAATATCCTAGATGCTTTAAAAATCTCTCTTAAATAAACGTTTAATTGAAATGTAACTACAGAAGTCTACAAATTGTAAGTTAGGGTTTGATGAATTAATAGGCTTCGGGGTCTAAGCGACGTCTGTTCAAATCCTAGCTTACTACCCGTTGGCTATGACCTTTCACAAGTCAGTTAACTTCTCTAAACCCTGGCTGTCTCACCTGAAGACGGGAAGGACAACTCTGCCTGGCCAGATGGTTGTGAGGATCACATGGGACAACACTGGGTAGTACCCAGCTCAGTGCCGGGCAGGTAGATAAGAGCGGTCTTCCAATGAATGGCTACTTTCTTCTTTACTTGTTAAAATACGTAATTATTTATCAATTACTTCAGAGAGGCATAGCTCAGCCATATTGCTAGGCTTTTCCTAGCTGTTCATAGCCATTGCAATTATACTTTAATTGCTTTTTATGGACAATATGCAAGATGAAGCAAAGCCCATTCTGTAGTAATGATCCATGACGTGGGATACTTTTCTTTATGCACCGAGAGCATAAATGCTTTTAATAATTCCAGGAATACGGTGTGCAGTAGGCAAACCACTCTCAATAAACGAGATGATTCAGTGAGGCTTGCCATCTAGACATTTTCTGATTTGCCACATCAGAAACGTGCTTATTTGAGGACGTGGGGGCATTTTAATTAGATGTTTTAAAAATATTTTTATAAAGTCGTATACAGTGTGTTCACCATACATATGTTAATTCCAAAATGTTGCTGTCTCTGCATCCTTGGGAAGCCTGTTGCCGGGGTACTTGGACACACAGACCAGTCAATGAAAATGACAACAGACTGGATGCGAACCTTGGGGACTTGATTTACTGCTGTAGAATTTGGTGGTTAGCAAGATGGGTTTGGAGTTGCACCGCACACTAGCGCTAATTTTACTAGGACACTGACATTCCGACCCTCTATGCCATGTGGCCATTCTTTTTTTTTTTTTTTTTTTCGTTTTAAGTTTTTATTGAAAGTTGTGTATAAGATTACTTTATTCCTGCATCTTCTCAATGGTTTCTTCCTTGTATTTTCCCTTTTCCTTTCCTACTTGGCGAGATTTGGCTTTACGTTCAAGGATCTTTTTGCGGTCTTTGTCCAGCTTTAGCCTAGTGATCACCACCTTGCTGGGGTGAATGCCCACATGAACAGTTGTGCCATTAGCTTTCTCCCGTTGCACTCGTTCAATGTAGATGACATATTTCTTCCTGTAAACCTGGACTACTTTGCCAATTTGCTGCCCTTTGTAATGTCCTTGAACAACCTGAACCTCATCGTCCTTCCGGATGGGCATGGACCGAACATTGTACTTCTGTCGCAGCTCTTTGGAAAGCGGAGAGGACATAATCTTCCTTCAAATGTGGGAAGGTGCATTGACATGCCTTTTACGGTTCTTGCTCCGGTCAGAAGTCACAAAGGGATTGAACTTCATTTTGACCGCTGGCGATCCTACGATGGCCGCAAGAGGGAAGAGCCATGTGGCCATTCTTTTATAAAAATATATTTTTATTGATTTCAGAGTGGAAGAGAGAGCTAGAAACATCAATGAGGGAGAGAATCATTGATTGGCTGTCTCCTGCACGCCCCACACTGAGGATCGAGCCCGCAACCTGGGCATGTGCCCCAACAGGGAATCGAACCATGGCCCTCTGGTTCATAGGTTGATGTTCAACCACTGAGCCACACGGGCCAGGCCATAGGACCATTCTGACCCTTCTCTGCTCCGTGGTAAAGCCCATGACAACCACTGAGCCACTTAATATTCTTTGACTTGATCAGGTGAACGAGTGAAGTGGTTGTGAAGGAAGGAATCACATTACCTCCCCTCCTGTCTCTGTACTCACCCGACCTGGGATAAGTCATCTATCTTACCCTGGGTTACCGCTGTAATTTTCCTGTTCAGCAGGGAATCAGCCTCCCAAGAAATACCAGCATACTTATCAAGCTGACAGAATCTCGTGTGCTAGCTAGCCGCTCTTGCCTCACACCACAGGCCTGTTCCCCGGGGAATGTCAGTTTTCTTGTTCACCCCAGCCCTACATCTCTCCTCTCCTCCCCTGCGGGCACAGTGGAGGAGGAGAGCAGGCAGAGACCGTGTTTGAGGATTAACTGGCCCAGTCCCTCGTTTCTGAAGAGGGCGAGGGGATTTGGAGAAGGGATTTTCAAGCCCTCAGTGAAGATTTGATAATTTTCTTTCAAGATCAGAAGGAGGTTTGCAGATCCGAGAAAGAAGCTTTTCAAAGTTGTTAACATAGGGAGACTTCTTCATACACCTCACAATTGGTTCCACTTTCAGTTCTTTAAGTTATATAAGCAGATGCCACATGTTTGGATCGGTTTAGGGCCGAAGGATGAAAAAAATATTCCCAAGAGAAGAATGTGTAGTTTGTATGGCAATGTTAAAGTTACAAACTCTTTCACTCCCCAAAATAACCCTGAAGATAGTTATTGATTAGACTAAGGGTTTTCCAGTTTGGCAAGAGAGTACTTTTTTGTTGTTGTTGTTGTTAACCTTCACCCAAGGATGAATGGAGAGTGGAAGAGAGGGAGGGGGAAAGAGAGAGAAACATCTATGTGAGAAGGACACATCCACTGGTTTCCCCGCAAATGCTCCCACCGGGGCTACGTTGGAACCAGCAAAGCCAGGTACTTGCCCCTGACCAGGTATTAAACCCTGACCATTTGGTGCACAGGCCAGCACTCTGACCATTGTGAACACGCTGGTCAGGGGGGGCATGAGAGTGCTTTTAACTGACCACATTAGGAAATATGTCTTTGGTATGTAAATATATGTCAGAAAGAGTAAAAGCCTAGTTTGTTGACTGGTGAGCTTGTTCTGTTTGAGTGAGCAGGTGTGAGGTATGTTAGCACTGGGGATTCTTTCCACCTAGCCGTTTCCATAATAACCCCTTCTTCCACATGTACATAATCCCCAGGATAAGACTGTTCTTCACTCAAACGTGGGGCTTATGAAATAACAGTGACAAATTTCAAGTCTTCTCACAAAGCCAAGACCTTGTAAGAGTAGCCAAATACTTAAACAGGCCAAGGGCTTCTCTTCAAGGCTCCCTAGAGGAGGCATTAGTTAAGATTAGATACAAAGTGAAGAGAAGGAAAGTAGTGCAGGGATGAGTCACTCTCCCAACTCCCAACTGAGGGAGAGCTTTCTTAGCTTCTGTGTCAGGGTGAGCTGCCGTGCCTGCCTGGGCAGAAGTCCCCTGGGTGAGGACCTTGTCAGGATCACTTTTGGTAAGCCCCAGGGCCCCGCACATAGCTGGTGCTTCTGAAATAAAGCACAAGTTGAAACAATACACTGCGGGCCAGCTTTCATTGGAAACATACCGGTTCCCCCTGATGGTGCTTTACCGCAGGCATTTACCCTTGTGGCTAAGTTCTTATCTCTTGGGAAACAGTTGCAGCATGTGTATTCCTAGTGTGGAGGAAAACGTGTTTTCTCATGGTTAAAGCTGTCATTTCCCCTCCTTTTCCTTTTTATTTCATTTTTCTCTGCTCATGCTGTGAGCTTATCCTTGGTTCTATCTGTCTCTACTTCTGTTCCACTCTCTAGTGAGAGGTGACTTTTCTCCTGCCCAGAAGTGTCTACCCAGGATCTGACTGGTCACTAGGTGCCCCGTTTCCTGCTGTGCTGGCCCTTACTCCCATGATTTATCACCTGCTTCCTTCCTCGATAACCTCTTAATCTTTGGGGGTTTCCTCTCCAGTCTTCCAATATGTCTACATTTCTCTCTGTTTAATGACCTGGGTCTTCTTCAGCTACCGTGTTCTCTCTCCTATTCACAGTCAAAAGTTTCTTAAAGAATAATTTATGCTTAGAGTCTGGCAAATGCTCACTTCTCCTTCACTTCTCAACCTGTGGTTATCTTCCTAAACCGCTCAATTTTCCTAAAACTAATCCGTTTTGCATTTTTTATTTTGTTCTACCCTCTGGGTCATTAGCTAGCGTGGATAATTTCTTCTTGAAACTCATAACACTCTTTCCGTTTTCCCACCTCTGAGCATTCTTTCTCTGTTCTGCTTGTTGGTTTTCCTCTGCTTGCCCCGTAGATCGGGTCTTCCCAAGGGTTCCCACAGACCCGCCTCTTTTCTGCCCTTGACCGTCCATCGTCTTCTGCCCCACTCTGGGTTTGTTTACCTACTTGTAGAAGGCTGAGGATTCCCAAACCTTCATCTTCAATTGAGACCAAATCCTTCTGTACTGTGCATCCATCAGCATGTCCCACGGTACAGAACTCCACTCGTCATCTCAGCCTGCTCCCTCCACACATGTACATGCCTCCCCTGAGGGCTTATCCGTTAGGAATTTCACTGTCTGTCCTGTTGTGCAAGTCAGAGTCCCTGGGATTCATCCAAGGCTGTTTCTTTTTTCCCTTCCCCTACCTTTCCAGTTCATTGACACAGACTGCTAATTCTGGCAAAGATCTGGGACAAGCACAGGAAGCCAAATCGTAGTCGTGAAATCTCTTAAGTTTGCTTCTTGCCTGTGCATTCTCAGAGAAGTTGTAGTTAAAATATGGTTATGATGATAGTAGCAACAACTAATGTTTACTAGTGCTTCACAGCCAGAGAATGTCCAGATGAGAAAAATGAAGCACAGAAAGGCTATGACTTGGGTAGCATAGCCCATAAACGGGGCCTGGGACCTCTGTTTTACCCAGATCCTCTGTGTTCTTAGTATTATTACACTGTCACAGGTGTTTCCATCAATCGATGACTTAAAGAGTTACAGAATCCCTCCTTCAGGGGGCTACTGCACCACTGTTGTCTCCATTCTGTTGACAACAAAGAACTCGTTAAATTAATTGCTCTTTACTTCATTATTCCACGTGAACTGTTAAATACCAGTAAGGCAGATCACACACACCCCTCATCCTGTAGGAAATGGAGCAAGTGTGTGCTTAGTTAATTTACATATTGTGTGACTCATTCACTCAGTAGTACATGTTGAGCCACCTATCTGCTGAATACTGTATGACTAATGGTTCCTGTTCTCATGGGGCCACAGGTAAGTGTTTGGGGTGAGGTGTGGCAGATGTAAATCGGATCCGCCTACAAAAGTGAATGAATTATATCACTGGTGTATTGGAGGCAAGTGTTGGGAAGCTAAAAAGGCCCCAGAGCAGTCAGAGGCCTGACGTTATAGCTGTGTGAACCAGGAAGTTACTCCCTCCGCTGGGCCTTTTGCTTTTCCTCTATAAAAGGGCCAAGGTTGAACCTGTTGCCTTCTTAGTTCCTTCCAGCTTATCATATCTTTGAACTATGATTTCACAAAGGCACTTTCAAGAAGTCAGGAGGCAGCGCAGAAAGTACCATTCTTTTATGTGAACCGATTACTCAGTAATAACACTAAATGTTCCACTTATTATCTCGGTAAACATAGAGTTCAGGCTCAAAATGCCCACTTTGACTGCCGTGGTCTACTGAGAAAAGCACACTCTTTATCACGGCATTACTCGGTATTTTAGTGGATTGCCTTGCCATCTTTAGGTTATTCTGACATTTGGGAGATCAACTTCTCTGTTTTGTGATCTTAAAAAAATCACCAATCCCGGCCTGGCTGGTTTGGATAGAGCATTGGCCTGTGAACGGAAAGGTCCCAGATTCCATTCTGGTCAAGGGCACATGCCTGGGTTGTGGGCTCGATCCTCAGTGGGGGACTTGCAGGATTATTTTTTTTTTAAAAAGAAGAAAAAAAAGATTACCAATCCCTTTGTCCGTAGTACCTGTATTTGGTATGTCAAATGGGAATAATAATCCAACACTTTAATAAACTCACAGAGGCACCGATTGAGCAATGAAGCTGAATTTTATTTATTGAGCATCTACTCTTTGCACGACACTTCTAGAGGAAGGTACAGGTGTGAATAAGAAGTGGTTACTTCTCTCCAGGAACGTGTGGTTTAGCGTTAGAAAACAAAGGGTGAGCGTATCTGCAACCAGCTGCTCTAGGTGCTGTGATGGAAGCTTACGTGGGATTGCAGGTACAAATGTCAGAGTAGTTAGTTCTGCTGGCTGGTGGGAGAGGAAGCAGAACTCAAGGTTTAGAGTCAGAAGGACCTGGGTTTTCCAAATCTTTATTTTCTCCATGTTAGTGCGTGACCTGATCTCTCACCTGTATACAGGAAATAATACCTTTTCACATAATCAGTGTGAGCATGGAATTATGCAGTGTGTGTGCATGTTAAAGTTGTATCTGGGAGCTCTAGGAGAAGGTCATGTTCCTGAATAAAGTGGTTGGTAGGCCCCTTGCAATCGCTACGAGAAGAGATTTTATTTGAAGTTAGATCTCACATTAAGCCCAAACAGGGATCAGCAACCTTTCAAAGGTAGTGTGCCAACTTGGCCGCCTGTGCTATCCTGGCAGGTCAAGTGTCTGCAGTCGCTTCTTATGGGCAGAGGTGACGTGGTGGTGCAGGAGGTGGCAGGAAACCAGTGGCCCAACATACTCTGCCCTGACTCTGTCAGCAGGAGTGGTTTGAGTGTCCCAACCCACCTATGCCCTCAGGAATGGGAATGCTGGAGGTGTGTCTTAATTCTGACCTTTCCCCTTTTCCTCCCGTTCACCAGATTTTATCATGTGGGCAACCTGTTGCAACTGGTTCTGCGTGGATGGACAGCCTGAGGAGGCCGCACCACCCCAGGGAGCCAGGGCGCAGGCCTATTCCAATCCTGGGTACAGCTCCTTTCCTTCCCCAACAGGCTCGGAACCTAGCTGCAAGGCCTGTGGGGCCCACTTCGCAAACATGGCCAGGAAGGTGAGTGTTGACCCTCTCAGGCCCTCGGGCCGGCTCCCTGCCTTTCTATCCTGCCTCTTGCCTTGCCTCTGCTTATGCGATGCCGGTAACACAGACCCATTCGTTTTGCAAAAGTAATAAAGGAAAAACTAACCAAGCAAAATCAAAGCATCTCAGCTTAGATTTGGGTCCCGATAGACCTGAATTTAGATAACAGCTTTGCCATTTGCCAGCTGTATGACCTAACCTTTCCTGAGATCCTTTTTCTCGTTTATAACGTGGGGATGTGGTAGCTGTACCCATCTCACAGTGCTGTGAGAGTGAAATGAGACAAGTTACAGAGGCCAGCCCATTCAATGCCTGGAGCGTAGCAGGCCCCCCCATGCTAGTTCCTTCATTAGCTGCCCTCATAAAGAGCCTGGCTGCAGATTAACTTGTTCATCTTAGTGAAAGCAATGCCACGGACGTCTCCGGTACATTAAGACCTGACAGCACAGACTGGAGCTTATATACTGTGGCGATTTGGAATGCTCCGTGCATATTTTCCAGATTGGTGAGCAGGAAGGAAGCTTCCTGGCTGGGTAATGGTGTGTGGGTGTGCACCTCCCTTTGTCAACTCCCGGAGGCAGTGTGCTCTCTGGTCATGCGCCATTAGAGCTGCCGGTGAACCTTGACCCAGAGAAAGAACTGTATTCTGCATTCTTTGGTAGAAGGAGGTTTGCAACCTAGAATAGGATATTTAAATGGTGATAATGGGAAAATCGAGAGGAAGAAAGCCCTTTTAAACCATGTGCTATATTCCAGGACGGTTTTTAAGCAATTTCGATTTCTTTCATTTAATCCTCATAATAACTCTATGATGTAGGCTTTAGGGTTTCTAAACTAGCATTTTATGAGAAACTAAGGCTTGGAGTTTAACAGTTAAAAGGAAACTGTGTGAAGTTCCGGGCAAATAGCATAAGAGACATTAAAGTACTGCTTCTCTTCCCTCCTTAGGTAGAACCCCAAGATCACATAGTTATTAATGGCAGAGTCAGGATCCAAACTAGGTCTATGACCCTCGAGCTGTCTCTCAGAAAACATTCAACGTGTCAGAACTTCTCCAGCTTGGAATGAAGCTTGAAGTGTTGACCTAACGGCCCTTTTTGTCTGTAAATAGTGGAGGATTAGCACTTTACCTTGTAGGTTGTATTTTGCCTGCACTTCACTGTAGTGCAACAAAGGCGGGCACTCGGCAGAGCTTTATTGTGAATTTGCTTAGCTACCCAAGAACTCAGCCAGAGAGGCTGCTGCCGGTGGTCAGGGAGCCGCGGCTTGGTGGGCAGAGGTGCCCCTCCTTTTATACTTAGATGGAAGGTTGAATCAATAGATTGAGACTGAAATGGAGACTAGAAGGAACTCGGTGCCACGAGGCCTCAGTCTTCTCAGTGATGGAGACGGTGGATGGAGTTAGGATCTGAGATGAGATGGAAGGAGGACTGTTGGGTATTGGTCACATGCCTGGTGCTGAGTTTGGCATTTCAAATGCCTTATCTTCATTGGTTCCTTACAAAAGCCAATGAAATCTGTACTATTACTTATTCCCATTTTACAGATGAAGAAATTGTTCTCTTTCTCTAAGGCAGTAGTTCCAGGACTCCTCAGGTACATCAGGGAACTGTTGGATAGCCAGAGCTGCTGCTCTCACAGTTTTACTGTGAGGCCTGTTAGGAGCAACCGCTGATAGAAGTGGCGAAGTAATTGGCAAGAAGGAATAGGAAAAGCCTTGTGTAAATGTACAGCATGAATTTGCAGTAGGCTTATTGGAACCTTTTTAAAAAAAACTGGTAGTGTATAACCTTTTATTGTTATTCAACAATTTAAAAAATTATTGCAGTTACAGAAGTATATGACTTAGAGTCAGATTGTTCAAAAAGTTTGTTAAAAACAATAGAATCCCCGCACGCGCCCCTCCCCTCCCCCCCTTCTCATTTCACTCTTCTCAGAGGCAGCTACTTTCAGTTCTTTGGGCTGGTTCTTTTGATAGTTACCTCCACATTACTGTTATATATCTATTAGTGGCCAGGTGCACGAAATTGATGTTCTTGGGGCAGGGGTGCATGAAATTGATGCACCCTGTCACAGTGCAGGAGCCCCTTGATCCATTGCCCCAAAGAGGTAGGTCCCGCCCTCCCATCCCGGGCTCCTCGGTGGATTTCCCCAAAGAGGTAGGCCGGAGCCAGGGGTAGTCTGCGGTGGAGGCCTGAAGACGCCCAGCCAGAGAGGCCTCTCTGCTGTGGCCCACCCCGTCCATCTGCACCTGCTGAGCACGCAGCCTGCTGATGGGTCATTACTGTGACAGCGTCCTGACCAATTTTTATATTACCCTATTATTAGTATAGATATCTATATATAGCTATCTATCTATCTATCTATCTATCTATCTATGCACACACACACACATACACACTTACAGTTGGCCTTTGAACAATGTGGGGGTTAGGAGTGCTGACAACCCCCTTCCCTCCATAGATACACGGATAGCTTTTGACTCCCCCCAAATTTAACTACAGTTTCTCAGTATCTGTGGGAGATTGTGATCACCTTCTCAGTATACTTTATGGAGGGGAAATGGAGAGAGAGAAAGCACAGGACAGGGATGGTGTTCCAGGCTTGGGGGCTCAGTGTGTTTAAACCTTGGAAGAACCAGGGATCTAACAAGTTGTTGGCATTTCTCAGCCAGAGGGAGAGAGAATGAGCGAGGAAAGCTCCCCCAGAGACAGGAGAGCGATGGTTGGGTGAGGATGGGAAGACGCTTTATTTTTCTTTATAGCGGGTATCACCGCCTGACATCAATATGTTTGTGGGTTGCCTGTGTTAGATGGTACATAGGAACAGAGATCTTACCCACTTTGCTCACAGCCTCTTATCCCCAGTGCTTAGAACGGTGACCACCACATAGTGGTTAGGCAGTAAAAATTAAATAAATGATGGGAAGTTGAGGTGGGAACAATCTGAAAAAGAGAAAGTAGACCAGAGTTTCTATGTCCATTGCTTTGTGGCTGACAATTCCATGCTGTAGATTTTCATCGAGGGCCCATCCTGTCCCGGCAGCCTGCGAGCTGCTGGAGGTCTAATTGTGGAGATAGAGGCGAGAGGAGAGAAAGACCTAGGCCTTTCCCTCGGCGCTTCCTCTCTGAGTAAGGAGGCCCACATGTGCAAAGAAACTGCTAGCAGCCAGCTAAGTAAGTGCTGGAATCAGGCATTGCTGGTACGTTGGTCATTCTAGCTGGTAATTCCAGGAAGGTGTATTGGTTTGCAGAGCAGTGGCTGGAGTGAAGGTACCAGGTGTGGGGCTAGTGCAGGCGTATTTGGGAATTGTGAGTGGCCTGTTAGGCCAGCGTGCAGGGTGCTTGGGAAGTTAGGGGAGAACGAAGGCGGGGTCAGGTGGTGAAGGGCCATGACTGCCTTAGTAAGGAGCGTGGAGTTACACAGAGGAAGACCTGAGCGGTCCCATCTCAGGGAGCAGGCCTGGCCTCACTAGTGACAGACAGGCGTAGTAGCACTTGGGGAGCTTTTGCCCACCTGACACCTGGTGAGAAGTGATCCGAGGCTGGCCAGGGTGGTGGCTGAGACTGATCTTATAGCTCATTTAGTGAGCACCTCTTCATGCCACTCTCTGTGAAGGAGTACTTGTTCACCCATTTTACAGATGAACAATAGGAGACCCAGACACTAAGTGACTTGCATATGAAGACAGGCAAAATGTGGGGAAGAAGGTCAATTTGAAGATGACAGGCTATTGGCCAGTGTGCCTAGGAGCATTGAAAATGATCAAAATAAGGAACTCCCCTCCCCATTTATTGGAAAAATAAATGATTGGATATCTACCGTGTCTCAGGCGTTGCATGGGCCGGACAGGCAGAGATGAAGTCTGCCTGCCTAGCAGAGGGGCAGATCCATAGCCATACAAAGGAGACAGGAAGCGGAAGCAGGAATACTTTGGTGGGAGGTTGGGGAGAGAGGCAAGTTCCAATTTGGATATTTTCTTGTTATAAAAAAGTAAGAAATAATTTTGTGTGTTTCACAGTGAATTTTGTGAATATTAAGGATGTTTTTTCCAATTAAAAATTTTCATTTGTAATTTCATGCTTAAGTGGATCAACATTCTTATCAGAAGGGTTTGGCATTTAACAGCCGTGGGCTTTTTAAATGTCTTGTCCGAAGCAGTTGAATTGAAATGAGTACATGGATCCTACTACCTTTCTTTTCTTCATGCGGTGTTTTCTGCTCATTCGGTACAACGCCCAGATGACATTAGGATTTCACTGAGAGAACCTAAGGAAGATGAACCTCCTGCCTTCCCGGAGTTTCCGGTCTTGTAGAGAAATGGCAGGCTGTTTTTGCCACAAGCCAGATATCCCATCTGCATTGCTAATACCTACAGTTCTATAGCGAGTTTGGCTTTCAGCCTCTTTAGTTGGATCAGTTTGAGGAGGAAGACGACTTTGTGTTTGGAGACATGGGTGAGGTATGCAAATCTCAGAGTGGGAAGAGAGGGGCTGGGTTCCTAGGTGTTGCAAAAGCTCAGAGATGAGGCACAAAGGAACCTGTTGGTGAGAACCATGCCACCTAATGCTACGGTTTAATATACACCATCTCATGGGATACCTCCAGGAGTCCTGAGGCCGACAGACCACCTGACCTCTCAGGCGAGGGATCCGATGCTCTGCACAGTTCTCTTAGCTAGAAAGTGGACAGCCAGGGCTCACCTGAGTGTGTCCCTCCTGGCAGCCCTTTTCCCTCTCAGGGGGATGCAGCAATGAATCCCTGTCTATAGGAAGGGCGGTGAGGAGGAGGGGCTGGAGGGTGAGAAAGTGCCAGGGAGGAGGAGGGATAAGTGAGGGGTGGGTAAGGAGGGCACTTCCCCTGGCATCCATGAGGGGCGGGGTCTGGCTGAGGTTCCACTGCCGGCATTTTGCCGGACGTGTGTGTTCTCTTGGCATCTGTGCAGGCATGTTGGCTCCACCAACTCATCTTCCCTGCTGCCTTGTCATTCAGTTGGTTTGCTCCATTTGCTAGAATTCATACGAGCATGGTTCTTTGGCTCATTCTGAAGCACAGTTGATGGCCAGCTGTGTTTCCCTTTCCTTTCTCTCCTGCCTCTGCACACTGGGATTTCGGCCTCGAGCTCTCTCTCTCCTTTAGGGCGTATTTCTCTCTCCTTTAGGGTGTGTTTCTCTCTCCTTTAGGGTGTGTTTCAGATGTAGGCTGACTTCAGAGTCCCTGTTGGAGAGTGGTTGGCTGATTGAGCAACTCCGGGCTTTTTAATTGCGTCGAGCTGGGTCCTGTCAAACTGCATTGACAAGCAATGGTCCCTGCCAGGACCTACAGCGTTGTGACATTGAAGCCTCTTCATTTCACTGTCAGTCGTCCTAACACATTTTTCCCCCAATAGCAAAGCTTCTGGTAGGAATGAACCCCCAAACTCCAAGATAGCTGTTTTCCACCTGAGTTGCTATTGGTCCCAGACCATTAGGAAGCGAGCGCAGCCTTGCGTTCATCGAAGTCAGTTTTGAACGTTTTGCTGTCTGGTTATAACTGTGTGGAGAATAGGGAACTTGATATGTACCCTTCTGCAATGCCTTCTGAGTATTTATAGTCAAACTGGATGGTAAACATGCCCGCCTCCCCTCACTGCATGAATGACCCTTAGACAAAACTAAATATAGCTGTCTCACTAGGCAGACTCGTGCTTCAGCCCCACACAGTGTCTGCTAAGTCTCTGGGGCATTCTTGTTGGCTTGAATAGAAAAGAGGGAGCAGAAATGCTGAGGTTAATACTTAAGTCACCACAGGATGAGAAGGTTTTTATTTCCATAAATGATAAGTGAGCATGCCCTTTAGGATCATCCCGGTGTGCCCGGGAGTCATCTCCTGTGGGAGGGGACCCGCTCCTGGCTGCAGCCGCTCAGTCAGATGGCCCTGTGCTCGCTCAGCCTGCGGGGCAAGAGGCTGAGGATTTGTTTCCTGTGGGTTGAGCAAGCCATCATGTATTGTGTTGTCTGGGACTGTGGGAGCTGCTGCTGCCAGGCGGTACCAGCTTGCCTGCCAGGCCTTCTTGTTGCCCTCTGAGACACTCTGTACTTTCACCACCGAGCGCTCCCCAAATCACATCCAGAGGGCCTCCTATAGCTATCGAAATATTTGTCTTGGATGTGCTCTCCTGCCCCACTGAATTCCCAGCACGCCGAGTGGGCTTCCTGGGCTGGGGAGCCTGGGCGCCAGCCTCTGGGTGGGGCACTGGGTTGGGAGTTCGGAGACGGAGAGCCAGGCTCTTGACCCAGAACCGCTGCCAGCTCGAATGGGACTGAGTTAGGCAACATGGCCTGGCGGGAAGAGCATGACTGGGCATCACGCTCAGGCAGACCTTGGCTCTGCTGCTGGATGCCTGCCCGTGAGCACGATACTTACAACTCTAGGCCTCAGGTGCTTTGTCTGTGAAACACGGAGGTCCGTGAATACCTACTGTGCGGGGTTGCTTTGAGATTTAAATGACAAGCTGGGTATAGCTCTAGCATAGAGTGGCCCTCAGTAAATTCAATGAATGATAGTAATAATCACCACCACCACAATCTTGATACATTTGCTTTCATATCTCAGCAATAAATCCAATGATAGTTCAGGATTTGAATCCTGCCTCTCATCATTAGCTCATATTTCCTAGCAATAATAATTAAAACAGTTACACTTATTGTGGACCCCTATGCTACATGCATTATCTCTTAACTTTACAACAATCCTACAATGTAGATACTGTTACCACCCCCATTTTGCAGATGAGGAAACTGAGGGCCAGAGAAGCTGAATTTCACTCAAGGTGGCACCACAAGAAATGGAGGAGGGAGACAATAAAAATGTAGGGATTTTTATTTTTAAAGAATAGTTTATTGATTTTTTTTAGAGAGAGAGGAAGGGAGAAGAAACATCAATGTGAGAATAACATCAATTAGCTGCCTCCTGCACACCCCCTACTGGGGATTGAGTCCACAACCCTGGCATGTGCCCTAACTGGAAATTGGACACCAATCTCTCGATGCATGGGATGACACTGAGCCACACCAGGCAGGGTAAAATGTAGGGATTTTTTTCTAAACCTGGTAATCTTAACAGCCTTTATTTCTCTCTCAAAAAAATAAAGGCGCACATGGGATAATAACTGTAGTGTCCTGTACACGGATACACAGATGCATACAGAGGGTCTGCTAGCTGAGTGTTTCTGACCTGAAATCTTCAAGTTAGCATCCCTAGATATAGGAGATAACTTAGTTAGAGGATGATTGGCAGTCTCGCTAGTCTTGGCAGCCCTAAGCTCCCAGCCCACTCTGTCTTGTTCTCAGAATCTGATGTGGTTTCCTCTGCCTCTTGCTCTAAGCAGCAGACCTGCCTGGACTGTAAGAAAAATTTCTGCATGACCTGCTCCAGCCAAGTGGGAAACGGGCCCCGCCTCTGCCTTCTCTGCCAGCGATTCCGAGCAACAGCCTTTCAGCGGGAGGAGCTCATGAAGATGAAGGTGAAGGACCTGCGGGACTATCTCAACCTCCACGACATCTCCACCGAAATGTGCCGGGAGAAAGAGGAGCTGGTGCTCCTGGTGCTTGGCCAGCAGCCCGTAATCTCCCCGGAGGGCAGGACTCGCGCCCCCACCTCTGCCTCGGACTTCCCTGAGCAGCAGGCCTTCCTGACCCAGCCTCATGCCAGCACAATACCTCCTACCTCGCCCGGCCTCCCTTCTTCGCCCTCACCAGCCACTGCTGCTCCCCCCGCGCAGGCTCAGGAAAACCAGCAGGTACGGCGTTGGCAGGCTGCCAGGTGGAGGGCTCCTTCCCCTCCTGCCCGCTCTGCTCGTGGGAGCGGGGTGGGAGCTTACGTGTCTTGATGCTGTGAAACCTTGCTGCCTACTGATGCATGAGTGGTATTTCCTTGACACCACACTCAGGTTTTGGCTTTTTTCAGGGGTGATAACGCACAGTCCCAGGTTTTTGGTGTTTTTTTAATACATATATATCCCAGTTAGACAGTAAAAAAAATTCACTGTTCCAGAAATACTTGAGAAAACTCAGTTCTAATTGCCACAGGCTCACCTTTATTGTGGGCTTTCTTAGCTGGGTAGGAACCTGCGGCCTTAGTAACCACCCCAAGGCGCATAGGAAAGAGAGGAAATGAGAGGGCAGGGAGAGCAGGGAAACAGACCAAGACAAGGGCACTGCTTCTCTGGCCAGTCACTGGGCAGAGGATGAACAAGGCGCCGCCTACATCATCCCAGCGGGGCCGTGGAACGGTGAGCTAAGAGCAGCACATAGACAGGTCTGAACAGGCACGGGAAGCACAGAATGAGTGCTGCGTGGTCTCTGCCCTCAGCAAGCCTCTCTAAGAGGGAAGGAGGCGCGCAGGCCTAACTGGGATAGGAGCGAGGTGGTGGACTGGACCACTGTGTAAGGGGTGATGGTGTCCTGTAGGTGAACGGAAGTGCCTTCGTGGGGGGATTAGAAGATCCGGCCAGTTTCCACACCCAGTTTGTCACTGACCTGTGGTCACCCCCGTGAACTTTGAGCCTTTAACAGTGAAATGAGGTTAATCCCAGGCCACTTTCGTTCTTGCCAGATGGTGGGAGGATTGACTAGTGTGATGTCACGTCCAAAGAGCTTTGAGCTACTTAGAGCTGGCATAGTACTCACCTTGTCTGCCCCCTCTCCCCTAGCCTCGCTCCCTCCCGCCGGGAGCGGATGGCTGCTGCCCGTTGGTGACCTCCTCTCTTGTCAGGCCCAGGCCCCTGGTTCCGCTCTGCGGGGCGCGGAGGCCTGAAGGCCAGGGTGATAGCATACTTTCCCTGCGGTAAACTCACTCCCTTGTTGGCTGAGCACGCTTTCCACCCAGCTGGCATTTAGCTCTCCTAAGCTCTGACTCTCGCCTTGCCGGGCAGGTTTTACCCCCTGCTGCGACTTCCTCCCTGTGCCTGGCCAGCACCCTCTCTATTTAGGGGGGGGCTAGGAGAGCAATTTGAGCAAATTGTTTCCCCCAAAGAGCCTCCAGGTGGGTTTTTCAAGGAAAGGAATAGGTTTTAAGCTTCCTGTCATTAACTGGAAATTTTCAGGTGCACCTCCAGCTTACAGTACGTGCCAGATCTAATCGGGCACTTCTCTGCTCTCCGATGTTTTCAGAGGGCCTTCATGTCAGCTCACGCCCCCTGTTCTGGTGAGAGCTACATTTTGCACACCAGAAAAACACACCTGGGGAAGTCAGGTAACTTGTGCAAGGCCACCTGGCAGTTGCACGGTGAGCCGCACCTAGCGTGCCAACCTGGCGGTGCTTGCTGCACCGGGGCTCTTCCCTTTTCCGTCAGTGCCCGGCAGTCGTTGCCAGGGAAGGGAGTGTGTGGACTAAGCAGAACTGGACAGATGCTCGTTGTAGATTTTGATTTAGCCAGTGGGCAAAGGCAATATGCTTTGCAGTATGAGATCCAGTTTCTCTTTCCAAGAAAAAAATGGACCTACTAAAGCTGCCTCTTTAGGAACAGGTTAGGCCCTGAAAGATGATGGTTGTGTAACTCCCAGGTAACACCGGGAGGCCAGCCTGTACCACGTCTACATGAAGCTGAGAGAAAACGAGAGGTGTTGATAAAGACATGGTTTCAGGTGCCTCCCAGGACCTGTTCTGCTGCACACGTGATCTTATTCTATTCTCTCTTGGCATTTTTGGTGGTGGTGCGATTTCTGCTCTTCATTCTTGCTGTAGTTGCTTGCCTCTTCTTAATTAGCTCCCTATACGGGGCCAGCGGGCGACTGGTTTTCTAGGTTGTCCCTTTGCTGGTGCCTCACCACGGGAGAAGGCCTGTGGGCTCAGGCACCTCACTGCTCTGGGCTCACAGGAGGCTTTGCCCGGAGGGAGTAGCGGGTGAAAGGGATCTAGTTAAGGGACTCGTGGCTTAAATGGTGATGGGATTAAGAGACTCATAGTTCTGGGGTCTCTTTGGCAAATCCTGAAGAAGTACCCGGGAAGAACTGTTTGAGAGGTTAGAATTCTTAAGCATAGGCATTTGTTTTATGTGGTCTTAGGCTAGTAGCTCTTAGATGCTTTAAAATAATCGTTTGACAGGTTTCAAGGCAGCACTTAGTAATAGTGTGACCGCTGGGCTGGTTGCACCCCATTTCCTGAATCTGAGAGCGGTGATGGGCCAGAAGAGAGGGAGTGAGGTGGTGAGGGGCCGGAAACTGTTTCAGCTGGGCCAGTGGAGGATTTAGCACTGAGGAAGGAGAGACATGCTATGAACGGTTTGAAGAAAGCAGTAGACATTTGTCTGAGGGGCAAACCAAGGGTGGAGGGGGTGGATGTTATAGAAAGGGCAGTTTGGGGTCAGTGGCAAGAGACAATTCAGTGGCAGTTAGCGAGCAGCCTCCTGCAGTGGACCCCGGACCTTCCAGCCACCGGAGTGTTGAAGGAACATCAGCGATGAGTGGGCTGATGCCATCCTGGCGGTGGGCAGAATTCGTGCACTCTGGCTCTGCCTAACAAGGTCAGTATTAGAGAGCAAGCTTTTGTCACGCGGTTGTGCGAGACTACAGGTTTCGGGAGCAGATGGGAGTCATGGGACATGGGTGAGCTCAGGACAGGTCAGTGATCTGCTAATCCCTGGGCCATTTCTGCGGATATGATGGCACCTTTCTCTTCCCGCAGGCCAATGGCCACGTGTCTCAGGACCAAGAAGAACCCATCCACCCGGAGAGCACAGCCAGGGCACCTGCTGAGGATGAGACGCAGGTGGGCCTCTGCTCCGTGTGGGCCTGGGTCTTGGCTTTGCCTTTTCCCCATGTTCTTGGGCTTTATTAGGAACTCTCCACAGACTCCGAGCGGGGAGGAGAAGCAGTCTGTGGTGGCAGTCCTGAAATTCTGTTCCAGGGGTGGGGCTTAGTGCTACTGCTCCTCCGGAACTATCAGAACGTTCTTGCGGAGTTGTGAGGTCACATGGAGACTGGGGAGCCGTGTGGCCCATTAGTTTCCAGTCTCTTGGCTTTCTGAGAGCTGCCAGGGCGCAGCTCCTGGGGCGCTGTGCAGATCTCAGTGTTCTGCTTCGAGCACACAGTGGCCATTGTCGGGGGAAGGAGGTCAGATAATCGGGAGGAAAGCTGAGAGGGGAGCCTGCCTCAGCCACGGCAGGGCCAGCCCAGAGGGCTCAGCTGTGAGGGCCACGGAGTTACGGTCAAGGTTGCCTGCAGAGGAGCGCTCACCAGGGCAGTCTGCCTCTTCCGTGGGAAAGCGGACATCTCTGCAGTGGGGAGAGAGAGAGAGAAAGGCCAGTGCCATGCGAGAAGCTTCTGTGCTGCCACATTTAATCTTCCCAGGAACCCAGTGTGCCAGCTCTGCTCTCCTCCATGCGGGGGCAGGCAGGCCGGAGAGGAGCAGCTCGCCACAGATTACTTAGCGTGAGGCAGTGGAGAGTTAGGGTTCAGTCAGGGTCCTCAGACTCAAATCGTGCTCCTCCTCTTACATGCACCGCTGGGTTTGTGGCCGTGGGGCCGGAGCACGGTGTGGGTCAGAGGGCCTGGTCTTTCTCAGCGCAAAGCACTGGGCCAGGTCCTCTCTCTCCCTGCCTCTCTTCCTGCTCCTGAGGGCAGCCACCAGACGACGGCGTGAGAGAGCTTCGGGGTCCTCGGAGAGGGAGCCAGGGGGTTCAGAGCTTAGCCCACCAGTCTTCTCTCTGCCTGTGTAGTCCGTCGACTCAGAGGACAGCTTCGTCCCGGGCCGGAGGGCTTCTCTGTCCGACTTGACCGACCTGGAAGACATTGAAGCTCTCAATGTGCGGCAGCTGAAGGAGATCCTGGCTCGTAACTTCGTCAACTACAAGGGCTGCTGCGAGAAGTGGGAGCTGATGGAGAGGGTGACGCGGCTGTACAAGGATCAGAAAGGCCTCCAGCACCTGGGTGAGGGACTGAGCGGCAGCTGTCTTCTTCCGCTCACAGCCTAACAGCGGCTTCCAAGGAAGGAGTCCCCTCACGTTCGCCCCATCTGGTGATAGCTGTCATTTGGAGTTGAGTGCCAGGACTGGGTTAGGCGTTGTATACATTTATTTAATCTCCAGAGCAGCCCATGACATAGGCATTATTCACCCCCTTTCTATGTTAGAGCCAGATTGGAATTGAGAATTTCCTGGTCTGAGTTCATGGCCTTTCCCATGTGTGTCACCCCACCACACCCACGACTAGCTCCAACAGTACTTAAGCCGGAGGGAGATTAGGAAGCAAATCGTTGTGCACACTGTGTGAAGAACTGTTATGCTAGTTCCTGGGCTTTCCTCTTGTTCATTTCCCCAATCATTCAACGTGGTATCATTTTCAGGTGACTTCCAGTAAAGTATCTAGGTCTGTGATCACATGAGTTCGGAAAAATTCTTTCTGCTATGACTCCCCGCCTCCCCGTTGCTGATTCGTGGTAGATACTTTACTAGTAAAGACAGAAAGTTCTGCAGAAGAGAAACATGTTCAGCTCTTTTGAACTCTGCATTTTCTGATATGATCTCACTTAGAGCTTTCTCTCCTTCCCCTCCCTTCCCCCTCCTTCCCAACGGATTTAGTTCCTGCCCATCAACATCTCCATTCCTCGCATGCTAACAGTGCTTGAAGTCAGATTTCAGGCTCTCCTCTCCCAGGAGCTCAAATTCACCAGAGTTAGGGGACGGCTGGCCATTCATTCTTCCCTTTGGGACTGCCCCCCAAGAATCGCCCTAGGGTAGTGAGGACATAGAGAACAGGAGGTGGGAACTCCCGATGGGAACTGATCAGGACGCCCTGGCTGACGGAAACAGACTGTACCTCCTTCCCTGACTTAATGCTAGCTTTAAAGGCAATAGGAATGGGCCCTAGCCGTTTGGATAGCCTGCGGACTGAAGGGTCCCGGGTTCGATTCTGGTCAAGGGTTCCAGTTGCTGGCTCGATCCCCAGTAGGGGGTGTGCTGGAGGCAGCCGATCAATGATTCTCTCTCTTCATTGGTATTTCTCTCTCTCTCCCTCTCCCTTCTTTTCTGAAATCAATAAAAAATATAATTAAGAAAAGGCACGAGGAACAGGTATTGTGCTTAGGCAGTATCCTTCCTGCTTGACCGTTTGTCCATGCAAACCAGCAGAGCCCCGTGTTTTGAGACCAGACCAGACACACCGAGTCCTCGGCGTGCACAGGGAGTGGGGAGGGGGTGTTTCTCTGGGCCCTCGCCACCCTGGTTCCCAGCAGGGAAGGAGTAGAGATCAGAAATGAAGTCAGGGAGGTTGGAGGCTTTCCCGGGATCGTCACACATTCAGACGTCTTCTTTCTCTTTCCTTTTCAGTGTGTGGTGCCGAAGACCAAAATGGTATGTATGTGCTTCCGTCTGGGAATGGCTCATGTCCTTAGCGCTTCTCTCCTTCCCCTCCTTCAGCCCCAGGAGAGGTCTGAGCATGTCCACATCAGACAGAGGGGGTGAGGAAACTCACTGAGAGCCAGGGCTTCCCGGCGTCTTTCGAAATTCCCAGGGCAGCATAATGGGGCAGACTGGTTGGCGCAGACTGGTTGGCACATATCTGGGCCACCAGAACTCAGAAGCCAGCATTTGTGAAGAAATACTTACCAAAGCGAGTGGTGGCATGTGCCACATTTGGTTCATTTTTCACTCTCCTCGTGCTGAGGCACACCTCCCCCTGCACTCCGTTCTCGTCTTCAGGGAAATCACTTCAACAGAACAGTTTCCGTACCAACAAGGAAGGTGATGATCTGAGAGAGCCTTGTTTGTCCCGGGCTGGGGACAGTTCAGGCAGGTGGCACACACGGCGATCGGTAGGCACAAGATGCATATCCCACCTCAGCTGCCACACATCCACCTGTGTGTGAAAGTCCACCGGGCCTTTGGGTACTCCCAGAATGCACTGCGTGAATCTGACTGGATTTGGCATCATTCTGAAATGCTCTGGTATACCTTGGTGAAAGCCTCAAGGCTGTATGGTTGAGCGCCTCCCAAGAGAGAACGTTCTCAGAGTGGTGTAAGAGACTGCAGAGCATTTGGAAACTTTCAGAAGACTCCGAATTATTACTTCGTAAAATGGCCTTTTGCTCAAAATGGGACAGAGTCTTCTGGCTGATAACTTATCAAGAGTTGAGCTCTCTTCAGTTCCCCCAAACCTTTTGGGGTTCTATATTTACTCCCTCGCCTTGGTGCCACGATCATGCGGATTCTCTGGGAGAATGCTGGCAACTGAGTTGATGAGTTTATTCTTATTCCTGAGAGAAGTAATCAGGGATGACATTCTGTCAATTATTACTGCTCACTTTAGGTCTTTGTGTAGTAGTTCAGCCCTTTCCAAACCTTCCTGGTTAGGGCTAATAGCTCCTCAAAGGGGTAAGAAGGTCTCATGATCTTTCACAGCTAGCCCACAGCGGTGCTTCCTGACTCTTTGAATAGTTCAGGAAACAGGAAAAGAAAGTGCAGAAGCAACAGAGCCCTGGGAGGTAGGGGTGGGGGGAGAGGGTTGGGAGTGGGGGAGGGATTCCTTAGGGAATGGTAGAGGTGACTGGTACAGTCCAGTTCCTTATTTATGGCTCCCTCGTCCAGGCTACCTGGCTGGGTGTCTGGGGTTTTGGACATGAAGGTTTTTCTGTTTGTGCAGCTAAACTAGGATACTGGCCCCCTGTGTCTCACCACTCAGATAAGGGGGTGAGCTGTCAGGAACTCTATGCACTGAGCGTTTAATACCATCTTGGTAGTCCCTGCCCTTAGGCCACTGCCCAGAAGGCCCCGGGATTGAATTCTGGCTGCTCTCTTTAGCAGATGTGTGCCTTGGGCAGGCCGCGTAACTCTGGCCTCAGTTGCTTCATATTTAACACGAGTAGTAAGAGAAGGCACTTTGTAGTTTTGTGAGGATTCAATAAGTTAAAATATGCAAAGCTCTCAGGACCTTCCTTGTCTGGTCCCTGCACGCATTCCATAGTGTGAGCTGTTATTCCCTGGGGAGATGTTAATTTATTTGACATTTTGAGAACACCTACCACATGACTGGCGTTTTAGGGATTCAGAGACGAATACCTGACCTCAGAGCACTTAGCAGATGCTAAGTATGCAATTGTAGAAATGGAATGAATTTGTTGGGTTAAGGAACTCATAGTATAGCGGGAGAGAGACATAGGCCAGTGCAGACAGTCTAACCCAGTGTGCTGAGCGTTCTGAGGTACGCCTGCCGTCCTGTGGGTGAGCGCGGAGGGACCTGCACAGTCTGCTGGGCTCCCGTACAGGGAAGGTTCTGAGGACGCCTGGGCGGCGGGGGGAGATTGTGAGACAGCACAGGCCCCCTGGCCCTTGGCTTTACTAAAGCGGGGATATGTTTACAGGTAAGCCTTGCGATCCTTAATCCCTCATTACAGCTGCATTTATACCTAAACTCCTCTGAACCACTCTTTATCTTTTCAGCATGTTCTGCCTCAGGGGATAATGAGTCCCTAAGTGCCATTCACTCTGTATTACCGCAGCAATTGTCTGGAAATGCTTTCTTTTGAGCTTTGAGGACTTGGCTTATTTAGTCCTCATGTCCTGGGGGGCGTTTGATCTACAGATACTTTGTTCTTCAAATCTAAAAGCTGGTCTGTGGAGGCGGCTTAGAGCAATGGAACTTGTTGCTGGAGGAGTGTTTCCTTGGGGTCCTAGCCGAGGGAGGTGTGTGGCCTGAGGGGTTTGTTCAGTGTGCCTGTGCTCTCCCTCCCCCACCCCCTCACCGTGCCCTCCCGCCCTGTGTTTGTGCAGGGGGAGCCGCGCCGCCCGGCCTGGAAGAGAACCTGTGCAGGATCTGCATGGACTCGCCCATTGACTGTGTCCTGCTGGAGTGTGGCCACATGGTCACCTGTACCAAGTGTGGCAAGCGCATGAACGAGTGTCCCATCTGCCGGCAGTATGTGATCCGAGCCGTGCACGTCTTCCGGTCCTGAGGGCTTGGTACCCGCTTCTTCAGTGCCTTACAGGGACACAGCGCGCGGCTTCTGGGCTCAGGGTTGGCAGCTGCAGAGGGGCAGGCTGGCAAGAAAACCTGCAGTGTTCCCAAGACCAGGGCAAGCAAAGATGCTGTCACCTCTGAGCATGCCTGTCTCGCCACGGAGGCGCCCCTCTGGCTGGCAGGGCCTGCGGCAGTGAGAACGTGTAGATCGCTTGGGCAAGTCCCTGTTCCAATGATCTCGGGTGATGGAAACTGATGGAGAGAGGACTTTCCAGAACTTGGACCGTATCTTCCCCCTTCCTCCTATGCTCCACCCCCTGAGCTGCTGCTGGCTGTGTTTCACCAATCAGAAGTCCTGGTAGAAATGGTTCTCTTCCTCCCCAGCACCTTTGGGTTTATTTCTGGTTTCCCTGGCTTTCTCTGCTTTAACCTGCCTTTGCTAAAGTTTCTTGCTACATTGCCTAAAATCCGTTTGTTTTCTCAGACCAAAAGGATGTTAGATTGCTAGACCGATAATGATTCTCCCTAGGACAGAATTTGGACCAGTCAACTTCTCTCTGGTAAAAAAAAATGAAACAAATGCTATTGAAACACTTCCAAGTCACTAAGAGCTGCTTCCTTCAGTGCTGGGATTAGCTGTCAGTCTCCCAACCTGACCTTGGACGCCAACGAAGCATCTGGTTCCCAAACTGCTGGGAAGGTCCAGTGTCTGAGGTGGTGCCCGCACCATCTCTGCTTCTCTTGAGGTCCGGCTTGGCACCATCCTTCATTTTAGTTGGAGAAAAGGGAGAGTGATGGGTGGAATCAGCTTCGACTTCTCCAACAGACAGTTCTAAGCCCCTCACCCCGGTGAAAGAAGTCTCTCTTTCCCACAAGATTTAAACATGGTTTCACTCAAGGCATCGAGACTTAGGCAAAGAGCCTAGCTCGTCTCTAGCCAGTCTTCTCATAAGTTCCTGGGACCAAATCTGTGAGCCACAGAGCCCCTCCAGGTATCAGAGGCGCCGAATGAGGCTGGTTTCAGCCCTTGAGCAGACAGCTGGAAGCCTTAGTTCCCCAGCTTGGTGGGGACTCCCTCCTATTTCTTTTCTCAGTCTCCTGATTTGGGGGTAGATGAGGAGGAAGCATTCTCTGGGCTCTCTGGGAAGGATCGTGCAATGAGTAGGTCGTGCTCTCGAGCCCTCTTCGGGTCTTTACAGCACTGGAAGAACCAAAGGGCTACAGAAACGTTTGCTGGACCAGCTTAGCCAAGCACAAACATACATGCTCTCAGAGGAGCTGTGTGAGCTGCCATTACCATGGATGATCTATGCAAACCCTAAACACCGAGGGCCTTGGCAGACACCCTCCCCCAGTGCAGCCAAGATAAGAACCAATCGTAACTCCGGAAAGCAGTGGGAAACCTCCAAGAGGACCTGCTTATTGGCACAGACATACTTGGCTTTCCCTCCACCCAAACCACTAATCCCTGTGGGAAAACCAAATTTCATCAAGTAGTTGTCAGCTAATCACTGGGCCACTTACCTCAACATTACACCAAGTCCTGGATGATTTAATACTGGGCCATAGCCTTTGTAGGAACCGGGGGAATGGAGATTTCCCTGTGAAGACATTTTTTTTTGCTGGACAGTCAATACTATAGTTTACAATGCCTGCCAGTTTAGCAAAGGATTCATCTACTCAGTTCCATTGTGAAGCAGGACTATGTATATGCAACTCAGTTAACCTCTAGCAATAACTTCAGGGTAGAAGATGGTTTTCTTCCTACTTAAAACTTGCTCAGGCCTTACCTCTCCCTGCCTCCCCATTTCTCTCCTAACATGAGTTAAAGATAATATGGTAATGATTGGTTTGTAACCTCAGTAAGAATTAGAACTGATGTCATTTACTCATTTTGGAGAAAGAACTTGCCTTTGTCTTCTAACTTCTTTTGGTGACGGTTTTCACTTAAGAAAAATAGTGTCAAGCAACCCTGATTTTTTTTTTTTGTATCTTATTACACCAAATAAAAGTTGGGAATTCCAAGATCCCATTTTAGTTACTATCTAACCTAGGTAGGAAACTTGATTTTTATCCTTGAATACTCCTTCCGGCCCCTTATGGATCTTTGGTCTTAATTTTATCATGGAAACATGATTCTTCCAGTTATTTCTTGGCTTTTGCTGTGATTGAGAAACTTCAGTTGAGACTTTTAAAACAAGAGAGCTGACTGGTTCATAATATTTGAATACTTGGATCCAAACTAGTAAGAATAAGCTGTATAGGAATTAGCGCTCAATAATATTGTATAAATTTGTTGAAATTTTTTGGATGCAAATGTGTTACTTCAAGTGGCTTATATTAAGATTTTCTCAGACTTGGGTGTAATACAAACCCAAATGTGTATTTTTTGTTACAGATCTCTGCTTTTTAATTTTGTAATAAAGTTTCATTCTAGATGCCTGTCCGATCTGGTGTGAGGCTGCCAGAGATCTGATAGTTAAGATCAATAAGAGTTGATCAACCACAGGCTAATCCCAGCATGTGCACACAGGTATGCACTTAGATGGCATTGTTGTTGGAGATGCTTGGGTCATGTCCGGTGGCTTTGGTCAAGACAGCCCCGTTCCACAGACAAGGAAACTGAAGCTTAAGTGTTGTTGTGACTTAAGAGCTCACTACCATGAGGGGGAGAGGCCTGGAACAGTCTAGATGATGGGAGCTGGGTAGAAAAAAGGACCAATAAGACCAAATATGAAGAAGCAGTGAGTTCAAATATTGCCACTGATTTGGTGAGATGGGCCTTAAACATTATATATATATATATGAATGACCTGGCCGATATGGCCTAGTGGTTGAGTGTCGACCTATGAACCAGGAGGTCATGGTTGGATTCCTTGTCAGGGCACATGCCCTCGTTGGGGGCTCAATCCCCCCCAGTACAGTGTGTGTGGGTAGAGTGCATGCAGGAGGCAACCAATCAATTATCTCATCATTGATGTTTCTATCTCCCCCTTTCTCTGAAATCAATAAACATAGATTTTAAAAAGGTGATGCGTGTAGAACAGTCTGAGGACAGCCAGAGTGTCAAGTCATCATGTGACCCTGGAAGATGGATGGCGGCTTTTGAATGCAGCGGTGGTAGCTGAAGTGGCTCAGGTTGGCCCGGCCTTGCTGGCAGACTGCTGTGTGCGCACAGGCCTGCAAACACCTCCTTGATCAGGTGCCCAGGGGAGGGGACGCCGGGGAATGCAGCCTTCGGGAGAGCTAGGCTGTGTGCAGCTCTGCCCCGGGACTGACTTGTCCAGTGTGTAAAGGCTCGAGGCTGAGCCGCAGCCTTTTGTCCTCATTGTTCGGGCTGCTGACCCGTTGAGCACCACGATGACCTCTATCTGCTGCCAAGCAACAGCTTACAAAGGCTCAAGGTCTATGGAAATACATGAAAGGATACAGAGTTGTATATATGGTATAATCTCAGCAGCTCAAAAAAAAAAATCTCATGTTAGGAAGACTGGAAGGAAAGCAGTTTCAACAGTGGGTGGAAGAGAACACCCAGCAAGCACACCCTCAGCTGTGAGGCTGCACCCTGGGTGTAAGCACCCAGTAAGGACGGGCGGGGCTGGGGCTGGTCAGCCGGGCCAAAGGGCAGCGGCCGTGTCCTCTGGCAGATTCTCCGGGGAGGAGTGCCTTGTTCCGCTGCCCTATCCAGTTGTTTGGCCGGGAGGCTGGAGAAGGGTGGAAATTTATGTAGGTCAGTGCTCAGAGGATCAGCTTTTGTCTCCACTGCGGATAGAATAAAAAGGGTGTCTTATTCCCAATACTGAAGCCAGACTGAATGGTGCCTATTCAAAACCACCCAACGTCCTGAGCCAGAGACAGGGCAGCACCTCCCTGCCCCCGCCGCTTCCGCCTCCCAACAGTTTAACCAGCAGGCGGAGACCCAGGTCAATCAGGTGAAAGTTGGCCTCCCCGCAGAGTACATTGCCTTCATTGGGCAAACCAGGAGGGCTGGATGGTGGTTCTCAACGTCCAGGCCCAGACAAAGTCCCAGAGGTTGGGCTCTCTTCCCTTCACAGGGGAGGACACACAGCCTGCTAGCTTAATATGGAAAAGGGAGCTGACCCTCAGGAGCGTGTAGAACCAGGTGGCCACCTGACGAGCTGCGTGCGCCCCCGTGTGAGCGGTCACAGGCGGCTGTGGGAGTGCTCAGAGCAGGCCTCTCCCGGGCAGGGTCTGGACACGCATCCCATTGTTGATTTTCCAAACGCGTCGAGACTGCAAAGTGCTTTCAGAACTTACCTTGAGTTCATTCACTCTTTACAGTAACTCCATGATTTAGGTGCAATTCCTAACCCCATTCTTTTGGAGGCTTAGATGTTGAATAACGTGTGTAAAGTTGGGTTAGGCCACATTTCAAATGCTCAACAGCTGATGCGGCTAACTCGTGTTAAGATCTAAGGCGCATGTCCATCGCTGCAAAAAGTTCTAGAACAGCACTCGTCTACACGAAACGTTTCCCTTTTATTCAAAAAAGTCAGTCTTGGGTGCACAGGAGTCTTTCCTGTAGGCAGGCTATGTAGATTTGTCCCGGGATTATCCTCAAGAGCAGTGTTATTCCCAGATGGTGGGGAGGCTGATCCTCCGGAGCCTGTCTCCCCCAGAGGAGCCCAAACCTCCCTCTTCTCATAAAGGCCCCGCTTTGCTAGCTGACCCTGGTTCAAAGCAGACACACCCTGTAACAGGAGAACCAGACGACTAAGTCATAACATTAATTCTGTTTCCTTTCAGATGAGGCTTCATTGCTGGCAAAAGGGCCAGGCTGAAAGCATGTTTTGCCAAATATAAGCAGCATTTCTGAGGGAGGGCAGTCCAAGAGACAACTTTAAAAGGAGCGTGGAAGTGAAAGGGGCAGCCAGGGAAGACCTTCGGGAGCCCGGCCTTCACTCCTAATCACTAGGGATTTAGTGGGGGGAAGGGCAGAGAGAACTGCAAGTTATTTTGTTTTAAAAAGGAAGAAAGGCCCCTTTTTACAGAAACTAAAAGACAGTAACCAGCACCTAGATCTGGAAGACCAACACAAGCCAGCAGGAGTGACTGCTGGTGGCACCGGAGCACCTGACTCCTGTGGGAGACCGTGCACGGCTGGTGGGTTTTGGAAGACACGCTGCTTGGAGGGAAGTCCATCCTTGTCCGGCTGGCCTCTGCCCTGGCCAGGAAGGGAGAGGAGAGGCAGCATCCTAGCAGGGAGCCACCAGTCTTCGTTTCCGGATGCACGCCCAAATCCACTCCGGGGAGACCTGCTGGGCCTCAGGGGTCTTGTCCCTGCTCCCCAGCACGTGGGTGGCCGAGGCCATGTCAAATTCCTGCACCAGGTCCCCATCAAATGCCACAAAGTAGCGCCGGAGCCGGCTGAAGTCTGGTGTGGAGGGCGGCAGGTAGAGCCGCACCCCCGTGAAGATGTCCAGCAGCACCTGCAAATGCACAGGGTCAGGGCGGGGTCGGAGGCGGGCCCATTTGCGCCAGGGCAGGTGGGCCTCCACAGAGATGCGCACGGCCAGCGGAGGGTTAGAAGAGGAGCCGAGACGTCGGGAGCCTCGCTAGAGGTCAGGACGTGACTGGAAAAGGTTTACCGGGGAAAAGACAGACACCAACACCCCCCTCCTCCGGCCACTGCAGAGCACACAGGGATGGAGACCTGCTGGCGTCTTACGCCTGCCACCCGGCACATGTGTGGCTGAGCCATGTCATTCCTCACGCTAGGTGGAGGAAAGGGAGGAGACGCCAGCACTGGAGCCTGAAGGGGAAAGTGCATGTCTCTGGCTGGTGGGCAGTGATGTGCTCGTTCAAGCAGTCAACTGCACCCATAGCTAGAATGGGGGCCAGGAGCCCAGCTCACTGCTGTGGAAGGGTTCGAGGGCTTCAGTGGGGAAAGATGGCAAAGGTTCTCCAGCCTGCTGGGGCCTCGGTGAGGCCTGAGCTGCCGGACTTCTGGCCGGTGTGGGTGGTGTGATCGCTCTCTCCAGTGACCAAAGGCTTGCTTCTCTATCCGCCCTTCGGGCCACCAGCATCCCCAGGGTGGAGCCTAGTTTCTGGCCTCAGTAAGTGGCTGTGTAGTCAAATACTGAAGGAGCACTAAGGGGAAAGGGCTTCTGGGTGGGAGGACAGGCACTCAGCCAATGCGTGCCCTCTCCGCTTCCTGCTGGCTGGCCCTGCACCCACCCTGAGCACAAACTCACACTGCTGCACTCCCACACCCAGGCTGGGCTCTCCCCTTTAATGCCAACTGTGACTGGGGTCAGCAGCCGGGTGGGTCCCTGCAGCCTCTCGGCTGGGCTGGGCTGTCTACCTCCTGCCTGCGGACACAGCTCTCCTTCCTCTCGGCTCCCTGGCCAGCCGCCTCTGCAAGGCAACGAGAGGGCACAGGGAGAGCAGCTGAGGGAGGGAAGGGGTTAGGCCGTTAGTCCCCAAAACACCTTTGCTCATCTCCCAAAGTTCAGGTGCAGGGTGTTGGGAACATGAGGCCCTGCACCAAACCAGCCCCTGGTGCACTCCTCACCCTCACCTTGGCCTGGCACGGGGTCTCATCAGAGGCCTTCCGCTTCTCCCCAACTTTCACAGCGGACTTCGTGACCAGCTTCTCCCCCCCTTTCACAGGGGAAGGCTTTGCAGTCGGCTTGTGGCCTGCAGGAGAGCGCGTGGGTAAGAGCTCAGGAGAGGGTAAGGGAGTTGACAGTGGTCCCTGAAGTCAGGGCAGCAGACAGGGCCAGGCCTGCTCTGCTCTGATCAGTGTGAGAAGGGAGAGCTCAGTTGTAGCCAATCCCGAGATGGGCTCTCCCAGGGTCCCGTCACAGGTTTACTGAGCAATGGAGGGTGCCCAGCAGAATGGACTCTGGCCCCTGGCTGGACACACAACAGGAGTGCGGTCAATGTCAGCTGCATGGACAGAATCACATGATCCGAGAGGTGGAATGGGAGACTGGGTCCTGTCTTTTGATGTCCACCTCACACTGCCCTCCCCTTCTTACCATTCTTGCTGTTGGGGTGGTGCAGCTTCCCTCCTGCCTTCTTGGCACCGGGGGAGGACTGGGTGGGGGAGAGTCTGGCCTTCTTAGGCCCAGGCGGCCCCGAGGCGCCCTCGTTCTCTCCGTTGCTGCCCCCTGAGGTAGAGCTCCCTTCATCCCCGGCGACCACAGAGAAGTCCGCCCTCTCCTTGGACAGCTGGTACAGTTCCTGCGGGGGGGGGGGGGGGGGGGGGACGGGACGGGACGGGGAGGACGGCCTTAGAGGTGGTCTGTGTAGCCTGCTGTAGGCACATGTGGCTGGGAACGGACAGGGGAGAGACAAATCCCCAGGGAAAAGCAGCTGGCTGCCTGGGCGCCTTTCTAAACTTTGGCTCTGTTTCCTTGAGTAACCTGTACAAGTCCCTGTGCTATTCTGTTCTTATTAACAATGTAGAGACTAGCCTGGGCCGAGCCCTCAGCAGGATGCTGCGAGGGTAGGAGCTTCGCTCTAGGACCCAGCACCCAGCGGGGCCAGGTGCCTGGCATTGCTGCTCCCGGCCCTGGCCCTTTCTACCTGTCCTTGCCTGTCTCAGTGGAATGGGAAGGAGAAGACAGAGGACACGGGAACATTTAAGGCTGGATAATGGGGTGGAGGACACACATGCAGCTGGCACCTTGAGTTGGGGGAGGTTGGTGGCAGATTTCCAGTCCTTATCATCCCGGATTCGGGTGCAGCGAGGGAACCGGATGGAGATGCCGTCCGCGGTGTGAGCCTCGGATTTGGAGAATTCCGCCCCTGTGATCTCCCACACGGCAGCTTTCTGTCGGGAGGAAGCCGGTCACTCTCGGTAAGAGGCACCATCTCCCACCAGCTGGAAGCAGGGCGGACAGAACCCGCGCCCTGGCTGCCGGGGGGATGGGTCATGTCTCGCTGCTGCTGCTGCGACCTTCGGAAGTACTGTCTTCTTTGGGCCTCAGTTCCTCTTACTGAGGGCAGGGCCTGGGCCAGGTCACTTCTAGAGCAGACCTGTGGTTGGGGACGGGCAGTCTCTCTCCCTCTCCAGTGAGGGGGATTTCTCGGTGTTGGCTGCGCAGCCCAGACCCCTGCCACTGGGTGGGCTGCCAGTGAGGTTGAGAGGGCATCTCTGCCGCCCTAGAGAATTTGCAAGCCTACTCTATGGCCGAAGGACCGCAGGCCGCTGGGTGATACCTTCGGGTCTGGGACGATGAAGTCAGGATAGTAGATCTTGTTGATTTTCAGCCAGCTGGGTATCTTGCTCGGATCCTGGAGGAAAAAAGATGTTGTCTTGCGCTACTCCCAAGCCAAAACCCAGACTTCACCCTCTCCCAGTCATGGGACTCTGAGAAGAGGTGACTCAGCACAGAAGGCTGACCCTCAGCTCATGGGGTCCTCCCTGCCCAGAGAGGGGGTGACCTTGAGGGCCTGCAGCCGTTTCCACAAGGTTCTGAAGGCCTAACACTGCTCCCACGAACACAGATAAATGCTACCTGTGGTCCCAAAAGTGCGGCCTGTCTGAGACCAGGCCAGCGGGTCTCCCTACCTTGCTGATCTTCACCATGTCCAGCTCCTTCTGCAGGCGGGCGAGCGTCGCGTCGTCATGGCCTCCCGAACACTTGGTGACCGTGCACCACTTCTGGCTGCTTGGGTCGTAGCAGCCCATGAGGAAGATGGACATCATGCCACCTGGGAGGGAGGAGGGCTGGGTTATGGGCGAGGAGCCCTCTGCCCGCCCCGCCCGCCCACGAGCCAGCCTGCTGGAGAGCAGTGGGCCTGGGCCTGGGCCTCAGAGTGCGAGCTCACCTCTTGGGTCTACCGCTTACTCGCTGTGTAACTTTAACCTTTAGGAGCCCCAATTTCCTCCTCAGTAAATTAGGGATAGCCACACAATTTGTAGGGCTCTGGTGAGGACCAAAAGGAAGCGAACGGCGCCTGACGCACAGTAGGTCCTAAGAGTACTAGTTCCTCAGACCCCAGCTTTCCCTCCAGCCAGGAAATTGAGATTTTCTCTGAGGAGCAGGCTGCCAGGCCCCGTGGTTGGTGGAGGTTCTTTGTGCTGGGCTAGCACAGGCTATTCTTGTCTGACCTCCTCCTGCCCAAGTCCTTAGCTCTCAGATGTCGCTGCGCTGAGGTGACATGGGCTGAATTGGGGACCGCTGATCCAGAACTTTGCAAGTCATGACTGGCCTGGCTGGCAAATCCAGCCGGTAAAAAGGCCAGCCGCACTGAGGGGTGCCTCTCAAAGACGGATCTGCCCAAGGCCAGACAGAGCCACCCTGACCTTTGCTCCCTTGTCCATAGAAGGCCCCGAGGACCACCAGGTCAGCGGTGTCAGCCATGGCCCCCTCGTTCAGATAGTCTTTCTTCACTTTCAGCCAATGCCGCTTTCCAGGCTCGTAAGTACCCTGACGGGAAGCAAGAGAGAGACCACACACTAGAATGGAAACGCCGTGAGGGCGGGACTTAACTCTTCACAAAACTTATCAGACCTTCCACTGGCCACCCCACTCTAGGGAAGAGCCCTGGGGCTCCAGCACTACAGGAGACACAGCAACCCATTCTCTAGATCCAGACAGAGCTGTCCAAACCGGAAAGATGCCCCTCAGCACCCGCCCCCACACCACAGGCCACCACTGCCATCTCCTGGCCGGGGCTGGAAGGCTCAGCAGGGAGGGCTCAGTGTGCAGAAGGCGAGGCCTGGGACCATCTTACCTTTGCGTCCTTCAGCACCAGCCCCTCCAGGCCCTCTCGGATCACCCGGTTTATCATGTCAACCAAGTCGGATGCTTTCTGAGGGGTAAGAGGAGAGGTGCTGAGAATTGAGAGGGTGCTATGTAGAAACACCTTGACTTGAATACACAGAACAAAGGGTTTGCAAAGCAGGGACCCTGCCAAGATGCTGCGGCTTTGAGACACAGGGAGCCCACCCAGGAGGTTTCCTGCCCTGCCCTCCCAGGTGGAGACTAGGAGACGACATATCCACATCAGTAGCCCCCATAAAATAACGCATTCAGTCACATCGGGCCCAAGGGGTTCTCTGCCCTGCTTTCAAACCATTAGGCGCTGTCTAGGTGGGGTCTTCTCTCACCGTAACTTGCTTCATTTCTGAGAACATGATCCGGTTGGGAATTTCAACCATGTTATCATGAAGAAACTTCCGCCGCTCACACAGAGGCCTAAAGGGGGCGTGAGAGCCAAGTTCAGGCCAGGATCCTCCCACCCCCATTAATTCTAATGAGGGAAGGGACACAATGACATACTGCTTCATGACACTGCGTCTAACAGTTCTGCCCATCAGGGGCTACAGGGGCTCCCTCCCGACAGCGTGAGTTGTGGCCTAGAGCCACCTCATCCTATAGTTCTGTTTCTACGTTATTGAGTCATGGGAGAACTGGCCTCTAGCCCAAACAGATTGCATGAATTCTGGTCCCACCCAAAAAAGAACGCCTTCTCTTTTTCATCCCTGGCACCTGCCCCATCCCGGGCCCAGGGCTGGCTGCTTCTTGGGTCCGCAGACTACAGGCCTCAGGACCTGAAGCCCAACCCCAAATCCTACCCTCAACATCTTTCTCCCTTCCTCCGCCCTTCCCCTCCACGCTCAAGGATGTGAGCCAGTGTGGGGGCGGTGACCCGGGCACACTTTCTAAGCGTGGAAGAGGCCAGTACGGCTTCTTGGGCCTAAGAATTTGGAGGCGGCTAGTTCTTCCAAAAATGGTCTCACCCACAATCCCGCCCCCCCCCCCCCCCCCCCGCCCTCCCATCATGAACTTCCTGCTGTGAGCCTCTTCGGAAGGCAAAACCTCTGAGCTGAAAACCATCTGCCTTATGTCCCCATGGGAGCTGCTGGAGAAACTGGAACCCTACTGTGCTCAGCGTCTGGGTTTGTCAATGGTCCATTTCGCTGTAGCCGAGAAAGTTGGGGGCGGGATTGGGACTGAGGATCTCAGAAATGAGGCCTAGTCATATCTTCTCTTCCTAGCACTAAATGGGGAGTTGATGTGTCGCAAGTGTGCTATCTCTGTCTTCTCCTGCCACTGCCCCTGCCCCTGGCCCTGCCCAGCTCCTGGGCACAGAGGTATGAGACACAGCCTCTTCTCTACCCTCCTTTCCAATCCAAACTCCCCACCTCCCTACCCAGAACTGAAAACAGGTTCCTCACCTGTCCATCAAGCTGACATCATTGAAGTAGATACAATCAAAAACAAACAGGCAGACATTAGCATCCTGGAAGGCAGCTTTCTGTAAGGGCGGAGGAGGATACGTAGAGGGAAAAATGAGAGAGAGTATAAAATGGGTAATGCCAGTTACTTCTGGAGACCTTCTGAAGAACCTGATAGAAAACTCCGATTTGTGCTTTGAGGTCCCTGGTCCATAAGGGCACTTAGCAGATGGTCCTGAATAGAAATCAACCCAATAATAGTTCCCAATACTAGATTTTTCTTTTTATGCAAAGAAGAAAAAAAAAAAGGAAGACTTAAAACTCTGGATTAATTCAGAAACAGGTCAGAAATGAATAAGCCCAATCCTAGGTGAGTGAGTGATTCCTCCACTTTCAGTCTCTCACACGCACACACGCACACTCATTTTGACCTTTGCCCGGAGCCAGTACCTTGTGCACGCCCAGCGTCCCAAAGGGCAATGGTTTGCCCGTCTTGTTGTCGATCAGGAGCACCTCAGAGTCCAAGATCATGCTGTGGCCCCCAGGGAAAGCCCGGGGGATGTAGTCCTTAAAGTGGGCCACCTGGAGGCAGAAGACTCGCTTAAGTGAGGGGAAGCAGGCAGCAGGGACCTGAAGCCAAGCCACAGAGAGCGAAGCCCAGGCGCCAGCAGGAACACAGAGCACCAACATGGAGGCCCAGCTACTGGACGACACAGACCTAGGCCTTGTCAGCCACCGGACCAGGGGAAAGGGGTTGTTTCAGACCCTGTCCAGACCCAGGAGGAGGCGCCCATGCCGAGTCCTTTTCTATGGGCCACAGAGGAGTTTGGCGGAAAAGGAAGAGACAGAGAATACATGGGGCAGGCCAACAGGGAGGGAGGCAGGAAAGGGGCAGGCAGAGGTCTGGGGGGAAACAGACTGGATGGGGAAAAGAGAAAAAGAAGAAATGAACACCCTTAGGAGCAGCAAGGAAACCCGAGAGAGACTTCTGAGTGGGAGCTCCGAGCCCGGAGCCACCTCAAAGTGGTAAGAAAGGATGCTTGGAATTGGATTTTTCTGATCAAGGCAGAGAGCCCCAGTTTCTGACAGTTCCTGGCTGGGAGAAGCCCACTGCTATCCACGGCAGCCCTACTCAGTGATGCAGCAGTGAGGTCCGCGACTGGTCCAACTCCTCGCTGGCAGGGGACACAGACCACGACCACAGGTAATTCTTAGAGTGGGGACAGGACAGGCCTGCACCCCGTTCTGCTCCGTTTCAATCCCCTTACGAACCAAACCCGCAGGAGAAATAAGGGGTGAGTGAAACTGTACAGGAGAGCAGGGAAAGGGCTCGCATTCTGGGGAGCGGGGCTCCACTGCTCCCGGGTAACGGGAGGTGCCCACGGAGCCACTTTGCCAGGAGAGTCCCTCAGCGGTTTCCCTGTGTGCCCAGCGCCCGTGAGCCGCACTCAGGCTCGCTGGGGAGGGAAGTGGCCACCCGCTGTCCTCTGAACACCCGAAAAGGACACCTGTCTGCTCCGTGTGCCCGCAGGAAGGCCGGAGGGAAGGAGGTGAGCCACACCCCACGGCCTCCACCCGGGCTCTGAGCTAGGAAAGGGGGGTAGCATGGAGAGGAGGTCCATACACGCACTAGCTACTGGGGCAGATGTCCAGCTGCTTTTCCTTGAAAGTAGCGTCCCAGAGGCCCCGAGAGCCGAGAAGGGCTGAGGAACGAGGTTCCCAGTGCCCAGATTAAGGGCTCCAGGGTGTCCCCCATGGGGCTTTGTTAATAGCAGAATGTAACTTCCGGATTTACTTTTCCTGCTCTATGTCCACCCCAACAGTGCCTAGCACAGACTAAGCACTTGATAACTTTGTTCAACAAATTCACGATTGACAACCCAATAGACCCTTTGTACCTGAACCATAATTTACCTCAGGGGGAGCACACAGGAAATGGGAACGCAAAAACCCATCACAAGGCCCTCTCCAGACAAGTCCCTCTCCAGTCCACCTTCACTGCGGGCTGGGGAAGCATCCGTGTCCCCTGGGCGCTGTGCTGACTAGCCCAGGTCTGGCTCTGGCTGGCCTCCTGAGCACCCCTCATCATCAGAAGAGTCCAAAAACGAATGAGTGAGTTCATTCATTTACTCAACAAACACAGACAAACCTACTGCGTAGCGGAGCTGGAATGGCCATGGCACTCTGGCCCAGAAGGGAAACAGCCCCGGTGGGAAGGCAGGCAGGCGGCTCCGTACCTTGTGAGGCAGCACGGGCTTGAGGCTGCGGCTGAAGTAGCTGAAGTGGTCTCCGTCCTTGTGCACCTGGACCCGCTCCCCGTCATACTTGATCTCGGAGTACATGCCGTTTGGACACTTCTTCATCGCATACTCAATGGACTTGCAGGCCTCGGCCTGGGGTGGGGGGGGAAATCAGCATTCACGCCCTCCGACATCTCCCCAGGAAGGAGAGGGCACCCAGAGGAGGGGAGAGGGCAGGGCCCGAGCAGCATCCTTACGAGCATGGGCTGCACCGGCGTCATCAGCGAGGCCTGCACGCTCAGAGCTCGCCTCTGGCCCGGCGCCCTCTCCACCTCCTGCTCGTTGCGGAGGACGCGCTCCACCACGTCCTGCAGGTTGCGCGAGGCTTTGAAGGCTTCGTAGGCATTGGGGTCGAGGGCGTCTAACCTGCAATGTGGACAGAGCACAGATACAAACCCCTGCCTCTGACCTTATTGCTTCGGACGGCAGGCTGTCCTCGGAGGAGAGGGGACAGGGCTGCATCCTACTGCCTAGAGACCGTCACAGGAGAAAAGAGCTTGGACAGCGAGCTCTTCTGAGACACTGGGCCTAAGTGGGTGCTACTTTAGCCAAAGGGAGCTGGAGGGGGCAACTGGCTGGTATTATGTTTTCTGTGAGAAGGGTACTGTTACCTCCATTTACATACGGGGAAACAGAGGCCGAGCTAGGCCGAGTGACAGGTCCCCCAGAAAAGAAGAAGGTAGGGTCAGGATTCAAATCCAGATCAGATCCAAAGTCCTGACACCAGCGGGCAACAAAGGAAGCTGGCAGCGTAGGCTGTCAGAGGAGCTGGCACTTACACGTGTTTTGCACCTGAGTTCATCTTCAGATCGTGTTTGATCAGCCTGATGATGCACTTAAGGTCATTGGCTGTACACCTAGGGGAGGAGGCACGTCCAACGTGGTCTCTGAAGAGCTCCGAATCCCAAACCTTCCCCCCCAGTAACCCCCCCCGCCCCTCCCCCAGGCTCCCCGACCTGGCGGCGATGTCCTGCAGGGCCTGCTGCTGCTCATCCTCCTTGGTGAGCCTGGAGAGCCGCAGGAGGAACTCGTCCACCTCCTGGATGGTGAGCAGGCTCTTGGCGGCTGGGGGGAAAGACTTGCTCTGCTCAAAGAAGACTCTGATTGTCTCTGACACGTCACCCTGTCTCCAAAAACCAAAACGCCACTGCTGCAACCCCAAAGTGGCCAAGGGTGTCCCCAGTCCCTAGGGCCTGACAATTTCAATCATCGCTGCTATCCCCAGCTCACACACACTGACCTCACTGCTTAGCGAACCGATCCCACCCCCAGTTTCTGGAAGGAGGACCTCCACTCACTGAAGGATCTGACCAACTGCCTTAGCTGGAAAGTGACACAAGGACTAATTCAGGGCTGAGCCAATCTGATTCCCGTTAGAATTTGAACTAAGAGACAAATATGGTCATCAGATAACCGGTGTGTGTGTGTGTGTGTGTGTGTGTGTGTGTGTGTGTGTTCAAATAGAAACTTTCAGTGATGCCGGGGCTAGAGCCATGGACACACCAAAGCTGAATGGTAAGCCCAAGTTATCGGGGAGAGGGGAAGGAGCAAGAAAAACAGGGTCCAAAAAGAGCCCCAGGAGAGGAGCAGGACGTCTTAAGTCCCGAGCCTCGAGCGCTGGCTTTCGTGGCTCAGCAGTAACATGACTTCAATCCTCAAAACCTGAAGAAACTAACAGCTGCAGCCTCCCCTTCGGCTCTCTCATAACGGAAGCTAGCTCAAATGGGTTTCAGTTCCTAAAACAGCCTGTGCCCCGACCAGAAAAAGAGAGATCGCAGGTGCCCGGCTTGGCGGAACCCCACCGGGGTGCCGCCTGCCCTCCCCCTCCTCTGACCTGCTCTAGGTCTCGTGCCATATCATCTGGGCTGCAGTTAAAAATGCGGCTGAAAAGCTTCACAATCTGCTTATCATTCAAGTTGTAGACGCTCTTAATAACACCCGGCAGCAGCAGCTTCACCGTCAGGTACACATCACCGTGGAAACCATCTGGAGGCAGACGAAAGGAGCTTAAACAAGTAAATACGTAAACTCCAGGAACTGAGGGATGTCTAACTGCCGCCGTGCTGCTCCAGCACCCTGTGCGCTCTGGGACAGCGGCAGGTCAGTGTTTGGGTGTATGTGCCTGCCTCCCCCGACGTGGCCCCTGGATGCGCTCCCACCGAGTAGAGCGTGACTTTCACTTTAGTGTCCCCTTTGATGAGCACACTGCAGATGCTCAGTGATGACTTGTTAGGTGAATGGAAGAAGCAGAGTAGGAAGTTTCTATTCCAAGCTGGGCAGTGATTCACAAAAACCTAGTTACATGCAGGACAGTGAATCAGGGCAGGGGAAGAAAGATTCCAATGTGCTCAAAGCAGAACTGGCTACATACTTGATGGGGCCCATTATAAACATGGAGATGTGGGCTCTTTGTTTAAAATTATTAAGAATTGGCCCTACCAGCTTGGCCCAGTAGTTGAACATTGACCTATGACCCAGGAGGTCATGGTTCGATTCCCGGTCAGGGCACATGACTGGGTTGCAGGTTCCATCACCAGTGGGGGGCATGCAGGAGGCAGCTGATCAATGATTCTCTCTTATCATTGATGTTTCTATTTCTCTCTCCCCTCTCTGAAGTCAATAAATCTATAATAATAAAAGTGTAATGTGTTAATTAGACCGGACCACTGTCCGGACGAAGCCGCAGCGGTGGGGAGCCAAGGCAGAGGCAGCAGAGGCTTCTGGGAGGCGAGAGGCAGCTGCCATGGTGGCAGGGGCTGAGCCCCTTGCACAAATTTCGTGTATCGGGCCTCTAGTGTGTATATGTATGTATGTATGTGTGTGTGTGTGTGTGTGTGTGTGTATACCCATGAATCTGACTATGGCTCTGAGCTCTCTAGAGGAAAAGCCCACCCAGAATGCTCCAGCCTCACCTCCAGCCGAGCCTTTCCGAAGAAAGTCCTGGATGATCTGGGTCTTTGAATTGTAGCTAGGATTTTCAGCCACCATGGCGCACAACTTCCGAAACTCACGTAGCAGACAGTCCTTGTGTTTGGGGTCACATTTGCTTGAGGACAGACTGGTCTTAGGGGTGGGGCTTGAGCAGGCTTCCCCAGAGTTGTTGGGCTTGGCTGTTGGAGAGGAAACATCAGAGATGATGAATTTTTCTTTACTGAGAAGGAAGAAAGGGAAACTAACAGGTACTCTATGGTACCTTATATGTAGCTTCACTTAATCCCCCAAGATAGCCGTTTGGGGTACATATGTCACGTTTTATAGGTAAACAAATGAAGGTAAAGTAATTTCCCCAAATCTCACAGCTATTAATGGCTAAGAAACAGTGGCTTCCCCTAAGCAGGGGGCCAGGTGAGGAGGATCTCTTTACATGAGCCTTCAGAGAACAAAGGCCACCTTCATGCCAAAGTGGCCAGGAGGTCTCAGAGCATGAGATGTAAAGCTGACCCCGGAGAAGTTTGGATGAGGAAGGGGGAAGAAATCAAAGGACGTGTTAGTCAGTGTGAAATCATTGCTACCGCAGACTGTCAGAGCTGGAAGAAACCACAATATCATCTAGTTCAAGCTCTTCTTCCTGATGAGAAGACCTAGGCCTGAGAGAGAGACATTCCCAGCCCTTTGCCACCCCCATCACCACTTTCCTTTCTTTCTTAAAGGTTGCCAACGAGCAGGGCTTTTCTTCCAGACACCCCAAAATAACTGTACACCTCTTCAGTGATCCCCTCTGTGTCTCTGTGACAATTTACAAACAGATTTCACTTTGCAAGCTTGCAGCAGAGTCATGGGCAAGCAGCACGCTGAGGTAAGCTGCAGCTCTGGTTTTGTAAATTATAAATGCATCCTCATCTCTGGCCTGGAGACTAAATAGGATGCTAGTGGGCAAATCTTCAAAGCATCGACGTTCCGCAAGAACCAGAACACCTTGTTTCCCTCAACGTCTCCCAAATTCCCTCCCCAGGACCAGGGCTTTCCAGAAACATGCTGTCCCTGTGGTCACCTGAACTGTTCTCTACCTTTGGCCTACCATTAACAACAGAAAAAACCCCTCAGAATTCTAAACTGATAAAAATCCCACAGGCTCAGGCACCCTTTTACAGCCTCTCTCTTGTAGTCTTGTGAGAACACTGTGGAACTCAGGAGGCAGGAGCTGCCATCCCCACTTCACACACGAGGCCACCGAGGCCCAGAGGTGCAGTGACTTGATCCCCTGAGCAAGCTGTTGGGTCGCAGAGCTGGAACCAGGACCCACGTCTTCTGACCTCGAGTCTAGGCTCCTTTTACTCACATAAAGCTACCATCCACACAACCCCTGTGTCCATGTGTTTTGGCTTCATTTTCCGTAACTGAGCTAGTCAGACAATGTTTCCAAATAAGGCACAAGAGGATGCAGGGGAAAGGAGCACACATGTTGTAGTTAAATAGATTTCAGAATAAAAACTAATTCCATAATAAACCTACTAAATGTCAACTTTCTCATTACAAAATAGACCTAATGAAAGGACTTCCCAAGGTTAACTGAAGAACAAAAGCTGCATTGTAAAAGCCCCCACCTTGCCCATTGCTGTGTGTTACATAAGGCATGTATGATACCCGCCTTCTCCTTTCATCTCTGGTTTGGGCAAGTTTAAGGAAGCAATTTTTCAAAATTCTTTCATTATCAAAAAAACAAGGAAGTAAAAGGCAGGTTATAATAAGCTGTCTGATCCGAGTAGCTACTTAGAAGGGAAATATTGTCACAAAACAAATGTCTGTTACAATAAAGTATAAAAAGAAATGCAATATTGGTAGAGTGTTGCGGATTAGCATTATCTGTCTCTGCTCAGATGGAAGCTAATTATTAATGAGATAGAATTTCACTCTTAGCCACAGTCCCAAGCAGGATAACGAATTAAAAGGAGGACCTAACCTATCTTACCTGAAAAGCCAGAAAACTTCCGGGGATTGGTATTGGTAACAAGTGAAGCACCTTTCACTGGAGACGTCACCTGGCCCGTGGTTGTCAGCTTAGCCTGGACCACGGCTTTCTTCCTTGGTGCGCTTGCTGCCTTAGAAGACAGATCTGTGGGACCCCGAAAGAAAGGAAAATAGCCTTCAGTGGAAGATCCCTGAGAAAGTTTCCAAACGGCCTAACTGCTCTTACAGCCTTGCGTGGTAACCATGGTGTTACCCCAAGGCTGACTGCTGTCTAGGTGGAGGTACTGGTAATATGGCATGTGGAAAGGGTGTTCTGGGGACAAAAGACCCAGTTACCCTTGATTTATTAATAGCTTACATTTCCATCAACACTCTCTACCTCTTATTCCACATATAATAATCTCCAGATGACTTGGGGGAAATCAGAAATCATTATCTCAATAGATAATACTCGGGAACCTCAACTCCATGGAATCAGCCCCAATTTATAGATACAGAAGAAAGAGAAAAGGGCAGAGAAGAAAAACTTCTAGCTGCTGAGTTGAGCTGTGACAGTATATTTTCCTTCCTTGGAATGAGATGGGTCAAGGAGAAACAGGCTGGGGCCAATGGCTAAGGCAGGGCACAGGAGGACAGAGAGCCTGAGAAAGGTATATCCCAGAAGTTTTCTCTCCTGGATGTCTTTTTCCCCTCTCAAAAAACAAGGATAAAAACAAAACAAAACAAGGATGTCCACTGTTAGAGCCACAGAGTCCTCCTATAGTGACAAAAACTATATTTAATTGAAGATATGAGTATTAGTTTAAATATTACTTCACTGATGGTTATAAAGGGTTAATTGGATTTGGAAGTATCAGTATATGATTTTTAAAATAGGCATTAATGTAAATATGCATGCAGGTGAGCCTTTACTATTTATATCTGTGTTTGCGTATGTGCGTTTCATTATACACATATGCTTTCTAGTTCTACCAAAGATACCTCGGGGCAACTAGGACACGCAGCATTCAGATTTTGGTCTCTAATGCCACTCCTAACAGGAACCAGGACTCTTCAGAGAAATGGCGGATCCCAGGGCAGGCAGGGGATACACAGAAGGTAAACCTATCCTGTTATGCCAGAGAGTAAGGGAGTACTTGAAAACATTTAAAAAAACAAGAGAAAGGCACTCAGGACATAGAAACCAGCTCAAAGCATCTCACAACTGGCCAAGTATGGGACATTTAAGTACTAAATTAATAAAGTACACTAGAATTATAAGCCACCAGGAAAAAGAAGTTATCTATGAGTCCAAACTGAAAATACACTGACAGAAAAAACTGATCTACCAATAAATATTCTGTTCAAAAATGTCAATGCAATAAAAGAGAGACTGGAATGTTCCAGATTAAAGGAGGCCAAAGAGATACTACTAAGTGCAATACGTCATCATAACATAGGGAATCTATCCTGGGGGGGGGGGGGGGAATGCTATAAAAGATATTAACAACCGGACAAAACTGGAATACAGATGGTAGATTACACTATTATAAAGAATACATTTACTAACGTTGCTAGCTGTATGTGGGATGGTCATATAAGAGAATGTTCCTTTTCTTACAATGTGTGTGTGTAAGGAGAGAGTAACAGAGAGAGCATTCATAAACACAGACAATAAACCAAAGATGGTTAAATGTCAACAAAAGGTAAATCTGGGTAAAGGGAGTGTAAGTGTTTCTTTGTACTATTTTTTATTCTTGCAACTCTTCTGTGAATCTGAAATCATTTTCCAATAAAGTTAACAGAAGAGAGAGAGACAGATAAACACTGGACTCTACTCTCCTTGTCATTTTTCTCTCAGCACCGGTAAGATGAGAAAGCAGTCTTCACCCCACCTGCAATGTGCTGGCTGATCTGCTCCTTCTCAGCATCTTCCAGCTCTTCCCAGCCTTCCAGCTCTGTGAGGTCCTCAATTTTTTTTGTGGTGGCCCGGGCCCGCTCCAGTTTCTCAAATATGCATTTGATGTGGTACCACTCTTTCATATCACCCCCCGACTCCGAGAAGGGATTGGGCACCACTTTGCCGATTCGGCAGACGCCCTTCACAATCTTTTCCTTGCATTTTTTGCAGCCAGCTGTGCTGCGCTTGGCGTAGTCCACACAGAACCGCTGCTCGGCCATCTCCCAGGGCCCGCTGCACAGCCCCACATGCGACCCCGGCAAGAAGGCGAGGCAGGCGGCACGTGGTCTTAGACTGCCTTTCGGGAATGACAGAACGGGCTTTCTTTTCTGGAGGAGGCAGCGCCCATGAAGCCGATCTGGGTCGGACCACTGGCTGAACTGTTTCACGTCTGGCCGGAGATGTTCTCGGAACAGGCGCACTTCTTTTCGGCTGAGGACACGGAGCGTCGGTGCGAAGAGGACCTTGAAAGTCAAAGTCATACAGCTGCACAGAAAGGGTGAGAGGCAGAAAAGGTGAGATATAAACAAGGAGCTAGGCTTTCAAATTCTCCGAGGCCAATGTCCTATCAGTCTATGCTGACTCATCAAACCCTTTCCAATGTGTAAAAGATTTAATGCTTCTGAGGATGAAGAGTTCTGGTACAGTAAAGTTCAGTCTGCAAAGGGTATTAAATGATCTAAAGTACACATTCATAATTAGTAAATCACAATCAAGAGAATCCAAATAACATAAAAGCTTTTCTCAGGCCATCAGCAACACCCGATACTCAAAATGAATGATGATCCTAAGTATTACAAGACCTGAAGCTTTTTTTTTTTTAATCACCAAGAAAAAAATTACATGCCCATAAAGTTTTGCTTTTAAAAAAAATACATTTTTATTGATTTCAGAGAGGAAGGGCGAGGGAGAGATAGAAACATCAATGATGAGAGAATCATTGATTGGCTGCCTCCTGCACACCCCCTATTGGGGAGGTCTAACCCGAAACCTGGGCATGTGCTCTGACTGGGAACTGAACTGTGACCTCCTGATTCATATAGGTCAACGCTCAACCACTGAGCCACGCGGGCCCGCTCCATATTTTTAATGTGAAGTATAGATATGTGCCACCCTTGGGAACTAAGCCACATCTATACAGGTCAGTAATTTCATCAGAAGCCCTATTTCGAGAAGCAGTGGAAGGAAGCCTTAGAATCAGACTGCTTGTGTTCAAGCCCTAGCTCATTAGCTGTGTGACCTTGGTAGGTTACTTAACCTCTCCTCTCTTCAATTTCCTCAGCTGCAAAGTGTGGCTAACAGTTGTGCCAAGCTCAAGGATCTGTCACTCTAAGAGTAAAGCCTTTAGAACAGAGCTGGGCACACAGAGAGGCTCCCGACGTGCAATTAGCCTGTTTATATGTCAGAAACTCGAATCGGGGAATGCTGAAGTATCTTATCTAAGAAGCAAAGGAACGGATAAATCAATCCCAATGGAAACAGGAATGATACGTGCATGGTAGCCCCTCATTCTCTTAGATTCCTCTTTTCTGAAGTATCTTCCTAGGTCTGACTTTACATATACTGGAAATTACTCCAACTTGTCCACTGCTTTGTGTGAAATTGCTACTGGGTTACATATAATGAAGAGCAGACTTCACTTAAGGTAGTGCAATGTGATAGAGGGGAAAGCAGATGGATGGGAATCGAGAATGAGTGCAAGGGTGACCTTATAGTTTAGGGCTATGCTATCTTTGAGAAATGCCTGAGTCTGTTTTTATTGTTAATCCTCCCCCAAGGCTATTTCCCCCGTTGATTTTTAGAGAGTGGAAGGGAATGGGGAGAGAGAGAGAAACATCGATGTGAGAGAGACATCAGTTGGTTGCCTCTTGCACACTCCCCCACCAGGCTGGGGACAGGAGCCTGCAACCAAGGTGGGAGCCCTTGCCCGGAACGTGAAACCTGGATGCTTCAGTCCGATGGTCTACGAGCCAAACCGGCTAGGGCTGAGTCTCAGTTTTCTTATTTCTAAAACGGGGAAAACAATACCTACCTCACAGAACGTTTGGGGAAGTTAGAATGAGTCCATGGATGGGCTGGTGGGTGGTTTGTGTGGGGTGGAATGGGAACGCCTTAAACATGTATACAAAATGTGCATATGTATTCATAAATGCATTTTTTGGAGCACTTTGATCTTCATGAAATTCACACACACACAAAAAAACCTCTCTAACCTCCAAAAGTTTAGGACCCACAGAGCCTGGCTGGTGTGGCTCAGCGGTTGAGCAAGGACCATATGCCCCGGTTGCAGACGGGATCCCCCAGTAGGGGGCGTGCAAGGGGGAGCCAATCTGATTCTCATCATTGTTTCTCTCCCCCTCCCTCTCTCTAAAATCAATAAACATGTTTGTTTCTTTTAATTTAAGAACCAAGGAGGTTTAGTACAGGGAAGAACGTATGGCGGGCTCACAAAGGAGCCCAGAACATTCCTCAGGGCTGTTTACGAAGCAGCCCACACCCATCGGGAAAGGTGGCCCCAGCGCTCGGGGGGTGCGGAGGCCACGAGGGAGCCGGCGCTGCCGGGAGGAAGGCGGTGGGTCCCAGCCCCTTTGCAGCAGCAAAGGCGACCGAACCGAACCGAACGGAACCTGGGTCCTGGAGGCAGCCGGGCCGCCGCGGCTCAGAGGGCGGCGCGGGCGGGGGAGTGAAAGCCGCCGCCGCCGCCGCCTTTCCAGGAGGACCGGCCCGCGGTGCCTTCGGGGCAGCGGGCAGGGGCTCCGGGCCGGCGGACACCGGGGGGCCCGGGGCGGCGAGCCCCTCGGGCCGAGGACACAGCCAGGGCTGGGGAAGGAAAGGGGCGCAGCCGGGCCCAGGGCGGCCCCGCGGGGGCATCCTCCTCGGCGTGGACCCGGGGGGTCCGGGGAGCCGCGCGGCGCCGGCCCCCCTGGGCTCCGGGGGCCGCCACGTCACCGAGGGTGTGCCCCGCACTCCGCCGGCGGGCGGGCGGGCGGGGGAGGAGCGGAGGGGCGCCTCCCGGGCCGCGCCGCCCCTCGCGCCGGGCCGCCTGCCTCCCCCCGAGCCGGACCCGCCGCGCCGCCGCTCACCTGCCTTCCCGGCTCCGGTTCACGGCGAGGGCCTCTGACCCGGCGCCCACAGGCCGCGCTCTGCCACCGCGGGGGGGTCGCCTGTCTCTTTAAATCCGGGTCCTAGCGCCGGCCGCAGCGCGCAGGCGCGGAGGTCCCGGCCCCGCCCCGCGCCGGCCACGTGGGGGGGATTGTGAGGTTGGGCGGGGCCGGCGCTGGGCTCCGGGTGGCAGCGTTCCTGGTCTCTGATCCGGGGCCCTTGAAAGCAGAGGTTCCGGGGTGTGGTGGCCCCCGGGGCTCAGCCCAGCCTGGACTTAGATTTGCTGATAATGTTAGAGTCTGTCTAGTCTTTAAAGATACTGGTTGCGAATCTGTATTGTCATGAGCTTGAGGAAGGCAACGAGTATGTCATTCAGCCCACTTTTCTGTATACCCTTCTTTTCTGTCTTGTTTCCACACAGGGCCTAGCGCCTAGTAAGTATTCTTACAAATACTGTTGAATTGGAAACAGGCACTCGGTAGATAGAGCAGACATAAAATGCAAAGAAGTGATGGGGAGAGTAAATCCCCGATTGTGTATTGTTTAAAATGTATTATATGATCTCTTTTAAACCTCAGGTCATCTTTTTGAGAGATTAGGATGGCTATTTTTACCGAAGAATAGCAGGCTCTGGGGAGGTTAAGTAAACTTGTTCGGGTTCCAGAAACGGCCAAACTATGGGGCATTGTTAGAGAGGTAAGCCAAGGTGAGATCCTGGAGGGAGTTATGTGCAGTGTGAAAAAGAACTTGGCCTTCATTATAAGTAGGGGATGGAGAGCCCTGTAGGGTCTTATGAAGTAGTTACTACTGTGGAAACTGGGTGTGGGGAGAGACCGAGTAAGGGAAGTACTTAGGAAGTTCTTGGTGCTGGCATTGGCGGCACATATACTCAAGTTGGGATAATACATAAGCGTGGCTCCTGTCCAAGGATGACAGCAAACCGGGGATGGGATTGGAGGTTCTTGTGACAGAGGAAGGTGGCCTGGAACAAGCTCAGTTGGGGTGGAGAGAAAGGAGCATGTTTTGATAAACATTTAGGTTTTAAATTACCGTCTGGACAAAGTGCTCATTAACCTAAAGATGAAAGAGGATGGCTTGAGTGAGCCGGTAGATAATGGTGCCATCAACTGAAATGAGATGAGAAGGGAGGAGGAGGCACTCGAGGTGAGAGGATGAGTTTCGTTTTGGAGATACTAAGTTTGGTTGGTTGAGGCCAGCCACGAACCCATTGTCTGAAGTGAGGTAGTCTCTATTGTGTCCCAGAATGAACAAGGTCTTTGGGACGAGAAGGTCACTGGAGGTTTTGGTCCTAATTCTGGCAGTTGAGTGATCCTGTATATACTCTTATTACTTTAAAAATATATATATATTTTTATTGATTTTTTACAGAGAGGAAGAGAGGGATAGAGAGTTAGAAACATCGATGAGAGAGAATCATTGATCAGCTGCCTCTTGCACACTCCCTACTGGGGATGTGCCCACAACCAAGGTACATGCCCTTGACCGGAATCGGACCCGGGACCCTTCAGTCCGCAGGCTGACGCTCTATCCACTGAGCCAAACCGGTTTCGACTATACTCTTATTATTGCATTTAAGTGTTGTTTTGAAGATCCCCATAACTCTTTCCCTAGCTCTGTGCTTTGAAATGCTGTCATCACTAGCACATGTGGCTCTGGAGCTCCTGAAATGTGGCGAGTCTGAACTGAGATGTGCTGTAAGTGTAAAGTACACACCGATTTCAAAGATGTGTTACCAAACAAAAAAATATCCAATATTTTAGATATCAGAATATCTAATATGTTTATGTTGACTCTATGTTGAAGTGATTATTTTGGATATATCGGGTTAAATAAAAATCTGTTATTAGAATTAATTTCAATTTTATTTTTACCCTTTTTTTTTCAAATGCAGTGACAATTGAGTAAAACCTGGAAAGAATGAAGGAGAGAGCCACGTGGAGCTCTAGGGTAGAGGGGGAAGCAAGTAAAGGCCAGGATGTGTCTCAAGTTGGGAGCTAGCAAGGAGGTGGTGTGGCCCGAGCAGAAGGAGTCATATTGAGAAGAGTTGGAGAGGAGGTCAGCAGGGTATCCCAAGATAGATTCTGTAGGGTCTTATAAACTACTGTAAAGATGTTGCTTTATTTATTTATTTATTTAAATATATTTTATTGATTTTTTACAGAGAGAGAAAGGGATAGAGAGTCAGAAACATCGATGAAAGAGAATCATCAACCAGCCACCTCCTGCACACCCCCTACTGGGGATGTCCCTGCAACCAAGGTACATGCCCTTGACTGGAATGGAACCCGGGACTCTTCAGTCTGCAGGCCTATGCTCTATCCACTGAGCCAAACCGGTTTCGGCAAGATGTTGCTTTTTTAAAAAAAAATTATTTTACTGATTTTTTACAGGGAGCAAGGGTGAGGGATAGAGAGTTAGAAACATCGATTAACTGCCTCCTACACACCTCCTACTGGGGATGTGCCCGCAACCAAGGTAAGTGCCCTTGACCAGAATCGAACCTGGGACCTTTCAAACTCTATCCACTGAGCCAAAACCGGTTAGGGTGAGATGTTGGCTTTTATCGAAGGTGAGATAAGAAGCTAGTGGAGCCCTAACTGGTTTGGCTCAGTGGATAGAGCGTCAGCCTGCGGACTGAAAAGTCCCAGGTTCGATTCCGGTCAAGGGCATGTACCTTGGTTGCGGGCACATCCCCAGTGGGGGGTGTGCAGGAGGCAGCTGATAGATGTTTCTCTCTCATTGATATTTCTAAGTCTCTATCTCTCTCCCTACCTCTCTGTAAAAAAAAAAAAAAAAAAAAAAAAAAAAAAAAAAAAAAAAAAATCAATAAAATATATTTAAAAAAAAAAAAAAAAAAGCTAGTGGATTTTACTGAAGGGAGAAGTAGCCAGGGACAGGGGCTTCCAGTGCAGTGTTGAGGTCACAGAAATGGAGTGAGAGAGGCAAAGTTGCTACCATCTCCCCTGAATTTCTAGGTTGAGTTTTCTGGTATGAAGTTCTGGTGGTTATATTTAGAAAGCAGGTTAATAACTTCCAAAGGGCAGTGTATTTTACAGAGATGAGCCTATTTGGGAAGCAAAACTCAGTTCTGTCTCTTCCACTGGACTCTGGGCTGGTTGCTAGGCATCGCTGGTGACAGTTGGTTTTCTAGCTCTGATGTGGTGGCAGAGGTTGGAGATCAGGTTGCACACTCCTTCCTCTCGTTTCCTCACACCATTTCCTTTGCACCAGGAGAGCCCCTTCCCTTTTCTCTCCTCGGGGAGCTCCCACCCAAGCCCTCCTGCTGAAGCCTTCCAGCTGTGCAGCCCAGCGTCCTGCCTTTAGTTCCAGCCTTGGTCTTGGTGATTGTAAAGGAAGAAAAACTCATTTCCATTTCCATTACATACAACACTCTCTGAATACTACTTAACTTCTGACACCAGATAAGGGTTTCCTACACCAGGCGATTCTGTGATACAAGCTGAGTGTCCTGCTGTTTAATTCAATTCTGACACTCGCTGCCTGATGTTAGTGTCTGACTCCACAGGTTAAGGGCTCAGTTACACAAGAGTATCCATTCCCGCCACTTCAGGTGAGCTTCCCCCAACACCCTTGATGGTTTTGATTAATTTGCTAGAGAAGCTCACAGAACTCAGGAAAATAGTTTACTTACTAGATTACTGGTTTGTTTAAAAAAGGCAATAATGCCTGGTGGGTGTGGCTCAGTGGTTGAGTGTTGACCTGTGAACCAGGAGGTCAAGGTTTGATTCTAGGTCAGGGCCTGTGCCAGAGGTTGGGGGCTCCATCCCCAGGAGGGGGTGAGCAGGAGGCAGTAGTCGAGCAATGATTCTCTCTCATCATTGATGTTTCTCTCTCTCTCCCTCTCCCTTCCTCTCTGAAATCAATAAAAATATATTTTAAAAAGTAAAAGCACTTACATGCATTTAACTCATGTAATCCTCTCAGTAGTCACAGGAGGTAGGAACTATTACTCTCCCTGTTTTGTACTTGAGGAAATGAAAGGTGAAGTTACCCAATGGCATGAGTTAAAAAGTGGAGGGACACAGGGCACGGTGTAACTGCTGTTTCCCAGTTGGAATGTCTGGGAAATGAAGCCATTATCCTTGCTCCCATTGGAGACTCCTGGGAGTCAAATTTATTGCTGGTGAAACCGGAAGGCAGGGCAGAGAGTCCCAACTCAGCCAAAGTCTCTGAACAGCACCCTTAAGCTTGGTATCAACTTAATTTTAATTCTTGCTATTTGGGGGGATCTGCTCCCATTTTCCACATTTTATTACTAAATAGTAGAGAGACTATTGGACTGGGAATCAAGTTACATCTTTGTCCTACTTTGGCAGTGCATTTGCTGAGTGACCTTTGGAAAGATGTCTACAATAGAGGCTGTTAGCTCTGATCAAGTAATTGGATCGATACCCCCTTCCCCTGGGAAGTGACCTTTTGACTACATCACAACCAGCATTCCCTTTCGCTTACCATAGACCACATTCCACTTGACCTAAGACCATTACCCCCCTGCGCACACACACACACACACACACACACACACACCCTCCCTGATCTGGACCAGCCCAGAGAATTCTCTGCCCAGAAAAAGCCCGCCCAGAGTCCTTTAAAATCTTTGACACCCTGTCCTCAGGTGCTGGCACCATTAGGTCTCCAGATGACCTAATAAATTTACGATTCTTTACCACTTTTGGCCTTATGTGTTCCTCCTCCTGCAACGTAAGAGGTGATTATTTTACTTACTCTGGGGGTGTTGAGATTTGAAAATATAAGTCATGTTAAGTAATGATGAGGGTAGTAGTAGGGACTTTGGAATTGTTGCCTTGGGCAAGTTCCTTCACTTCTGAGCATGTTTTCCCATCTGTAAAATGAAGACATTACATACAAGTTGGTTGTGAGGACAGAGGAGGGTGTATGTTAAGCCCTAGCATACTGCCAGACACATGTAGAAATCCAGTAAGTGGTAGCTATTATTAATAATCTGACAACCTTGGTTGATATTCTCTTATAATCACTCTTGGCGGAGTTAACAAACCATATGCACGCCCACGCCCACGCCCACAATAAAAACAATAGCCACCATCATCAACCACCCAATCAGTGTGGTCCTCTGGACTCCCCTAAAGGTGGCCGCTGGCCCCCCGGTGCGCTGGCAGCCTGCCAAGCGCTGTTAGCAAAGTGGAGGTGCAGCCAGTTGGAACCCCTTTCCTCCTACGGACTGGCAGCGCTTTCACTGAAGGATGGCTGAGCGCAGCGACTGGCTCTGGAGTAGCGTTGACTGCCAAGTGACAGGCACAATGAGCCAAACAAAATGGTGATGGCAGAGAAGGGGACTGAGGACTGAGAGCCGCTGGGAGGGAAGGTGCACTTGCTGACTCTCTGATCTCACTCTGCCACTGATTCGCTGTCCCTCCTCTTCTCCACTTGAGAGGCCTCTAGGCGATCCGGACTGCCCACTAGCCCCTGCGGACCTATGGACATCCCTCTCTGCTCGTTTGGTGCCATGAGGAATTTTTATTGGCTGCTGGATGCAGAGGTGGCCCATTGTACCCCAGGGCCTGTTGTGTGTGCTCTATGCTGCTGCCCTCGGAACAGGTCAGAGCCTCATGTGCCGGGAAAAGATGTCTAAGTCCTTTAAGCTGTTCAATGGACTTCTGTGCTGCTTCTGACTTCCAAGAGTCAGGCTGGTCTTTTTACCACTTTCCCAAGCAACTTTCTGCTCTGTGGGTATTATTCATCCCACAGATATTTATTGAGCTCTGTGTATTATGTGCCTGGTATTATTTTAAGTTGTGAACAAGGCATGCGAGCTCCCTGCCCTGTGGAGTTTACATGCTAGTTGGTGGGGGAGGAACGTAATTTATGTCCAAATGACCAAGCTAACTTAAGATAGTGTGAAGTTAATGAATTCATAGGATAATGTGAGTGATGGGAGGTGGGAAGAGGGCGTTTATGTCATCTGAGAAAGGCAGAGGGAACCACAGCCCCAGGACCTGAAATGGCATGTTTGAGGAGCAGAAAGTTAGCTGGTGAGAATCCAGGGGAAGAGTGGAGCAGATGAAGTTAGAAGATAGGTACCATGGGTCACACTCAGCCCACCTCGTGGTTGAGATTTCACTAAAAACAAAAATAATCTTGACTTGCAATTGTTCTTGAAAATAAGAAAGCAAACACAAAACGCACCAAAAAGCCAACGCGATCATCCAGGCCACCATTCCTGAATGATAATTATTTTCAACATAGATCGGTTATGCTTGCCTTTCCCTTCCTACCCCCTTTAATGGGAATGTGGTCATTAGTTCATAAGTAGTAGACATTCGAATTAGTGATTGCTGAGCGCCAAGTAGGCTTAAGGACCAGGATTCCTGCCCCCCAGTGTGATGAGAGAATATGATGGTTTTAAGTGACACTAATTTACCTAAATTTAAAAAAATTTTTAAAATATATTTTATTGATTTTCCACAGAGAGGAAAGGAGAGGGATAGAGAGCTAGAAACGTCGATGAGAAACATCGACCAGCTGCCTCCTGCACACCCCCCATGGGGGATGTGCTCGCAACCAATGTACATGCCCTTGACCGGAATCAAACCCGGGACCCCTCAGTCCACAGACGGACGCTCTATCCACTGAGCCAAACCGGTTTCGGCTACCTAAATTTTAAAAAGACTTCTCTACTTGGTTGTAACAGACTACGGCTAGGGAGGGGGAAATAGACAGCTGATGTAAGAAATGTTGGGGTGGCCAGGACCAGTGGAAACAGAAAGGGGTGGACAGATTCCAGACATATTTAGAGGTAGAGCAGCCAGGACTTAACTCATGCAGTAGATTTGGGGACTAAGAGAATGAAGGATGACTCCCAGGAATAAGGTCAAGGCTGGGGCTATAAATTGTGAGTCGTCAATTTAAGGTGATATTTAAACCCAAGGGTATGGATGGAGATCATCGAGGGAGGAAAGGTAGATTGAAAATAGGATGTAGTTTTGGGATTTTTCTTTCTCCCTCTTCAAATTTAAAGTTTCTAAATTCCTGGTATCATACAGGCTACTAGATCCTAGTATTAAAAAGAAATCTAAGGTCATCTTTCTACCTACCACTCCTACCCATATATTGACTCCAATCCCCCCATACAACATCCAGCCAAGTATCTAGCCCATTGGTACATCATAAATAGGAAATATACTATATCCATTAAGGCTTTCCGTGTTGTTGTTTTTCTCTCTCTCTGATATCTAACTTTAAGGTGAATCTCTCTCTCTCTCTCTCGCCCTCTCCTCTCCAAAAAGGAATATTATTGAGAGTGAAAGGGGACACTATTCATAATTACACTAAGAAAGCGGTCACTTTTCTGGGCAAACCTTGCAAGCAAAAGTAACAGTACTTAGGCCATCTCTGTCTTTAGACAAGCAACTTTAAATAATCTTTAAAAGGTGAGATGCCACTTGACTCATGGGAAGATTAAGGACTTAAGTATTAAATATCAACAAAACCATCTGCTCTAATTCCTGGCCAGCATGGCTCAGTGGCTGAGTCTTGATCTATGAACCAGGAGGTAGCGCTTCCATTCTGGGTTGGGAGGCATGCAGGAGGCAGCTAATCACTGATTCTCTCTCGTAATTGAAGTTTCTATCTATTCCCCTCTCTTCCCTTCCTCTCTGAAAGCAATAAAAATATTTTTTAAACCTCTTTCGGGTTCTGACTTTCAAGAGTCAGGTTGGTCTTTTTACCACTTTTTCTTTTCTTTTTACATGCCATTTGATTCTCACCACACCCTGTGAGGTATCATCATTTTACAGGGAAGCAAACTAAGGTTCAGAGAGATGATTTTCTCCAAGATGACTAGCCATTAAAAGCTAGAACAGGAACCTGAACTTGTGTCTTATTTTCTCTGGCCAATTTTCTTGTTCTTCCTGTTACTCCATAATAATCTAGGAATTGTTCCTATTAAAGGTTTTAGGTCTAAATTATATTCTTTTCCATGCAATTTTAATTCCACAGCCTCTTATTTTGTTCCCTGGCACGTAAAAAGTGGTCATTACTTCCCATCATTAAATGAAAGCATTTTGTAGATTGTAAGGGCAAATGTACATTTGAAGGCTAGTTAGGAAATCAGCATTTTTATCTTCCAAGTAGGGGAACTGTATTAAACTGGTAAGTGGGTAAGAGGATTGATTACCTTTGTGGCATTTATAATAATTCTAATGTACTGTTGGCTAAATTATGGGCTTCTCTAAAAAGAGAACAAGGGACTGGAAGAAATCTGGGGATTCTCACAATTTGGGAACATTGGTGGTATTCAGTCTAATGCCAAAACCTATTTGACACAGTTCAAAGAGGTATAAAGGAGCTCTCCAATGTGTGTAGCTGTTTATGTGGCTGTCAGATCTCACAAGGATTCACTTGATTTTGGTCAGGGCCCACTCATGTACTGGGAGATTTTGAGAGCTTTTTTGGACCTCCTAAAAACTCCATGGGCTTTGTGTGTGGTAGCACACCTGGCAGTGCTTAAGATTTTCTTTAACTGTTTAATAACTGAGAACTCAACAACCTCAATACTCAATTGTTGCCTTAGCTGGTTTGGCTAAGTGGATAGAACGTCAGCCTGCAGACTGGAGGGTCCTGGTTTGATTCCAGTCAAGGGCACATGCCCATAATTATGAACTTGATCTCTAGTAGGGGGTGTGCAGGAGGCAGCCGATCAATGATTCTTATCATTGATGTTTCTCTCCCTCTCTGGGAAAAAAATCTCTCTTTATATATAAAGCGATTAAAAAAAAGAAAGAATACTCTCAATTGTTAACTTAGAGAAAGTTCTAACTCTTTACAGCATGGCAGTTGAGGGCCTCCATAATGGTTGACAATCTACCTTTTCAATAACTCCCATTGTCAGGAATGAACACTACTGCAAACCGTTCTGCCCACTACCTCTGAGCATATTTAGGTTTCCCACCTATATACCCGTTTTTGGGTGTTTTTTTTTTTTGTTTTGTTTTTTTGTTAACCCTCACCCAAGGATATCTTCCTATTGATTTTTAGAGAGTGGAAGGGATGGGGGAAGAGAAAGAAACACTGATGTGAGAGACACACATTGATTGGTTGCCTCCTGCATGTGCTCCGACTGGGGCCAGGGATCAAACCTGCCATTTGGGTACATGCCCTTGACTGGGAATTGAACTGAAACCCTTCTGTGCATGGGCCACTGCTCTAAACACTGAGCACACTAGCCAGTGCTCCACCTTTCTCTTTAAATCTCCACTAGTTACATAGTGCTAGTGTGTACTATGTAGCCATTAGTTACATAGGGCTAGTGTGTACTTGAAATGCAGCCAGTCTAAACTGAGATGCGTTACACACATCCAAATTTCAGAAATGTAGAACCCCCACATTGTAAAATATTTCACTAGCATTTAAATATTGATTACATGTTGAAACAATATTTTGGGTATACTTGGATTAAATTTATTAGAAGTAATTTTGCATTTCTTTTTTTCATGTAATTACTAGAAAAGTTTAAAAAAATATATATGTGGCTTGCATTATATTTTTAAATGGACAGTGCTCTAGATCATTAGCCTCGCCTCTTAAGCCAACATAGAACTGGACCAACCATTCAAGCCCATCTTTGTACCTTCTCATCTTTTTTGAAACAATAAACAATGAATGATAGAAAACTGGTTTCTTTCATACAGTTGAGGCAGGCATGCCCATTCTATGTTATCAAACTGAAGTTGCTATCACCAATCAGCTGACAGCTCAAGAAAGCAGACTTTCTAACAAAAGCAATAAGATAATGAATATTCTCATTAAGTGTTAGATAACTTTAGGCATATACACTAAAAACACCCAAATCTTTCAATTCTATCTTTATCTCTCGTTTTTCTCCCTATTTCTAGTCACTGAAATGTTAGCTCTTCCTGTGAAATTCTTTCAAATCTATTCCTTTTCTCTCAATCCATACTTAGTCTACTATACTTTAAAAATCTAGTTTCAAAGTAGTTTACCAGCTTCCTTCCCCTCTATTTATGCTCATTCCATTCTACACAGAATATATATTCCCTATTATATATATTATTGTGTATATACTGCAACTAAAGTCATCTTAAGTTTTTAGCAGGTATAATTATTTGCTCAAAAACTTCCACTTTTCCCACATTGCCTACAGGAAGAATTCTTTCATCTAGCATTCAAAGCTTTTTCAAACCTTGTCTCTGTTCCTCTCTTCCATAACACATGGGCTTTAGGGAAACTAGACTGAGTTCATGTAAAGCACTTAGAATCCTGCCTCACCTATGTTGTAAGAACTATAGAAACCTTGGTTATTATTACTACTCATTTTTGAAGGGGTTCAATTCCAGTCAGGGGCACATGCCTGGGTTGCAGGTTCAATCATCAGTGGAGGGTGTGCAGGAGTCAATGATTTTCATCATTGATGTTTCTCTCTGAAAAAAAGAAAAAATTTTTAAAAAGCTTCATAGGCTATTCCTCACGTGCACCTACATCCAAGAATTATTCGTTTACTCGAGACAAAGTTTGAGACAAACTTTGGGTTAAGGAGGCTGGTCATATTTGGCATGTATTTTCACCACGTTCTCCTACAGCATGTGTTTGAAACAGAAACAATACAGAGAATTGTTTAGCTGTGAATGATTTATGAATCTATGCGTAGTGTTCTTAAAAACAACGCAAAGCTCTCCCACCCTCTTGAGTTTGAAATGGGGGGGGGGTCCCAATACACTTGGTATTCATCAAAAAGCTTGTCTGTTGGTCTTACTTCTATTAATCTGTAGATTTCAAAAAGGAATTAAGTAAATATATATTTAACTATGTACAATATTTACAGCTTACAGCTTCTCCAACCCCAATTTACACATTTAAATCCGTAAACATGTGAAAAAGTTGGCATTTTAACATGTAACACTGAAAAGCTTGCCAACTTTACCTCCAAAATAAGTTTACACCAATTTTCCAAAGTGCTATTTTCACAGGCTCATATTGTACTGCAACAACCTCGTCAGGTTATCAGACCTCCCAGGATGGAGTAACGGTATATGGAGAGACAGCACTTTTTATAGGTATATTAGAAATCCTGGGTCCTTGAAATCCTACAACAAAGCCCCTTTCACCCTCCAATCCTGAGACAACAAATCCTGCAGTTCTCCCTCGTCGTCGCTGCCCACGTTCTCCTCCTCCTTTTTCTGCAGCTCTTTTATTGTCAGGACCTCTTTCAGCTTATGTTTTATTTCATCCTGGCGATTGCGCAGTTTTTCCACCCGGCGGTAACACTCTATCTGCTCGTCGATCTCCCCGATCTGCCGGTCCAACCGTCCCTCCTCGTCCTCTTCGGCCACGATGGCTTCGGAAATGGTGTTGACCTGCCTCATGGCCTTTTGAAACTCGTCCCACTCTTTGTCCATCTGATCCTTCGGGGCATCAACCTTCCGCACCCTCGCGTCCACCTCCGGGTCGTCAAAGAAACCTTCCGGCAACGCTTCCGCGGTGTTCTCTCTCCTTTCCACGATCTTCTCATGTATCTCCGCTTTCTCGATGGACCCCGAGTGAGGGATTAAAGGGGCCTTGGGAGGGTTGGTAGCGGAGAAGTCTCTGGGCAGCCCGCTCCCTGTCGCCTCCAGCGAGGAGGAAAGCGAGGGTTCCTTGTTGCCCTGGGTGTCGGGCGGCTGCGTGCCGGCGTCCCCCTCCGGCCTCTCTCCTCCCTTCTCCTCCTCCTCCTCCTCTTCCTCCTCCTCCTCTTCGTAATCAGGGAGCAACCCGAGTGCCGAAGCCTTACCGGGGGCCGCTCGAGCGGACTCCTTTCCCGCTTTGTCCACGCCGGGGCGCAGAGCGGACGCGGAGGGCTGCGCCTGCGGCACCGGCGGGGCCTTGGGCCTTTTGGCGTCGTGGCTGTCCGCGTCCGCGGGCGCCTTCCTCTTGGCAGCCGGGGGCGCCGCGCCGGCGGACGGCCCCGGGGCGGCCTCCTTCGCGCCTTTCAGCTCGGCCACCCTCTCGCGGTGCTGCTTCCCCAGGACGTGCGTCTGCCACAGGAGCTCGCTCTTCACCGGCGTGTTACACAGGACACAGCTCAGCTGCCCCAGCCGGTTGTACTTCGCAAACGGGGACTCTATGCGTTTCCTGTTGGTGCTCAGGCGCTGCTTCTCCTTCATCAGCCGCCGCAGTTCATCCTGGCTCACCACTCGCTTCCCGGCCTGCGGCCGAGCCGAAGCGGAGGACGCCATCTTCGCGACCTGACTTCCGACGCGAGCCTGGCTTCCGCCCCGGCGACGCGCGACGACGTCACTTCCGCCCCGAGCGAGGATTGGCGGAAGTTCCCGAGCGTGGGACCGGGAGCTGTGATTTACATCAGAATCGCGGCTCCGGCTGTTTTGGACGGGCCGGTGGCCCCACAACCGTCCGGCTATGGCTGCCATAAAGACCTTAAACGCCAAGGCTGAGGTGGCGCGGGCCCAGGCGGCCTTGGCGGTCAATATATGCGCCGCCCGAGGGCTGCAGGATGTGCTCAGGACCAACTTGGGTCCCAAGGGCACCATGAAAATGTGAGGCGGCGGTTGGAGCGGCGGTTAGGGCGCCGGGGGTGTATGGGCAGTCTGTCTGTCGGGGCGCGCTGTAGGCCGACTGTGGACACACACTTGTGGGCCTGGCTTCCCTCATTCTCATTCCTGTCCCGAGGTCATCTCTAGCCCAGTCGTGGGGAGGAGAAAAAAAGCCTCCTCAAGGGAAAGGCCCCCCGGGTGAAGAAGCTGTGATTCCCTATCCCGCCCCTTCCCGCCCCACCAACTTTTCGTTAAGGGTCATATGCAGTTTGAAAGTCCAGTTTTTTCATAGGAAACGTAAGCCGTCTGAATCCCCTGCTCCTTAAGACTGGATGCCTGGATGCCCTTGGTTTTGGTGGTGGTTGGCAGGGTGTTGTGGGGAGGGCCCGGGCTTTGGAGCCTGACAGGTAATGGGTTCAGTTCCAAGTTTCCCTTCTGTCTGTGAGTCCTTTGGCAAGTTATCGGATGCTCTGTGCCTAGGGTTCTTCGTATCTGTTAATCCATTATGCATGCATTTATTTAGCACCATTATTTAGGACAGTGAAGGGAAGAGACTAGGGAGGGCAAAAAGATGTAAGGAGAGCGACAGCCTCAGGATCGAGCAAATTAAATTAACAGTAAAAGAGGGTGCTTACTATGTACTAAATGGGGTGCTGAGAACACAGAGATGACCAAGATAAAGTTTTAGTTTTTTTAAAAAATATATTTTATTGATATTTTACAGAGAGGAAGGGAGAGAGATAGAGAGCTAGAAACGTCGATGAGAGAGAAACATCGACCAGCTGCCTCTTGCACACCCCCTTCCGGGGATATGCCCGCAACCAATGTACATGCCCTTCACCGGAATCGAACCTGGGACCTTTCAGTCCGCAGACCGACGCTCTACCACTGAGCCAAACCGGTTTTGGCATAGTTTTTAAGGGGATTTATTAGATACCAATGTGATGTATATTCTATATAATATATATACATTTAAAAATACGTGCCATGCATTGTATTTTTAATCATATCATATATGATAATACTAAGGAAAGGGACTGATTATTGATGGAATAATGGGGAAGGAAAAGAATCAGATAACAGATTATTTTTATTATCAGTCTTGAAAGATGCGTTAGAATTCACCAGCTGGAGAAGTGAGCAAAGGCCTTTTAGATAGAGCAACTTCAGGAACAAGAAAATAAGTTGGCGTAAATCCAAGAGAAACAAAAACAAACGTGATGTATTAAGAGAACCATAAGATTTACCCACAAGATTTCGTTTTGTAGATGAAACATTTTAAATAGATACAATCTGATTGGATAGGATCTTTTTAAAAAATATATATATTTTATTGATATTTTACAGAGAGGAAGGGAGAGAGATAGAGAGCTAGAAACACCGCCTCTTGCACACCCCCTGCTGGGGATGTGCCCACAATCAATGTACATGCCCTTGACCGGAATCGAACCCGGGACCTTTCAGTCCGCAGACCGACGCTCTACCACTGAGCCAAACCGGTTTCGGCTGGATAGGATCTTTTATGTCATTGCTGAATAGTATGGATTTTACCTTGAAAATGATGGAGAACATGAACATCATTGAAGGATTTAAAAAATACATATTTCTATTGATTTCAGAGAAGAAGGGAGAGGGAAAGAGGAAGAAACATCAATGATGAGAGAGGATCATTGATTGGCTGCCTCCTGCTCGCCCCCCTACTGGGGATGGAGCCCACAACCTCTGGCATGTGCCCTGACGGGAATCGAACTATGACCTGCTGGTTCATAGGTCCACGCTCAGCCATTGAACCACACCAGCTGGTCTGAAGGGTTTTTGATTAGGAAACTGAGTCATCCTGCCCTATAGAAAGAGAAATGGAGGGTAGTTTCAAATTCAGATATATGTGGATACCAAATAGTCCACAGTATAGATGATGATGACTGGAAATGGAGAGGAGGAGTACTTTGGAGAGGCTTTTACGTTGTAGAATGACAGAATTTGATGCTGTAATAAATGTGAGGGATGAGGGATAAAACTAAACTGCGTGAATAAATGGTAACATTTCACCAAAATAAACCTGCAGGAAATTCACAAATGCGAGGCTGGTAGACTTCCAAGTACTCTTCTGGACCAAACCACTGTCATAACTCATCAACTGCACTTAATCCTTAAACTTGTAAACTGTCCATTTGGAGTGAAATCGCCATAGCAGTCCATCTGGGGAAAAGTGATTCTGTGGGCGGCAAATGGGGTACTTACTGTGGTATCTCTCCGGATGATGGAGGTTTTCCAAGCCCAGTCCCCTATATTAATGATAGTGGAGTGGCAAGCGCCATGTCTTGCTTGACTCTTGCCCTGGGAAGTTAATAACATCACTGTTTTCTGAACAGGCTTGTTTCTGGTGCAGGTGATATCAAACTCACCAAAGATGGCAATGTGCTGCTTCATGAGATGGTGAGCTGACACTGCAGACTTTAATAAACCTTAATAAGCCTTAACTGAGAGCATAATACAACTTGTATATCTTTAAACCAAGGCTGGCAGCTAAATATTGCAATCATGAGATATACTTGTTGGATTAAACCTCAATAAAAAATGTTTTTTGGCTGTTTTCAAATCTTAGTATAGTCTGAGTAACAGCTTAGGAATGCGTCCAAATTAGTTGACTCTTTTAAAGGCACCACATATATGTTCTTTGTAATCATGGAAAAGTAAGAAGTCCTTTGCAATTTTAGTAAATATATTTATCTTCGAAATTGAAGGATTTAATCTAATTTTGGAAATGTCATTGCATTCTGAAGCAAAGACTCTTATAAAATGTTCAAATCTCATTAGTTCTCAACTTTTAACTCTCGGCCTTGACATTTATTAATGATAATACAAAACTTGTGAACTTGTAGAATGACGCTTATTTTATGTCTTTAAAAAATATTGTTTAAAGTATTACAGATGTCTCCCTTCGACCACCCCCATTCCTACTCCTATCCCCTCCCCAAGCCTTCACCCTTATTTCATTTCTTGATTTTACTATTGACCCTTAGCTTATCTTGTTTTTGTTAGACTATTTATTTCTTTATTCTCTCTCTCTTTAAATCTGTTGCTTGTTTTTTCCAGCAAATTCAACACCCAACAGCTTCCTTGATAGCGAAAGTAGCAACAGCCCAGGATGACATTACAGGAGATGGTACTACTTCAAATGTTCTAATTATTGGGGAGTTACTAAAACAAGCTGATCGTTACATTTCTGAGGTATTATAATTTCATAGAATTCACAATCATGAGGTACTTTATTTTGAATGGAAACTTGGGCTTGTTTTTACACTAGTAAACTGGTTTAATTAATTTTTAAAATTGATTTCAGGGAGGGATGGAAACATCAATGATGAGAGTCATTGTTGGCTGCCTCCTGCACGCCCCCTAGTGGGGATTGAGCCCACAACCTGGGCATGTGCCTTGACCAGAATCAGACCGTGAGCTCCAGATTCATGGGTTGATGCTTAACTAGTAAGCCACAATAGCTGGGCAAAAATGTTTATGAAGATATTTTTGGACAATTATAAATGAAAATAATAATGAACTCCCCTCCAAAAAACAATGCCTTTTATTGGAATTATATACCTCTTTTAAAATGGAAAATTTAAGAGATTTAAAAAGGTACAAAATTAGCCATGTACCCTTAATTAATGCTTAAGAAAAAAATACACCACTGATAAAGTTGAAACCAAATTGTGGTTTAAAAAATAACTGGAGAAAACTTATTTTTAAAGTGAAATTTATTGGGGTGACATTGGTTAATACATTATGTGTCAAGTATATAATTTTATAATATATCATCTCTATATTGCATTGTCTACTCACCACCCAAAGTCTAATCTCCTTCTGTAACCATGTATTTGGCACTCCTTTACTTTCTTCATCCTCTCCCCACCCTTTCTCCCCTGGTAGCCATCATACTGTTGTCTGTGCTTATGAGTTTGTTTTGTTTTGTTTGTTGATTTCTGTTTTATATCACACATCTGAGTGAAATCAGATGGTTCTTGTCCCTTTCTGTCTGACTTATTTTGTTTAGCGTGATACTCTCAAGATCCGTCCATGTTGTTACAAATGGCAGTATTTTATCCTTTCTTATGGCTAAGTAGTATTTCATTTTATATATATGTACCACATCTTATTTATTTATTTAGTTAAAAATTTTTATACTACGTCTTCTCTATCCAGTTATCTATTAAAGGACACTTAGGCCATCTTCATGTCTTGGCTACTGTGAATAATGTTGCAATGAACATAGGGGTACATATATCTTTATGAATAAATGTTTTCAAAAAAAATTTTGGTAGATACCCAGAATAGGGATTGCTGGGTCATATAGTAGATCTTCATATTGCTTTCCATTGTGGCTATAGTACTTTATATTCTCACCAGCAATGAATGTGAGGTCCTAGACAGGAAAGATGTCTTGAAAATGGTTATTAACAGCTTCTGGAGTAAGGCCTGCTAAGGAAAATTACAATATTTTTTTAAGCCTCAATTTCCTCATCTGTGAAACAGGAATAATAACAACTCTCACTTTATAGTGTCCTGAGGACTAAATGAAATGATATATGTAAAGCTCTTTAGAATAGTGTCTGGCTCAAATGCTCAATAAGTGACAACTTTTAGAAATTGTTATAAATTGATGTAAAGGAATGGAGGAAGGTATAAATTAGATTGAGTCCCAGCTTCAGTAAGTTTGTGTATTAAAAAAATATTGTTTTTAAAAAATATTTTAATACAAAGTCAGCTCTGTAGAAAAGTTGCAAGAATGTTTCAAAGAATGACACTTGTCTTTCTCAGATAAAAAAAATAAATGTATATGTGTATGTTTATATCTATACTAATAAAAGGGTAAATGGGTCCCAATGCCCTCACAGTAACAACCGAACAGCAGGCTGCATGGGGTGACAAGGCCGGCATTGGGGTTAGCAAGGGACGACCAAACAACTGAGCAGCAGGCTGCATGGGGTGATGAGGCCAGCAGCGGGGTTAGCGAGCGATGAACAAATGGCTGACCAGCAGGCTGCATGGGGTGACCAGGTTGGCAGAGGGGGCAGTGAGGGGCAACCAGGCCAGCAAGGGGGAGGGGAGTTGGGGATGACCAGGCTGGCAGGGCGGGCAGTGAAAGGCAACCAGGTTGGCGGAGGGGGGGCAGTTGGGGGCAACCAGGCCAACGGGGGGTGGGAGCAGTTAGGGGTGATCAAGATGGTAGGCAGAGGCAGTTAGGCATGATCAGGCTGGCAGGGGGGGGAGGCAGTTAGGGGCAATCAGGCAGACAGGGGAGCAGTTAGGAGCCTGCAGTCCCGGATTGTGAGAGGGATGTCCCGGATTGGAGAGGATGCAGGCTGGGCTGAGGGGACCGCCTACCCCTTTGCACAAATTTCGTGCACTGGGCCTCTAGTATGTAATAAAGTACATATATATTTTTGAATGGTATAAGAATAAGTTGCAGATATGACCATCTAAATATGTCTTAAAACAAGGGAATACTCATATAATCCAGTATAGTGATCAAACCAGGAAATTAATATTAACACTGACACATTGATACAGATTTTGTTCAAATTTCATCACTTATCCCAATAATGTCCTTTTTAGCAGAAGAAAATCTTGGTTCATGCATTACATTCAGCTGTCATGTCTCTTTAGTCTCCTTTAAGCTGGAAGAGTTCCTGAGCCATCATTTGTGTTTCATGATAGTGTTAGAGTACAGGCCATTTAATTTGTAGAAAGTCCCTCAATTTGGATTTGACTGTTTCTTAAAATTAGACTCAGGTTATAAACTTTCGGTAGGAATGCCATAGAAGCGCTGTAGTGTTCTTAATGCATCATATCATGAGGCACATGATGTCTATTTGTCCCATGACTGTGGGTGTTAACTTTGAACATTTAATGAGGGTGGTGTCTGTCTGCCACTTTCTCTAAGCCAGTACTGATTCTTTTTCTCTGCATTAAAAGGACTTCTTTTGTGTCCATTCAGAAAGACCATATGATATCAATGTGTCATAATTTTCAGAAATAAAAAAAGGACTTTCGTAGTTTTGTGTTTTTTTTTTGTACCGGACTTAGAATTTTTCTGTAAGTTTGAGATTGTTTTAAATGTGAAACACTGAAAAATTACTTTTATAAATTATGTGCGTACACATATTTTGCGGCATTGATGTACTATTACTTTTTGCAGACATAACTATTACTAGGAAAGGATGGTTACTTTTTGGATGATTTACTTTATAATTTGTAGTTTTATGTTCTTTTAATAGGGCTTGCACCCTAGAATAATAGCTGAAGGATTTGAAGAAGCAAAGACAAAAGCACTTGAAGTTTTGGATGAAATTACAATTAAGAAAGAGATGAAAAGAGACATCCTCTTAGAAGTGGCTAGAACATCTCTACAAACTAAAGTTCATGCCGAACTGGCTGATGTGTTAATAGAGGTATGTGATTAATTTTTTACATTCAGAAAGAGTATAGCCTGACACATGGTGATATTTTTCTTTTTCCTATAAGATATTCAACTATTGCCTGTGGTTTTTTGAATGTAAAATAAATTATGGAAGACAAACACTATAGACTTGCTTACTAGATTTGATTGGTCAGAACAGCATGTATAATTTTTTTCAAAAGGATCACGTTAAGCCTTCTTTTAAGTTAATTTGAAAGTTGGGGGGTCCTTAGCTGCCTCTGGCTCATCCCCTGTGGAAGCCATTGGGATGAAGTTCTGGTGTCATACCTAGAGGTCCATATTAACTACGTTAGGTTATACATGGAGAGGTTGTTTTGGCAGTGCTTTGTAGTTAAGGTTGCAACTCTAATGAAGCATGATTGATTTGCTAATACTTCTGGGAACTGCATAATTTGTTTTGATAACTTTTAAAGGTGGAATGTATTGCCCTAACTGGTTTGGCTTAGTAAAATAGGCCTGCGGACTGAAGGTCCCAGGTTCGGTTCCGATCAAGGGCATGCATCTTGGTTGTGAGCACATCCCCAGCAGAGGGTTTGCAGGAGGCAGCTGATCGATGTTTCTAATTCTATCCTTCTCCCTTCCTCTCTGTAAAAAAAAAATCAATAAAATATATTTTTTAAAAAGGTGGAATGTATGTAACATAATCAAGATTAGGTGTTTTGGAAAGCCTTTTATTAAGGGGCTATAGTTTGGTGATATCATTGCTCCTTAGCTTTACAGTTTCTGAAATTTGAATATATTAATGTATTAGGAATGATGATTTCATAACCAAACTCACAAGAGATTTTCATATAAGTCAGAATGCTGTTATACTAATTTACTTTGAGGAATATAAGTCCCAAATGGACTGGAGCAGTTGAGTTATTTCTGGTCACTTCTCCTTACCAACAGGAAAACCTATTTGGGATATCAGACTAAAATCAGACAATTTCTTACTGAGCAGAGTCTAAATAAAGACTGCTGTACTATCTGCTGTTGGAATACATAGAGCAAGTAGCTCAGAATCTTCATGCTCTCTGGTTAGGGCCCCCATTTTCTTTTGGAGTTACAGAAGCACTGATACTCTCACTATCCAATATTTTTTTGTCGTGGCCTATTTAGGCTCCAAAACCAAATATTATGCTACATGAAGTAATCTTTTCTAAGAAATTGTGTTTTTAAAAAGATATATTTTATTGATTTTTCACAGAGAGGAAGAGAGAGGGATAGAGAGTCAGAAACATCGTGAGAGAGAAACATCGATCAGCTGCCTCTTGCACACCCCCCACTGGGATGTGCCCGCAAGCAATGCACATGCCCTTGATCGGAATCGAACCTGGGACTTTCCAGTCTGCAGGCCGACGCTCTATACACTGAGCCAAACCAGTTTGGGCAGAAATTGGTTTTTTTTTTTTTTTTTTTTACTTTATTTACATTTTAGGATGGTTATACTGCAGCACTTTATTTCTGTGGTCATTTTTATATTTCTGAGCTAAACAATGGGGTGCATTGGGTTATGTTTCTCAAATTGCATATCCCGATATTTGGCGATATTTGGCAGAAAAAAATAAAACACATCTTTCTGAAATGTCAATTTTACTTTATGATTTTTTGGGAAAAGTATTATTTCATTAAAACAACATGTATGAATAATGTCATGACATGGAAAGTTTTCATGATGAAACACAAGACTTGAAAATTTCCTATTGTTAATAGCTAGCAAATTTGAGCTCTACCCTTGTGTTAGATTTCCTTCTTTTTTTAGTGAGGTGTCCTTTGGTGGAAAAGTTTGAGCAGTGTTGCTATAGTAGAAGGAGCAGTGGCTTGGCAGTTCCAGAGACCTGACTTCTAGTCCTGGCCTGGCTATTACTGTTCAGACCTTGTTTTAAGATCTTTAAGATCATAATTTATTTTTTAAAAAATATGTTTTTATTGATTTTAGAGAGAGAGGAAGGGAGAGGAATAGAGAGAAACATTGAGATTGGCTGCCTCCTGTGCGTTCCATATTGGGGACCGAGGCTGCAACTGGGGCATGTGTCTTGACCAGGAACCAAGTCTTTTGTTTCTTGGGTTGATGCTCAATCACTGAGCCACACCAGCCAGGCAAGATCATAACTTCTTGAGGTCTTGTCCTAGTTTCCTTATCTATAAAATAAAGGGTTTGGACTTGATGATCTTTGAATTCCCTTTAGGCTGTAATTATTAGGGTCCATAACAAAGTGGCACTTTTTGGCCTTGCCCTGTGTTTTGGAACCTGAAGCTCTTTGCTTGCTTAATCTGGTGATAGAACCTGACCAGCGGTGTTCTTTAGTAGTCCAAATAATTGACTGTTCTCTTTCACTTCCTTTTCAGGCCGTGGTGGATTCTGTGTTGACTATTACAAGACCGGGTTATCCTATTGATCTCTTCATGATAGAAATCATGGAGATGAAGCATAAATCAGAAACAGATACAAAGTAAATTACATAAACTTTGGCAATACATAGATCCTAGAATATTTGGTTATCTTCAGATAATCTTTCATTAATTTCATTGGTTACTCATTCAACATATGTTAATTGGATACTTACCAGAGCCATTTTCTTTCTCCAAGAAGCTTACATTTCTATTTGGAGATAGTGAACACATAAGTGATAATAAATGCTCTGAAGAGGCTAGAGTAACAGTGTGTGTGAGAGTAAGTGTGATTTTAGAGCAACATGAAACTAAACTAGAGAACTAAAGTAGTCTCTGAATATCTAGAAGAAGAGTGGTGTAGGCAGAGGGAATCATAATTGAAAAGGCCCTGAGGCAGAAATGTGCTTGTGTGTTCCTTGTGCGTACAGCAGAATCAGAGGAAACAGTTGTAGGAGATGATGAACTAAGAGGGGCCATGCAAATAACATTGCCTGAATATGTATATACTCAGAGTCTATGGCATCTTGTTGATTTGGGGCTTAACCGATTTTAAATGTTCTATCATGGAACATTCTAAACATATATAAAAGTAGAACAGAATAGTGACATGTCTGTCACTCATCTGTATCTATTTTCAGATTATGGCTAAAAAAAAACCCTTATAGACTCTTTTTCTCTTTCCCCTGCCCTAAACTTGGATTATTCTGAAGCCAGTCCAGATATCACAATTCATCAGTAAATACTTTATTAAATATATATATATATATATATTTACTTATTTATAGAAGTTCAGTTTGGTTGTTTATTAAATTTGCCATGTCACTGTTTATGGTTTCCTATTCCTTGCATATCTTCCCAAACTTACCTTTTATTTCTTTAAACATACAGGGGTGGCAAAAGTAGGTTTACAGTTGTAAAACAAGTAAATAATACAACATTAATAAATAATAATACAAGAATAAACTGTTTTGCATACTCACAACTTTAAACCTACTTTTTGCCCCAACACTGTATAGTCCATGTCTGATAATTACAATATTTAAAGTCTGCCTTGTCTATTTATGGTGTTTATTGTATTTTGCTATTTCTCACGCATCATACTTTATTTCTATATGTGCTATTCATTATGTTTGAAAGAAGTATTTGTAGAAATAATTTGCAACCCAGGGTGAAGGTGCTTTTCTGCAGAGAATTTGAATTTGCTGCTGTAAGGAGCCCGGATACTGAATTACATTCACATCTGAGGCTTTTTGGAAATATCCAGTTGTTGTGAATTCTAACTGCAGGTTCATGTGAGGGCTGCTTGCTTTTAGTTCATCCTTCTGGTTTATACCCCGAGTAGATAGCCTATTGGGATTCCCACTTAATGTGAAGAGCGCCTTCTATCAGACCCCGTACATTGGATGGTTTCTGAACTTTTAATTCTTCCCCCTGTCATTGGGAGGTAATTGAAACCAAAGTTCAGATTTGCCTGAATTGTCAAACGACTTTGCAGTAGGAGATCCCTAGTTCTCTACTTACCTCTTAAGAGTTCTGGTTTTCTTTTCAGTTTTGAAAAGAAAATTATTTGTAGCTCTTTACTATCTTATAGCTTTCTAGTATTTTAAGGTGTTTTTGTTGTTTTGTTTTTAACCCAACATTGTTTTTGGTATTAGTGTTGGTCCAAATGAGCTTACTATTGTTGAGGACAACAAGTTTGTGATTTATATTTCAGGGGATCTCTGTGGTTGTGATGTGGAGAATACACTGTGGAGTAGGGTGGGAGGTGCAAGGGCAGAAGTTAGGAGACCAGTTAGGAATCTATTGTGATAATAGGTGAGAAATGAAAATGGTTTAGATCAGGGTATACTAGAAGGAGCAAGAGGATTTCTTGGTGATTTGACATAGAATGTGGCAGGAACAGAGGAGTCAGGATGTCTCTTGGGTTTTTGCATGAACAGCTGGACAAATGGAGGTGTCGTGAAGAAGACTGGGAGGAGCAGGTTTGGGGAAATAAACAGGAGTTCAGTTTGGGGAATGTTATTTTTAGATGCCTATTAGTGGTTGAGTAGAGAGTTGGAGAGATGTTCTGGAGTGCACATAGTGGTCTGGACTGGAAATACATTTTGGAAGTCATCAGTGTATGGATGACTTACAGCTATAAGAGTTGATGAGATCATCTGGGAAGTAAATATAGATAAAGAAAAGCAGAAATTTAAAGGTTGGGAACTTTGACACATTCCAATGTTTACAGTTGAGAAGATAAGGAGCATTCAGCAAAGGAAACTGAGAAGGGTGGTCAGTGTGATAGGAGGAAAACCAACAGAGGGTAGTGTCCCAGAAACTAAGAGAAGAAAGTATTTCAAGAAGGAGAGAATAATCAGCTATGTCATATGCTGCTGAAATTTTGAGCAAATTGTTGTGAACTAAGAATTGACTATTAGATTTGGGGAAAATTTAGTTTTTTGGTAACTTTAATGAAAGTTCATTCAGTAAAGGGGTGGCCATGAAAGTCAGATTGAAGGTGGGCTCAAGAGGGAATGGTTTGGGAAGAAGTGAGGATGCAAATGTAGACAACTCAGAGGATTTATCTATAAAAGGGAGCAGAGAAATGGGGCAGTAGCTAGAAGAGAACCTGGGAATGGGGCTTCAACCCAAAGATTTCTTTTTAAAAATATATAAATTTTTATTGATTTCAGAGAGGGAGAGGGAGAGAGAGATAGAAACATCAGTGATGAGAGAGAATCATTGATTGGCCGCCTCCTGCACACCTCCTACTGGGAACCGAACCCACAACCTGCAACCTGGACATGTGCCTTGACCTAAAATCAAACTGTGACTTCCTGGTTCATAGGTCGATGCTCAACCACTGAGCCACGCTAGCTGGGCCCAAAGAATCCTTTGTTTTAAAGTTGAGAATTTTTATAATAAATTTGTATCCTGATGAGAATGTTCCTTTAGGCAGAAAGACTTATGGGAATAGGAGACAATGCAGGAGCAGGGAGGGGAAATGGAATACAGTACACGAGTGGAGGAGTTAACTTTAGAGAAGAGCATGGACAGATTGTTCGTAATCATAGGAGGTTCGGGTTCAAGTGCTGGTGGATTGGTAAGAGGTAGTGATGGGGCTGTTTCTTTTAAAGAAGCAAGGACATTTGCTGAGAGTGAGGTGGGGAGAACAGTAAAGGATGTTTGAAGAGTGAAGAATATTGAACATGTAGTTTGTTTCTTCTTAATTAAAATATCTTCACATTAAGTTAGGAGTTAGACTAATCTAGTTAGATTAAAACTGAAAACTTCCTTATATTTAATTATTCAAAAAATTATATCTTTAATGTATAACAAATATTGGTTATAAAAGATTCATACATAGGAATGCCATCCCCTAATTGGGCATAAATGAATTTTGAAGAGTTATAAAGATATTTACTCTTGAAGGAACATTTGGAAAACAGGAAAAAAGACCTATCAACATGATCTGTATTCCTAACCATTCAAGCATAACCCTACTCTTTAATTTCCTTTCATTTTTTTTCTTCTCAATGCCAAAGTGTTTATTATTTTTTTAAAAGAACAGTTATAATCATGTTTTTTATGCAGTTTGTCATTTTGTGCTTATCAGCCATCCCTGTAAATATTTTTCCGTGTTATTACATAGTTTTCATGACTGAAATATTTGGGCCATTATTTGCTGAATAGTACTCTTTTGTTGGACATTTAGATGAACAATTTTCAATTGTTCCATATAATTATTTTGAACAAATAAATGTTCCTTAGAAACTCATTGGGTGCCTACCCTTCATTACTTGATCAGCTGTGTCATATGTTTGCGCCACATAATTTAGAGGATAATTCTGGATTGATTTCATTGTGCCTTAACAGTCACAGTCTGTAAAGTAGATTATCTTCTCCAATTTTACTAATTATGTGTTAGGATTAAAGTTAGTGTAAGGAAATGGTGAATTGTAGGTGTATGCCCTGGCAATTCTGTTATTCTAGCCCTAGCTGGTTTGGCTCAGAGAATAGAATGTCGGCCTGCAGACTGAAGGGTCCCAAGTTTAATTCAAGCCAAGGCCATATGCCCGGGTTGTGGGCTTGGTCCCCAGTTGGGGGCTTGCAGGAGGCAACCGATCAATGATTCTCTCTCATCATTGATGTTTCTCCCTCTCTCTCCCTCTTTCTTCCTCTCAGAAATAAATAAAAATATCTTTTAAAAAAGAATATAATTCTAATTTTATATCAAATTTTAGAGTGTATATTCAAAGAAAGAAACATTGCATATTTTTAATAGGTTAATCAGAGGATTAGTTTTGGATCATGGTGCCCGCCACCCAGAAATGAAGAAGCGAGTAGAAAGTGCATATATCCTTATTTGCAATGTATCACTAGAATATGAAAAAACGTATGTATGTCATTTACTCTTTATAACATTTGAAACTGTTTTTTCTAAAAGTGTTTTTTAATCTCTTTCTGTCCTCCCACTGTTTAGTGAAAACTACTACCTTTTCCTCTTCCCCCCACTGCCTTTACTAGCTTGTTTTTTATTAATTTTTTAGTGAGGTGAGCTCTGGTTTCTTTTATAAGACTGCTCAAGAAAAAGAGAAATTGGTAAAAGCTGAAAGAAAATTTATTGATGATAGAGTACAAAAAATAATAGACCTGAAAGACAGAGTCTGTGCTCATTCCAACAAAGGATTTGTTGTTATTAATCAAAAGGTGAGGAAAAAAAATGTTTAGATTTTAACTATTTCTAAATGTTCTGTAGTGTGTCTCAAAGTGTGGTCTGTGGTCCTAAAGGAGTCCCTAAGACTGTTTCAGGGAGTTGGTGAGGACAAAACGATTTTCCTAATATTAGTAATAATGCTTTTATATTGTGTTGACATTTGCAACGATGATGCAAAACTGCTGATGCCTTGGCACAAATCAAAGCAGTAGCACCAAACTATACTAGTCATCATCATACCCTTCATCGCCACACTGCTACACACTGGCAGTTTTTTTTTTTTTTTAAAAAAGGGAGTTCACTTAGGAATGTGTTTAAGAAGTAGTAAAGCTTATTCATTTTATTAAATGTTGATCCTTAAATACTTCTGTGTGACAAAATAGGAAGTATGCACAAAACACTTTTGTGGCATATCAAAATACGGTTGTGTTGAAGGAAAGCTCTTGTGTGATTGAGAATCATGCCGTGCCGTTTTTACTTGAAAGAATGATTGACAGACAAACATCTTTATTTAGACATGGGTGCTTGGTAGTTTTTTTCTAAAAAAATGAATGCAGCAATCTTGCCACTTGAAGGAAAACAGACGGTATTTGTTGCCAATGATAACATTTGAGCCTTCAAACAAAAATTGGAATTCTGGGAAACCTGTGTCTGCCACTGTGAACTTGACAGCTTTCTGATGTTTAAAAGGCTTTTCTGATAACATTTGTGATGATATTAACAAAGGTGATATATTTGATATTGTATTACCATGAACGTGTCAGCATTTGGAAGCTCTGCCTAACTTAGTGAACCAATATTTTCTAAATGCCTAATAATCAATTCAAAGTGCAAGATAGAAATGGGTTTTAATGTTGGAGAGTATGGAGAATTCATTGATATGGTTCCATATTCCCCATTGAAACTAACCACGTGCTGAGTTTTGGTATAGTATCAAAGAAGAATGTCCACATTTATCTGAAAAGGCTATTAAAATATTCCTCTCTTTTCCAATACATGTCTCTGTGAGGCTTCTTCTTATACTTTAGACAAAACAACATATTGCACCAGATTGAATGCAGAAGCAGGTAGGAGAATCCAGCTGTCTTCTATTAAGACAGACATTAAAGCCCTGGCCAGTGTGGCTCAGTTGGTTGAGCATCGTCCCCTGCGAGGAAGTTTGCTGGTTCAATTCCTGATCAGGACACATGCCTAGGCTACAGGCTCAATCTCTGGTAGGGGTGTGTACAGTAGGCAACTGATTGATGTCTCTCACATCCATGCTTCTCTCTCTCTCTCTCTCTCTCTCTCTCTCTCTCTCTCTCTCTCTCTCTCCATTTTCTTCCTTTCCCTCTCCCTCCTTCTCTCTCCTAAAGGAAAATATCAATAGAAAAAACAAAAAACATATATAACAGACATTAAAAAGATTTATAAAAGTCTAAAACAGTGTCTCACCCTCACTGTATTTTTTGTTTAGGAAACTAGAGTAAATTTTAATTAAAAAAATGTTATTTTTGTTAACTTAAATGGTTTCTTATTCTATTAATGGATTAATAAACTTTTAAAAATTCCTCAATTTTAATGATATGATAAATATTATAGATACAGATTACATAAACGAAAGTGCTTTGGGCTCTTAATAATTAAAAAATCTATATTTTTATTGATTTCAGAGAGGAAGGGAGAGAGATACAGAACTGTCAATGACGAGAGAATCATTAATCGAAACCCAAAACCCAGGCATGTGCCCTGATGGAATTGAACTGTTATCTCCTGGTTCACAGGTTGACAAGTCAACCATTGAGCCATACTGTTGGGGCTTAACATTTTTTTATACCCTTTCATAAACTTTATTTTTTAAATCTTTATTGTTGAAAATATTACATATGTCCCTTTTCCCCTCCATTGACCTCTTCTAGCCTGCCCCTACCTTCTATCCCAGGACCTCGCCACCCTATTGTCTGTGCCCATGTATTATGCATATATGTAAACAAGTTCATTGGTTGATCACGTCTCACCCACCCACCCACTCTTTCCTGCCTTTCCTCTGAGGTTCCACAGGCTGTTCCATGCTTCTGTGTCTCTGGATCTGTAAATGTTCATCAGATTATTTTGTCAGGGGCTTAATCATTTTTAAAAGCATGAAGCAGTGCTGAGATAAAAAAAGTTTTAGGATCACTAACTTAAAACATGCTTGTAACTTTTGTGCTAATTTGATTATAGGGAATTGACCCATTGTCCTTAGATGCACTTGCAAGACATGATATAGTAGCTCTTCGCAGAGCAAAAAGAAGAAATATGGAAAGGTAAGCTTGCAGATAATTATGTGTCCTAAGTTTATTAACAGATTAAATTGAAATTATTCTATATCTTCCTTTTAGCTTATACGCAAACATTGTTGAGCAAAATAGTAGTGTACAAATTCCAAATTTTGTTTTTGATTTCAGTAAATAATGTAACTGTCAAAAATCAAGTTTAACTTACCTCAAAACTTTGTTGAAATACAAGAAAGGTTTTCATCTTCTTTAAAATATATATATATATATATATATTGATTTCAGAGAGGGAGAAGAAGAGAGATAGAAACATAAATAAAATGAGAGAATCATTGATAGGCTACCATGATCAGGAATCAAAACATGACTTCCTAGCTCATAGGTCAATACTCAACCCAGACTGGCTGGGCAGTTTTTATTTTTTTTAAGACAGCTTTTATTTATTTACTAGAGACCCAATACAAGAAAATTCATGCACTAGAGGGGGATCCTTCAGTCCGGCCTGCCTCCTCTCACAGTCCAGGAGCCCTCAGGGGTGGGAGGTGACCCAGCAATCAGGGAAAGGTGACTCCGCCATACACTTCTGCTGCCACTGCCAACAGTGAAAGCCTCAGTCGGCCTGATTACCTGAGTCTCGGGCGGCCAGAGATGGCTGGGCAGCTGCCATCCAAGGCTTGCCTGTGCCTTGGGTTGGCCTTGGGTGGCTAGGGGGCTGAGGGGATTGGGGGACTCCAGAGGCTGGCGCACGGAGTGGCCAGACCCACCTGGGGGGGGGGCGGGCCCAGCTGTGCCACATGCCTGCTGCCCCAGTGGGGTTGAGGAGACCGGGTAGTCACCATCTTTGAGGGCATGATGGTCAATTAGCATATTTCCTCCTTATTGGCTGTGGGCACCACCATCCTTGTGAGGGTGTGGTGGTCAATTAGCATATTACCGTATTTGCTGGCGTATAAGACGATTTTTTGGCCCTGAAAAATACGTATTTGCCGGCGTATAAGACGACCCCCTAACATTTCCACTAAAAATACAGAGTTTGTTATATACTCGCCGTATAAGACTACCCCCCACTTGGAGGCATATTTTTCAGGGCCAAAAAATCGTCTTATACGCCGGCAAATACGGTACCTCTTTATTATATATGATTTATTTATTTATTTATTTTTAATTTAAAAAAAATATATTTTATTGATTTTTTTTTTTCCAGAGAGGAAGAGAGAGGGATAGAGAGTTAGAAACATTGATGAGAGCGAATCATCGACCAGCTGCCTCCTGCACCCCCCCCTACTGGGGATGTGCCCGCAACCAAGGTACATGCCCTTGACCAGAATTGAACCCGGGACCTTTCAGTCCGCAGGCCGACGCTCTATCCACTGAGCCAAACTGGTTTCGGCTAGGATTTTATTTATTTATTTATTTATTTATTTATTTATTTAAAAACAGATTAGGAGCAATATAATACAGTGACAATGAAGTCTTCCATGTTATATATGTTTTCACCTTTAAGAAATTAGTCTTTATATTTTCCATAACCAAAGCTATGTTAACATATATGTAATTTCAGACTCACCCTTGCTTGTGGTGGAATAGCTGTGAATTCTCTTGAAGACCTCAGTGTAGATTGCTTGGGACATGCTGGTCTTGTATATGAATATACAGTAGTGAGTATCTCTGGGGGCAGTAAACTACCTCCTTTTTTAAATATTGAAACTTTTAGTTCAGGTATTACATTTTGAAGTCTGAAAAGCACACAAGATAGATTTTATAATTTATTTACCTAAATACTAAGAGTTCAAATATAACTTATCTGCTTTTAACATATATTTAGTTATGTTTGACAAGAAAAATTCACAAGAAGATTGACATAATGACGTTACATATTAAAGTTATATCTTCTTGTATTATTGTTTAGGGTGAAGAAAAGTTCACTTTTATTGAGGACTGTGTTAACCCTCGCTCTGTCACCTTGTTGGTTAAGGGACCAAATAAGCATACTCTCACACAAATCAAGGATGCTGTAAGGGATGGACTTCGTGCCGTCAGAAATGCCATTGAAGATGGTAAGTTTTTTTTGAGTGTGATGGATATGAAACTCATATTTTTAAAGTGGTAATAAATCTATCTGGTATGTATACTATCTTAAAATATATGAATGATAACTATTCTTTCATTTTACTTTGGGCAATTTATAGTTTGGGTTGTGACGGTTTTTCCCTTTGGAATATTGTTAATAATATGTTGCCATTTTAATTATTTTTGGTTTATGAAATGAAAAAGGACTTAATTTAATGCTGTAGTATCATTTTTTAATTTTTAAAACCATAAGAAGTTTTTACTGCTTAGAACGCATTTCATTACCTCAGGTGCAGTGCAAAGTTTGTCATTGTCTAACACGTTAAGCACCCAGTCAGTCACCGGTGTCTGATGCTATACTTTCCATCTGGAAGGCAAAACAGACTGGGTGCTTAACATGCTAACCTCTACGATGGACACCTGACACTAATACAAAATAACATTGAATCTAAACTGTAAGTGGAAAAAAAAAAGGATTAGGGAAGAATATTTACCTATTATTATTTAACTAGAGGCCTGGTGCACGGATTCGTGCATTGGTGGCATCCCTCAGCCTGGCCTGCACCCTCTTGCAATCCGGGACCCCTTGGGCGATGTAGCGTGCAAAGCAACAAGTGGCCAGGGAGGCCCGGTCCCGGGCTGGGCACTGCGCTGCTCCTGCTCATCCCGGCCCCATTGAAAGCATATGTCCACCCAAAAAACTTGTAACTGAATGTTCACAGCAGCATTTTCATAATAGCCAAATAGTGGAATCAATTCACGTATCCATTAGTTGATGAACGGATAAACAAAAATGTGGTATATCCATACAATGGAGTGTTATTTAACCACAAAAAGGAATAAATACTGATATATGGAACAACATAACGACTTTGAAAACATTATGCTAAGTAAAAGAGTCTAGACACAAAAGGCTATGTATTATGTGATTCCATTTATATGAAATATCTAGGAAAGGCAAAGACATACAGACACAGAGTAGATTAGTGGTGGCCAGGGGCTGGGCAAAGGGGACAGAGAGACTGATTGCTAATGGTACAGGGTTGTTGTTGTTTTTTAAAAATGTTCTGGAATAAGATAGGGGTGATGGTTGCACATTCATGTGAATATACTAAAAACTACTGAAAAGTATAACATTATTTTAAAAAATATATATTTTATTGAGTTTTTACAGAGAGGAAGGGAGAGAGATAGAGTTAGAAACATCCATGAGAGAGAAACATCGACCAGCTGCCTCTTGCACGCCCCCTACTGGGATGTGCCCGCAACCAAGGTACATGCCCTTGACCGGAATCGAACCCGGGACCCTTCAGTCCCCAGGCCGACGCTCTATCCGCTGAGCCAAACCGGTTTCGGTGAAAAGTATAACTTTAAAAGGCCGAATTTTAGGGTATGTGAATTATATCTAAAAAATAGAGTAATAAATTTTATAAATAATAGGCAATCTGATAGACAAAAAATAGATATGAAATAATGGTAAAAAGACATCTGAGTAATCACTGAGCTGTGCAATGTATTTTACTTTTGTATGTATTTTTATATATTTTAGATAATAAATCACGCTTGAATAGCTAGTTCCCCTTTTCTGTTTTCTTTTTTCTGTATGACATGTCTTATCAATAATTTTCCCCCTCCAATAGGCTGTGTGGTTCCAGGAGCTGGTGCAGTTGAAGTGACAATAGCTGAAGCTCTCATTAAGTGTAAGCACAATATAAAAGGAAGAGCTCGCCTTGGAGTCCAAGCTTTTGCTGATGCCTTACTCATTATTCCTAAGGTACAACTATCCTAATGGCCAAAGAGCAACTTATTACACATAAGGTGTTTCATTATAATTTGCATATATTATTTAGCAGCAGATATTTATTTGCATTTATTCACACAGTTTGTCTACGATATTTTTATAGCGAAAGCCGGGAAACTTTTAGAATAACAGCTCAGAATCCTTATAGGAGTTTAATTAAATAGTCAAATTTTCCTCTTGTTCTAGTCTCAGAGTTCCAAAAGTTGAAGTAATTCCAAAAATTTCCTTCAAAAATGCTTCCTGATTAATCATAATGAAAAAGTTTGCAATTTAAGATTTAATTAGAAATTAGAGCAGACCTTTATTTTGTTGGTGGTATCCAAAGTATTATCACTTTAAATTATGCAAAGTGAGAACTTCAGGATGTTTTGCACTCCCAAATATGACCTTACATTCCATTTTCATTATAATTTTTTATAAAAGGAGAGAAACCAAATATTTTTTTCAATTAAAAAAAAAATAAATCTTTATTGTTCCTATTATTACAAATGTTCCTCATTTTTTTCCCTTCATTGGTCCCCTCCACTAGGTTCCCACCCCACCTCCTGCCCTTTTCCCACCCCCCATTGTCCTCATCTGTAGGTGCACAGTTTATGTTCAGTCTCTTCCCGCACCCCCCACTCCCCATTTCCCTGAGAATCGTCAGTCCACTCCCCTTCCATACCTCTGATTCTATTATATTCACCAGTTAATCTTGTTCATCAGATTTTTTAGTTCCCTTGGTTTTTAGATTCACTTGTTGATAGTTACGTATTTGTTGTTCATAATTTTTATCTTTATTTTCTTCCTCTTCCTGAAGAACCCCCTTCAGCAATTCATATAATTCTGGTTTGGCAGTGATGAACTCCTTTAGCTTATATTTATTTGTGAAGCTCTTTATCTGGCCTTCGATTCTGAGTGATAGCTTTGCTGGGTAGAGTATTTTTGGCTGTAGGTTCTTGCTTGTCATCACCTTGAATATTTCTTGCCATTCCCATCTGGCCTACATGGTTTCTGTTGAGAAATCAGCTGACAGTCGTATGGGTGCTCCTTTATAGGTAACTACCTGCTTTTGTCTTGCTGCTTTTAATATTCTCTCTTTGTCTTTTGCTCTTGGAATTTTAATTATGATGTGTCTTGGTGTGGTCCTCTTTGGATTCCTTTTGTTTGGGGTTCTGTGCGGTTCCTGGACTTGTAAGTCTAATTCTTTCACCAGGTGGGGGAAGTTTTCTGTCACTATTTCTTCTAATATGTTTTTGGTATCTTTCTCTCTCTCTTCTTCTGGGACCCTCATAATTCTGATGTTGGTTCACTTGAAGTTGGCCCAGAGGTTTCTTACATTATCTTCAACTTTGTGGATTCTCTTGTCTTCTTGCTTCTGCGGAGGAGTGTCTTTTGGCTCTTTATGTTCCAAATATTTGACTTGATTCTTGTGATCTTCCATTCTGTTTTTAGGATTCTGTATAATATTTTTTTTTATTTCAGATAATGTATTCTTTATTTCTCGTTGATCCCTTTTTATTTCTAGTTGATCCCTTTTCATATCCTCATAGGTCTTGTTTATTTTATCAGCCTTTTCTAGGAAATTCTTGAAAAACCTTATAACCGTGGTTTTGAACTCTATATCCAGTCACTTGTTGTCCTCCATTTCTTTCGTTTGTGATCTCTTTCCTTGTCTCGGCATTTTTGCTGCTTCCCTGAGTTGGTAGGGTGGTTTGTGTGCTAAGGTGTCCTATATGGTTCAGTGGGTCAGCCTCCCAGTTACCTGAGGTGGAGACTCTTGATGCACCCCTTTGTGGACTGTGTATAAAGCCTTATTGATTGTTGTTGGTATCACTGGGAGGAACTGACCTCCAGGCCAATTGGCTGTGAGGATCAGCTGTGTTTATGCCAGGAGACAGCCTTATTCGACTAGACTTGGAAACCTGCAAAAGCCTCTGTACTCAGCTTGGATGGGGCGGAGTTTCAGGGTGGAGCCTATAGCCTTGGCTTCCCGTCAGCCTCGCCCTGTGAGGTTCCTGAGTCTCAGTGTTCCTCAGTGTCCTTTGGTACTCGCTGCAAGCACCTTTGAGAGAAAGGTGCCCTCGAGTTTTTCCCATTACCAGACAGTCTAGTCTCTCCCCCAATGAGCCTGAAACTGGGGTTCAGTGCAGTTGGAAGTGGGGTTCAATGCAGTCCGGAGCTTTTGTCTCCTTCCTGCTAGGGCAATCCAGCGGCACAGTCAACAGTCCGTCCTCTGTGCACAACGTGCACGCCTCCAGGACTCTGCCTTGGGACTCTGCCTTTCGCTGCTCCCCTGAGTTTCCACCTTACAGTCCAGATTCCCTCCTTATGAGCCTGGGTCCCCAGGGTCTCGCCCAGGACTGGGGTTCAGTGCAGTTGGAACTAGGGTTCAGCACAATCCAGAGCTTTTATCTCCTTCCTGCTAGGGAACGCCAGCCAGGCACTCAGCCACCCTCTCCTCTCCAGCTCAGTCCTCTCCCCACACGCACCGTGTCTCTGTACCTTAGGCTTTTATAGCTCCTCTGATTTTCCTTCTGGTTTTCTCTTTCCTTCTAGTAGAATTTCCAATTAGTCAACTTTCCTGTAGTTCTGGATAATATCCATTTTGTATTTTAGTTGTATTTTTTTGAAATTGTTGTGCAAGGCTGCAGTTAGGCGTTTACCTATGCCGCCATCTTGGTTTCTCCTCCCAAAATATTTTTTCATGTATCAGTAGGACAGAGAACTACCATTTCTTTGCTTTTGTCTTAACCCGGTTATGAACCACTTAGAAGCACAGAAAAACTTTCAAATATACTGTTACCATGAATACAACATTACTAACAATGCTAGCAAAGTCTCTTTGATAAGTGCTTTAAAATTATTCATAATTTGTGGAATCTTTGTGAATTAGAAATCTATGGTTTTCTTTCCCCAAAGCAGCAAGGTCAGTAAATAATGATCCTTTAGTTGATGCAAATTGGTAAACCTAGTATGCATTGGTCATACCTTTTTACTCATCAACTGTTGGTTGGGACCACTTGCAAATAAACCTGGGTTGGAGTGCAGGTGATGGAAACACCTGTTGCCACAGTTCATGACTCTCCTCTTGTTGATGAGGAGTACAAAGATGCTGCAAATATGCAGGCTTCCTTTTGTAAGTGCCCAGGAAAAACTGGAAGCCATGTGAGGAACTAGAGGAAGCAAGAATACCATTCTACTTCCTTTCATGTTTTTGTTTTTAAAATTTTTTGCAAGGAGGAAAATTAATTTAGTGGGGTGGGGATGGGGGAACTCTAATGCCCTACTCAGAATTTAGTGTGCTGAATATAGAGAAAATGTTTAAGTAAATATAAAAAATGCCAGATGTATAAAGTAGTCATTTGATTTAGATTAAGAATGAAATTCCTCAAAGGGAGATGATTATTATATTGTGAATATATTTTCCTAAGTCTAGAGAGCAGTGCCTTTAAAAAAAAAAAAAATATATATATATATATATATATATATATATATATATATCCACATATATATGTGAAGGTATTCCACACATATATTAATTGTTATTTTTATTTCTCAAGGTTCTTGCTCAGAATTCTGGTTATGACCCTCAGGAAACACTAGTAAAAGTTCAGGCTGAGCATTTAGAGTCAGAAAAACCTGTTGGTATCGATTTGAATACAGGTAAGAAAGTAAAAAAAAAAATAGCTTCTTAATAAAGAAAGAGCTTATACTATAGTGACCCAGAACTTATAGTAAGGGGGTGGAGGTTTGGATAATTTTAATATTTAAATTTTGGGTGCCTTTTAGTTTACTTTTGAACTTTGAAAATTATTTAATGATTAAAGAAACAGTCATTGAGTGCTTGTTATTTGACTCTTGGGATTCACACAGAGAAAAACAGAGAAAGTCCTTGTTCTTGTGAGCTTATGTTGTAGTGGGCAAGGATAGACAGTAAAAAAATAAACTTAATACATATGTTATTTTTAGCAATTTTTAAGAGTAATAAATTCTATGAAAAAAATAAACTGTATAAGGATGATTGTGAATGTTAGCACATGAGGGTTGGGAGGGGGTTTCAATTTAAAGAGGATAGTTATCAGTGAGAATATGTCTATTGAAAATAAAAAGAAGTGAGGAATGTAGCCATGTGGGGCACTGAGGAAAGAGTATCCTATGCCGAGGGAATGGCCAGTGGAAAAAAATCACTGTCTGATATTTCAGACAATATAGAGAAGGAGGAAGAAGATTGGGGAGGTAGTAGAAAGTCATGTAGGGGCATATAGGCCAGTCTAAAGACTCGGATATTTACTGTAGTGGAATAGAGAGCAATTTAGAGCAGAGGTGTGATGTGGCCTAATTATGTTTAAAAGGATCACTGGCTACTCTATGCAGAGGAGCTAACAACAACTAGAAGGCCGGGCTTGCCATTGGAGAAGACTGTGGGCAGAGCAAGTTGTATAGTGGGGTGGTGGTGACCAGTATTAAGTTTTGCAGAGTTAATTGTGAAGTATCTGTAGACTTTCAAGTAAAATAGACAGTTGTATGTATGAGTCTGGAGCTCAAGAAAGAGGTCTGGGTTGGAGATAAAAGCTTGAGAGTCATCAGAGTGTATATGGTTTAAGTAGAGGAGACTAGATGAGATCATCTAGAGTTAGTGTAGAGAGAATAGAAGAATCCAGGACTGAGCTTTTAGGTACTCCAACAGTAAGAGCTCAGGGAAGAAGAGGAAGAAGCAGCAAAGCAGACAGAAAAGGAGCCACTAGTGCAAAAGAAAAAAAAAACAGGCAGGTTTGCTGTCCTAGAAGACAAGTGAAGGAAGAACAGTCAGGAGGGTATGATCATGGGTGTGAAGTGCTGCTGATTGATGAGGCCTGAGAATTGACCTTTGGATTTGACAACATGGAGGTCATTGGTTACGGTGACAATACTAATTTTGGTGGCATATTAAATATTGTTGGAATATACAACAAATGTTAACATATTAACACTAGAGGCTCGATGCACGGAATTCATGCAAGAGGCTTGGACCCTGCTGTTGTGGCTTCGTCTGGGAGGTCGTTGGGAAGGATGTCCAGTCTAATTAGCATATTACCCTTTTATTATTATAAGTTATAGTATTAAAATTGTTTTTACTTTGCAGGTGAGCCAATGGTAGCAGCAGATGCAGGAGTTTGGGATAATTATTGTGTGAAAAAACAACTTCTTCACTCTTGGTAAGCTTGTATTAATAAAAGAGAAAGACTTTTGGGGACATAATTGATAACACTAAATTTTTTTTCTATTGTTTTTGCCATCCTACATTGGGAAAATGGCTAAGTGTATGAAAAGGCATGGTATTCAGTTATTAAGATTAGCTTCTGCCATTTTATAGTCCCTCTTAACATTTTTGTTCTAGCAATGTAAGTTATAGAAAGTGTTAATCTTTCTAATTATTTGAGGGGAAAGGGAAAGAAATGACTTTACTGAAATAGTACCCAGGCATAGTGGGCAAATCATATAATGTGCTAAAAACGAGGTCAGTTTTGCTGGAAAATACAATCAGGCTTCCACTTTATTAGCAAAAGAATTGGTAATGTTTGTATTTATAATAGCTATGTCTCAGAAAATCTCATACCAACATCACTGAAAAACAAAGTACCTTTAGTAGCTGCAGATTGCTATGGAGAAAAGATAAGAGGAGTTGGTAGATTTTACTCACCTTATCACCTTTTTCTTCAGCACAGTGATTGCTGCGAACATTCTCCTGGTTGATGAAATTATGCGAGCTGGTATGTCTTCTCTCAAAGGGTGATTGAGTTCAAAAATCAACTCTTCTAGAAGCTGAGATTTAGGACATTTTACATCCAACTACCTTTATATAGCCTGAACCATTCTTAATTTTACACAATAAATGCAGCTTATATTTGCTGGTTTTAGCAGTCTCAAAAATTATTTCATCCGGGTATAAAGAACACAAGGAAGATCTTTACAATCAAGAGTAATAATGAAAATATTTTCCCCTAAGAGTTCTAATCTCATGTGGTAGATGTCCTATAGCATCCAGTGGCATAGCCTCTCCATTCCCCTGAGCTGGGCACTCCAGTTGTGCGCTCCTGTGTGGGCTGTGTACACCCTCCTGTTGTAGTTGAGCTTTGGTTGCTGTTGGCACCTCAGTGGGAGGGATTTACCCTCAGGTTGATTGGCTGCGAGGACTGGCTGTGACCACTGTGGAGGATTTCTGGGGTCCATTCCACAGAGCAGAACTTGGTTCATCAGGGCTCTGGTGCTGCTGAATCTGCTGCCCCTTGAGTGTGTCGCTTGTGGAGGTGGTTGGGTGATGCTTCGACATGAGCTGCAGCTGTCTGCCATGGTTCTGGGACATTCCAGAAGATGCAGGTCAAGGTCAGCCACCATCTATGCCCTGCCCAAGACCACCTTGCACGAGCTACAAAGCAATCTGTAGTTGGCTGCTGCTTATGCTGGGCTTGGAGGTGCCCAGAAGAAGCCAAGTTGTAAACCAAGGCTGGCTGCTGTGAGTGCCAAGCCTAGGGCCACTTAACAGGAGGTACAGGGCATGCTCAGGCCAAATGCTGCTTGTTGAGAGATTTTAAAACAGTCTGAAGACAGATCATTTGCATAGAAAAGCCACTGGAAACAGCTTGGGTTGCCCCAGCAAGTTGAGTTTTAGGGAATCACCATGGTGGGCTAACAGCCATAGCCAGGTTGATGGAAACTCATATAGAGCGCCCCAGGCTGACCCTGATGCCAGACAGTTCAGTGCCTTCCTGGATGTCCCAGGTGCCTTTTGAGCTGCTGCCCAGAATTGCAGTTCAGAGGGAGTCCAAATGTGTGTGGGTCGTTTCAGAGGAACACCTGAGTCTCCAGCAGCCCTCTATCTCTCTCAGCCACAAATCCCACTGGCTTTTACAGCCAGAAATTATGGGGACTTCTCTTCCTGGCACTAGAGCCCTAAGCTAGGGTGTCTGATGTGGGCCAAGGTTCCTTTGCTCCTCAGAGGGGACCTCCACAACCCAGATAACCCTCCTGAGTTTGAATACTGAGTAAAATCATATAGTATTTGTCCTTTTGTGACTAGCTTATTTTACTTAGCACAATGACTTCAAGGTTCATCCATGTGTGAAAAGTGTTTGAAATTCCTTCCTTTTTTTTTTTTTAAATCTCTTTATTGATGTCAGAGAGGAAGTGACAGGGAGAGACAGATAGTAAGATCAATGATGAGAGAGAATAATGATTGGCTGTCTCCACACCCCACAGTGGTGATCGGGCCCATAACCCCGGCATGTGCCTTGACCGGGAATCCAACTGTGATGATCTGATTCATAGGTTGACACTCAACCACTGAGCCACATTGGATCATATTCCATAGTATGTATATACCACATTTTGTCTGTCCATCTGATGATGGGCAGTTGGGTTGCTTCTATTTTTGGGTGATTGGGATTAATACTGCTATGAACATATGTATATAAATCCCTGATTTCACTTTTTTTGGTATATACCCAGAGTTGGAATTGTTGGATCAGATGCTAGTCTGTGTTTAATTTTTAAAGAAATCACCATACATTTTATATATCTACTAGCAATGCAAAAGGGTTCTAATTTCTCTGCACCCTTACCAACACTTATTTTCTGTCCAAATGAATGTGAAGTAATATCTCATAATGAGCTAAGCACTTTCAAACATGCTGCATTTTATCTGGCATTTTTCAGTGTTTGTGAATTGAAGATGAAGTAGAGGGTTGTCCACGTTAGCTAAATCTGTCTTGTGCTATAACTGCCAGACCTACCTGTCTGTCTATTTTTTAATTTTTTACCTGAGGATATGTGTCTTGATTTTTTTAGAGAGAGAGGAAGAGGGAGAGAGAAGAGAAGAAGAGAAGAGAAAAAACAATGATTGGTTGTCTGCCATGCGTGCCCTGTCTGGGGATTGAACCTGCAACCTTTTGGTATATGGGATGATGCTCCAACCAAACCACCCAGCCAGGGCTATCCCTATCTATTTTTTTTTAGTCCTCACCTGTGGATATTTTCCCATTGATTTTTATAGAGGAAGAGAGAGGGAAAGACAGAAATATCAATGTGAGAGAAACACATAGGTTGGTTGCCTCCTGCATGTGCCTGGGCCAAGGCCTGGGCCAGGAAGGAGCCTGTAACCGAGGTTGGTGTCCTTGACTGGAATTGAACCCGGAACCCTTTGGTCTGCAGGCCAATGCTCTATCTGCAGCCAAACAGGCTAGGGCCTGACCTATCTTTTTTTTTTTTTTTTTTTTAATGTAAATTGTTTAATTAATTTTTTCTCTTTTGGAAAGTAGCCAAATTTTAAGTATGTAAAAACTTGATGACCTTTAAAAATAAAAAAGACTATCCTAAGTTTGTTTTGTAAATCTCTCAGTTTCAGTTCAAGTATCAGGAGCCAAGAATTGTTTTCCCCCTGTCCACCATTCTCCTAACAATTTGTTTCTTACTTGCCTTTTTTAAATACTCCTTTCCATAACTATAACTATTCCTTTGAGATCGCTTTATTGGTGCCATCACTATGGTTTGATGTTTTGATCCTGTCTGAGATAGTCATACGTTAGTACCCTTCCAGCCTCCCACAAACATCACACCATCTCAGGGCTTGGGCTCTTGAACATAATTCAGTTTAGTATCTCTAAGTCTTAAGGCCTTGTAACAATCCATTCACTCCTCCTTTACAGCTTCCTATATAATTGTCAAAGAGATCTAGGGGAACAAGGATACAATCTTGAAGGAGATCACCACTGACTCTATAAATAGTCTTTCTTTCCTTATCCTGTTCTGGATTGAAGTCTTTAAGCTTATCAATGAGTAAATCAAGTGCCTCATGAATTAGATTTAATCTTCCATCATACGTTTCCTGGCCAGATGTTTCGTCTCTATAGGAAAGGGACAGAGATGGGAAACTGGGAGATGAGTGTTTTAGGGTTTAGAAGATCAATGGTTTATTGAGTTAGTGAAAAACACATACGCTGCGAAGCTATAATATAAAGGTTGCCTTGCAACATATACTTGATTGTTGGTTTTTGACTACACTGTTCTTTACTTATTTCATAAATATTAGCCTTTTTTTAGAAAGGAGGCCTGGGGACCTGAGTTGGAGCCTTTACAGAGAGGCATGTGTTTGAGGACAGAGAGAGAGGGGGGAAGTACCAGAATAGAGATATTTCTCCAGAGCCCACAAACGCTAAGAATGGTTTTCCTACGACCTGACTTGCCATCTTCTCCATGTTCAGCAGAGGGCTTGACACTACAGAACTGAGCTGATGACAGCTACAATGAGCAATGAGCACAGTCTCCTGCATTCTGAGGCTTGCTTAACATTTCTCAAGTGCTTAGTCCAAGAATCAGCTGGCATAGCCCTATGTCTGCTCTTTGCCTGCGCCAGGATGCAGCCAAGTGTCTTGTTGGACAAATAGCCCGTGGGCCTGAACCTGGCTCCCGTCCATGCCTTGGAGACGATTAATCTAGATGTTGAGGTTGAGGAACGGGCTTGGGCCATATGGTTGCCTGGCAGGTGCTTCACAAAAGCTCAAGATTCACAAGGTAAGGCTTCGAGAGCAGTGAGCTTAAAATGATCTTTTCTACTGCCTCTTGCTTCGGTAGCCCCGGAGCTGTATACAAGGGCCATTTTGTTACGTAGCGTTTGTCAGTGGCGGTGCTGTTGACATAGCGTAGACTGTTCTATCCATTGTAGGGTGTTTTGCTTTCCTGTCACCCCTGCTCCTTGTGACAGCCAGGAATGCTGCTGCATTTAGAGATGTCCCCTGGAAGATGGGAGCACTGAAAGGAAACTTTGTTCAGGAATCTCCCCACTTGTTTGTGTTACTTGGTTCATTGTTGTCATTAAACTGTAGCCTCAGGAAGTATTCCATTCTACCTCACCCCCAGCCCAGGTCAGAGACTGTGAAGGGCTCTCCTATGGGAAGGGAAACCTCTTCTGTCGTGGAGTTGTCTTTGTAGAGTGGGGTCGTGGTGGCAGTTAAGTATGCTGGCTCAAGCCATAGTGCTTGGGGTCATAGTCCATCTCTGCCACCTATTAGTGGTGACAGCCTATCTTACAGGATTGTTGAGAGGATAGTATGTGAAATTGCTTCTCAAGTGCTTGGTCCATACTTTATGCTTAACAAGCATTTAGCTGTTATTTTTATTATCATCAGTGGTGTGCATCAGAGGTTAGGGGTACAGTCTGTGACATAAGTTGAGTGAAATCAACTAGTGACAATAGCCAGGAAATGAAAGAAGTCTCAACATGGCTTTGACTGTGGGATCAGACTTGTGCTGCCTGGAGGCAGGCTGATGCTTGAGAGTGTGCCAATGAGTGTGTGTTTTCCTGCCCTCCCTCTCCCCCCTTGACATGCTCTCAAGCTTTACTCCAGACTGTGACTGATGAAACCTGTGCAGTTTTGATGGGGGGCGGAGGGGTAGTGTTGTTGAAAGCCACAAGGCTTGGAAAAGCCATTTTCCTTACAGTGCAGGGAAAATATTTCTGCTTAAGCACTGCCTGACATGAGCTGAAACGTGCACTTGGTTTCCTCTGGACTTAATCCCATGTAACCTTCTTGGGAATGAAGAATACAATACAATAATATTCCAATACCCTCCAATACAATAATATTCTTTAAAAATATTTTTTATTGATTTCAGAAAGGAAAGGAGAGGGATAGAAAGATAGAAACATCAATGATGAGAATCATTGATTGACTGCCTCCTGCACATCCCACATTGAGGATCGAGCCCGCAACCTGGGCATGTGCCCTGACCAGGAATCGAACCGTGATCCCCTGGCTCATAGGTCAATGCTCAACCACTGAGCCATGTCAGCCAGGCAACAATAACATTTTTGACATCACAAGAAAACTACAGAACAATAAGCAAAAATCCTCAATAAAATATTAGCAAGCTGAATCCAACATCATAGAGAAAAGATCATACACTATGACCAAGTAGTAGGATTTATTTCAGGAATGAGAGGTCGTTTTAACATCCAAAAGCAATTCATATAATACACCACATTAGTATAATAAAGGACGAAATCCACACAATCAGCGTATACACAAAAATCATTTATAAATTCACGATATAGTTCAATAAGCTTAGAGTAGAAGGAAGCTTCCTTAACCTGATAAAAGGCATCTACAAAAACCCCACAGGAATCATCAGACTTGCTGTGAAAGCCTGGATGCCTTCCACGTTAGTTTAGAAACAAAGCAAGGATGTTTACTTTCACCTGTTTCATCATGGTGCTAGAGGTTTCAGCGAGCGCTGTCAGATGAGAAAAGGAAATAAAAGGACTTCATATTGGAAAGGAAGAAGCAAAACTGTCTTTATTTACAAACACCATTATCTGCCATCTAGGAAATTCTAAGGCATTAATAAACACATGTTTCCCCCGGAGGAGAGTCCATTGTGAAGTCTGCATGAGAATGGGTTTTGGGGACTCACTTCCCGGAGCCCCGCAGGAGCCTGGCACCCTGGGCCGTGGACAGGAGAGATGTTAAATGGGAAATTAAAAACCTGTCTGCCGCCTGGTATGTGGTTAATTTATCTACTAGCGACAGTTTGCTCTGATGTGTGTCCCTAAGATAAGAATGTAGATGTTGTCGGCTGTTTTAAACTCTCTTGAAAGGCCGGTGCCTTCTCGTGATTTACTGAGTGTAAGCACGGCTCTTGCCAGAGGGATGGGAGGAGCAGGGACTTTGGAATTAGATTCTAGTTTGAATCCTGCTGTGTTCCCTTACTTCGCTGTGGGGTTTGGGGGCAACTCGTTAGCTTCAGTGTCCAAACGGAGACGATGGTTATAACTACTGTATCTGTTAAGATACGGATTTGGCTGAGATAAGGAATAATAAGTTAAAACAGTACAGAAGTTGATTTTTTGCTCGTGTTCAGGGGCAGGGAGATCAGGGATTTCTCAGTAGCATCTGGGGCCCTGGACCCTAATTTTTTTTTGGTTCTGTTCTGAACGCATGGTTTTCACTCTCAGACTCGCCTTTAGGATCCATGTCTGTGGAACTTCAGCTGTTATATCCAAGTTCCAAGCAGGAGAACAGGCTCAAAGGGCCCACCTCAGGAGACTCTTCCTTTTATGCAGCTTTCCCAGAAGTCCCACGTAATTATATCCTCTACATTGTGTTAGCCGCAGCGTAGTCTTCTGACAATGCCTAATTGCAGTACAGGCTTTAAAATGTAGTCTTGCCCTAGCCAGTTTGGCCCAGTGGATAGAGCGTTAGCCTGCAGACTGAAGGGTTTCGGGTTTGATTCCCATCAAGGGCACATGCCTGGGTTACGGGCTCCATCCCCAGTGGGGGGCGTGCAGGAGGCAGACATTCCATGATTCTCATCATTGATTTTTTTCTATCTCTCCTTCTCCCTACCTCTCTGAAATAAATAATAATAATAAAAGAACTTCTTTAAAAATGTAGTCTTTAGTTAGACACATTGGCATTGGAGATAAAAATCATGATTCTCATGCTGCGGGGGTAGGGAATCAGGACAGGCAAAGCGTTACTCTGCTGAGCTGACGGGAGGGCTCAGGGATGCTATGCATGAAATGTCAAGCAGAGCAGAAGCTCAGGGGTCTCCTCCTGCACTACTCCCACCTAGTCTCTCGTTTTGTTGTTATACATCCTCACCTGAGGATATTTTTTTGCATTGCTTTTTAGAGTGGGAGGGAGGAGGGACCAGGTGAGTGGAAGGGGGCAGGAAGAGTGTGAGAGGGAGGGAGAAACATGGATGTGAGAGAGGAACATGGATTGGTTGCCTCCTGGATGTGCTCAGACTGAGGATAGAACTGCTATCTAGGCATATGCCCTGACCAGAAATCAAACCTACAGTCTTTTTGAAGCCTCATCCTTCGACCAGCTGAGCCCCCCTGCCAGGGCTCTCACATTCTTTAGTCAGGAGTAAGAGGAATGCTTCTTACGGGGCTGAGTATAGGGTCTAAGTCAAGCATGTCAAACTCAAAGGTTAACAGGGGCCAAATAAACAAGGTTTAAGTTTATGTGGGCCGCAAAAAAAAACAAAAGCTCCAATTTTCATAGAAACTTTCATTGGTTTATTTGGATAGAGACATGCTGAATGCAAAGGGCTGAAATAAATGAGTAATTGTTAAAATAATAGAACATTCTAATAAAAATGAATATTTTTTCTTGAACATTAACTTACCAGACACTGAATAACTGCATAAATTAATAAGTGTAATGCAAAAAGACCCAGGGTCAAACCAGGAAGAAGGCCAAGGATCTGCCCCCCTCCCTGTATGGGGTCCCTTAGCAGTGGGCATGGATCCTCAAGTATATCCCATTTCTAACCCACCCACCCCATCCATTGCAGAAAGCAAGGACCCACCCTGACTCCAGCATTCCTGGGAGGAGAAGCAACTGACTTAGGGGAGTAGCCCAGCCCATACCCAGTAGGCGCAGAGTTAGGAGATAACAGAGTTAGGCTCCTCCCAGGCCTATGGCATATCCCTCTGTGCCCGGCCACCCCTGCACCTCTGCCCTCGCCCCTCTAGCCGCCAGCTTCTCTACTTATTCCTCTCCCCCCCTGCGCACGGTAGCCTCTGACAAGCTGGCTAAAGCAATCCTACCTTCTGCCCAGTAGCTCTGTCCCCGACTCCGGAGCATCGGTCACCTATGGGCTCGCTGGGCCCACTCTCCCCACACCCTCACTGCCGCCGGCAGCAAGAAGGGTTTATGGCTCTGGGTTTTATTCTAAAAGTATGTTTTCAATTAAAGTTGAGAGGTATGAAAGAATGCTACCTCAGGCCAGGCGAGCAGACCCTCTGAAGCTTCCCCTCACACAGATGGTTTATAGCATGTTTAATTAATGAGAGATGCGCACATGGGGGCCCTGATAGCCTGCAGCAAAACCAAGAGGCTGGGGAGCGAGATGCCGCCCGAGCTGGAGCAGGGAGCCCTTCCGCCCTGTCCCCTCCGTGGCGAGCCTGACAGGCCGCACCGGGCCAGCCCTGAGAATGATTGCTTGCACCCGGGTCCCGAGCCCTGTACCCCCACGTGGGAAAGGAAGGATGCGGAAGGGCAAGCCACTCCATACAAATCAGAGGGGGCTTAGGGGCCTCTGCAGACCTTGCTGTCGGATAGTTTAAGCCTCTCTCATACAAATGCCTCCTTTCCTCACGCCTCCGCCTGGAGCAAGTCTTTCAACGTCGCTGGGCCTTCGTATTCTCACGGGGAAGGGAAGGATTGAAGCACCATACACCTGTAGGCTTGAAAGGATCATGAAGTCCAGCTAATTCAATCACCCGGGCCTGAACACCGACCAAAACTCTGCCGCCAAGAAGGGGCCTGGTCTCCTAACGCTGCGCCTACTGGGTGTGGGCTGGGCTACTCCCCTAAGTCAGTTGCTTCTCCTCCCAGGAATGCTGAGTCAGGGTGGGTCCTTGCTTTCTGCAATGGATGGGATGGGTGGTTTAGAAATGGGATATACTTGAGGATCCATGCCCACTGCTAAGGGACCCCATACAGGGAGGGGGGCAGATCCTTGGCCTTCTTCCTGGTTTGACCCTGGGTCTTTCCCCCCCACTGTCCCTGCCCTGCCCATATCCCTGGGAATAATTTTGAAGTTTTGTGGTTGCTGTCGCTTATGAGATGGGAGCAGGAGGTGGTGGGGATTTCAGTCAAGGCCTGGCACCCTGGGTTCCCTGCCCCGTGGCTGGATTTCTTGGAGATGGGCAGGGCAACTGGTGTTCACTCATGACATTCTTTCCAACTGCTCCCTCAGAAGTACAGAACGGCAAGAAGCATCCCCATTTCTCCGGTTCCCAGAGAAGGAAAGGAAAGGCTGGAATAGAAAGTGATGTGCCCGGGGTCAAACAACAATTAGAGCCGCAGCCCAGAACTAAGGCCTCTGGCATCAAGGCCAGTTCTCTTCCTGCTCCACCTCACTGCCTCTTCCGGTCTCCCCTCCTCTGGGTCTCGGAGCGGAGGGGTGACGGAGGCAGGGCCAGTGTACTGTGCACCTGATACCCAGCTGACCCAGCCCGGGGTGGGCGCTGCTGCCTTTGGTTTCCTGAGGGGACTGCAGGCCAACGAGAAGCAGCTAATTCAGATCTGCCCCCACTGCCTACTGCAGAGCCTCCTATGGGCCCTCAGTTATGTGTATTAAGTGAAGAGGGGAGTGAGTTAATGGATGAGGGAAAGAAGGAGGGAGGGAAGCTTGTCCCCTTTAAGGGAAGCCATTCTGCCGGCCTCTCAGACTCAGAAATCTGAGTGATTCAAGCCAGGGAAACCATCCAGTGACTCTACACTAGCCCAACCTGCTCCTTTTTTTTGTTTTTGTTAATCCTCACAAGAATGTTTTTTCCATTGATTTGTAGGGAGAAAGAGAAAGGGAAAGACAGAGAGAAACACATGGATTGGTTACTTCCTGCATGGACCCTGACCAGGGCCCAGGCTAGGGAGGAGCCGGCAACTGAGGTACATGCCCTTGACTGGAACCGAACCCGGGACTCGTTGGTCTGCAGGCCAACCCTCTATCCACTGAGCCAAACCGGCTAGTGCCCAACCTGCTCCTTTTAAAGAGGACGTCCAAACAGGAAGTGACAGGCCTGCGGTCACAAGCCCACTTGAGGAGAGCCAGGCCCTGAACCCAGGTCTCCTGACTCCTGCTCTTCCCTCTTGCCCTGGGTAGGGATCAAGGACAGGAGGATCTGAGCCACTTAGAACGGACTTCAAGTCAAGTCACGCCAGCCTCTCTCCACCTAATCTCCCCAAATCAATTTGCAAAACTTCCATTAATACTGCCAGGAAATCTGCAAGCTGTTTAAAGCCAGGGCCCCACAGCAACTGCCTGCATAATGGCTACCTGGGGGAAGACAGGCATTAACGGCATAATTACAGATTAGTGTGGCCTTGGGCAGTTCAACAGAGTTTACTTTTCTCAGAAGCTGGAGGTAGAAGAACTTTAAAACTCTTGGAAGAGACTCACACTCCCCAAGGGCTGGGCCAGGCGGCTTTGCATCTCTGGTATCATCACTCTCCTTGCCCCCAGGAGGCTGGAGAGGGACAATGGAACCACAAACCCTCAACTTGTCTGCCAGGTGGAGTGGGTCTGACCCAAACTAACACTGTAGAGCAGGGATGGGGACCCTTTTTCTGCTAGGGGCCCTTTGGATATTTATAACATCATTTGCGGGTCATACAACATCATCGACTTAAGAAGTGGGCTGCTCTATTTGGCCAAACATTTAATTATTCGCCCCTAATGCGTTGGTAGGGCCAGACCAAGTGACTTCTTGGGCCTTACACGGCCCTCGGGCCGGACGTTCCCCACCCCTGCCGCAGAGCACGGCTTCTCCAGCTCTGGTGGACAGCCGCGGCACCCGGGCGTGCTGTGAAGGCAGGGTCTGGTTTCTGAAGGCCGGGGGGTGGGGGGGGGGAAGGCTGAGACCCTGCCTGTGTAACAGCGCCAGGTGCTGCCCATACAGCAGTTCTTAGAACACAGTGAGTAGCAGGGCCTGGGTCTCCGGGGGTTGCAGCTGTCAGGTTTTAGGGAGCTGTGGCCATTTGTCCGCAGCCTTCCTTTTTTAAAAAAAAAATATTTTATTGATTTTTTACAGAGAGGAAGGGAGAGGGACAGAGAGCTAGAAACATCAATGAGAGTCATCGATCAGCTGCCTCTTGCACGCCCCCTACCGGGGATGTGCCTGCAACCAAGGTACATGCCCTTCTTTGACCGGAATCGAACCCGGGACACTTCAGTCCGCAGGCTGATGCTCTATCCACTGAGCCAAACCGGTTTCGGCTGCAGCCTTCCTTCACCCCACCGTGGGCTCAGTCCATCCCCTCTGGGAAGACTCGGGCATCCCTGGCATCGTAAAAAGAGCCTAGATCTCAGCGTCAGACACACCTGGGCTTGAATTCCAGCTCTGCCATCGACTGGCTACGGGCGTTAGGCAGGTCGTTTTACGCCCACTGGGCCTCTGTTTCCTCACCTGCAGAATGGGGATGCTAAGCCGGTCTCTGCTTCTCCGGGATGGCATGGGATTTAACAAAATGGTGGTGCGGCAGCACTCTGCCAACTGGAAAGCCCTATGCACGTTTACGGTAAGGGCCATTGTAGCAGAATGCCGTTATTAAAATGACTTTTCCCTCCGCCTGTCGCCTGCCTGGTGAATTTCTGAGGGGGGCAGGTCAAATACCCATCCACTGTGAAACCTCCCACCGCCAGGGTGGTCTTCCCTTGTCCTTGCTTCCTCAGGCCGGAACTTTCCCTGTCAGAGTTTATGGAGCGCTGTTGGTGCCCCCACTACATGCTGAATCCTGACTGTGCCTTTCTCTTTTCTGTCTGACATTTGGAAGGGCCTGCCTCAACAGATACTATAGTTAAGTGACAGAATGATTTACTCCTAAGGGCATGGTAGAGCAAGCTGCGCCCCCCTCCCCCCACGAATTTCCCTTCCAGCATCTTCCCCTCTGAATCTCCTCCTGGACCCCACTCACCCTCCCTCCGCCCCTCCCTGGCCCATCCCTTCCTCCCTCCCTCCCTCATTTCACGCATGGAACTCGATGGGGAGCTCCTGTTCCACGCCTGAAGGATTAAATGCAGTGATGAGAAATGTGTTTTCTTATTGTTTTAGGAAGCTGAGCAGGGCGGGGGCGAGGGAGGAAGAAATTGAATCAGAGGCAACAATTTATCTTGTGCTAAAGGGACTATGAGGATTCCGGGAAGCCATGCTCTTACTTAGCACCCCTCCCCAGTGCTGGCCCCTCCTTTGTTGGTGATGGTGGTGGGGTTGGGGGTGGGGGTGGTGGGGGGAGGATAATTAGCTGGGACAGCTGGCAGTCCACACGTGCCTGCCCTTGTGCATGAATGAGGGGATGGGGCTCCATGACCTTGAATGGAATCCCCTGGTTCTGCTCGGTGACCTCTTTCCATTGCAAACACATGCAGGGACTTCCCAGCCACCATAGCCTCCGCCTGGGTTTCTTAGTCATTGAGGGGCCATGGAGAGATGCAGTAGGAAGGAGACAAGGCAATGATTCTGCCATTTCTGGGTGTGCCACCTTACGCCCGTTTCCCTCTCTGAAAAGAAGGTTAAGGACATACGGATGCGATTCATATGGGCTGGATGGGTTCCATGACCACCTAGCCCATAACCTCCCGGGCCCCAAATCCCCATTTTGTCCTTGTGCTCGGAGAGGTTCTGCCTTTGGGGCTGATTCACGCCGACGGACACATGTAAGAAGCAGATGCCTCCCCGTGAGGATGCTACACTGTGGCTCATCCAGAGAAACCCAACTGCCAGGTGGATGAATGCCCACCTTCGCAAGGCTGATGCCACAGAGAGCCAGGCCCAGGTGCGGGCTCTGCCCCTTACTCGCTGTGTGGATTTCTCCACGGCGGAGCTCGGTTTCTTCTTCTACACAATGGGGAGAAGAAGAATTCCTCCCTGCCGGAACGGTGTGAGGGATAATGAACTAGTGTTTGTTAAAGGCTTAGCTCAGTGTGGCATTTAGAGGACACTTCGCAAGGCATTAGCTGTTGTTGCTGTTATTGGTTGGTTTTAATTAAGCTGGGCTTGCATCCATCACTTACGTGGATTTTCTAAGGAAGGTTAGCCACCAAGTTCTCTCCCAGAGTGAGAGCTGGGATGGGCACTGTCAAGACTTGCTTCTGGGAGGGATTTTTTATTTTTCTATTGCTGATCAAACACCTGTAGGCATTAGACATGATACAGTGATGGGGTTTCTATTCAATTACAGCTGTGATCGTACCTGGCCTCCCTGAGATTCCTCTTTGCAGGAAGATGATGGGTGGCTTGGCTCTTCCCAACCTCCTCACTCACAGGATCAGAGCCAGTCTCTAAGTTGGGTGATGGCATTAATTATAATAACGCTATGAACAGTAGCACTTGCCTAACCAGTTGCTCAGTGGTTAGAGCATCGGCCCTTGGACTGAGGGTCCAAGGTTTGATTCTGATCAAGGGCATGTACCTTGGTTGCCTTGATCAAGGCAGGTACCTTGATCCCCAGTAGAGGGTATATAGGAGGCAGCTGATCGATGTTTCTCTTTCATCCTGTGTTTCCCTCTCCCTTCCTCTCTCTAAAAAATCAATAAAAATTATATATATAAACGGAGTGGCCAGATTATTATGCATTCAGAGATCATGACACAACCACCTGAGGCAGATTTCGTTGCCATCCCCATTTTACATATGAGGAAACTGAGGCCGGAGAGGTTAAGTAACTTTGCCCAAGACTCCACATTTGGTTCATTATCCCCGCAGGTGTGAGATTTATTGTGTAACAATGCTATCCTTGGAAATAAGTCATTTGGCACACGTGGAAAGACATCTGCAGGGTTCGATTCCCGGTCAGCCTGTCTCAGGACTCGTAGTTGGGTGCTCTGTCTGCCTTTGTCAGAAGAGGTGTGGCGGAGTGAACCTCCAGGGTCTGGCTACCCGGGTCTCTCCTCTGTCTCCTGCCCTTGCTCTGACCCCATCCCCAGAGTGAAGATGGGGCGTGCCCCCTCCTCTGCGGTGGTGGAGGGAGGGAGGGAGGGAGGGAGGGGGTGCTGTGCAGATGAGGAGATGGTGGGGGTGGGGAACCTCTCTGGGCTCAGGAGCTGCAGCTCTTGTTTGGAAATACAAATTGCAGCAAATTTGTCGTCTCTGGAGAGAAATTGCGGCTGGCAATTTCAGTGTTTTTCGCGCTTTTTTTTTTTTTTTTTTTTTTTTTTTTTTTTTAATTTTTTTATTAAATCTTTATTGCTCAGATTATTACAATTGTTTCTCCTTTTTCTCCCCCATAGCTCCCTTCCACCCGATTCCCACCCCACCCTCTGCCCTTACCCCCTCCCCCCACTATTGTCCTCATCCATAGGTTATACAATTTTAATCCAGTCTCTTTCTGCACCCCACACCCCTTCACCCTGATAATTATCTATCCACTCCCTTTCTTTGCCCCTAATTCTATTATATTCACCAGTTTATTCTATTCCTGAGATTTTTAATTCACTTGACCTTCTTCCTCTTCTTAAGTAATACCTTTCAGCATTTCATATAATACTGGTTTGGTGGTGATGAACTCCTTTAGCTTTTTCTTATCTGTGAAGCTCTTTATCTGCCCTTCAATTCTGAATGATAACTTTGCTGGATACAGTAATCTTGGTTGTAGGTTCTCCCTATTCATCACTTTGAATATTTCTTGCCACTCCCTTCTGGCCTGCATGGTTTCTGTTGAGAAATCAGCTGATAGTCGTATGGGTGCTCCCTTATAGGTAACCAACTGCTTTTCTCTTGCTGCTTGTAAGATCCTCTTTTTGTCTTTTACCCTTGGCATATTGATGATGATGTGTCGAGAAGAATTTTTCTTTGGATTCCTCTTGTTTGGGGTTCTGTAGGCTTCCTGTACTTGTAAGTCTATTTCTTTCACCAGGTGAGGGAAGTTTTCTGATATTATTTCTTCAAATATGTTTTCAGTATTTTGCACTCCCTCTTCTTCTGGCACCCCCATAATTCTGATGTTGGTGCGCTTGCAGTTGTCCCAGAGGCTCCTTACACTATCTTCAACTTTCTGGATCCTCTTTTCTTCTTCCTTCTCCAGCGGAGTGTCTTTTGGCTCTTTGATCTGATTCTTGTGTTCTTCCATTCTGCTGTTGGATCTCTGCATAATATTTTCCAATTTAGTCAGTTTATCTATACTTTTTAGTTGGGTCTCATGGAGTTTATCGAGCTTTTCTAGAATATTGTTGCATAACCTTAGAACCGTAGTTCTGAACTCTATATCCTCCATCTCTTTTGTTTGAGATCTGTTTCCTTGTCTCGGCATTATCACTATTTTTCAGAGTTGGTAGGATGGCTTTGTGTGTTTGGTGTCCTATATAGCACAGTGGATCAACCTCCTCAGTTACCTGAGGTAGACACTCTTGGTGATCCCCTTTGTGGACTGCGTGCACAGCTTTGTTGTAGCTAAGTCTCTATTGTTGTGAATTGACCTTCAGGCCAATTGGATGTGGGTATCAGCTGTGTCTACTCTGGGATAACTTCTGTATTGGAGACAGTCTTATAGGATCAGACTTGAAAAACTGCAGAAGCCTCTGCTCAGCTTGGATGGGGCGGAGTCTCAGGGCTGAACTGACAGTCTTGGCTTCTGCCCTGCCCTTGTGCACTCGCCTGAGTTTCCGCCTGACCGGCCCAGGTTCCCCAAGCAAGAGCGTGGGTGCCGCAGGGGCTCACCCGGACTTGGGCTGGTCTCTGTAGTCTGGAGCTTCTGACTCCTTCCGCTACAGAGAGGCCGCCATCTTGTACATAGAGGCAGCAGCAGCCTCCGTGGTCAGACTGGAGCTTCTGACTCCTTCCGCTACGGAGAGGCCGCCACCTTGTACAGAGAGGCGGCGGCAGCCTCCGCGGTCAGACCTGGAGCTTCTGACTCCTTCCGCTCCGGAGAGGCGGCGGCCAGACCTCAGCTCGTACTTGCTCACGCGCGCGAGTCTGTAGACCCTGCCGGCTGCAACTGCGACTCCCGGTCCCCGGTCTCTGAGTCTCTGAGTCTCTGGGTGCCTTTCTCTGCAGTCCAGACTCCACCCGTATGAGCCTGGGACCACGGAATTTCAGCCGGGGCTGGGTTCAGTGCAGTCGGAAAGGGTTCCGTGCAATCGGGATTCCTCCCCTCCCACCGCCAGCCAGGCAGGTATTCGGCGCCCGCGTGCGCGAGCGTCTCCCTACCTCAGTGCTTTTCGGCTCCCAGTCCGTTCCGTGGGCCTCTCTCTTTCTTTCTAGTTGTAGCTATTCCACTCCGCCAGTTTTCCTGACGTTTTGGTGAAGTCCTTTTTGATTTTAGTTGTTTTTTTAATTAAATTGTTGATGAGGCGGCAGCTTAGGAGACTGCCTAGGCCGCCATCTTGGATGTTCTCGTTTTTCGCGCTTTGATGCTCCCGTCTGTTTAAGGGGAGAGGAAGGGGCTCGGAGGGAATCGGACCGGGCCTCTGTGAGTGGGAAGGAAGGCTGAAAAGAGAGCAGGAAAAACAAGTAGGGTGCGGTGGTGGCCGAAATGTTTTGAAAAAGGCTCCTCTTCTAATCCCGGCAGGCTGGGCCTGCACTCTGGGGCTGAGACCTTGCGTGGGGCCTGGCTGTGGCTGGGGGGTGGCCTGGGCACACCACTGCTGTATTTACAGCACCATCGCCAGACGAGGGCCAGCCGGTGGAAGTGCGGGCCTGTCCTGGTCCCTGGCTGGTGGCAGCTTAGGCCAAATGAGGTAGTAAAGTGATGCACCTGGCTTTAAAGCCCTCAAGCCCAGTGGCTAACCTTCCCTCATTTGGTAGATCGGAGTAGAGAAGAAACACTCGGATGACAGCACTTACTCTGAGTCTCGTGCTACTTTAAGGCCTTAGGCCTGTTAACCCGTTCGATCCTCACAGCAACCCTATTAGGAGGGTGCTGTTAATTTCCTCATCTGATAGAAGGGAAACCTGAGAGACAGAGAGGTTAAGCGACCTGGCCCAGGGTCACACAGGAAGTTGGTAGCAGGAACTCAAGTCTCTTGACGATTAGTCTTGGATTTGATCCCAAGGGGCAGTTATGAAGTTAGTCCAAGGCTGACCCTCCAAGACCAGGTGTTGGGGAAAGTAACCAGGGTGTTCTAAATCAAGGCTAATTGTTGGGGTGTGCCTGGCTAATTGTGGGGGCTTCCTGGAGCAGTAGATGTTTCTGGAGCAGTGAGGAAGATCTGAGAGGTTGGTGCGGTGGGTACTGCAGGCATGTGACCCTGCACAGGCAGAGGCTGGGCTGGTGTGGGACGATTGGGCAAAGGGGGCTCTGGGCAGGTTAGCAATCTGGGAGGCTTGTCTGAGGAAGAAGGGGAAGGGACATCAGTGGCAGAGCATTAGCACCTGGGTCTCTTCATTCATTCATTCATTCATTCACCAAACATTCCTGAAGCCTCTTCTTCATGGCGGATCCTATGCTGGGTGGCGGGGAGATAGAAATGAACAAGGCCCAGACCTGGCCTTGGAGATGACTGTAGGCTTTGCACAACAGACTTGTAATGAAGTCAATTATAGCATTTTGTGATGAGGGTTTTGATAGTTCGAGGTACCAGGGTACCTTGTGTTCAGAGGAGGGGCACGAGTGCACATTGGCAGTGGAGGGACAGTGAGGGAAGGCAGCCGAGAAGAGCTGACTTCTGAGCGGAGGTAGGACGAGAAGCAGCCAGAGGTCCTCAGTTTGGCGCTGCAGAGTCCCCGTGGGAGCTGATGCCCGGGTCCTGCCCAGACTCATTGGATCAGAATCTCCCCTGGTTATTCTAATGTGCAGCCAGGAACGAGAGCCGCTGAATTACAGGAAGAAGCTGATGGGGAAGGGGATAACAGGGTGGGAGGGTGGGGTGGGGGCTCAGCCAGACGGCAGGGGCTGGGGAGCAGTGGGTTCTGGATGAATGATGCAGGAAGAGCCGTCAGCGGGTCAGCGGGCACACACCTGGTGGCCCAGGCCCTGGGACAGGGACTCTCCGTGCTGCCAGCCCCTCCTGGGGCTCGCACCCGGGAGTGCTGGCTGGACAGGAATTCGGCGAATACTTCTGTTTCCGTCACCGCTTCTCCGCGGAGCTGTCAGCCGCGCTGCAGCTGTGTGCAGAGCCTGCTGCTGGAAGGGGCGGCGGGCCAGTAATAAAGGGCCCTTGGCTCTCAGAGGCAGCTCAGGGCTGCGAGGAGGGTGTGGAGGCCTCAGGGGCGGATGGACAGTGCTTGTCGGAGACCTGGAACTGGGAGGAACTTGGGAGGGGTCTGATGACCCACTGTGGCGGCCCAGAGTCCAGGGTAACTGGGAAGTAGCGGCCACAGCCCCTGGAGGGGAAAGGAGTGACAGCTCTCATTGGCTGGTTTGTGCCCCGGGGTCAGGCGGGCATTTTCATGTCATGCTGGGCACTCTGCAAGGCCTTTCTGAGCGGGCTGTGTCCCACCCGCCGCTGGCATCAGCCCTGAGGTCCCAGTGCCCTCGGGTCAGACAGATCTAAGTTTCCAGCCACACACCTGCCCTCTGACCCTGGGCCTCTGGGGCAAGTCTGCTTTGTTGCAAGCAAATGAGGATCGAAATCCTAGTTCACGGGTTTTTACAGCTGTGCCTCTGAAAAGCGACCCGGACGGTTCAGAGTAGCCTCTGTCCCTTTCCCTTCTCGGCAGGGCTGTGGCCCCGCCTCGGCCATGATCCTGCCGAGGTCAAGGTCCCAGCAATGCTTCCCACGTCCTCCTGGCCTGGACATGGGTGCAGAGGAGTGGGCTGTGGGTTTATGGGTAAGGGCAGCTCTTGCCTGGAGGAAGGTGATGGGAGTTATGGAGGCACTGCCGAGGAGAAGGCCATTGGCAATTTAGGAAGAATTCTGGAGAGATAGATTCTTGTTGCTAGGTGACCAGCAGGGGCCAGTCAGGAGAGGTGAGTAGGACCATGAAAAACCAGGAGGGACAGTGAGGGAAGCTATAGTTGTAGCTTTTCAGTGAATTCCTGCCCCCTCTAAGGTCCTGACTTTTGGCTTCCTCTCCTTCTCTGCTCCCCTGATCCAGTGCCATCAAAAGCGAGTATGTGTGGAGGTAGGACAAAGTTCTAGGCTGTTGGCTTGAGGTTTTTATTTTCTTCCTCTTTATTAATATGTGCAGTATGTGTTGTGTGTGTATGTTTGAGTGGGTGTATATGTGCATGCCGGGGGCGGGGGTTCATACACGTGTGTGTGAATATGAAAAGTTACTTGCCCAGCTGGTGTGGCTCAGTGGTTGAGCATCAACCTATGAACGAGGAAGTCACAGTTTGGTTCCCAGTCAGGGCACATGCTCAGGTTTCAGGCTCGATCCCTAATAGGGGTCATTCAGGAGGCAGCTAATCAATGGTTCTCTCTCATCATTGATGTTTCTCTCTCTCCCTCTCCCCTCCTCTCTGAAATCAATAAAAATATATTTAGAAAAATATGTAAGAAGACAGTTCGCAGAAGGGCTGCATGGCAACCGCTTCCCCATGCGCATGCTTATCACGTGCCAGGCACTTGCTATGTTCCTTTCCCCAGCTTCCATCATCTCCCTGAATCCCCCCAGCCATCCTGTGAAGTAAGCAAGTATGCCCCTGTTTTACGGATAAAACACAGGTTCGGAGAGCTTAAGGATTTGTCCGAGGGGCCCGGACCAAGGAGTGGGAGAATCGGGATTTGAATTCAGATTTGCCTGTGCACTTGAGCACCGAGTAACGAACGTTCTGTAGAGACAGTGTTCCCTAGCTCAGCGGAGCTATTCCCAGCTTCAGGAGAAGGGCAGGTGCGGGGGAGGTGCCGGGTGTAGGACTCAGCAGACCCGAGGTCTGTTCTCACTTTTGTCACCGATGATTCACTCTTTGACTGTCACCTTCCTTGGGCCCCGCTGTCCTGACCTGAGTGGTCCTGTTTAAGCGATACCCTATGGCTCTCTCTTAGGAAGGGATCCGGGTCCCCAGTCATGGCTGATTAGACGGGGTGCTCAGACGGACTGTCTTAGCCAAGGCCAGGCAGCTCCGGAGGATTCCCAGGACAGAGCCCTGAAGGGAGTCGGGCAGAAGCCTGCCCCTCCTGTCATGGCGGTTCCTGGGCTCAAGTAGACAGATGCAGAGTGTGGTTGGTGCACAGGACTTGGAGCTGGAGTCAGGGAGTCGAGGGGGCTGAGATGCAGCCGGGGAGCTGACTTGCCCACAAGACACCAGGAAACCATTGGTGACATCACCAACCCATGGGCACACCTTCTTGCTGCTGCTTCTGATGAGGGGTCAGCGGCTCTAAGCCTGGAATCCAGGGCCCTCAGACACGATGGATAAGGCTGTTAGGATGGGGAAACTCAAAATTGGAGGGGCCACCTGGAAACCCCTGAGCTGGCTTCAGAATCCCCTCTGAAACGTTGGGGTTCCAGCTCTGGCCAATGATTGGCTGATGGCATCTGGTGACCAATAATTCCAACTCAGCCCAGACCTACTGTGTGTCAGGAACTTTTACACATCCTGCCTTATTAGATGTAATCGCAGACCTGTGGTGGGTATTGTTAATCCCTGCTCGACAGGCAAGCACTGAGGCACAGAAATGGTAATTTCCCCAAGAATCATTGGTGATTAGGCCCAGAGGGTTTGAAAAAGGCTGTCTCTGGAAGGACTTCCTTTTGAATGGGTGTGGAGCACCGAACATGTGCCTAGCTTTGTGTTAAAAACCCTCTGAGACAATATCCCATTTAAATCCTTCCAAATACTAACCGAGGAGAGAATTATTCTTCCTCCTTAACAGATGAAGTTAAGGAGGAAGCAGTAGAGCTGGGATCCAAACCCAGGCCACGCTAAGAAACTGCCTCGCCCAGGCCCTGGCCTGGTCAGCGGGGTGGGCCACGCCAGCCCCTGCCCCTGCCGCCTAGAAGTGCTGGTTAGCCGTGCTCCCGCTGGCGTGGGCACGGGCCCCCTTGCCACAGACGTGTCCGGTGAGGGAAAGAGCCCCGAGGATAATGTCTTTATGGAAATGGGCTTGGGCCGAAGGCAGCGGGGACATTAGTCTTCAGGAGATGCTGTCCTCCGCTCCGCTGCTCGTGGCCTGAGGGTTTCCCTGGGGGCTCCCCCATCCCACCGGTCCCTTCCTGTACTTGCCCTGCCCACTGCTCCGCCCCAGCCAGCCCTGAGACCATGATGCTGTGCCCTCTCGCTCAGCTCCCCGCCCTGGGCCCACCAGGACCGGGTGGGGCCTTGGGAGCTGGGCTCAGTGGCAGCAGGAGGCCTTCCGGCTGGATCCCGGAAGCACTTCCAGACAGTGGGGTTGCGGGACGGGGCTTAACGCTGCCCACCGCCAGGTGCAGGGACAATGAAAAGGGCCCAGGTGCTGAAACCGGTTTGGCTCAGTGGTAGAGCATCCGTCTGCGGACTGAAAGGTCCCAGGTTCGATTCCGGTCAAGGGCATGTACATTGGTTGCGGGCACATCCCCTGTAGGGGGTGTGCAAGAGGCAGCTGATCGATGCTTTTCTCTCATCGATGTTTCTAACTCCCTATCCCTCGCTCTTCCTCTCTGTAAAAAAATCAATAAAATATATTTTAAAAAAAGAAAAGGGCCCAGGTGTTTGGGGTGAGGGTGGGGGGTGGGGGTACCTGCCCTTTAACCCTAAGCTTGGGCAGGGTTCCGACTCATCTATGCCCCCTGGGTCCGCATCCACATGCTGGACTTGGAACTCCTCCGCCCACACCCCCATTCTGCGCTTGCTCCTTGTAGCCCAGATTTCTCCCAGCCTCAGAGTTTGGAGCGGGGTTCAGGATCCCAGAGACAATCCAGCAAAGCGCCTCTGACTCCCCCCAATAGCCCCACCCGCTCGCTCTGTGCTGGCGAAGATTTCAGGCTTTCTGAGCACAGGGACCTCCTCCCCTGACTGCCTGTTGGGGGCAGCCTTACCCCACGCACCCTCCGCAGAGCCCCGTTGCTCTAATGGTTGGGGAGGGGAAGGGGGGGCTCTGGTAGGAAGAGGCAGGGAGCTGGATCCCCTCCTCCCCATCCCCGGGGCCTGGGGGAAGGGACAGGAGGGAAGATGGCGGGGTGAGGGTAGGCAGGGGTGCAGCTGGCTGTGTGGGTGGGGCATCTGGGTGTTCTCAGGGCCACCTCAGGCTGGTCCAGGGGAAAGCCCTCACCCCCTCTCCAGGGCTCTCAGAGCCGGGCTATGGCCGCACTAGGCCCCGCTGCAGGCCCCGATGGGTGCCCAGGACAGGCAGTTTAGACACAGCAATGGGGAGAGAAGGCGGGGGCTAGGCAGTGGCCGCCTGGGCAGGGGGAAGTGGAAACCCTGAGGCAGGAAGTGTAAGGCAGGGCGTGACTATGTCCAGCCTCTGGTCACCTCACTGCCCCCCCCCCCCCCCGGGTGTCTAGATTGCAGAGGGTGGCAGGGGCTTAGGGCTCAGGAAGACAAGGCTGGGATGGGGTGGGAGTAGCAGGGGGAGGGGAATGAGGAGACATGGCTCAAATCCCAGGCTGCAGAGTTAAGGGAGAGGTGAGGTGCTCCCCCAGGGGCAGCTGGCCACCTCCCCATCTCCTCCCGGTCTCCCCATCTCCTCACACTGCAGCTGGAGAGGCCACTAGCCCGGTGATTAGCACAGAGCCTAGTGCTATACTGTCCTTTCTCTCCAGCCTGCCATAGCCACACACCAGCCGGGTGTCCTCAGGTAACCTACATAACCTCCCTGTGCCTCCCTTTTCTCGTCTGTAAAATGGGGTAATAACAGTTCCCCCTTCAGAGGGTAGTTCAGAACATAAAATGAGTTCTCATACATCAGGCACTTAGCACAGCAGCTGCTGCACGTGACCACTCTGTCAGGGTGTGTGGCCACGTCGCTGTCAGCTGTCACAGCCCCGGACATGACGCTACCCTCGGCTCCTGACAAAGCTTCCCCTCAAGTGGGCCGCTCGAGTTCCCAAAGCAGCCTCCGAGGTAGGCGGCCCACCGGGAGTCCCTCCCGCTCTACAGGTGCGCACAGGGAAGCTCGTTATAATATAATAATATTTATTTTAAAATTAGTATTTATTTTATTAAGATTTTTATTGATTTCAGCCAAAACCGGTTTGACTCAGTGGTAGAGTGTCGGTCTGCGAGCTGAAAGGTCCTGGGTTCGATTCCAGTCAAGGGCATGTACATTGGTTTCGGGCACATCCCCGGTGTGGGTTGTGCAGGAGGCGGCTGGTCGATGTCTCTCTCTCTATCTCTCTATCTCTCTCCCTTCCTCTCTCTAAAATATCAATAAAATATTAAAAAAAAGATTTTTATCGACTTCAGAAAGGAAGGGAGAGGGATAAAAAGACAGAAACGGCAACGATGAGAGAGAATCATTGATTGACTGCCTCCTGTGCACCCACACTGAGGATCGCGCCCACAACCCAGACACTTGCCCTGACCAGGAATCGAACTGGGACCTCCTGGTTCATAGGTCAACGCTCAACCCCAGAGCCATGCCGGGCCGGGCAACACACCATCTCCTTTTAAAAGCGACTCTTAAGATTGCTTCAAGTGTGTGCGCGGCCTGAGTACCTCAGAGCTCACCTGTAGCCGGGAACCTCCAGCGAGCCAGGCCCCGATCTGAGCCGGAGCGGACGGCCCCTGCTCCTCCGGCTCGCCCAGGGGTGACCCCATCAGCGCCCGTGGGCTTGGTGACATAAGGGCGGCAGGTTCAAGGCTCCGTGTTCACGAAGAGGACCGGGGGCGGGTGGCTGGAGCAAGGGGAGGTCAGGGTGGGGGTACCTGCCGGCAGGCCCAGGCCGCGGAGGGAGTTTCAGCTGCCCGAGACTCAGCCTTCCCTTTAATTATCATGGCAGGTGGCGGGCGCCCCGGTTTCCATCTGACAGGTGGGGCTTAGCTCCTGGAGCCGGGAATTGACTCTATAATTGACCAGGACGTCTCGCCTTTGATGGTGTCCCCTGGCGGTTTTGAATCCTAGCAGTGGGGGGCCGGGGTGGGTGGGTAGGAGGGCTCCATCAGTCTCAGCCAAGCCGTGGTGGGCTCACATGGAGACTCAAACCCAGACAGCAAGGGGGTGCTGTGGGGTGCAAGAGGGGTGTGAATGCCCAAGGGGCGTCCCAGAGGCAGACAGGCCCCCTGGAGTACCAGCTCTGCCGCCGAGCAGCTGTGTCACCTGCTCAGCCCAGTGAACCCCTCGGACCTTCGGTTCCCCGTCTGAAGAGGAGGCTGATGGTTCCCATGTGGCGTGGATGTGGTGAGGAGCAGAGAGGGTAATGGGGGTGAAGTGCTCGGTGCACACCCCGCACTCCAGCAAGTGCCCAACTAAGTGCTGGCGTCTCTCAGGGTTCAGGGGGATGAAGGACCCACTCTGAGCACCCACGTGGTGCCCGGCTCCAGGTGGAGTTGGCCCTCGGCCCCATGGCAGTGCTAGGCCTACCAAGGCTTGAGAACCACCACCCTCTCTGGGGGCGCCCATTCCAGGGAAAGGGCACATGCTTCTCCATGCAACCTCTCGTGGAGCCTTCTATCTGCTGCCGGTGTGCGAGCCACACCAAGATCCTGCCCACCAGGCCGGCCACCGCGGGGCCCAGTCTCCCGGAGCCACGGTTATAACACCAAGAAGGTGTGTGGAGCCGAAACCGATTTGGCTCAGCGGATAGAGCGTCGGCCTGCGGACTGAAAGGTCCCGGGTTCGATTCCAGTCAAGGGCATGTACCTTGGTTGTGGGCACATCCCCAGTAGGGGGTGTGCAAGAGGCAGCTGATTGGTGATTCTCTCTCATCGATGTTTCTAACTCTCTATCCCTCTCTCTTCCTCTCTGTAAAAAAATCAATAATGTTAAAAAAAAAAGAAGGTGTGTGGAAGTGGGCACTGAACGGGAAAGGTGAACCCTGGGGCGATGTGGGGGAAAGCCATGCACATCTGCACTGGGCACGAAGCATCAGGAAGACGGGGGCAGGCGGGTGGAGGGGTTTCCTGGAGACACAGCGTTTACAAAGGCAGAGGGGGGGGATGTCAGCAGCTCCCCGACTCTTCCCACTGGGGGGAAGGGACACACCCCAGGCCGCATGCAGAGCTGGGTGGGGTGTCCAGGGGATGCCCCTTGTCTTTCAAGATGCAGCGGGAGGCCAGGTTGGACAAGACTGGTGACAGGACTGACTCTTCTGTCTGCCGGAAGGTTTATTTAAAGAAAACAAGAGACAGGAGGTGAGGGGAGAGGGGAAAGCAAGGCTGGTCTGGCTCTCTCTCCCTCCTGCTGTGCTGGGGTCAGAGGGTTAGGGGCACACCCAGCCCTGGGGCTGAGGGTGGCAAGATGCTGAAGGGACACACGCCCCATGTGGCAGAGGGGCAGCTGCCAATCGGAGCCTGAGAGCCTGGTGTTCGGGGGAATGAAGGACCCACTCGTCGAGCTTGGAGGGCCTTTCAATTAGTTTCACAAGAGGCCTCCATCTCCAGTGTGTCTCTCCTCACAAGATCCAGGGGGAAGGGAGAGGGTGGAGGGGAGATGGGTTTAGCCCAGCTGTGGGCAAACTACGGCCCTCGGGCCAGATCCGGCCCGTTCGGCTGTTCTATCCGGCCTGCGGAGCCAAAAGAGCGGAGGGTTCTCTTGCTCTCCCCTCCGCTTCTTCACCAGCAGCCCAAGATGAGAGTGCCAGCATGGTCAGGGTGCTTTTGTTCCGGCCCTCCGGTCCAGTTTAAGAACCCGTTGTGGCCCTGGAGTCAAAAAAGTTTGCCCACCCCTGGTTTAGCCACTCAGAGAATTCCCCCAAATCCTCATTTGCCTGGGCCCCGCTCCTTCCTCTTGTCTCCCTAGGAGCTGTGGGGAGGGGAAGAGGTGTGTGTAGGGGGTGCCTGCCTGTCGCCGAGGATGCTGGATGTTTGTGTAGAGGGGACGCTGGGTGCAGGAAGCATGAGGACAGGCTGTCAAACACTTTCTGGTTTGGCCACTTACCAGCTGGATAGACCTGAGTATGGCCTTCAAGCCTCTGAGCCTCAGTATTGGAATCTGCAAAATGGGACCATACCATTTGGAGGCCTAAGTGAGATAGGCTCTATCCACTGAGCCAAACCGGTCTCGGCAACAGTAAGATTTTTTAAAAGCCTATCTCACTGAGTGAAGGGTTTGGCAGAGCAGATTTGCAGAGCAATTGAGAGCGGAAACCCAGACCTATTCCTGAGTGAGCGGCCCCTTGGGGACTGGCTCCCCTCCACGGAGGGAGTTTGCAAAAGCTTGAAATGCCTCAGTTGGCAGATGGGTGCTTGGAGCTCACGGTATTCTGGGTGTTGTTAGTGCCATTCACACCCACAGGCTGGTGAAGAAAGGGCTCATTCCGTGTTTTCTGAATGAAGGGGAAGAGTGGTTTGTCAACAGGAGAGCTGGGCTCCAAGTGGGTGATGTTGGAGTCATTTGGCAACGCTGGTAAAGCATGGCACCTGTATGCCTCACATGTTCGTTACCTTTTCCTTTCTCCTGCGAGGCTTAGTGATGCCCTGGCTCAAACGCGGGGACCTGGGGCCGTGGTCCCCCAGAGGGGAAGGACCAGCAGGCCTTGCAGCATCCAGACTCTGGGGATTGTCCCTGAGGGAGACGCGGCGGTCCAGAAAGGCCAGGGCAAGGTTATTTCCATCCTTTCTCGCGTCCTGGCACCCAGAGCCTTCATGGTCTCCTCCCTCTCTCTCCTCAGCCACATAGTAAGATCAACGCTGTAAATTAGTCATTCCTGGTTGAGCGGAGCACATTTCAAAGTCAGGGCTGCCGGGCATCTTGTCTCAGTTGCCAAGGGCGAAGGCCCACCATTTTGGGTCCACCAGCTCCTCAAGTCAGAGCCCCGAGATCTGGAGCCAGCCCTGCCTAAGCGCCGGTCTTCCCACATGTCTGATTTCCTGCCTGACTCCTCCCCGTTCCGATGTCCCTCCTTACCTCACCCCAGAGGGAGCCGGGCTTCGGCAGGAGTGCCTGCGATGTGGTAAGCTGGACCAGAAATGGTCTCGGGACCCCTGCAGCGACCATCTGTCCTGTGCGCTCTGCGCATCCGGCACTCTTAGTACTTCATGTGGGATGTCCCCATCGAGCCCCACAGCAGCCCACCTGTTTCTACTCTGGTTTCACCGAGGAGGAGAGGTCCAACGACTTACCCACGGCCCCACAGCCTACAAGTAGCCAAGCTGGGATTTGAACACATCCCTGAATCTGCACAAGGTGCCACTCTGTCAAAACATCGTGAGTACACTTATCCTTACATGACCCCAGGCACAGGTGGGGAAACTAAGGTCTTGAGACTCTAACTCATTCCAGGACCGGGAGCTAGTGAATAGCAGAGCCCACATTTGAATCCAGAACATTCTAATTGAGAATCTGTGTTCTTTCTACGCCTGCCCTGAGACCGATGGATGAGCTGGTAACATTCTACACACCCTTATGAAAGGAGGGATGAAGGAGGCACTTGCAGGCCCCTGGAGCCTCAGCCTGGGCACTTGGGTGGTGGGTGGGTGGGCAATGGGGAGCCCTGGCCGATGGGTCCAGGGCCTTTGGAATTCCCCGAGAAGGAACGTCAGTGTACGTGTCTGTGGTGCGGGTTCAATCGAATGCCGCCACTATTTAAAAACTCAGAACTGCCCAAACCGGTTTGGCTCAGTGGATAGAGCGTTGGTCTGCGTACTGAAAGGTCCCGGGTTAGATTCCAGTCAAGGACATGTACCTTGGTTGTGGGCACATCCCCAGTGGGGGGTGTGTAGGAGGCAGCTGGTTGGTGTTTCTCTCTCATCGACGTTTCTAGCTCTCTATCTCTCTCCCTTCCTCTCTGTGAAATATCAATAATATATATATTAAAAAATTTTTAAAAAAACCAAAAACTCAGAACTGCCAAAACCAGTTTGGCTCAGTGGATAGAGCGTCGGTCTGTGGACTGAAGGGTCCCAGGTTCGATTCCAGTCAAGGGCATGTACCTTGGTTGCAGGCACATCCCCAGTGCGGGGTGTGCAGGAGGCAGCTGGTCGGTGTTTCTCTCTTATCGACGTTTCTAGCTCTCTATCTCTCTCCCTTCCTCTCTGTAAAAAATCAATTAAAAAAAAATTAAAAAAGGAAAAACACACACACAAAAACTCAGAGCTGACAAAGGAGAAACACATAAACACGCCCTATCTGAGCCGTTGCTTACCATTAAGAGTTTATCTCTAAGTAGCAGGATAATCATAACCCGTAGCACCCACGTGGGGCTGATTAGCTTTGCTGTAAGTTTATTTGATTACAGCACACAAGGCCGTTCAGGACTCAGGACGCCGCTCCGCGGCTGCTCGGGTACCACGGAGAGGCAGGAGCAGCGCCGCCAGCAGGGCCCCGAGCCTCAGAGCCTCAGGTAACGGGTCTGGTGCTTTAAGCGCCTGTTAATCAGCAGAGACCCTCTTCCAGAGGGTGAGGCTACGGATTTCTTCCCAGGGGGGCGCTGGTCAGTGCCCAGAGGGTGGGAGGAAGGGGAGCGTTCGGTTTATAGAAAAACGGTGACTCTGGGGGTCGGAGGGCATGCATTCGTTTTTAAGACAAATTAAAAAAAACACCCCATCTCATGCGTGAACCTGAATAACACTAATCTTATTTATGTTTTTGTTAACGCTTTACGAGGTGCTGGGCAGTGTGCCCGGTGTTCCGAGAGCAACCTTCTCGTGTAGGGGAAGTTGTTTGCCTAATTTTACTGATGAGCAGCGAGGCCGGGCGAGGTGAGGGAGCGGCCCCGGCGGCGGGAGGGGAGCGTCGCTGGAAAGGAAGGAGCTGGGTGTGCAGCCGGCAGTCTGGTTCCGGGGCCTGCGCTGTCCCTGCTTCGGGAGAGCTTCGGGAGAGCGCCTCTCAGCGACCCTGATGTCCCCCCAGGAGCCAGTGGACGGTGGGAATGAGGTCCCTACAGCCTGTGGGCCGGATCCCGGCCCGTTAGGCTGTTCTCTCTGGCCTGCGGAGCTGAAAGAGCGGAGGGTTCTCTTGCTCTCCCCTCCGATCCTTCGCCAGCAGCCCAAGATGAGAGTGTCAGCATGGTCAGGTTGCTTTTGTTGCGGCCCTCCGGTCCAGTGTAAGAGCCCATGGTGGCCCTCGAGTCAAAAAGTTTGCCCACCCCTGGGATAGAGGGTGGAGGTCTGGCTTGTCCCAGACCGTGTCCCTCAATGTCTCTAAGCCGCACCTTCCTCATCGCTAAGGTAATGTTCCTGATCTGTCTCACAGGGCGGTTGTGGGTAACTCCTTGTCCGTTGGGAACGTGGACAGGAGGTAGTGGTGAGCAGGGAGGGGGAGACCCTCCCAAGAAGAGACAGACTGGGACAAGATGGGGAGCCAGCAGCGGAGACCTGTGAGAGAGGCTAGGTTGTTCTGTGGTAACAATAGCCTGGATATATATATATATATATATATATATATATATATATATAATGCATTTTTACTGATTTCAGAGAGGAAGGGAGAGGGAGAGTGAGAGAGAAACATCAATGATGGGAGAGAACCATTGATCAGCTGCCTCCTGCACGTCCCCTACTGGGGATCGAGCCCACAACCCGGGCTCGTGCCCTTGACCAGAATTGAACTTGGGACCCTTCAGTTCGAAGACCAGCGCTCTATCCACTGTGCTAAACCGGCTAGGGTGGCAGGGTCTGTTCTTAAAGCTATACCAGGCCTGGCAGTCTCTAGGAGCCTGGTCTTCAAGCTGTAATAGTAGGCATTTGCACTAAGACAGCAATGACGTGTTGTGACTGGCTCTCGGGCGTGTGAAACTGTGTCTGTGCCAGTCTTCCGGGTGGCTTTGCCTCCGTGCGTGCCCCCTTCCAGGCCACCTTCCCCGGGAAGGGCCGCCCCTGGCCTGCAGAGGGCGGATCCCGGCCACCCTTTCAGGGCATCCTGCGGGGAGGTGGCAGGGCCGGCTCTGTCCTTCTCTCGTCCTTGTCTCAGGCACATTGTTCACAGTCTCCACTTGGGAGGGGAAGAGGGGTCAGGAGAAGGAGGCTGATTCCCCACCTCGCCAATGCCATCCAAGCGTGTATCCCTTTAAAGTCTGCCTCGGGGAGCTGGTCAGATGGCCGCCACCTGCTCAGGTTCCCCCGGCCACCCCGTGCGGCTGCCGCTGTGTGCCAGGGGCTGCAGAGATCTGGCTCTTCCCCAACGTCTCCTTTCTCTTTTCTTGGCGACATCAGCAAGGCCTGAGCGTGACGGCAAACTCCGGGCGCTTTTACACATGTTCCTGCTTTGTTTTGGGCTTGATTTTCTTCTCCCCGCTTTCTCCTTAAAAAAAAACACACAAACAAACACAAAACCCACAAAAAAACTCGTGTGCGTCAGAGAGATGAAGCCAGAAGAGAAATGTCTCTTTCATGGCTGAGAATTATTGTTTTAGAGGCTTTATTTAAGCCGCTCTGAACAAAACTCAAGCATCTGGCTTGTGGCACCTGTGTGCCAACGTGCAGGGTGAAGGGAATGCATGAAGATGGCTGGTGCCCAGGCGGGGAGGGTGGAGGGGTGAGGGAGGGGGAGGGAGGAGAAGGCACAGCCTGAGTGACCTCCTGGCTGTCGAGGTTGCCCCCGCCGCCGCTTCCTGCTTCTGTGCCGTGCCCCCTCCGCGGGGCAGGGGTGCGGGAAGAAAACCGCTTTCCTGAGCATGTCTTTCTGCTGGAGACTTGCTGCGAGGGCGAGTGTATCCATGCCCATTACCTGGGCTTTGAAACCTCAAAGAATCCAGGACTTGAGCCTACGAGAAGCAGGGCTGGGGGGGGGGGGGGGGAAAGGACAGGAAGGAGGGTTGTATCGATGCAATCCATATTCTGTGCCAGGCATTTTCTTTTTAAATATATTTTATTGATATTTTACAGAGAGGAAGGGAGAGAGAGAGAGAGAGAGCTAGAAACGTCGATGAGGGAGAAACATCGACCAGCTGCCTCTTGCACACCCCCCACCGGGGATGTGCCCTCAACCAATGCACATGCCCTTGACCGCAATCGAACCTGGGACCTTTCAGTCCGCAGACTGACGCTCTAACCACTGAGCCACACCGGTTTCGGCATGTGCCAGGTATTCTCATGTCCGCGGTCAGGTCCAGTTCTTGTGAGCGCTCGGGCGGTAGGAGCTGCTGTCCTTCCCTTCCAGATGAGAAAATGGAGGTCATGACTGGCTGATGTTCGCCCCGGTGGCAGGGGGCAGAGTCAGGAGTCAATCTCGGGGCCTCTCGCGTCTGGGTTTCTTCCACCATCTCTGGCCACTTCTCCCAGGAGCCCTGGACCTGGCTTCTCGGAGCCACATGCTGTCTTCCTCTTCCGACACAGACGGGGCTACTCTCTGACGGTGGGAGAGTGTAATGACAATTTATGGGGCCGCTCTCTGACTTCTCGGACGATGCAAAGGTGACAGACACTGTTCCTGGCTGAATTCTGGCCTTTCCCGCCGGGATCGGTGGGTGCCGAGCAAGTGGCTTATTTTCTCTGAGCCTGGGAGGTCTCAGGTGAAGATCAGACGCTACTGGAAGGATCCCACACTGGATTCGCGTGTAAAAGCCCCCGGCCTGCCAAGGTTGGTTCGGCTCAGTGGTAGAGCGTTGGTCTGCGGACTGAAAGGTCCCGGGTTCGATTCCGGTCAAGGGCATGTACCTTGGTTGCGGGCACATCCCCGGTGGGGGGTGTGCAAGAGGCAGCTGGTCGATGTTTCTCTCTCATCGACGTTTCTAGCTCTCTATCTCTCTTCCTTCCTCTCTGTAAAATATCAATAAAATATATTAAAAAAAAAAAAAAGCCCCCGGCCTGTGGCTGTCACGGAAGAGGTGCTCACCAAGTGTGGGTCTCTCTCCTCCTTCTTTCCAGCTGCGAGGGGGCCTGAGCCTGGCCCCAGAGCCCCGCGCTGAGATGCAGAGAGCCCCCCAAAGGCCAGCGCAGCCGGTGTGGTCTCCCTTAAACGGGCCGGTCAGAAGAGGCCAGTGTTGAACCTGGTAAGGGGACCTGGAGAGAGAGCGGGGGGGGGGGGGGGGGGGGCTCAGCGTGGGGCCGGCCACCTGTGCCTCTTACCTGGTGGGCCCGAGAGCCCGGGGTCTACCCGATGGAAAGTCCCTCCGAGGTCATCAGGCCCAGCTCTCTCGTTTTACACACGGGGACACTGAGGCCAGAGAAGGCAAGGGTCTTGGCCACGGCTCCCGGCAGGGAGGAGGCAGAGCTCTTGCTTGGCCTCAGTTCTTCGGCTCTGGAGTCAGAGTTGGGTTGGGGAGGAGGGATGCGGAGTGGCCCAGCGTGAGGGCCCCAGGGGTGTGGTCTCCCCAAACCCCCAGAAACTGTGTGGCTCCTGGGGCCCAGCGACCCCTACCTGAAGCCAGGAGTGGGCATGGGGAGGGGGTGATAGAGGGAGGGGGGTGGTAAAGAAGGCGGGCGTGGCTCCCTCTCCTGCGGATGCCTCTGGTCGGGCTGCGAGCATCTGTTCGCCTGCTCTCTCGTCACGGCGTGGGCGGAAGCTGCCCATTAGTATCTCACACCCCAGGCCTCGGCTCAACCAGGCAATTAGGATGCCCGAGATCCGAAGCTCTTGCCTCTAAACGCACTCAGGAAAGCGCTGTCCTTTCTTCCTGAGGGATCTGCCTGGAAGGTGGGAGCAGGGAGAGGCCCCTAAATGATGCTTCGGAGGCCGAGACGTGAAATCGGATACGCCGTGCAGCCTCCATAGAGGGTCCCAGCCGGCCGGCCCCGTCGTGAATGGGCCCCTTGATCTTTTTCTCTCCACTCTCCTTTACCTTCTCTCTCCCCTCCCTCCCTTTCGTGACATTTGTTGGACATCCGAGAAGCTTGGTATAGGACTGGGAGGGAGAGGGCGGGGTTGGACAATGGGATTACCTAGGAAAGGGTGAGTATGTTTGGAGAATTCCTTGAGACTCCCAGGAGCTAGGGGGGCATTGGGAAGAATGCAAAGAAATGTGGGAGAGAGAAAGTGGCTATCAGGGCAGGGCCACGCCGCAGGAGAGGCCAGCGGAGGGCAGTTCAGGGGGATATTGGGTCTCCCCTGAGCTGATGAGACCCAGGCTGAGCTCAGAGAGCACCCAGAGAATCCTGGGTCCCCTTCCATCAAAGCGAGACACTCCAGAGTCCTTTGGTCCAGGTTCACGCCGAGGAAGCAGATAGCAGTGGCCGCTCGGGCCGCTGCCTGGGAGCCTCGGTGGAGGTTGCACGGCTCATGCCCTGCGCCTGCGGGAAGGAACGGGTCCCGCTAGCAGTTGGCAGGAGGCGTTTTTGTGCTCTGGAGGCCAGGGCAGCCTGGCCCAGTGGGGCTGCCGGTGGGTTCCTCCGGCACCCCGCTCGCTCTTGCCTGGCGTTCTGTTCCCAGCCTGAAAGCGGCGGGGCCTTCGGGAGAGGGAGCCCCAGGCCACCTGTTTGAGAGGCAAAACTTGATCCCACGGAGGTGAAGTGCATTGGGCAGCGCCACCCCCTGTGCCAGCGGGAATGCCAGCATCCATGCCTGCCGGCTGCTCTTTGGGAAGGGAAGTCTTCGATGGTGACACAATTTGTGCTGCCGTATGTGAGCTTTATTTTTTTTTAATTAAAAAGATAAAATTCAAAGACAAGAAAATGTGCTCAAGGCTGGATGGGCTTTTGTACAAGTAAAGGACTTGACTGGAAATTAGTCATAAAATAGTAATAATTAAAAGATGGGTTTGGACCCATCCCCCCCCCCCCCCCCCCTCGGGCCGGAAGCTGGATTGCCAAGTCAGCCCTGATGGTAGGTTCTTTCCGAGGCTGTGGCAGGAGGAGCGGTTGCTGTGAGACCCATCGGTGGCCGCCTTTGTGCTCTTGGGCTTGGGTCATGGTTCTCTAATGAGTCCCAATCTTTTAAAATGTGATTTTATTGATTTCAGAGAGAGGAAGGTGGAGGGAGAGAGAAACATCAATGATGAGAGAGAATCATCAATTGGCTGCCTCCTGCACACCCCCTACTGGGGAGGAAGCCAGCAACCTGGACATGTGTCCCGGTTCATGGGTCGACGCTCAACCACTGAGCCACACTGGCCTAGCTGAGTGCCATTCTTCAATGGAAAACTCAAGGATAACCTTGAGTTTGACCCCATTGACAGTTCATTGTGATATAGACAGATCCTGGACACTGGGCCCAAGGGCCTGGGCCCTGTCAGGTCACCACTGTCTGGTTTTGTCACCCTGGTCAGGTCAGACAGCGGCGCCTCCATTTCCTCCTCTTTAGACCAGAGACAGTCGTTTCTCCCCTTCCCCAGGGCGATCTAAAGAGAAAAGGCACTCTGTCTTCCAGCTTCTCAGCTCAGTGCTTTTCATTGCATAGGTGCCTGGTACATATTTACTGAGGGAATGACTATTTATTAGAGAAAAACGAGGTGATGAATGGGAAACATTAAAATGGAGCATGAAAGACTTTGTAAGAATCTCCTAATACCGTCGGGCGAGCTCCCGGTCTCTGGAGTTGGTGGGACCTGCATCGAGGGGTTCTTTCTTCACAGGCTGCACCGCGGAGAACTTTCCTGGAGGGAGACTTCTCTTCCGTGCCCATGGCCCTGGGGGCCGACGTGCTGGGCGGGGCTCGGGGATCTGCTTCTGTGACGGGAGCAGCACGTCATTGCGGGGCCGGAGCTGTGGCCGCCCCGGCTACCACGGGCAGGGTAGGAGTGCCTGCGCCTGCTCAGCAGGCCCGGCCCTCAGGGGCAGCTTGGGCCCTGTCAGTTACTGTTCTGTGTTCTCAGGCAAGTTGTTAAACACCTACCTCATTTTTTTAATTTTTAATTTTAAAATATATTTTATTGATTTTTTTACAGAGAGGAAGAGAGAGGGATAGAGAATTAGAAACATCGGTGAGAGAGAATCATCGATCAGCTGCCTCTTGCACGCCCCCTACTGGGGATGTGCGGGCAACCAAGGTACATGCCCTTCCTTGACCGGAATCGAACCCGGGACCTTTCAGTCCACAGGCCGACGCTCAATCCACTGAGCCAAACTGGTTTAGGCTGCCTGCCTCATTTTTTTTTTTTTAAATATATAAGGTGGGGTTATGACAAGCAGCAGCAGCAACAACAAAATAAATTATTTTCACCAAAATAAAAAAAACCTTTGTGCTTCAGAGGAATTATCAAGAAAATAAAAACACAACCCATGGAATGGGAAGAAAATATTTTCAGATTATGTAACTTTGAAAGGACTTGCGTTGAGAATACTATATAAAGAACTCTTACAACTCAATAATTAAAGGACAAATAACCCAATTAAAATGGGCATGGGATCTGAATAAACATTTCTCCAAAGAAGATGTACCAATGGCGAGGAAGCACGTGAGAGAGGTGCTCGAGGTCATCAGCCGTCGGGGGAATGCAAAGTGAAAGCCCAGTCAGATACCATTTCACAGCAGCAGGATTTAAAAGAAGGTGAGTCATGACAGGGGTTGGTGAGGATGTGGAGAACTTGAAACCCTCCTACACTGACGGTGAGAATGTACTAGTGAAACGGTGCAGCCGCTTTGGAAAACAGTCTGGCACTTCCTCAAAAAAGTTACACGTGAGTTACCCTGTGATTCTGTAATCCCAGGCCTCCGTATCCACCCAAGAGAAATGAAAACGTATGTCCATAAGGAGACTTGTATAGGAATGTTCATGGCAGCATATTCATAAAAGGTAGAAACGAACTAAATGCCATCAACTGATGAATGGATACATAAATCATAATATGTGGTATGTCTAGCCCTGGCCGGCGTGGCTCAGTGGTTGAGCATCGACCTATGAACCAGGAGGTCACGGTTCGATCCCCAGTCAGGGCACATGCCTGGATTGCGGGCTTAAACCCCAATGTGGGGTGTGTAGGCGGCAGCCAATCAACGATTCTCTCTCATTGTGGATGTTTCTATCTCTCTCTCCTTCTCCCTCTCCCTTCCTCTCTGACATCAATAAAAATATATTTTAAAAAAAACCACAACACCCCCCCCCTCCCCGACAGACCTTTACATTTCTCTGGAGAAACTCAAAGGGGCATTTGTTGTTCCAGCTAATCTATCAAGCCGTCCCTATTTCACCCCCCCTTGGCCCCTCCCTCTGTGTCCTGGGCGTGCACAGTAAGGGAGAGGAATTACTTTATTAATGCTCCCGCCCCAGCATTTTATTTTTTATTTTTTATTAAGGTATTATATGTGTACATAGCTTACCATTGCCCCCCCCCTCCCACACCTCCCATTCATGCCCTCCCTCCCCAGAGTTCTGTGTTCATTGGTTGTACTTATATTCATGCATACCAGTCCTTCGGTTGTTCTCTTATCTCCCCCCAGGTCTCCTTCCCCTCCCCGCTGTCATTTGACAATCTGCTTGTTTTATGGTGACTATCTCAGGATCACATGAATAGAATCCGCTCCTCATTTGGCAGTCTGCTTGTTTTATGGTGACTATCTCAGGACCACACGAATAGAGTCTGCTCCTCCTCTGGTTCTCACCGCCCCTCCCCCTGGGTCCCACTGCTTCCCCTGGGACACACGGCTCACCCGGGGCACAGGTCCCCCTGGGACACACGGCTCACCCGGGGCACACGGCCCCCTGATCGCCCCAGCATTTTCAATGTGAATTCTTTCCTGTTGTCAAAATCTCTGTCCCCAACTTTTCTTTGTAGTGCAGATGAGCTACTGGGAAGGAATCCAACTGTGACCTGCTGGGAATGGAACCTGCCACCTCCTGCAACCTTGGACAACGCTCTAACCAACTGAGCTACCTGGCCAGGGCCTTCAGATTCTCTCTTTACGAAGTGCAACTTCAGAGGGTGGAATATCACAGAGGTAACCGATGGAAGAACTGAAAATAGAGATATGGCACGGCGAGGCGCAGGTGGAGTGAGGGAGATACATCCTCGTCTGTCACAGTAGTAAGCCAATAGATTGTGTCTGAAACTGATGAAGCAAGGAGTATCAGCAGAAACATATTCTTGAGAAAAATGGAGGTAAATATAAGAAGAGGCGTTTTAAAAAGTTAGATATGGCTGCCTCGGGAGAACGGAACTGGGAGTTAGTACAACACCGTGTGCTTATATTGTTTAGAATAAAACGAGGTTTTTGGAGAAGTCAGACACAGGTCAGATCAAGGATTTAAAGTCCTGGGCCAGCCCCAGCCTGGATCAGCCAGCCTGGGGCCTGACCCACTCAGTCTGTATAGGAAAAGGGATTCGAGGACTTGGAAATGTCACAAAATCCTTGCCAAGGCTTCTCTGTGATGAACGCCACCCCTCCCCTTCTTTTCTCTCAAAAATATAATTTTTTGATAAATAGCAAGCTCACAAATAGCACGGGGCACCGTGGCTCCTAATGAAACAGTGACACACGTTATATCTTCCTGCGATCAGGAGGAGTAACAGAGGGGAGCGTGGGGAGGGGCTTGGAGCCCCCCCCCTCCCCCCGAGCGCGCGACATTTTATTAAAATTCTTTGTTTCACGCGGCCCGTTAAAGTGATTCTACTGCAAAGTAATTAAACATCATTCAGCGCCGTCGCTGCTTTATTAGGATGCAGCCTGGGCTTCCGTGTGGGAAGGGCGGGTGTCGAGTCTGCCCAAGAGAGGTGGCAACGGGCCAGCCTGGGCAGCGGCACGGTCTGGAGGAGCCCCTGGTCCCACCAACGCCCCAGTCTCTCCGTCTGTAGAATGGGAGCGTTGGACTGGATCTGTGATCCCCATCTGCTTGGGGTGATGGGCAGATTTCTCTCTTTCCTTCCGCAAAATGTCCCCTTTTCCATGTCTAGGCAGGGATAGGGGTGAGAGGAGGTTTTTTTTTTTTGTTTGTTTGTTTGTTTTTTACCATCTCCCTCAATTATAGATGTGGAGGCTCTCCGCTGTCTGAGCTGCATAGAACCTGGGGGTTGAGCGGACTCTCACCTCCTCTAAGGGGAGCAGAAACTCAGAGGGCTTAAGAGTGCGAGCTTGGAGGCCAACCAAGCTGTGTTTAAATCCTGGCCCTGCCACTTCCTGGCTGTGTGACCTCAGGCAAGCTATTGCACCTCTCTGAGCCCCAGTTTCCCATTCTGTGACATGAGGACCCTATCTCAGAGAGGTTGTAAGTACTGGGTGTGGCAGAGTATGTAAGGGGATTGGCATAGCGCTGGCACAGCGGGCGGTCACTGAATGCTAGCGATGATGATGGTTCGAGAGATGTGACCAGCCTCCAGTCTGCTGACCTTGACCTCTGCTTCTTTTAAAAAAAAATATTTTATTGATATTTTACAGAGAGGAAGGGAGAGAGATAGAGAGCTAGAAACGTCAATGAGAGAGAAACATCGACCAGCTGCCTCCTGCACACCCCCTACCAGGGATGTGCCCACAACCAATGTACATGCCCTTGACCGGAATCAAACCCGGGACCCTTCAGTCCACAGACCGACGCTCTATCACTGAGCCAAACCGGTTTCAGCGAACTCTGCTTCTTCATGCTAGCAGCTGCCTGTCGAGGTCTGTCCCTCCTCTGAAGGTGGCACTCTGGCTCTGATTCGACCCCGTTTTCCTGTTGCTTCCGGAATATGTCCTCACTCTTTTCTTAGAGGCTGCAGAGGTGGGAGGTGGAGGGGGGGAGGGGAAGGAGAGGGCATCCTGGGACCCGGATGGAGGAGGCCAGGCTTCTGAAGCTCACCCATCTTTGTATATAATCTACATTTCTCACCTCCCTTTCCCCCTCTGTAGAAAGGGGTTATCAACATGTGTAAAGAGTAAAACTAAGATTCAGAGAGAGAGACAATGACTTGCCCAGGGTCACACAGCTAAAAAAAGTGGAGCTGAATTCAAATCCTGAGATTTGGACTCCTACCCGGGACCTTTGCCGTTTCCCAGGGCTTCAGGCTCCGGTTCCAGGTGACCCTGGGCGAGTCCCCCTCTCCAGCCCCCAGTTCTCTCGCCCGGAAGTGAGGTGCTGGGCCCAGATCATCCCCGATGGCCCTGCTGTCCTTCCTGTCCCGGGGGGAGCCCAGGTCTGCCTGCTCCTCAGACTCGAGGAGCATCTTCTTGAACTCCCTCTGGCTCAGTTGCCGATGGAAAATTCCTGCCTCCGCTTTGCCGAGCCTTTTGGAGTCGTGGGCCCTGGAAGATGAGTGCTGTACTCAATTATTCAGAAACCCGCACATCCTGTGTAAGCAAGAAATGCACTTCGGTAGGCAGGTGATGCCACAACTCGTTTATTGCTCTATGCTTCAAATTTGGAGTGGGAAGCAGGGTTGGGCGGCGTCTTTGGCACCCACATGCTGTGTGGGAGCCCTGGGGTCAAGGGCAGGGGAAGCAGACCCAGGACCCAGGTCCCCGTTCTCTCATAAACCCGCTGAGGGGCTTGGGGAGAACTATCATCCCCTCGAGCTTCCGCTTCCGCATCTGAAAAATGGGTCCGCAGACACCTGCTCCGTGAGAACAGGGCGGCCGGGAGGACCACTGAGGACGGGAGAGAGTTCCTGAGTCCATGCCGTTAACCGGTGCTGATGGCGGGGTTCATCTGGACCCTCTGACCGGGGGTCCAGGCAGGGCGGGGAGTGTGGAGACCAGCAGCAGTTTCCAGGGAAGCAGGACGCTCGGCCGCCTCTCCCAGGATTACCAACGCTTCTCCTTGCCGGGGCTCTGAGGGGTCTTTGGGTCAAGATGGAAGGAATTCGCCATCGCCTCTCCAGGCCAGACAGAAAGGGAGGAGAAGAATAGGTGCTCACACCTGGCCGGCGTGGCTCAGTGGTTGACCTACGAACCAGGAGGTCACGGTTTGATGCCTCATCAGGGCACACGGTGGGGTTGCAGGCTTGGTCCTCAGTGTGGGGCATGCAGGAGGCAGCTGATCCATGATTCTCTCTCATTGTTGATGTTTCTATCTCCCCCTCTTCCTTCCTCTCTGAGATCAAACAAAATATATTAACAAAAAATAGATGCTTACTATATGCAGATCTCTGGGCTGTGGCTTTTGCCCGAGCTGATCTATTCTCTTTCTGAAGCTGGGTGTGGTACGGAATATGTAGTCCATTTTATGAATAAAAAATACCCCGAGGCCTAGCAAACGTGTCAGTTGCACTGGGTCCCGTAGTGTCAGTCGCTGAGGTCCGTGTGCTCCCCAGATCCTTTCCTGTCACATGTCACACACCAGCAGGAACGGCCACTTTCCAGGCGGAAACAGCCGGAAGGGCGGCCCGGAGCCGTGGCCTGCATGGGTGCGGCTCTGTCGGGGTTGGCTGGTGGCCCTGGCCACCCTTGTTCTGGTCCCTGGTCTACAGTTGGCCCCGGGTAGGGGAATGGGTGTGCAGTCAGAGCTCTGAGAGGAGGGGAGCACCCCTAGAGCTCTAAGAGGGGGTGCACGTGCACCACGCAGCCTCTCACCACCACGGAAACCTCTCCTGTAGCTTTTCCTCCTGGGCCAGTGACTTCTGGTCACACGTGGCCACTGGAGCTGGTGGATTGTCAGATGGCTGACTCCTGTATTTGTCAGCAAGTGATGACAGGGGCCTGGGCAGGAAGGCAGACGCGGCCGGTGCCCTGCCCATGCCCCCTTGGCACTCATCATTTCCGATGGCTGCCAACTGCTGGCTGGCAACCTGAGGCTCTGCCCCAGAGCTTCCTCTGGCTACTGGAACCCGCTCAGCCGTCTCAGTAAGGGCGGAGGAACAATTCCACTGGGGACCGACAGGAACTGGTGGCGATAAAGCCCAGCTCCCTCACTCACTGGGTAAGGTTGGCGGGGGGGGGGGGAGGGGAGCTGGGGGAAGGGGTGTTCCATACTGTCCCGCAGTCCCGTGGCTGTCCTCTGTGGTGGCCAGGTCACTACACATTCTGTATTGGCTTCATTCCTTCCCTGTTCTCCTGTGATCCCTCCTGGGATCACCTCCTATGTAAACATCGTGCACTCTGACCCCTGTCTCAGCATCTGCTTTGGGGAGGAGCCCCATCTAAGACATCTAAGGCACTGGGGGTTATGTCAGCCAGATCTGGGTTGAGGTCTGATGCCACCATGTGATCACAGTGTGACCTTGGGCAAATCGCTCAGCCCTCTGCGTGTCAGCCCTCTCCTCTGAGCTGGGAGTGGTGAAAATGCCATTATGTGTATTTTAAAAAATACACATTTAAAAAATATTTTCATTAAAAATTTTTAAAAATTGATTTCAGAGAAGAAAGGAGAGGGATAGAGAGATGGAAACATCAATGATGAGAGAAAATCATTGATTGGCTGCCTTCTGCACACCCCACCCCACTGGGGATGGAGCCCACAGTCTGGGCATGTGCCCTTGACCAGAATTGAGCCGGTGACCCTTCAGTCCACAGACCAATGCTCTATCCACTGAGCCAAACCGGCTAGGGCTGCCGTGGGGTTTTGAGAATTAAGTGCGCCAGTGCTTCTGACCCAGGGTAGATGCAGAATAATTGAGAGCTACGACTATGATCTAATTGTGAAAAATTGGAAAACAACTCAAATGTCCAGTTAGGCGCTCAGTGTCAGTGGGGATGGGAAGGAGGTGCTGCAAAGGGAGAGGAGGGGAGGGGAGGGAGGCTCTTTAAGATGAGCCCAGGAGAGCCAGATGTGAGGGTGGAGGCAGAGGACATCTGCCTGGACGATTGGGTTCAGGCTTTGGGGGCGTTTGGCTCCAGGATGGAGGTTCTCAATGTCCCAGAAATGCTGGTAAGGCTGGTGTGGAGAGTAGGTGCCACACGGGCTGGTAATCCCCCAAGGAGTCCCCCATTTCATTGTGAGCATCCCTGGTCCCAGAGCTTCGGACCCCCAAGAGTCAGGTTTGCCCAGGTCCCGAGTCCAACTGCCAGGGACCTGAACCCCCCAACACTCAGACACGGAGCCCCATCTGATGGTGGCTCACCCCCCCTCTTTCGTGCCCAAGCTTCACTGGGAAGTATTTATTACATGTCAGTGTGATAAATGAAAAGTCATATTTTACTGTGAATTATCCCCAGCCCATGCACAGCTAGATCTGTAGCCCGGAGAGTTATTAAGTGCTTACCACAAAATGCTATAAAAACCTCATCATTTTCCCCAATGGCCTGTCCCGCTAGGGACAGGGGAGGGAATGGGGGTTGCGGAAGGGAGGGGGGCAGCTGCCTCCATTGTGGGAGGGGCCGGTGGGATGGTTCTGCTCGGGGAAGGCACCTTGGGGTGGGGGACCCGGGGGGTCCCTGGCTTCCTGTGTTTGGCTGGGACCTCGGGCAAAGCTCTGGGAGGCCTCAGTTTCCCTGTGTGCAGGCACGTGGGCACGGGCAGCAATGGTTTTGGGAGCCGTGAGCCACAGCCGCCTCTAATATGGTGGAGAACAGGAAGGTTAGCACTGCAATGAAATAGAGCAGGAGACAACGCGAGCCTGACTCACATTTCACGGAACTGCTGAATTAACTCTCCGACAGAGAGAGGCCATCCAGTCTGATTAGGAGCCCCCGTGTATCAGCCGGATCCCAGCAGGAAACAGATGGCATGGGCACATTAGGAGGCTTTTACTAAAGGAGCGATTTACAAAGGTGCGGGCAGGGTGCAGGGAGCCTCCGGGGGTAGTGCGGGAGCTCAGGGGTAAGACCGCTGTCCCCCGCTATGCCCCTCCCTGGGCTGCCAGGGTGAGAGAAGGAGCGGAAACCGGAAGCCAGAGGTGGCTTGGGCTGTTTCCTGGGAGGTCGTGACCTTCTGTGCAGGTCTTTTTTTTTTTTTTTAAATAAATCTTTATTACTCAGATTATTACAATTGTTTCTCCTTTTTCTCCCCCAAAGCTCCCTTCCACCCAGTTCCCTTCCCACCCTCTGCCCTCACCCCCTCTCCCCCCATTGTCTTTATCCCTTGGTTATACGATTTCAATCCAGTTTCTCACTGCTCCCCCACCCCCTTATCCTCCTGATAATTATCAGTCCACTCCCCTTCTTTGCCCCTGATTCTACTATATTCACCACTTTATTCTGTTCCTCAGATTTTTTTCCCCTTCTCTTCCCCCCCCCCCATATGAATTTCAAGTGGGACACTCTCTCTTATTTGTTTTTGTAGGGAAATACAACAGAGTGTTCTGTAGCAGATGGCTGTAGACTGTCCAAATGTCTCAGGACCACACGAATAGAATCCGTTCCTCCTCCAGTTCACACTGCCCCCTCCCCCCGGGTCCCACCGCTTCCCCAGGGCACACAGCTCTCCCGGTGTACACGGCTCCCCCAGTGTACATGGCTCCCCGGGTCCCACCGCCCCCCTTGGGCAAATGGCTCCCCTGGGGCACACGGCTCTCCCGGGGCACATGGTTCCCCCGGGGCACATCCCCCCCCCTGGGGCACACGGCTCACCCAGGGCACACGACCCGCTGGGACACACGGCTCTCCTGTGACACCCAGCCTCCTTGGGGCATACAGCTCACCCGGGGCACACAGCCCCCTGGGACACACGGCTCTCCTGGGTGTGCAGAGGTCTTGAAGGTGGCCCTGCAGGGAGGGAGCCTGGGAAAGAATACTTCCCTCTCCTGTGCCATGCCAAGGCTCTCATTGGCCAGACCCCACGGGAGGCAGAGGGAATCGGGGCCTTGCTGGCCAGCCTCCTCAGCAGGGTGAGGATGGAGAGTGGATCTGAGAGCCAGCCCTCTCTCCTGGCTGCCTCTGCCGGAACATTCCCACCGCCGGGCAGCCGCAATTACTGGGAAATTCTCCCTCTGAGCAAGCCTGTTTGCCTCTCTCTAAATCCTCCCCACTTACCAACACATACACTGGTTATTAGGCTGTATGTCAGAGGTACCTGGCTAACAGTCGGTGTGACTGCATTAGTGTCAGCTGCGTGCTTTGCATGACCCACTCATGTGTTTGTAGCTTTTAATCTTTACCTTTGTGGGTGCTCCCGTGTCTATGAGCAACAATGTTTCCGCTAATTCCATCGCCGCTAACTGCTCACCGAACATCTGTGCTGTCACCTTGATGCGCCCGCGGAAAGGCTAATAGAATGGGTTTGACATTTCAGTGTGCAGAGCTCCCTGCGATCCTGGGCACCTCTGCTTCCCCGGGCCCAGGTCCTCCCGGGCCTCAGCCTGGGCCTCAGCCTGGGCCCATGTCCTCCCGGGCCCTCAGCCCGCCCAGGCCAGCTGCACGCAGACCTCAGGCCCGCAGGTACCGCTTCCACCAGCAGAGGCTGGATCCCTGCAGCTCACCTGCAGACAGAGGCCTCAGACACTGGCCTGGGAGACACTGGCGAGGACTTCACCCAGTGTCTTAAGTCCTCTTACCTGGGTGCCCTCTCCCCAGCCACTGCCCTGGAACCCTGCTGTCACCGACTCAGGCTCTCAGGGAGGGAGGGACCTCAGAGGTCTGCTTCTCTTTCTGGGGCATAACGCTTGAGAGCAGGCCAGAGGGCTGTTTACTGCCCACGCTGGAGGGAAACAGACAGGGCAGAGAGCCACCCAGGCTCTTTTCACTGTGTCTCTGCTCGGTCTCTCCCCCCTCCCCGCCCCCCCCCCCGGCTCAGCTCCCCCCATCCTGGCTGAGCCCTCTCACCCTCCATCTTCTCCGCACGCTGCACCCAGGTGGCTGGCACATTTCTTCTCCTGTCCACACCCCTCTGCCAAAATTCTTGATGTGTTTACCTTATTAAAAAATAACATTAGCCCAAACCGGTGTGGCTCGGTGGATAGAGCGTCGGCCTGCAGACCCCACACTAGGGATCGAGCCCGGGTGCCCTGACCAGGAATCGAACCACGACCACCTGGTTCATAGGTCCACACTCAGCCACGGAGCCATGCCGCTGGGCTTGTTACAAATCTTTTTTAAAAAAATATATTTTATTGATTTTTTACAGAGAGGAAGATAGAGGGATAGAGAGCTAGAAACATCGATGAGAGAGAAACATCGACCAGCTGCCTTCTGCACATCCCCCACCGGGGATGTGCCCGCAACCAATGTACATGCCCCTGACCGGAATCGAACCCGGGACCTTTCAGTTCACAGACCGACGCTCTACCATTGAGCCAAACCGGTTTCGGCAAATCTTGACTTCTCTACTAGGCGGCAGGCTCCCTGAGAGCAGTGCTGGGTCTGTCTTAGTGTCCCCCGTCTCACCTGTGCTCCTGTTCTCAGGACCCCGTGCAGGGCCTGGCTCCTGGTTAGCGTGTGTCCTTTGTTGCTTAAATAATTCCCAGTCCAGATTTCCAGACGAGGATACAGAGGTCCAGAGAAGGGCCACGGCTTCCCAGGGCCATACAGCACGCTGGTGGTGGGGCCAGGAGCCCAACCTTTCGGGGCACTGCCCTTCCCCTCAAACTTTCTCCTCCTGGCCGGCTTCTGCCCTCACAGGTCCCGTCTCCTCCCCACAGGGGTGAGCTGCGTAGAGCTACTTAAGAATATTCTGTCTGAAGGGTCTGGTGGCCCGAGAGCTCCTGCCAAGCGCTGACTCTGTGGCCCCAGGGGACCAGGAGCCCCACCCTCACCCCAGCATCCCCCACCCCCCTGACCCTTGACCCTCTAGTTCTCCTCTTCCTCTCCTATGGGGGTGGGATGGAGCCCCTGCCCCTTCCTCCCGTTCCAGAGCCCTGGCACGCCCCTCCGCCTCTGCACCTGTCTCCTGGCGCCTAAGGGCGATCATTAGGGGATGCAATTAGGCCGCACACTTCATTACCCTGGGCGGTCAGGAGTCAGGCAGCTGGGGGGCCGGGGCCCAGCAGGTGCAGGCACAGCATGGCATGGCGGAGCTGGGCAGCAGGGGGAGACTGCGGAACTTAGGGAGGAGGAGTGAGGGTCCGACTGCTGGCCTCCAGGTGCCTGGCTCGGAGCTGAGGGGAAGAGGGGAGCAAGGTGGTGGTGCGTGATGGAGGCCTTAAGGTCCCGTCTCAGCACATCCTGGGCAGTGACTGCTCTAATTCCTTGGAGGGGAGCCTCAGCCAGGCTGCTTCCTGAGGTGTCCGAGGCTGATGCCAGAGGCCCCCGGAGTGGAACGGTCCCATGAAGAGCATGTGCTCTGGAATAGGGCCTCGGCCTCCGGCCCTGCCATTTTCTTACTGTGTGATCTTGGGCAGGTCACGTGACCTCTCTGAACCTCCGATTTCTCGTCTCTAAAATGGGGATAAAATAGTACTTGCTTCCTAGGGCTACGGGGATTAATTGCAGGTATTTGTGTGCCTCGTAACATCTCAACAAACCATAGTTTCCTCTGCATCATTTCCGCTTTTTGGGACTTCTCTTCCTTCTCAACAGAAGAGTCCCCCAGGAAATCATGACTGCCAGGTGCTCAGGCCCCTGCACGGTTTCCCAGACATCCTCTCCGGAGCCGGACCAGGGTTTGAGAGTCCACCCCTGTGCCCTGCTCTCTGACTGCACCCCCTCCGAGGCCAGGCTGCTGTCTTCCTGCTCTTCCTCCCACAGAATCGAAGGGTCCTCCCTGAGGCCAGTGCCCGGTCTGGGGAGAGGGTTGGTTCCCGCCTGTGATGCAGACCCCAACCAAGACATGCATGTGATCATCGTCTCCTTTGCAGCTGCAGAGAGTGGGGGCCAGAGAGGGCAGTGGCCTGTCCCAGGGCCAAAAGGTGCAGAGGTGGCTGAGCTGGGACCCGGGACTAGTTTTCCCATCTCCCAGCATCCTGTGTGTGTGTTTCCTGTTGGCTCCCAGGGCTGAGAAGTGGGCTCTTAGCCTTAACCGCCACCCCTTGGGTTCCTGTGGGTGTGCACGCCCGACAAATCCACGTCCAGCTGGGGTGCCGCGGGTGCCTGACGCAGCGGCGCATCTGCATGGGTTACAGGTTCACCTTTAGGCATACCTGCTCCTCTTCTCCCCCGACAGAGGAAAACAACGTGGAGCATACATCCTGGGGTGGCTGGGATGGATTTCCTGCTCCTCTCTCCCCAAATGCAGGGCCTGAGGGTGCAGGAAGCGGTTGTCTGGTGTATATCGCCGCCAGGCGAGCTCAGGGCGGCAGGCCTGACAGCCTGGCCCTGCGGAGGTGATGGACGCAGGTGCGGGAGAGGGCCCCGGAGCGGGGACTTGGCACGTGTCCTTCAAACACGGAGTCACGCTCTTTATTTATTTTTAATTTGCAGCATGGGCATCGCTGGCTTGCACACTCTGCTGAGGGGGCACGAAGCACAGGCACCCGGAGGGGGAGGCTGGGGCCTGCTCACTGGGCATCCCCAAGAGTAACTGCCAGTGGCTCCCCTGGTGGGTCAGGCCTTGATGGCCCAGCAGATGGGCGATCTCTCTTTTTCTCTCTTCCTCCCAAGACTGTTTTGTAGCTTTAAGATTCCCCTGACTCTGGAATTCTGTGCTGCTCTAGACTCGTGATCAATGCTAGGGTCGTTGACATGAATTGGAACAATCCAGAATTATTTCTTAGGTCAAGGAGTTTGTGAGTGTGTGTGTTTAATCCTCTCCTATGGACATGCTGAGAGAGAGAGAGAGAGAGAGAGAGAGAGAGAGAGAGAGAGAGAGAGAGAGAGAGAGAAGCATCGTTTGGTTGCTGACTGGGGACTGCACTTGCAACACAGGCATGTGCCCTGACTCGGAATGGAACCTGCAACCTTTTGGTGCACGGACTGATGCTCAACCGGCGGGGCCTGTGTGTGTTATAAACAGATCATGACTCTGCAGGGTCCTTTCACCCGGTTGAGAGAAAGGATTGTGCCATGTTTTGGTACAACACCTTTCTCAGTCTGGAGTCTCCTCCGGGAGGAGGGAAAGGGAAACTTCCCGAGGTGAAAGTCTGCTGCTGGGAAGGAGGAAAACACAATTGTTCTTATCCTTCTTGATGTCCTTTTGACAGGGGGTTGAGAGTAAAACCCACCCCGGCTCTCTCTCTCATTTCTGAAACTCACTGCATGGTGTCTCCGCTGCTAGACCTACAGAGTGAGGCCCTCCCCCCCCCTCTGGACACCTGAGAGTGTCTGTCTCTCACTCTCCCCCGGTTCCTGCCCCATGGCTGCTCCGTGGGTTAAGCTCCCTCATGAAGGGTCAGGAGAGCCCAGTGTGGGGGGTGGGAGGACACTTCTCTCATTGTTGAACCGCCTCATTGTTAGAAGCCCGCCCCTTTTCACTCTAGCTCACCTCTTCACCCCCTTTCTTAGTTAGTCCCAGGAAGCAGTTACCTCCTCAGTCCTTCATTTAAAGAACCCGTCACTTGAATACTTTTGGGAAAATAATGATGTGAGGCAAGAGAGGCTAGGTTATGCTGTGGTAATAATAGCCTGGAAATCTTAATGGCCTAACTCAACGAAAGGCTACCTCTGACCTCCGTGAGGGCCGCTGGGCGTGACCTTCAGGCGGCAGTGTGGCCATCGGGGCTGCTGGTCTCGGGTCAGTTCCATCGTCTCCCCATGAGGTCATCTTGGTAGCAGCACAGGAGGAGACGTCTAGCAGAGGGTCACACGCTGTGGCTCTTTGGTATTCCGCCCTGGAAGTCACATAGATCACTTCTGCCCACAGCCCGTTGGCCAGAATCAGTCACGAGGCCTCATGTAACTGCATGGGAACTGGGAAGTGTGGGGTTCCAGGTGGGATGTTTGCTGAGCACCACTTCCGTACCCTCAGGCTGCCTGTGCTGCCCCCACCCCCCTTTGGGACTGGGGCAGAACTGCCTGGGCTTCAAAGAGAAAATGCCATAGAACAATAGAAATATAAGGGGGCAGGCAGGAGCTGGAAGGGCCCTAGGGCAGTGGTCGGCAAACTTGTTAATCAACAGAGCAGCAAACAGTGAGCCGACCACTGCCCTAAGGGCATCTAGATCTTCCTCCTCCTCCTCCTCCCCTTCCCCTCATTTTACACTTAATAAAAGTGCAGCCCATCAGCAAGACAACCATGAAAAACACATGGTGTCAAAACAAGCCAGAGGTACATCATTTGGGCAAAAGATGAAAAAGGATCCCAAGTCAAACTTATAGAAAATATTCCTTTACTAACTTTTGGTCGAGAATATGTTTGTATGTTTTCAGAAAACAGCTCCGAGACCATGTGGATTCCGGCAACAGAGAGAAATTGACAGGACTGCTCCAGCCATGAAGACAGAAGAGAAGCAGTCCAGAGAAGGAAGTCGCCGCCGACGCCTTGCCATAATAGCAGTCAGCAGCTGTGCATCACTGCAGGTTGCCCAGGACCAAACCAGAGAGGGTCGGACCTGCATCACCACCATTTGCCCACCATCCAGAACTGAAATATCATGGCTGACATGTACACATAAGGGACTGTTTGACATTGAAATTGGGTCTCAAAAGAACTGGTGGCCCAGAAAGAAGCTCACTACAGACTGATTCATATGCCTTTCAGCATGACGATTATTGCTTGTTTCATTTTTGATTCTTATAAGTATATTTCCAGTAGGACATGATCTCACTCATCTAGGGGAAATGGTGAACAACATAGACTGATGAACAAGAACAGACCCAGAGATAAGGATCCATGGGTCAGACTGTTGGACCTCAAAGGGTGGGGATAAAAGGGAGAGATCAACCAAAGGACTTATATGCATACATATGAGCCAAACCAGTGGTCAAGGACAATAGGGTGGTGGGGGCATGAGTGGGGAGGGGTGGGGGATTGGAATGGGGGGTTGAGGACAAATATGTGATACCTTAATCAATAAAGAAATTAAAAAAAAGTGCAGCCTGGCCAGTGTGGCTCTTTGGTTAGCGTTGACCTATGAATCAGGAGGTCACAGTTTGATTCGTGGGCAGGGCACATGCCCAGGTTTCAGGCTTAATCCCCAGTGGGGGAGGCATGCAGGAGGCAGAAATAAAATGTGTGTATAGCAATGTGCCTCTTTATCAAAGACTTTGATATCAGAGACTGTCCGGGGCTAAGTCGTGGTCACCCAGTAAGGTAGATACAGACAGGACCGGCCCGCCATGGCTCCCAGGGCCTCCTAGCTCAGCACGTCTATTCCTTCCCTCTTTTATGGCCGAGTCCTAATGGGACCCCTGGGTGGGCAGCGGGGAGCCTGGGAGCTCCCAGGGGCTGTGCAGCTCGGCGTCCTGGGACCAGGTCCTGGCCTGCGTCCGCGGACCGCCCAGCTCCATTCATCCTGGGCACGATGGCCAATTAGCACACGCCATTATGCCGCCGTAACAGCTACTTCAGATGCAGCCAACACGGGCGTGTGTGGCAGCTGCGATGGACGGCGGCAGTTGCAATTAGCAGAGAAATTAGGGAAGGACAAATGTGAGGCTTTTATAGTGAGCAGACCTCAGAACTGAAATAAGTGCTCATTGTGCTTCCTGTGCTTTTTAAGAGGACTTCCGTTAGTAAATAATGCCCCTGCGGGGAGGTTCCCTCCCCATTGTCTTTGGGGGGATGACAACAAGAACGCCAGCAGCTAACCCTTTTCTTGACCACCTACTTGGTGCCAGGCACTGATCTGCGTTTTGTTTTGTTTTGTTTTGTTTTGTTTTGTACCAGCTCATTCAGTTCTCACAGCCACGAGCCCTTGGATGGTAGGGTTTCTTGCCAAGGCCCTGAACAGTAGCAGAGCCAGTGTGGGGGCTCCTGGCGTACTGCAGATTCGAGGGGAATGCGGAGAGAATTCAGGGTGGTGGCATCTGTGAACTTGAGTGTGAAAACGTTACATCTTTATTTCCACTCGCCTTTAACTGCAGTTGAGTTAATAACTTCCCTTATTGCGAACATGAGCAACAATCCAGTAGAATCATCAGGACAGTCCTTAGGATTAGGGTTAGGGTAAGATCCAGAGTGGAACTGGTCACAGTGGACTGGCTTAAGAACCAGTTAACCATGACGGAGCACTTGGGAGGGGCCGGCTTTGGGACATGGAGGCCCCGGCCAGAGCTTGGCTCTGGGGTACCTGGGCATCCACTCTGCTTTCTCCTTTGGATAAGGAGGCAGTCCTATGAGTGCTGGGTTAGCTTTGATCAGAATCTAGAGCACAGAGTCTGTCAGGCTCAAGTGTCAAGTATGAAGGGGCAGTGAGTCAGGGATGATGTCAACAGGAAACCCGACCTTTGGGAAGGACTCCGGTGGCTGTGTGTGGGGACCACAGGGGCTGCGCTGCTTCTGCTCCGGGAGGCGGTTCGTGTCCCTCCTCGTGTGTCGATGACCCCCTTCCTGCCAACCCACAGCCCCGCGAGAAGTGGCTGCAGGCCCTGCTCTGAGTCCACTGCATGGAGGGACACATTTACTCCTCGTTAGCTCCCAGAGGCAGGCTCTGCTATCTTGATTGTACAGATGAGGAAACTGAGGCACAGAGAGGCTCAGTGCCTCGTCCAACACCCCCCCCCCCCCACTCGGACTCTACCGCCGGAACTCTGGACACCAGGCCGGAGCATTGTGTGTGAGACACACGCAGCCGCAGGCCTGGCGAATTCAGACTTGCCTAATTTAACAGGAATCTTGACAAAGGTTGGTATGTGTTTCTGTTTATCAACTAAAGTGGCATCGCCGTGTGGCGGGCATGCAAACGCTCTACAGCTCGCCGGGCCTGCCAGCTTCAACATTCCTCATGCTCAGAGGGAATGTGGGGACCCACATTATTTCAAATTTCGCATGTAAAGTGAGACTTTATTAATATCTTTATATCACAGTGTCAAATTCACATAATGCAAAATCTCATAAAACACGAGGACACACCGTCCTGCCGAGTCGCTGGGATTTCGTCTGCTGAGGGAGGCTGCGCTGTGAGCTGTGAGCTGCCCCGGGAAAGGCGTGGATTTATTCACGTATATCCCGGCGCCCAGCACGACCCAGCAAAGGCTGTGAAGTGAACACCGTCTAATTCAAAGGAGTTCAGCTGGTTGGCTATGATTCCTCTTTTGGATGAGAGCGCCCTTTAAGGATATACTTTCTCATTAGCTTTGTTTATCCGGGATCTACTACCTCTTCCTTAAAAAACAGGGAAAGAGGGAAGAGACATCTGCCATTGGTAAGGAAAAGGGGTAGGACAGAGAAACCCAAGGATGGGCATCAGGGCAGGTGTGCTCGCTTAGACCACCGGGCTTAGGCCACCCGGCGTGGCTCCGTGGTTGAGCGTCAACCTATGAACTAGGAGATCACAGTTCCAGTCCCGGTCTGCGGGGGGTGAGGGGAGAGGTTGTGGGCTCCATCTCCAGAAGGGGGTGTGTAGGAGGCCGCCGATCAATGGTTCTTTCTCACCATTGATGTTTCTAGCTCTCTCTCTCCCTTCCTCTTTGAGCTCAATTAAAAATATATATTTTTAAAAAGAATGGGGCTTATATGTCGGGGCATGGGCGTGGCTAGAGCATCAGTCAGGGTATCTGTTTGCTATGGAAACCAACTCTTGGTACCTTAACAACAAGAAATGCAGTTAAAGGTTCATTGGGGCTGCTGGAACCGGTTTGGCTCAGTGGATAGAGCGTCGGCCTGAGGACTGAAAGGTCCCAGGTTCGATTCCAGTCAAGGGCATGTACCTTGGTTGCGGGCACATCCCCAGTAGGGGGCGTGCAAGAGGCAGCTGAATCGATGTTTCTCTCTCATTGATGTTTCTGGCTTTCTATCTCTCTCTGTAAAAACTCAATAAAATATATTTTTTAAAAAAAGGTTCATGGGGGCTTCCTTGATCCAATTGAGAGGGAGGCCAGTCTTGGGGGCAGCAGACACCCAGGGCTGCCATGGAGTGGGCAGAGGACACGAGCTGGCCATTGAAGGCCAGCCTGGCCAGGTTGCTCCACCAGAGGTGACCTTCACCCTTGGCCCCTGCACACACAGCTGGGGGCTTCTGAACAGGAAGGCTGGGTGCTAAAGGGAAAGAAATGTGGGCGCTGGCGTTCCAAAGAGGTCATGTGGTCTTGGGCAAGTTGCTCTCCCTGGCCCTCAGGGTCCTCATCTATAAACCAGGGACAATGCCGCCCCCGGCGAAGATGCTGTGAGAATCAGAGACAATGCCCGCAAAGGGTTTCTGTGAGGAGGTGCTCTGTGAGTGGTGGCTATGTTTTATCGTTGCGTTGAGGGTCCGTAAGCCTGGATTTTGTTGGTGTGCCATTGTGATCACGGGCAAGTCATTTAACTTTCTGACCTCAGCGGACTCACTTGTAAAGTGAGAGTCTCTCCAGCTCTGATAGTCCATCCAGCCCTCCCTGCCCCCATTTCACAGATGATAAAACCAGGGCTTACCGTGGCAGAAACAACTCGCTAAGCCACGGTGTGGAGTGACGGTGGGGAAGCAGCTGCCCAGCGGGACTGCATGTCCTGGTCTGTTCCTCGCCGATAAAATGTGAGTTGGAGGGACGCGTGCTGGGCCGAGGCGGGTAAGGCCTGGGCGTGTCTTTTCCATCCTCCCTCCCTCATCTGCCCGCCGAACGTCCGCGCCCAGGGTGACCTCAGGAGCTGCATGTGGAGCAGAGCCTTTCTCGGCCTGGCCGGTAAATGACTGCTGGGAGAAGGTGTCCTCTCTCCTCTCCCCATCCCGGGCGGCTTCAGCCTTCCCGTGAGCACTCCGGGCTTCCCTGGGGTAGCAGTCGGTGTTACCTTAATGATGACAGAGGGAGTGTGGCTTGTCCCGCATCTAGGCCTCCTTGCTCATCCTGGGTGGCATCGTGTGTAATAGCCTGATTTTCTCAATTACTTGGCCGGTCCCTTGAGAGCCAGTATGGCAGCTCACGACACCTAACACACCAGCCACCTCTCATCCACCCACAGCGATGGCCTACCGGGACCAGGCTGAGCACTGACGCCATAGATTTGGTGCCTCAACCCCTCGCATCCCTGGAGGCCCCGGCATGTAGGAGTCCCAAGCACGAGGGAAGGAGCCGTGGGGTTCCTCGCCAGCCATGGGGAGGCTGAGAAGAGCAGGAGCCCAGTGAGGAGGGCCAGGGAGAGGTGTCACGAACCGAGGGGTGATGCTGTGTGCAGCTGAGCACAGAGATCTGGACTGGGGCCAACGCCCTGATTTGAGTCCCAGTCCGCCCTCCACTTGGGGGTGACCCCACAGAGACCTGCAGCCGCTGGAGAGTTGGTGACAGCTGCGGAGACCAGAACACAGGCTCTTCCGCTTCAGCCATGGATGGCTCTTTCCGGAAATAGCCAGCCCTTCTCTCTCTCCCTTCCCTACAAGCCTGGGCATCCCTGATTAGGATGCTAATGGAGGTGGGAGGAGGGGAGAGGAAGGGAGGCAGTGGCGGGGCAGGGAGACATACCGGGGGAATGGGAGCCAGTGGCTAATTAAAGGCTCCGTGTCAAAGAGGAATGCCAAGTAGGTAATTTTCATGCCATTTGAATAATGGGAAGCACGGTTACCACGTCTCGAGTTTGCCTGTTGAAAGGAGAGGGGGAAAGAAAGGAGGCGCAGGAAGATCATGGCCGGAGGGGTCTCTTCATGCTACTGGGGATGTCGGGGGCAGCCACAGGGAGCAAAATTCCACCAGGGAGCGGAGAGGAGGCCTGGAACAGGAAGGGGACCATACCCTGCCTTCCTCCCGGGAGGTCCCAGGAAGTCCCTGAAACCTGGGCTCGGGGACAGAGCAGCCGTGCAGTGTGGAGGTGGTCGGGTCCTGGCAGAGTTAAGGAGAGCCCTCCTCAGGGTGCACCGCCTTCACAGTTTACATCCATGACGGGCTGTGAAGGAAACAGGAAAGGATGATGATGATGATGATGATGATGATGATTTCTAGTTTATTTATTCATTTTAAATATATTTTTATTGCTGAAACTGGTATGGCTCAGTGGATAGAGCATCGGCCTGCGGACTGAAAGGTCCCGGGTTTGATTCTGGTCAAGGGCATGTACCTTGGTTGCGGGCACATCCCCTGTAGGGGGTGTGCGGGAGGCGGCTGATCAATGTTTCTCTCTCATTGATGTTTCTAACTCTCTATCCCTCTCTCTTCTTCTCTGTAAAAAATCAATAAAATATATAAAAAATTAAAAAATTAAAATTAAAAAATGGCGTCTCCTTTAAAATAAATAAATACATAAATAAATAAATTTTTATTGACTTAAGAGAGAGAGAGAGAGAAACATCAATAGTGAGAGATAATCATTGATTGGCTGCTTCCTTCACACTCTACACTGGGGATTGAGCCCACCACCTGCACCTCTACAGAGCTGCTTGAGTGTCCTCACAACATGGTGGCAGGCTGTCCCGGGCAAGTAAGAGAGAACAAGGTGGAAATGGCAACGTTATCATCTCGCCTTAGTTACACAGGATGGGAGGGGCCCACAGGCGGCATGATCCAGGAGACATCGACCATTGACCAGGAGGTGAGGCTCACTGGGGGTCGTCTTGCAGGCTGCACACCGCACCCTCCACAGGAAGAGCCCACGGCAGCTCCTTGGAGGGACGGAGAGAGCCAGGCTGAGGCGGCCCCTGGAGAATAAGGGCACGCACTTCCTAGCTCATTAGGATTAGGCGGGTCTCAGCCAGCTGTGCCTCCAACCGGCGGGGTGACCCCGAGCAGCTGCCCAGGCTCCCGGGCTTCTCCTCTGCCTGCCCTCTCGGTGACGGGAGAGCCGTGTGCTTTGCAGGCCTGGGAAAGCGGCTTCTGAGGGATGGTGAGAACTGCAGAAGGTGGAGTCTCCCCTCTTCTCATTCTTAGTCCTGTTTCTTCACAGCCAGATAATCAGTTTTTCCAGAAGTCTTTGCAGCAATCAATTTGCATAACCACTCAAATAGGCCCCATTCCTTCCTTTAAACTAGCTCTCAGCTCTAAATCTCCAACTGGCTTCTGCGCAATTAAACCAGCATGGGGCTCCCTGGATGGCCCGGAGCAGAGGCAGGGCCCTGGGTTAGCTCTGCTCCCTCCCTCACATCACCCCCAGTACCCTCTGGCCAAGCCCGGGGCTCAGGCCCGCTTCCCTCCCCTCCCCTCCCCTCCCCTCCCCTCCCCTCCCCTCCCCTCCCCTCCCCTCCTCTCCCCTCCCTTCCCCTCCCCTCCCCTCCCCTCCCTTCCCCTCCCTTCCCCTCCCCTCCCTTCCCCTCCCCTCCCCTCTCCTCCCCTCCTTTCCTCACCTCGCCTCTCCTCTCTTCGCCTCTCCTCATTGGCTCCCTTTTGTGGTTAGAAGTGGGGTGAGGTCTTGGTGGTGAGGAGGTCAGGAGGTCAGAAGCAGAAGGGATCTTGGGGACATCTCATGCGACCACTGCATTTTGTAGATAAACCCAGATAGAGCCTGCGAGAGCCCAAGGTCGCACAGCAAGTCGGCAGCTACACTGGGCCAAGAGTCAGCTGCAGAGCTCTGTCCCGTCTCCCTGTTGGGTGCACCCAGGAGGTGCTTTGGCTGTCATTATTCTAGATGGGCCGTGGGCCCCCACGGCTCCGGCACCCCCATCCCTCTGAGAGAGGCAGGGCAGGGCCAGGGTGGCACGGAGCGAGAGCGCTGTCAGTGGGGACCAGCCAGCCCCACACTTACCGGGCACCATGGAGCGGAGTAGGAAGGGGGCCGAACCTTTGAAGACTCATGCTCCGTGGGGAAGCAACCGAGCAGGGAATGATCAGGAAGCTGGTGCAGAACGGCCCAGCCTGAGAGGGGCTGGGAGGCCTGAGGACTGGCCGAGGTCCGAGAGGCTTATGGAAGGGGAGGGGGGCAGTCATGGGCCATGCCAGGCAGAGGCAAGGAGGCGTGGCACTGAGCAGGGCCACCAGCTGCCTCTCCCACCTGGCTCGGGATGTGCCTGGAGCTCACATCCGAATGGAGGGCATTGTTTCCCTCTGGCCTGGGCCATCAGCCGGCCCCGCAGCCTCCGGCCACTGCTTCCCCCTGGGTCGCTGAGGCTCTGCAGGGCGCCTCGCCGAGCCTCTTGTCCCCCACGCTGCACGGTGACACGAGCCCACGACTGGCCTGGTGTCGGACTGCGCGATTCCCAAGCCTTCCTTTTTGGTCACGCCTCTCCCCTACATTGTCTTGGGTTATGAGCTCAGAAAGGCAAACTTGTTTTGATCTTGGCCTGAGTAAACCCTCCTCCCGATTTCGAAAAGTCTGCCAGTGTTCTGCTAAGAAAAACTTCATCCCGGGCGCCCGGGAGTAACATGGTTTCTGAGCGATTCAGGTCAGGGCAGGGCGGCGTCTGTGTCGCCGGAGGGCAGGAAGCCACGCTGCCTAGGGCCTGCCTGTGCCAGGCACGTCATACCTTTGAGTGGGGCTCAGTGGTCCCGGTTTCTGTCTCCGTTTTATCGCCAGGGAGCCTGCAGACCAGAGAGGGCAGGCATTTGCCCACAGTCACACAGCCAGCAGCCAGCAGAGGTGGGTTTGAGAACTGCATGTGGGTGCTTTTCTTACACTACACATTGCAGGTGGGGTCCCCGCCCCTACCCCAAGCTCTGCAGTGGTTGGCCTTGCCAAGGCCCTCAAGGAGCTGATAAGGAGCTGGGTAGGAGGGAAAGGCAGCCAGATTTGTCACCTGTCGGGGGGCTGCGTTAAAGAGAAGCACTGACATTAATCGGGGAGCAGGAACCCCACGTGCCATCTTCATTTCCTGTCTCAATGGCGTGGCCTAGCAGAGGGCTTTGTCTTGGTTGGCGCCGTGCCAGCATCTTGCCCCATTCAGCCTGGCTCCTCCTCACGGCTGCTCCTGCTCCCCCCACTCCCTGCCGCCATTTCACGCAGAGTCACAGCCAGGAGACCCGGGTCACATGGACCGGCTGTGTGATCCGGAGCAAGTGGCTCACCCTCTCTGGGTCTCCACTTCCCTGCCTGCAAAGTGGCGCTAAGAGGCTGGAGCCGAAGGTTGCTGAGCGTCTGTGATGATTTATTTCCTTCCGATCTGGATGACAGGCATTCGGGAGGGCGGTGGGAAGGGAAGGCCAGGGGAAGCAGCATCTTTATTCAATCACATTATTGTTAGAGGGAGAAATCATTTGCATATAATTTGCACTTTCTTTTAAGGTCAAAAATGCTCTGACACACCCACCCCAATTTCTTCCCTCCCTCTCCCAGCTCCTCTCAGCATATGCTTTCTGCCCGTTCCCCCCTCTTTCCCTTCCCCATGTCAGCCCTGACCCTGTCTTGCCTGAGAAGGCTCTGACGGCCATGCCTCAGCTGTGGGCCCTGCTTGCCTTTACCGTGACTTAGCCTGGTATCGTCCACGCTGTGCACGGTGACCCTGAGACTCAGCTCAGAGGGGCTGAGCAACTTGCCCCGAATCCCGTGGTCACGTGGCAGAGTTGGCCTGTCTTTGAGGCCACGCTCTGGGCACCGCCCCAGGCTGTTCACCTGATTGGAGACGTGCCACAGGGCAAGGCACGGGCCGGCCGGGGATAATGACGATGGGGATGATGATGATGGGGATGAAGACCAAGAGTGGTCCGTGAGCCAGAAACATGGGCGTCACCCGGAGCTTGTTGGAAATCCCACGGAATCGGGATGCGTGCTTGGTCAGGCCCCCCAGGAGACGGTGTGCACACTCCACGGGAGAAGCCCTGCGCTAGAGCCTGCCTGTCGCATGGGCTTCCAGGATCCTGGGCCACGTGACGCTTTCTGGAGGCAGAGCCACCGGGTACCCGGCCCACACAGCCCTCAGATGTCCTGAGGGTGGATGGTTTTCTGACTCATGTTCTTTGTCTGTGGCTTCTCTGGGGTGGGGCGGGGCAACACCCAGCAGGAACCCATGCCCTCTGGAACACCTCCCCTTGGATTATGAACTTCGAGTGGAACACAGTTTCACGGGGTGGGGTGGGATTGTTAGGGTCTGTTGATTAAAAAAAAATTAAGCATATTTTGTGTTACTCTTCTATTTTATCAGTGATGACCTGGATACCCAGAAGCTGGGACCAGAATCCAGCTCTAGCAGTCAGGATTGCTTGTTGGCTGCAAGTAGCAGCAACGTTGACTAGCTAGCAGAGACTTCTGTAAATAGAGTTTGTTTCGAGCAATGAGGAGCTCGGTTGTAGATTGCCGAGGATTGGCACTATGTTCAGCCCTGTGATGCATCAGTGGCCCGGGATCCTCCCGTTCTCCATTTTGTCATCTCTCCCCTCCCCCACTGGGGAAAAAAAAAGCCTGGGGCTTTATCCTCATGGCAGAATACGGCTGCAGCTGCTCCACACGTCACATGCATATTCCAGGTGGGAAGAAGAGGAAAGGGTGAGTGATGCATGCGTTAGAGGGCATGCTTTTCCAGTTAGCTTTGTCTTTGTGTTCAAGAAAGAATGCCCTTCCCGAGGTTTCTGCCTATCTGTTTAGGCCTTACCTGGATTACATGTTACATGGCCACCCCTCACTGGAAGATAGCCAGTGGGAGGCGTGTGGGGAATGGCCTTGGGTCAGACCATCTTGTAGGAACTGCGGCTCTGTCTAGGGGTCCTGTCCTGAGATCCTTTAGGGCCCCAGAATCGCAGCCCTTGGGAAGAGGATGGAATGTGTTTGAATCAGACAGGGACCCGTTCAAGTCCTGGGCTTCACTCTCCCACCATCATAATCGTCCTTTATGGGGACCATGTGGTGTGGGGGCAGGGGATTTGCTAAATAAAGATCTATACGCCCGCCCGGGGGCTGGGGACAGAGGAACTTGATCAGAGTGAAAACCACAAGGGCTCATTCCGATTCTCTCACGGCCTCCACTGCTCACAGCCCCTAATGACAACGGGTGTAAGAAACCTGCAGGGTTAATTTTGCTGAAAAACATTCCAATAGAGCTCCATTAGATTTTCGTGTTAAATTAATGTAATGGATGCTTAAAAGCCACGCTAATTAGGCTTTGTTATTAACAGAGATGTCAGGTGGATGGGATCTGGCCAGGAGCGGATTTTTTTTTTTTTTTTTTGCGGGGGTGGATTTGTCAGTGGTCAGAGGTACCACACTATCTGGCGTCAGCGTCCCAGCTCCTGGCCGCCCCTTTAACTGTCTGTGGTCATGTAAGGTCTTTTGCCTGAGACTGGAATATTCTCTTCACCAAGACAACAGACAACTAACTGTTTCTGTGTGTGTGTGTGTGTGTTTTTTTTTTTTTTTTTTTTTTTTTTAATAAATCTTTATTGCTCAGATTATTACAATTGTTTCTCCTTTTTCTCCCCCATAGCTCCCTTCCACCTTATTCCCACCCCACCCTCTGCCCTTACCCCCTACCCCCACTATTGTCCTCATCCATAGGTTATACAATTTTAATCCAGTCTCTTTCTGCACCCCACACCCCTTCACCCTGATAATTATCTATCCACTCCCTTTCTTTGCCCCTAATTCTATTATATTCACCAGTTTATTCTATTCCTGAGATTTTTAATTCACTTGACCTTCTTCCTCTTCTTAAGTAATACCTTTCAGCATTTCATATAATACTGGTTTGGTGGTGATGAACTCCTTTAGCTTTTTCTTATCTGTGAAGCTCTTTATCTGCCCTTCAATTCTGAATGATAACTTTGCTGGATACAGTAATCTTGGTTGTAGGTTCTCCCTATTCATCCCTTTGAATATTTCTTGCCACTCCCTTCTGGCCTGCATGGTTTCTGTTGAGAAATCAGCTGATAGTCTTATGGGTGCTCCCTTATAGGTAACCAACTCCTTTTCTCTTGCTGCTTGTAAGATCCTCTTTTTGTCTTTTACCCTTGGCATATTGATGATGATGTGTCGAGAAGAATTTTTCTTTGGATTCCTCTTGTTTGGGGTTCTGTAGGCTTCCTGTACTTGTAAGTCTATTTCTTTCACCAGGTGAGGGAAGTTTTCTGATATTATTTCTTCAAATATGTTTTCAGTATTTTGCACTCCCTCTTCTTCTGGCACCCCCATAATTCTGATATTGGTGCGCTTGCAGTTGTCCCAGAGGCTCCTTACACTATCTTCAACTTTCTGGATCCTCTTTTCTTCTTCCTTCTCCAGCGGAGTGTCTTTTGGCTCTTTGACCTGATTCTTGTGTTCTTCCATTCTGCTGTTGGATCTCTGCATAATATTTTCCAATTTAGTCAGTTTATCTATACTTTTTAGTTGGGTCTCATGAAGTTTATCGAGCTTTTCTAGAATATTGTTGCATAACCTTAGAACCGTAGTTCTGAACTCTATATCCTCCATCTCTTTTGTTTGAGATCTATTTCCTTGTCTCGGCATTATCACTATTTTTCAGAGTTGGTAGGATGGCTTTGTGTGTTTGGTGTCCTATATAGCACAGTGGATCAACCTCCTCAGTTACCTGAGGTAGACACTCTTTGTGATCCCCTTTGTGGACTGCGTGCACAGCTTTGTTGTAGCTATGTCTCTATTGTTGTGAATTGACCTTCAGGCCAATTGGATGTGGGTATCAGCTGTGTCTACTCTGGGATAACTTCTGTATTGGAGACAGTCTTATAGGATCAGACTTGAAAAACTGCAGAAGCCTCTGCTCAGCTTGGATGGGGCAGAGTCTCAGGGCTGAACTGACAGTCTTGGCTTCTGCCCTGCCCTTGTGCACTCGCCTGAGTTTCCGCCTGACCGGCCCAGTTTCCCCAAGCAAGAGCGTGGGTGCCGCAGGGGCTCACCCGGACTTGGGCTGGTCTCTGTAGTCTGGAGCTTCTGACTCCTTCCGCTACAGAGAGGCCGCCATCTTGTACATAGAGGCAGCGGCAGCCTCCGTGGTCAGACTGGAGCTTCTGACTCCTTCCGCTACGGAGAGGGAGAGGCGCGGTCAGACCTCAGCGCGTACTTGCTCACACGCGCGAGTCTGTAGACCCTGCAGACTGCGACTGCGGCTCCTGGTCCCCGGTCTCCCAGTCTCTGAGTCTCTGGGTGCCTTTCTCTACAGTCCAGACTCCACCCGTATGAGCCTGGGACCACGGAATTTCAGCCGGTGTTGGGTTCAGTACAGTCCGAAAGGGTT